>JARHVA010001648.1:342500-1542500 GCA_037957365.1 Torreya grandis | reverse complement strand
GTGGTGACTAATTTGAGATACATTATATTGCCATAGCACTTGGAGAGAGTATGCACAGATTGATAGGGGTTTTCAAAACAAAAGAGTGTAAGTTGGTAGTCGTATCTCATTTGAAACCCATGATCTCTGACCCCATCTCTTGTGCACACAAAGTGTTAAGCAATAATAATTTGATATTTATATTAGAGGTGATAGTAGAAAATGAGGTGGTGTGCTGTCAAATTCCATGGATAGAATTGGTAAGAAATCAACTGTCTAGAAAAAACCCTATCCCTAAATAAGAGCAAATAAATATTTCTTGAATTATCTCTCTTTCTTCATATTTAAGTTGTTTGCGTGCATTATAATTATCTCGAAGTGACTGAGCCTTTGACATGTCATGGTCTACAATATAATGATATTGAAATTATTATATATAATAATTTTTAATATTATATCTAATATAGGTTATAATTATTAAATAATACATTAATAATATAATAGACATAATATTAATTATATAAATAAAATTATACATTTTAATACTAATATAATATTTTATTGACATGGCATCAATCATTATAAAAATTTCGTAAACAAAGGTGAAAGTTAGTTGAGTGCAACACTTTTTGGTTTCTCACAAGCAAAGCTTTGACATGAGAGGAGATTTTTTTTTATATCATTAAAATTTGAGGGTGACACACTATTTTCAATTATGATAATAGTTCCTAGAAAATTTCTCTGTAATTTCAAGTTTAGCTTTGTTGAACTATTGATGTGATGTTTTTTGTGTGGTCATTTATTGACCACCTTTTGGAATCTTTCCAAGGTGTTTTTTCTTCGGTGTGACTTTGCTTATGGGGTATGATTTTTCTACCCATTTTTTTGTATGATTAGTGTTGTACTATACTTTTATTTTATTAATATATAGATACGCTCTTTAATATTAAAAAAATCACTTTGTCTGAATAAAATAAGATTTCAATTTTTAATTTTTATATTTATTTAAAATATTAATTTTGTTCTATCATATTTTGAACATATAATATTATGTTGAATATATAAAATTATATAATTTTTCTCTATCATATTTTTCTCTATAATATTATGTTAAGTGTACACGTGTTAAATTTTGGTTGTTGAAATGCAATACAACTATGATTCATTTTTTATTTTATGTACACCTACCATCCAACATCTTCCCTCCATTCAAAACCTGCAATATTTACAAATTCACTTTTTCCAACAATAATGCATAAATGATTCTTCTGAATTTACAACAAATAAGGGTCAATAAATTTTAATTTTATAGGCATAGTTAATTTGTAATTCCAGGCTTGTAATATATAGCATAGTATTAGATAGATATAGAGGGCAATTACAAGGGAAGCTTCCCTTTTGTATACCCATTTATAGTTGTCCATGTTGAGACATTTTGTGTTTCCACCATCACGTGTAGGTTTGTTGAAAGGAGATAACGTGTGTTGTCATAGAGAATGAATCTAATAGAACTATTATAAATGACATCCATAAATTTTTACTGACAAGGAGAATAATGCTATAAATAACTAGGTCATGACTTATCCTTTGATGTTTAACAAGGCTATTTCTATCAAAATTGTTAATTATAGACGATGGAAATCTCTATCAAGTGGATTACCTTGTGGCTGATTTTTTTAGAGTTACTAAAATGTTTAATGTTGTTAATGAGGCTAAAACCATAAATATCTTAACTAATGTTATGTATAATGTCCCAATTAAATGTTTCACATCAAATGGTATTTATGCCTTTTATTTTAAATGTAAAGCTACAAATACACAAACACATACACATACCTATTATATCTATGTTAATATGTTTATGCATTAATTCTACAACACCCTTTTTACTTGTTTGATGTTGTAAATTGAAAAAAAGGAAACATGATAATAATTATTTGTTTTTGAAAGAATGCCTAATCTTTGCCTCGGCCTACCACTATAGATGTCCAAAAATGCATAAAATTCAAGTACCTCACACAATTCATTGAGGAATAAATGTAGAGAAATAGAGAAAATAAAAACACCTGCCATTATATATAAAAGAATGATATAAAGAAATAGAATATATAATAAGAGGAGAACAATGACAAGTCCCTCAACATTTATCTTCAAAACTTCTATTGCATGATTCAAATCTCCCTTAACTTCTTTATATATAGAATTTTGCACCACCTTTCTACCAACATTTAATAAATATGGATTTATTGTTAGAAGACGTATAATGAGAATTATCTTCAAATGAGATATGGAAAATATAAGATTAATTTTTTATATTAAATACAATTTAAAAATAAGAATAACATATTTAAATCTACAGATAAATCTAAAGTGCCTTCCTACCTGTAGGTATGGTGATGGGGTGACGAAAAGATAAGACACTTGGAATGGAAACAATTACACACCTAACAAAGAGGAAATGTCATTAAGAATAAGTGGAGAAACATGGCATTCAATTAATGAATGTACCATCATTATGAAACCTAAAATTTGTGAAGCTCAATAGCCCATCAACCCATTCTCATTGAATGTCATATCAACACATCACTCGATTCATGATGTGGTTGATGCTAGCATTTAGATTTGACATTATTTTTTATTGAAGAGTATGCCAATTATAAGGGAGCAAGTCCATTACTCTCTCACCCTTGACTTGTCATCTATGTAACATCTAAATGGCACTACGAGTACCTAAATTTTATCACGCCGTTGACTTCAACTAGATTCAGTTAAAATCCAATTTTTTTAAGGTGGCTATCACTTCTTCATTTTATATTTGAGGTAAATTTTAATTCTTTTTCTCTAAAGAGATATACTAAGGTTTTCTAGAAATTAATTTTGGGTTTCCATAGATTGGCCTTTGGTTAACAAATCACTGTTGATCTAGCAAAGTTTTCATAATATGGAATGGTTGGGTGGCAAGGTGGATGGGTACATGAAGAGGGGTGGTTATCCTATGGTTTTCTTATAGGTATTTTTGTCACAGGTTTGAAGCCCATAATATCCAAGGAGGTGGTGGAAGCAAAAATGGTGGCAAAAATTAAACGAAAAGAAGGGCATTGAAATTGAAGTAGGACCTTATACATGCAAGCCATGGAGGTAGATCCGATCATTTGACTCGAACTCAATGAGGTAAGGAAGAATGTCTCTGTATTTCTTGGGAAAATCTTGAACTATCAATTCTTGGGAGTAAATTTACAAGGGAAAGGTTACAAGTGTGAGCCATCAAGAACTAGAGGATGCATGGAAAAGTGGAGATTGAAACCTATGCAAAGGCTATTTCATTGTGATATTTGCCAATAAGATGGACCATGATTAAAAAAATTGAGGGAGGCCAATATTTATTCAAGAATGTGGGTCTTTTCATGAAAAAGGGGTGTTATCCATGGTCCCCATAATTCTTCATTAGCTCATGCTAGTGTTGTAGTCTAGAGGTTACAACAAGACTCATAAAATAGGGAAGCAATCACTAATTGGAAGTGTGATGGCTATTTTAGTTGCAATGCATAATTATTCCAATTTAACTACCTTTTGGAATGTAATTGAGACTCAAACATTGTACAAATTAGCATATTTCTATACATAACCATGAAGAACTTATAATCTCTTGAATTCTTATACATGTCATAGTTACAACTATTATTAAGGAAAAAGATACATTAGTTCACAAGAGAGACTAATGCACAAAAGAAAATAGACTAAAATAAACTACTATTGATTTTATTAACTTAAGAACTAACTTATCCTTCTAAAAATGTTGGGTATTTATAGAGTCAACATGAATCTTCAACCTCTCAACTCTTTGTTTCCTTTCCTCTTGGTATGATAAAAAAATTCATTCTTTCATTTATCTTTTTGACTTACATGGACGTTTATAAAATACAAAATATACATTTGTTGTTACATCTTGATTCCTCGCAAGACAAACTCACATGATTATTTGTAGATATATACAGTTAACAAATATAAATTTGGTTATATTTCTAATTAAGCTCGAGAGTTATACTATTTCAAGATAATAAAATGTTGCTTAGTTAAGATGATAACACATGATTGCTTATTATGAATTGGTTTAAGAATGTGTTTATTAATGTATTGTTCCAATTATATATTGTTTCTTATGATTATCATGTGAAAAGATCTAATTACTTGTATGTTGTGAGGTGGATGCATGAGAATTCTTCTCTCGAGAGTACCAGAGGGAGAGCATCATCAGAGAGGGTGGTGTAGATGGAGATGTTGAAGGTATACAGAGAGCTGGAAAAACCCTACACGCACACACACACACATAATAGTTAGCTATTATAGAAATGCATTTAAAATTATTGCTTTTGGTGTTTGCTTAAATTTTTATTTTCCATATTTGCCTGAGTAGGTAAATTGTAAAAATAAATTCCTTTGTGTGCTTAGTCTATCATGTCATTAATACATGTAGAGGTAAATTCAATTCAAGGAAAATTTAATGCGGGATATTATTTTACCATTAAAATTGATAAAGCATAATTAAATGATAAATGGGTTAAATATGAAATTAGAATTTCATAATAAAATATATAAGAGGAAATTATTATTTTTTTTAAAAAGAAATAAAATAAAAGAGAAATTAGAGGTCTTAAAAATAGGAAAAAAGACTAAAGATAGAAAATAAAGCATGTTAAAGCAAAAAAAATAAGGTTATTTATTATTAAAATTAGAAAAATATTTTAAAACCAAAAAAATAAAATAAAAACAAAACAAAAATTTGGAAAAATTACATGCATAGAGTAAAGCATAGATTTTTTTTATAAATTAATCCTTGGAGAATTTATTGGGGGGGACATAGAAAAAGATAAACATGAGATTGAAAGAGGGGTATTGAAGAGAATAAAGAGAAATGGAAAGGAGGAGAAGAACAATATATACACAGAAATAGAAGAACCAAAAATCACTAGGTTGCATAAGAACAATCATTTTTCTTTGGAAATAGGAGATTATCAAGGTAAGAACTATAATTTCAATTATATCTATTTTTCATGACATGAATGACTAGTTATTTTATCTCTGCATATGTTTATAAAAAATATATATGTCAATGAACTGACATACTTACCTAAATGAACTATGAGTAGTTGATTGTATTAAACACTGTGTATAATACTAAAGTGCCATATATACCATTAAAGTGTTATCTCTTTTAATAAAAGAAAACCACTAAGATATAAACCACAATGCTAAAATGTAAGTGAAATGTCGAGCCTCAAAAATTTAAAATGCCATTGTATATTGAAATGTTGAATCTAAAATTGAAATAGTAGAGTCAATTATTGAATCATTTAGTGTGTAGAAAACACTGAGTAAAAAAAATGTCAATTCTCTAAATGCTAAGCACCAGGTTTACTATGTGAAATGCTAAGCATTATTTTTGGTATTGGCCAGCATGAAATGCTAAGTACCAGGTCAAGTCTCTATTGGTATTATTTTCAAATTGAGTGTAGACCTATGTCTTATAGAATTGGGTCTGCATTCCATTGGTGAGAATTGGGTATGATCATTAAGTCAAGGTATTACTTTCCTAAGCATGTATATTACTTTTAATCCAGTGCTATTATTATTGGCAGTCTAGTCTTATAGATGGTTGGTCATCCATTGAGAAATAAAATGAAATCACCCCATTCTCTAGATCTGATTTGGGAAGGGTAGATCATCCCATCTTTGCATAAAAAGAATTAGATAATAAATTTTCACCTTCACCAATCCTATATAGCCTAGCTCATATAATATAACATCTAGATTATTGGGTGGGCACCCTCTACCTTTTTTAGAATCTGAGTGAGTAGAGCATGAATTGAGATGAGAATGAACTAATTGTATATGGCTATATATATATATCTCATGACTGAGTATTGAAGTCACTATGTCTACATTAAAATATCACCAAGTTAATATTAAAATGTTGTTAATCTTCACCTTCTTCATTGCCTTCATGAAATCCTTATTATCACCACGTCCAACGTTCGAACCTGCCGAAGCAGCCTCTTAATCCAACAACATTAACATTGTTGAGATATCAAGTTATATTCTTTTTTTTATTTAACTTAGCCCAAGAGCAACATCACCACCTTTCTTTTTATCTCAACTATTTCAACTCAAGTATAACCGTAATCCATTTGACTCAAGCATTTCAATGGACACATAAAGCCCCTCTACACTTTCAACAGACTAAAAATATGTGTTTATCTCCATGTCTAGAGATGACATATATAATCTATACATACTGTGGTCATGTTTCTTTTTGGAGTGTGATTTGTTTCTTATCTATTTCCTATATTTAACAATTATATCTTGAAAACTGACCATCTTCCATTTCGTCACAAGTTTCATTATACATTGGATAGCGCATATTTGATTTTGCATTATTATGAATTGACAGGAAGGGTAGAGGGAGACCCACATTTAGCTGGTTAGTAATTTCTGATGGTTATTTTCTTAGTCTCTATATGTATATTGGGATATTGGCATAGTCTTATTTTTTTTGTATGAAGAACAAATTATTCTAGTGAATAGAGTGATTTTGGTTATGCAATATTATAATATAAAATTAAATATTCAATATTGTACACAATATCAACAATAGATTACATATAAATAACTAATCTATCTTAATAGTTGGTGATGGCAAATGGATATAAAGGTGGGCAATGTATTAATAAAGTTATCAATATATGCGATAATACAGGATATGTTATCAATATCTCACTATGTAATGTCCTCTAAGATATATACCATAGTAAATAGTCGCCCTTAATTGAGAATTATTTTACCATTGGGCTAGGCCATAAATATAGTGCCTAACATGGTACACATGTTTAGATATATTTTTATTAATATACATATATGTATTTTGTTGATATTTAGCCTGATACATCTAACTGGATTATATGTCACTTGCGATATAAAACAATTGTAGAACATTCTGATCCTTAGAAGTTGATTACTTAAATAGTTATTGTCAAACATAGAGTGGATGAATCATACAAGTTGAATGGTGGAACATAGCTACTCTCTGTTGTGAGTTAAACCTTGAGAAGCTTTAAGATCATTTATTATATAGAAAACCATTACAAGGAGTTTGAAAATGTATATAGTTATGACTTTTTGCATAATTAGAAACTTGGAGTAGATTCTTTTAGCTATTATTATTGAGTGAAACATTAGTGTTAAATTGAAATGAATGATTAAGTTGATTAGAGAATAATTTCTGATTGTAAATTGGGTTACTTGTGTTTTAGGGAAAATGAAGTTTGATTTTTTAATTATTGTAATAAGCATGTTCCAGGTATAACTACTTCATTATTTATTTTCTATGCTTAGTAATTTCAATCAAAACACTAAATTGTGGTTTAGAAATTGCATAACAATGGAATATCTACTTGTGATGTACATTAAGATGTGTTAGTGTTTGTATGTGGAGATTATACCTGTAGTTCCTTAGATGATTTATTAAGTCATTAAGTTACATAAGAATCATGATCTATAACCTTTGGAACAATCTCTTAGAAGCAAATGAGTCAATAGGATAACGGGTTTATCTAAGTCAATAGTTATACTTAGTGCATAATGGTATATCATGATTCATGTTTTTATGTTGATATACCTTGGTATGTTTGTATATAGATTATATCTGGATGGTATAATACCTTACTGTTATTATATGCTTGTTGAGTCTTGATAATCATAAGTTGGATTGTATGTTTTCATTTAGTTAAGAACCTATGATAGTATGGGATATCATAGGGTACTACAGTATAAAACTATAATGTACCTAGGTGGTACTTACTGTAGTTATTATACTTAACTCACATTTGTCTATATACATACTAATATTTGATGTGGATAGTGTGTGTTTTTACAGTTGGTAGACTTGTGTATACGTGCATGCAAACTCTAAGAATTTAACAAATATTGTGTTATATGTTATTGTGTTTCATGAAACAATGACTTGCTATGTTATATATAGTTACTTGTATAATGCTTGTGTTTTCATGTAATTGAGATTACTTACATGATTGATTGTGGAAAATTGGTAGTCAAGTCTTAGAACACTGGACTGTGGTAATATGGATTGCCATAGGGTGCAAATAACTAGAACCCAATTATGTTATTGAAATTATTTAGTTAAATTTTATGTTTACCCGAGTGGTATATTTAGAATCATTATTTCTAGTATGGGATAGAATATAATGAAAGATTCATGTATATGTTTGACGGACTAAATGTATGTTGGTATTACTCCTATGTATAGCGTGTCGTGTAATGCATTTGCTAGTAGGATGTAAGTTGATGAATCATATGGTTGAATTTATATTTGACCAATTTACATTGCTAATATGGAGTAATGAGTAAGATGGACTTCATTGACTTACTGGTATTATAATGTTAGATGAAGGCGGTCTTATCAAATGGCGTGTATGAGCTTGACTGATTTGGATCATTTTATATATATTGTCTATAAGAATTTAGGACAAAACATGTTTAGTGAAACATTATCAGTTCATGAGTATGGTTTACATGTATGTGCGATATCTTACAATAGATTGAGTTTTATATGATACACTACATGTTTAGTTAGTTAGAAATCATACATCACACAGGTTCTAGCTTGTCTCTCTAGATTCTTGTGCCATCACTATCTACCCTTCTATGAAGTAAGGGCCATATCTTAATGGGATTAGTGCAGGGGATCATTAGTTCATGGTTGGTGTGGAAAAGCACTTGGATGATGCTCTCCCTCCCCACAACAATACTACTATTGAGACAATCACTTGAGATTGCCACAGATATTGGAGTAGATCGAAGGGGGTGGTGTGTTGTGACTTGTCAATAATATCCTTGACTAAAATAAAAAAATACACCAAGTCTGCTTTGGAATTGCTTTAATCTCATAGTCCTCACACCATTGAGAATAGTGTGTGTAACTTTGATAAACTTTGCATGATGCCATACATCATCTTCACCAACAACATCAATCATTTTTTGATGCCATTGGATATTCTATTGAATGGTGTACATTATCTACTCAAGTCAGTCCACATATATTTGTGCCTAGGTTCCTACAAATGTGCTCATTAGCATCTCCAACTCCCAGACTCTAATGCATTCCTTTACTTTGTATTTGTATTGAAAAGGCTCTCGCATAGTAACATCCATTGTGCCTTTTTCACATGCCCTACCATTACAACATGAGGTTTATCAACCTTATTTAAGTTGTCATTGGTCACCTTCATGGCTTCCTAAAATTTCATGTTTTAATACCACAATTAAAATGATATTTGTTGATCTTGTGTTATTTGATTTATCTCTACAAGTGATCCATCAAGTCATTATAGGTGATCAGGCACCGGTTAAAGACTGAATATGGCACATACATGGAAAAACTAAGGATAATTTGACCATATTACATGAACATGATACCTTTACCTTTGCTTAGTCTGAACCAGACTTCCACTTTGAATATGACCATCAAGAACATATCCGAAAGGGCAAACAAAAGGTTGTGTACTAAGTTGATGAGGGTACCAGTTCTGATCAACTAGATCCATCATTTAATGAATTAAATCTATATACAAAGTGTGGGGTACATGATGTTAGAGATATAATGCAATTTGAGTAGAAACCATATTCTATGCCACTCTAAATAATTCAACAAAACATTGGAACAAATAATGCACCTAAACTTGTCACTATGGGAAATTATTGGTTTGATGTTGAGATAACCAAGATATTTGAATTTTTACATGAATACAAGGAAATTTTTCCATACAAATACATAGAAATGAATGGAATGCATCCATCATTGGTCAAGATGCACATTAAATTAGTTGAAGGTACTTGAATAGTGAGGAAAAAAACCATATCAGATGTACCCAAATCTGCACACTCGAGTTAAAGAGGAAATTGATAGCATGTTGTGCACTGGAGTTATTATCCCCATTGATGAGTTTGAATGGGTTATTCCCATGGTGATCAGCATCAATAAGTATGGTCACATTTAAATTTATGTGGACTATAGGTTGCTCAATGCGGTATGTGTAACATATCCTTTCCCAACACCATTTACTGAGGAAATTTTAAAGGTGTTATTGGGTATGAAATCTACAACTTCATCGATGGCTTTTCTAGTTATCACCAAGTCCAAATTGTTGAGGAAGACAAGGCCAAGATAATTTTTGTGACTAAATGGGGTTCATTTTCATACAATATTATTCCCTTTGGCCTAAATAATGCATTAGCAGTGTTCTCAAGAATCATAGTGAAAGCATTCAAGGATTTTATTCACAAGTTCCTTCAAGTATACTTGGATGACTGAAATGTGTATGGTCTATTTCATGATCACTGTGATAGTTTATGCCTCATGTTTGAGCACTGCTTCCAAATTCATAATTCCTTGAATCTTAAGAAATGCATCTTTGCCACACCTTTTAGGATCTTTTTGGGGCATATCATTTGTTGGGATGGAATAGCAGTGGACCCAACCAAGATTGTGATTATTATGCAACTCCCACCTCCAACTAATCAATGCTAGGTTCATGCATTTTAGGTCACATATGGTACTATCAAAAGTTCATTCGAGGTTATGCCAACATAGTAGCACCACTAGAAGAACTACTTAGGCACAATGGTATATTCTTATGCACGCCTCAACATTATCAAGTGTTTATGGCCTTGAAAGAGAAAATGGTGACTACATCCATTCTCTAGTTCCCCAACTAGAACTAACTATTTCATGTGCATGTCAACACTTTTGGTACGGTAGTAGGTGCTATCCTATCATAGCCTAATGAGGGAAACCTTGATCATCTTATTTATTTTGTAAGTTGAAAGCTTACACCAGTCCAAAATACAACTAATCCATAACCAACTGTGAGGCCTTGTATATGGTGTATGGACTTTAGAAGTTTCACCAATACTTATTGGAAACCCCATTTATTTTATAAATAGATCATGAAATGCTCAAGTATTTGGTAAATAATATAATATTGTATGGATGCATCTATCAATGGATTGTTCATTTTTAGGAATTATAGTTCTCTATGGTTGTAAAACTAGGCAAAGTTAATTTTTACTTGACCATCTCTCATGTGTTTAATTTGGTGAACCAATGTGTGACATAGAGGATGATTTACCTAATATACAACTCTTTCAAGTCACATTCATGGCTAAGGAATTAGAGGAAATTACAACTTTTCTTATAACTAGATGAACACTGGATCATGTTACCACCTCAGACAAAAAGCCATTAGATGTACGCGCTACCATTTTATAACTTATTGGTAGAGACCTATAAAAACTTAGCTGGGATGAAGTGTTATGGAGGTGCTTCATGCAACATGAGCATGCAAAAGTTCTTTAGGAGGTCCATGAGGGTGTTGTAGGCATATATTATGATGGAGATGCAACATCATGCAAATTTATACTAATTGGATTATGGTGGCCTACCTTATTCAAAAATTTAAAATTTTATGCATGCCAATATGATATCTATCAGCATGTAGGTAAACCAAACTAATGACACTCTCAACGTATAAAGGAAGTTAGAATTCAGTTGATAGTTATTTGGTAATAAGAGTCTTGTCCATGTATTTTTTTATATTCAGAGTTAGATTCAAGAGAGTTGGACGGGGTAGGATTTGAAAGGATGAATGTAAATAACCCCAAACAAGTGAATAAAGATAAGTTTTGATTATTTGCAAACAAGAAAGCAAACAGACCTTGCATCTTCTTAAATATGTGCAAAGATAGTTGACAGTGTGCATGATCATGAAATATGATTAGAAAAAATTTATTTGTGATATTGGTGTGAGTGTTAAGTTTAAAATACATTTTATTTGATGGTTATTATAGCATTTTTCATTTGAATTTAAAATCTTTTGAATGTTCAAATTACAAACTGTACACCCTGTACTTTTACAAACCATGCCTTGAAATCTGAGTGAAGGTCAGAGTATTGTGGAAGACAAGATTATGTTTGGTTGGATTTTATAATGTATGAGTAATTAGTAACTTGAGATAATAATTACTTAATCATCTTTAAACATTGTATATTTTTATTCTGCTAAGAACATTTTGTGTTGAACAACACAACCCTGTCTTCTGTGAGCAAAAGTTCTGAGTATAAATATGTGTGAGAAGGTATATGCATGTATTGGAGTGAACATTAAAATGTATATTTTTTTAAGTTTATTATAATATGATCATGAATTATTATAGTCTTTAAATTAGCTTTCATATATTTGGATGATCAAAAAGAAAACTAACACAGTCCTGCAGTCATCAAGAAACTTAACATAGTCAAAGTGGTATCTCATGGAAATTGGAAAATAGAGTGTTATAGATGGAATGCATTGATTTTTTAAAGTTTTTAAACATTATGAAAAGGATTTTCAGCCTTCCTGCTGGTTTATAACCCTTTTTGGAATGAATTAGAACAAATAACTTCTTCTCAGATTACTACAGACTTGTGACTGAGTACATAGTCTATTCAAATTTGGTTAAGTCAATATACTGTAGCTTAAAAATGGAAATATAACACTTGGAAAATGTTCATAGGATCAAATAATATATAATAAAACATTCAAAGTCATTTTAAATTCTTTTGGAAGACTTAAATCTCATTTTGACCCATCTCAAGTTTCTATTTTCAAAGTGAGTTTTTAGGAGTTTTAACCGTCAATAATTCATGAAATTTGGTGAAAAGTTTGATTTAAACATAAAAAAATATAATATAATGTTTTTGAGTTGTGTAAGTTTGGATGGGGGAGGATTGTGTGTTAGATAGGGTAAAAGGAAACCTAAAGACCTAATTCGAGAGTAGAAAGAGCCAAAAGAAGTTATCAAATAGTTAAACCAAAGATTGAAACTTTGTGAAGAGATGGGAGACATTAGAGGGTATCCATAAATGAGGTTTATTTGATGATTTGAGTCCATACAGGACCATACCAAAGAAATCATCCGAAAAAAAGGCTATAAGAAGAGTCTATGACAAAGTAAGAGGTAGTGTATGATATGAGGATTGTGTTGAGAAGTTAAGTAGGGTTGAGAAGAAGTTATATATGACTCAAAGGAGTGGAAGGTAAATTTTCATATCTCTATTAAATCCTAAGGAACTAGAGATAAGATTTGATCCAAGTTGTTGTAAAGCACAAAGACTACTAAGGGGAAATAGTCTCAAAGTAAGAGAGATTGAATGCATTAAGGAAAATAGAATGAAGAGTTTAGTGAGACCATATGGATCATGATGGAGAATAAATGAAATGAATAAAATGAATATGTGAGCTTGAAATATATGCAAGGTCCAAAGACAAATATCAAGCAAAAAAAGACAAAGTGAAAGCTAGGTGGATATTGGTAGAGAGCTTGGAAAAGTAGAGTATACAATAGGGATCTGCATCATGAGGGATGGTGATGGGCAATGTGGGAGTGATTAGGGATGATGAGGTAATGATTATAAATGATGAGGAATGGTGAGGGTCAATAAGGGAATGACTAGGCACGATGAGAGATGGAGTGATTAGGGATGATGAAGCGGTGATTAAGGATGGTGAAATCCAATGAGGGAGTGATTAGGGATGATGAGTGATGGTGAGATATAATGAGGGAGTGATTAGGGATGATGAGGGAGTGATTAAATATGATTAGGGATGGTGAGGGTCAATGAGGAAGTGATGAGGGATGATGAGGGATGAGGAGTGAGTGATTAGGGATGATGAGGCATAGTGAGGGTCAATGAGGTAGTAATTAGGGATCACGAGTGAGTGATTAAATATGATTAGGGATAGTGAGGTTCAATGAGAGAGTGATTAGGGACAATGAATAATGATGAGAGAGTTATTAGGGGTGATGAGATATGAATAGGAAGTGATCAGGGAGGGATGATGAATAAGTGAAATTAACACAAAGTGGTTGTTTGATGTGTGTAGGTCATAAATGTGATCTATGCTACCCCAATCACACCACTTTACATCAATTTAAAAGTGATTTGTCTGTAAATTTCAATTTTGACAAACCTAAGACTCCTAAAAATGTCAGGAATCAATTTGAAAGGCACAAAAACCTAAAAAATGACTATATGTTTACCAAAAATGGATACCAATTGCAAAATTTATACCCTAAATCTCTAGGTTTAATACTTAGACCTTGAAAATACCTAATTAATAACTTGATTGGATTTTGAAAAACTATTTTTCACATCGTAAGGCGTGCAACTATGAGATCAACTATATTAGATGTTGAGTGACCCTAATTTCTTATATTTACTAAAATAAATTTAAAGTATAAGAAAATAAATTTAACAATATAAATATAAACTTCTACTTAACATTTAGAGTAGTAAATATAAGCTTGTGGCCAAATTTGCCTTCATATGTGTTGGGTGAATATTTTGTCAACTAGCTATCTGATTGAGCAAAATAGGTCTTATCAACCACAGCATAGGGAGATTGGTCATCCAGATGTGCAGGTTTACCACATCACAAGGGGACAAATATTTCCTCTCAGCAAGGGGAGGTTCCCTATTAAATATGAGGGAGCTATATACTATATATATAAGCTAAAAATAACACTCGGGGTAGGATAAACCATCCATCTCTCTTTTTTCAGAGATGATGCTCACAGATCAAAGGAGAAAACCTGGGTGATTGGTGAAGGTACTTCTCTTCTTTTAGAAGTAACATTCAACCAAGAGCCAGATCCCTTCTTGGATAGTAGAAATCCTGGTGAAATGATATAAGGCACCTCTCTTTTTTCAGAAGTTCTTATTCTTGCAAACAACATGAATCTTTTTGGTAGTGATAAGTAGCTAGTAACAAGGGCATAGTAACCAACAGACTGAGATGTAGCACAAAGTTTCCACCTTGACTGCCCAAGAATGTGATACGAAGAACAATGGGGGCACAAATTCATCCCAAGGTCCTTTACACAGAAACAAAAAATAAACACACACTAAAGACAACTATGTCAGCACAAAGTCTGAAAGTAGCTGGCTTCAGGACATCTTCCTTATCACTTTCACTAGCTCTGCTTGTTAAATTGCATAAATAAGAATACATTTAGGAAATAGACATAAGAAAAATCTCCTAGAATGATACAAGCTATCACAGCACAAAGTCTGAAAGTAACTTGCTTTCTCATTCAAATAAAATGATATGAACAACAATCTGAGCTCAAAGTCTCAATATTCGCCTTTCAATTTGGGTAGAGTTTTGCTTTTGGTAACGGGAAGATCTCCTTTGTAACAAATGAGAGATTAAAATATATAGCACTCCAAGAAAGACTTGGGCACTTGTTTTCATGAAAAAATCCCATGTTGTTAGGTTGTGGAGCTAAAAGCTTCACTGTATGCAAACATGGAGGAGGTTGTTGAATGTCACAGTCACCGGCATCGGTCAGGCCAACCGACATCAATTAAAGGTAGATAGGAAGCCGCTAACATTGGTCATTCATTGGTCGATGTCGGTCATCTCCAGATAGACAGCGATCGACATCGGTCGCCTATGCATTCTAGAACTGTTTGTTACACGAATAGTCAGTTTGTTGAATGGCTAGTTTGCATGTAAAGACTAATTTTAGTCTTGAAGCTGCTTTTCTAATTATTATAATTAGAAGTCTAATTATTGTTTTCATGGGATCTATATAATAGACTCATGGGTTGTATTGTAAAGTGTGCTAGATAGAGAGAGCAAGGTTAGCTCCTTCAGAGGGAAGAGAGCAAGGTTAGCTCCTCATAGTGCCACAGTGCCAAGTGTGTATGATCAGATAGATCTACGGGAGAGCAAGATCTGGTAGAAGATCCATAGGGGTGCTGGTTGGGAGAATCATAAGGACTTGGTGAGGCAAGGACAAGGGTTCTTTTAGGTGTGTAAGATCTAGGTTGACAGGTGTGCAAGGCCAGGTTGATCTACGATATAACAAGATCAGGTGAGATCTACATGGTAAGTAAGGTCAGTTGATCTGCAGGTGTGTGTGTGTGCGAGATCTAGGTTTGTAGGTGTACAAAACCAGATTGATCTGTAGGTGGAAACAAGATTAGCAACACAATAAGTAGCAAGATTAGGTGAGATCTACTTGGAGTACGTGGTGTACTTGGACTTGAAGTATGTGGAGTACTTGTTGGACTGGCAGTATTGTTCCTAACTGGTGGACTGGTAGTATTGTTACTGACTGGTGGAGGTGAAAAACAACTCTGTGTTTGAGTTGTTTGTTATGACCGTAGTTGAGAGAGAGAACTCTTGAGGGAGATTATTGTATGCCCTAGAGGTGTGGGAAGAAGAGTATGGCATCTTCTTTATTGTAATTCTTTTTGGAAGAGTATTAATACAATTGGGTATTGTCTCTCAAATTCTGTGTTGTTTCTAAATTCTAGTTACTTGTTACTTCTGGTTAAATTTTGTGTTTAGTTGCTTATTCAAGGTAATCAATTGTGCTCCTAATCCTGACAAAGTCGTATCAGAGCAGTTTATTGTTCTAGATTCCTGACAAGTGGTATCAGAGTAGTTTGTTGTTCTAGATTCCTGACAAGTGGTATCAGAGCGAGGTTGCAGGGAGCAAGTTTGTGTTTGATTACAGGTCACTCTCAGGGGTTTCTGATTGAGTGGGAGTAAAGCAATGGCAAAAGAAAGTATGCTAAGAATGGAGGAATTCAAAAGCAAGAATGATCAATTATGGAGTTATGGAAAGAAAGAGTAGGTAAATAAAGATTGTTAGTTGGTAGAAGATCAGCATGAAGGAAATGAAGAAGCAGATGTTGCAAGAATTGTTGCACAGGATGCTCTTGTATGTTCCTTGGATAAAGTAGAATCTTAGTTTATAGATTATGTTGCCTCTTTCCATGCAGCCTCAAATAGAGTATTTTTCCATGTTAAGGTCCATGGATACTTTGAAAAGATTTATTTAGGGGTTGGTGAGCCTTGTCAAAGTATTGGCAAAGGGGAAGTGCGGCTGAAATTGTAGACGGCCAACACATGGGTGTTGAAGGATGTCATGCAGGTCCCAGTCTTGAAGAGGAGTCTAATTGCTTCAGAAAAGTTGGGTGATGAGGGATGCACAGTAACTCTCACAACGGATGCACTTGAATTAGCATGTGGTAAGAAAGTAGGTATTCTTTATCTATCTACTTGTATTACTGATTCTCCTTCTATTGCAAAGATGTGGCTCTTTAGGCTTGGTCACATGAGTGAGAAGGGAATGCATGTTCTTAAGAGGAAGTCAGATGTCTTTGACAAACTTAAGAACTGGAAAGTCTTGGTGTTCATGGAGGAGATGATGGACAGAGATCAGTTAAAGGGGCTGAATATTTCTGAGCAGGATAGTTTGGACAGAGTTTTGATCCAAAGTGAGCTCGTGGGTAAAAAGTTATCACTCACAGGAAAACACAGTTACCAGCGTCGATCAGGTGGAATCGACATCGAACAGACAGGTACTGATGTCGGTCATGTGTAGACTAGAGTCGGTGGTGTCAGGCATGGAGAGACAGATGTCAGTCAAGGAACCGGCATCGGTGACCAGGTGGACATCAATGTCAATTAGGGAATCGACATCGGTGATTAGGTGGATTCAACATCAGTTGGGTGCAGACCAAGGTCGACTAGGAAACAAATTTTGGGCAGACAGCAAGTTGTCAAGGAGTCTCAAATGCCCATGTGGAGGACTGAAAGTGTAAGTAAGCCTCAAATTCATTATTCACCTTCTTTATACTACCTGAGCTTATTGCTCATTGATGGTCAAGAACCAAGAAGTTTTAAAGAGGTAATGCAAGTAGAATCCAAGAAACAATGGGAGCATGGCATGAATTCTTTGAAAGAGAACCAAACGGGAGATTTGGTAGAGTTGCCAGCTGGGATAAAAGCACTAAAAGATGAATGGATTCCTTGGTTAAAGAAGAGAGAGAATGGACACATGAGATAGAAGGCCAGGTCATATGGTCTTGAGCAAGCTCCAAGGCAGTGGTACAGGTTTGACAAGTGTATGACAAAGCATGGCTTTAGTCAGTGTCATTGTAATCATTGTGTTTACTTTACCAAGTTGGATAGTGGTAGCGACATTATCCTGTTACTGTATGTAGTGGGTTCACACATGTAGGGTTTTGCTGAGCTAAAGGTAAAGTTAGTTCAGTGGTATGCCAGGAAGGATTTAGGAGGAGCGAAATTCTTTGGCATGAGTTTTTCTAGAGACATGGAAGGTCACAGGTTGATTTTATCTCCAGATGATTGTGTGAATAAGGTAGTGGCGAGGTTTAAGATGCAAGATGTAGAACCGGTTAGCACACCTATGGATGGACAGTTCACTGAACAGTGTCCCAATTCACATGATGAGGTTAAGTACATGTGTACTAGACCTATTTTTGCCCAAGCAGTGGGTGCTATCAAAAATTTTGTAGCCAATCCAAGAAAGAAGCACTGAAAAGCAGTTCAGTGGATTCTCAGGTATTTGAGAGGGATCAGCAGCAGGGATTCATGCTATGCAGGGTCAGGGACTTCTCTACATGGGTATGTAGAATTGGATGTGGCAGGTTACTTGGATGATAGGAGTAGCACCACATGATTTGTGGTGGTTGGTCTTTAAGGTTGATCTTGAAGAGGGATACAAGCCAAGAAACAAATTAGATGATGTACAAGTATAGGTACAGGTACAAGTGCAACTGTTTATCTCCAAGTAGGAGATTGTTAGGTTGTGGAGATAAAAGCTTCATTGTATGCAAACATGGAGGAGGTTGTTGAGTGTCACAGTCACCGATGTTGGTTAGGCCAACTGATGTCGGTCAGAGGTAGACAGGAAGTCACCGACATCGGTCATTCATCGGCCGATGTCGGTCATCTCCAGACAGACAGCGACCGACGTCGGTCGCCTATGCATTCTAGAACTATTTGTTACAAGAATAGTTAGTTTGTTGAATGACCAGTTTGCATGTAAAGACTAATTTTAGTCTTGGAGCTATGTTTCTAATTATTGTAATTAGAAGTCTAATTATTGTTTGCATGGGATCTATATAATAGACTCATGGGCTGTATTGTAAAGTGTGCTAGATAGAGAGAGCAAGGTTAGCTCCTTTAGAGGGAAGAGAGCAAGGTTAGCTCCTCATAGTGCCACAGTGCCAAGTGTGTATGATCAGGTAGATCTGCGGGAGAGCAAGATCTGGTAGAAAATCCACAGGGGTGCTAGTTGGGAGAATCATAAGGACTTGGTGAGGCAAGGACAAGGGTTCTTTTAGGTGTGTAAGATCTAGGTCGGCAGGTGTGTAAGGCCAGGTTGATTTGTGGTATAGCAAGATCAGGTGAGATCTACATGGTAAGTAAGGTCAGTTGATCTACAGGTGTGTGTGTGTGTGTGAGATCTAGGTTTGCAGGTGTGTAAAACTAGATTGATCTATAGGTGGCAACAAGATCAGGGAGATTAACAACACAATAGGTAGCAAGATTAGGTGAGATCTACTTGGAGTACGTGATGTACTTAGACTTGAAGCATGTGGAGTACTTGTTGGACTGGTAGTATTGTTACTGACTGGTGGACTGGCAATATTGTTACTGACTGGTGGAGGTGAACAACAACTCTGTGTTTGAGTTGTTTGTTGTGACCGTAGTTGAGAGAGAGAACTCTTGAGGGAGATTATTGTATGCGCTAGAGGTGTGGGAGCCCTAGAGGTGTGGGAAGAAGAGTGTGGCATATTATTTATTGTAATTCCTTCTGAAAGAGTATTAATACAATTGGGTATTGTCTCTCATATTCTGTGATGTTTCTAAATTCTAGTTACTTGTTACTTCTAGTTATATTTTGTGTTTAGTTGCTTATACAAAGTAATCAATTGTGATCCTAATCTTGACAAAGTGGTATCAGAGTAGTTTGTTGTTCTAGATTCCTGACAAGTGGTATCAGAGCAGTTTGCTATTCTAGATTCTTGACACATGTTGAATTGAATGCCTTCAATGCACCTTCAGTTCTGTTTGGAGGGACCATGCTAGAAATAGTGCATTGCCATAACTATGGCATGTCCATTCCTCTAATATGTCTCTTCCTTAGTATGGACTGTCTGGTCCTTTTTCTAATGTCTACATAACTATCTAATTTGCCATTACTTCATGAAAGGAAAAATAAGTTGCGTCCTTGATTTGGCATGCTCGGGAGTCTGCTTGATCTACTATTTCACCTACTGGAAATAACTCCCTTGAATATATTTTGGCCTTTCCCTCTTTTTGCTACAATTTGAGCCCTCGGGCTATCTTTTCCCTTTCTAGTTTTGTCTTTTCCTAGAATTTGAGCTCTCAGGGCTATATCCTCAGGTTTGCTAGCTCTTTACGTTCTTCCAACAACGGTTCTTCCCTTTGGCATTCTGGCCTTTGAATGCATTTGAGCCCCTCATCTTCCTTAGCAATTCCTTCGTGTCTTTCTTGCTTACTTTGGCTGCTTTCCGCTGATCTCAGCAAGTGACACATGGCATTTTCTACTTTTGAGAGTCCTACAGAATATGACACATGGCATCATCTACTTACTTTATCAACTCACTCGAGACCCACCACAGTCTTTATGAAATGAAAGGGAGAGACTTTGGATATTGACACTTGGTGGCTTTCATCGAGCTTTTCAAGGGATACGTGGCATGTTCTGCATAATCTAGCAATCACACAGACGATGACACTTGGAGCGCTCTGCTCTCAGGCTTTTTCCTTTTGGGCATTCCTTTGGTCGGGCTTATTTCCTTCGTATAAAAGTCTAAAGGAATTCCTTAGGGCTTTGCCTTAGTAATTTTCCCATAGAAAATACTTTTGAAAGAATTCTAATGGCTCTTTCACTTAATAATTTCCTTCAGACAAAAAGTCTGAAGGAAATGTTCCTTGTCAGCCTTTAAACAAATCCGAAGGAATTCTATCTTTTCGATCAGTCGCTTGGTTCTTCCTTTAAGTTCTGTGATTTGTTTGAATTTCAATGAATATTCTCTTACTTTAAATTTGACATCTATGGGGCTGTCAATGGTTTCTAGCAGCTTGAACCATGTTGAACCTTAAACCTTTGAACCCGCTGAAAGTATATTGGTTCATTCTGTCTCTTTTGTTCCATCGCTTCTTGGTTCAATCACTTTCCCGCTCTTTGGTTGAACCATCTGTTGAACCACCTGTTTGCTGCTTCTTTCCTTGACTGAGGCCGCCTTTAATACTTTGAACCCATGAACCATTAAAATTTGAACTCTTTTGGTTCAAGGTTTAATCAGTTCATTGGTTCATCCTTTGTCCGTCACTTCCTTGTTCTTTCTAAGATCTTTGATCTTCATCTCACTGGTTGAAACTTTGAACCTATGAACTTGTTGAACCTTTTGGTTCAAGGTTCAACGGTTTAATCGGTTCATTCTTTTTATTTGGCTAAGTCCTTTGATCTTTTTGAACCAAACGTGTTGAACCATTTGGTCATTGAACCTTTGAAGCAAAGTGGTTCAATGGTTCAACGGTTTAATGGTTCAAGCCTTCTTCTCTTTGATAAGTGTTTTGAAGCCATTGAACCTTGAAGCAGTTGAACTTTGAACCTTGAAAAATGCACTTAACTCTTGCTAATGACATTGAACCTTTGAACCCATTAAACCCGTTGAACCAAAATGGTTCAAGATTCAACGGTTCAATGGTTCAATCCTTGCTTAGAAGCTTGCCGATGGACATTTTGGTTGAACCTTGTCGTTGAACCAACCTTGAAATCACCTAAGTGTTGAGAGCTTGCTTCTTTCCTACAGAGTCCGTAGAAATCAACTTGCGAAGCCCGTAGAACTTGGCTTGCAGAGTCCATAAATTTTCTTCCTGCAGAGTCTATAGATTCAAGCCTGCAGAGTCCATAGATTCAAGCTTGCAGAGTCTGTAGATTTTTGAGAAGCTTGAAAAATGAGGAATTTAAATGTTCCAAACAAATTCTTGAAAAGGGGAGAGAGGATTTTGGTCTGTTGAACCAAAATAGTTCATAGGTTGTTCCCAAAAAGAGTGATATTTTTGGGGGACAACAGCTGGCTCCAATTGGGGAACTTCCCTTAGTTGAAGACTTGGAACAGTTGAGGGAAGTAGAAACCAAAATCTCCAGTGCCTTGAAGTGTGCCATTGGGCTAAGGAGTCATGCTACCCAAAAAAGAAAGGTGCCAAAAATGAAAATGAAAAGCACAAAATAGAACTAAAGACTATACAAATATACATATCTACAGATGATCTTATCTGATGCCTCAAGATTTAAAGCACTTTAGATGCCACCCACTGTGAGACAGTGAAAATGGTGTTCCATCCTGATAAACTAGTAAGAAACCATTTTCTCCCCAGAATCGGTGATGGGTGAATGGAACTCTCTACCAGGAATCACATTTTTTGTGCACTCCTTTTGGCTCTCTCTTCTTGCTCCATGGAAAGACGTGGTCTTCAATCTAAAAATCATAACTCCTTGCTCTCTTGGAAAATAGTTCCTTTTGCTAACTTTGGAGTACAATAGTATGGTCCACTACCATAGCTTGTTGTTTCTAGTTAGTTCAGTCCAGAACATGTTTTGATTGTCAGCATCAAACTCCTGACAAACCACCGACTCGGCATCTCCTTTGGTGTGAAGGAGTTTGACATCTTGGTCTTGAGCAGCCTTTAATCTGAGAAACAGAGAGTCACATTCAGCTGTGTTGTTGGTGTTGTTGAACTGCAACTTGCATGAAGAAAAAATATCTCTTTCAGGAGATATCAACACAGTCTCGGCTCTAGCATTGGTAGAAGAATTACTGCCATCAGATTCCAAGATCCAAGCATCATCAGAAGCTGATCTTCTATCAAATTTATTTTCATTAGAGATGAAATATCCTTCTTCATTTGTACTCTGCCCTACCAATTCTTCTAATGTCTTGTTTGGATCAATTCATAGATTGCCAGCTACAGGACTTTCATCTATAGAAACATGAACATCCTCTGTGGTCAATAAATAATTACCCCTGTCCAAAGACTCAAATATAATTTGAGTTGCAAGGGCCGATGTTTGGGTGACCACATATTTTGTCTCCTTTTCAGGGAGCAATCTCTTCATTACGCCCTTAATAGGGATCCTTGCCTCAAACAGGTCCATACTTAGTTCTCCACCAATGTCCAAATGCTCAGGATTGGATTGCAGGAATTCAAATTCAGTCATTTAAATTTTGGATTTCTTGACATGATCAATTATGTCAAATGAATGAAATGGACTAGAAAGAGAGGATGGGAGTTCATCCTTTTGGTTTTTAGGGGGGAAGGACTTATCTACGAATTTTAAGTATAAGGTGTAGGGATGTTTGATGTACTTACCTTCTTAGCAATCACCGGGTCCTTTGGCTGGAAAAGCAGAGTGGTCCCACATTTAGTAATTGATATTGCTGGTTGAGGTCGCTCCTCTATCTTTTCTTTATCAGCTTGATGGGCTAACTGATTCTTGGATTGGGTGAACACTGCGTATGATCCCTCGACTACTTCACCTTTACTTCTGGGTTCATCTTGGTTATTCAGGAAACCAATGTGGGAGTCATCAGCTGACTCTTCTTGATCCTCCATGAAGAGATCAGTGTCATTTTCTTGTTCAAACTTAGGTTGGAAAGAGAAAACATGTTTTATTTCCAGATATCCAACTGCTGAGTTGGTTGGAGATACTTCAAGGGCGAGGTTCCTCTGTGAGGGAGGAAGATGATTTGGTTGCCCTTGATTTCTAGAAGCATTACCTTGATATGACTGATTGGGGAATGTCCTCCTTGGTACATCTCTATATGAAGGAGCAGAAGACATACCTTGTGTTATTTGCCTTTTTAAAGCAAGCAATTCATTTTCTAGCTTTTGCACCATTTGATCAGTGGTGGCTGTGGGTGAGTATTCAGAAGATGAAGAGGGTTTACCTCTATTTGGATCTCTCCTTATCTTTCCTGCCAAGATAAGGTCATCTTCTACCTCAGTAGCCAAGTCTTGAGCAGCCTCAAGGTCTATGTGGCCAACACGTCTCAACAGAAAACTCACTTCAGGCAGTTGTGAGTTGATGAAGAAGCATTTGAGATTTTCAGGTGTGGGTTGAGCAATGATAGGAATTTGATTCCTCAGCTTGTCAAACTTTGCTATGAAATCCCTCATGGGTTCATGAGGTTCCTTATTCATCTATGTAAGATGGGCTAGCAAAGCATGTGCATCTTCTGCAGGCTTGAACTTGGCTTCATATTTAGCCTTGAGAGTGTCCCAGTCAGTCACTGACCGAGCCTGCAGGTAGTAGAACCATTCTACAGTAGTGCCTTATAGTGTTTCCACAAACAACCTGACTGCCACATCCTCAAATTCTACCCCTATCACACCACAGGCTATGCTGAAGGCAATAATGTGTTCATCGGGGTGAACTCTCCCATCACTAAAGAATTTGGGAAAGTTATTTCTTGAGCTGCATGGAAGTTCATGCAGGAGTGGAGTCAAATTTAGTGGACCAAAAGAGTTACCCCAGGGGCCTCAAACTACCATGATTTAAATATGAAAAAGAGGGATAACAAATCTGGGTGGAGTATGTATTGACAAAGCTCTGCTAACAACAGAAATGGACGCTTTGCTTGGAAATGGAGAAGGATAGGGACTACTTCAATTTGAAACGTGAGGCTTCAAACTGCGTGCGCTTCCCCAGTTGGCATGGAGGTGGAGGAAGATGGTAAGGCTATAATGATAATGGGTAAGACACAAAATGGAGTCGCCAGAGTCTGTAATGGATAAAGGTAGGGACTGCTTCATTCTAAAACTTGAGGCTTCAAACTACACATTCATCCATAGCAGAGTCACTAAAAACTGTTGGGTGAATATTTTGTCAACCAGCTAATTGGTGAGAAAAATAGGTCTCTTCAACCACAACATAGGGAGATTGGTCATCCAAAGTTGTAGGTTTACCACATCCAAAGGGGACAAATCTCTCATCCCATCAAGGGGAGGTTCCCTATAGGTATAAAGGAGCTATATGCCATATATATATATATATATATATATACAAATATATATACAAGTAGAAAATAACACTCAGGGGAAGGATATACCATCCATCTCTCTTCTTTCAGAGATGATGTTCACAAATAAAGGAGAAAATCCTGGTGAAAACACTGAATGCACTTCTCTTTTTTCAGAAGTGTTATTGTAGGGGATAGCAGGAGTTCTTTTAGGTAGGATAAGTAATTGGTAATAGAGTACAGAGTAACCAACAATCTAAGATGTAGCACAAAGTCTCCACCTTGACTGCCCAAGAGTGAGATACGAAGAACAATGGGGGCACAAAGTCATCCCAAGGTCCTTTACATAGAAATAAAAAATAAACACACACTAAAGACAACTATGATAACACAAATTCTGAAAGTAGCTGGCTTTAGGACACCTTCCTTATCACTTCCACTAGCTCTGCTTGTTAAATTGCATAAATAAGAATACATTTAGGAAATAGACATAAGAACAATCTCCTAGAATGATACAAGCTATAACAACACAAAGTCTAAAAGTAACTTGCTTTCTGATTTAAACAAAGAAATATGATAAACAATTTGATCTCAAAGTCTCAGTGATGCCTTTCAATTTGGGCAGAGTTTTGCTTCTAGTAATGGGAAGATCTCCTTTGTAACAAATGAGAGATTACAATATATAGTGCTCCAAGAAAGACTTTGGTGCTTCTTTTCATGAAAAAAGCCCATGCTGAATTGAATACCTTCAATGCGCCTTCAGTTCTATCTTGAGGGACCATGCTGGGAACAATGCATTACCATAACTATGGCGTGTCCATTCCTCTAATATGTCTCTTCTTTAGTATGGATTGTCTGGTCCTTTTCCTGATGTCTATGCAATTGTCTAATTTTCCATTACTTCATGAAAGGAAAAATAGGTCACGTCCTTGATTTGGCATGCTCAGGAGTCTACTTGATCCACTGTTTCACCTACTGGAAATAACTCCCTTGAAGATATTTTGGCCTTTCCCTCTTTCTGTTACAATTTGAGCCCTTGAGCTATCTTTTCCCTTTCTAGTTTTGTCTTTTCCTTGCATTTGAGATCTCAAGGCTATATCCTCAGCTTTGTTGGCTCTTTACGCTCTTCCATCAACGATTCTTTCCTTTGGAATTTTGGCCTTTGAATGCATTCAAGCCCGTCATCCTCCTTAGCAATTCCTTCGTGTCTTTCCCGCTTGCTTTGGCCACTTTTTGTTGATCTTAGCAAGTGACACGTGGCATTTTTTGCTTTTGAGAGTCCTGCGAAAGATGACACATGGCAGCATCTGCTTACTTTATCAACTCACCTAGGACCCACCACAGTCATTACAAAATGAAAGGGAGAGATCGTGGATGTTGACACTTGGCAGCTTCCATCAAGCTTTTCAAGGGACACGTGGCATGTTTTGCATAATCTAGCAATCATACGAACGATGACACTTGGAGCGCTCTGCTCTTAGGATTTTTCCTTTCGAGCATTCCTTTGGTCGAGCTTATTTCCTTCAGACAAAAGTCCTAAGGAATTCCTTCAAGATTTGCCTTAGTCATTTTCCCACGAAAAATACTTCTGAAAGAATTCTAACGGCTCTTTCACTTAATAATTTTCTTCAGACAAAAATTCTAAAGGAAATGTTCCATGTCAGCCTTTGAACAAATCTGAAGGAATTCTATCTTTTTGGTCAATTTCTTGGTTCTTCCTTTAAGTTCTGTGTTTTATTTAAATTTTAACAGATATTCCCTTACTTTAAATTTGACGTCTGCAGGGCTGTCAATGGTCACTAACCACTTGAACCATGTTAAACCTT
Source organism: Torreya grandis (assembly GCA_037957365.1). NCBI lineage: Eukaryota > Viridiplantae > Streptophyta > Pinopsida > Cupressales > Taxaceae > Torreya > Torreya grandis. The sequence continues at coordinate 1,515,704 of JARHVA010001648.1, read as the reverse complement.
AAAACTTTGAACCCGTTGAAAGTACATTGGTTCATTGGTTCATTTTGTCTCTTTTGTTCCATCACTTCCTGGTTCAATCACTTTCCTGCTCCTTGGTTGAACCATCTGTTGAACCACCTGTTTGTTGCTTCTTTCCTTGACTGAGGCCGCCTTTGAACCTTTGAACCCATGAACCATTAAACTTTGAAATCTTTCGGTTCAAGGTTCAATCGGTTCATTGGTTCATCCTTTATCTGTCACTTCCTTATTCTTTCTAAGCTCTTTGATCTTCATCGCACTGGTTGAACCTTTGAACCTGTGAACTCGTTGAACCTTTTGGTTCAAGGTTCAACGGTTCAATTGGTTCATTCTTTTTATTTGGCTAAGTCCTTTTGATCTTTTTGAACCAAACACATTGAACCATTTGGTCATTGAACCTGTTGAACCATTGAACTTGTTGAACCTTTGAAGCAAAGTGGTTCAATGGTTTAAGACTTCTTCTCTTTGACAAGTGTTTTGAAGCCGTTGAACCTTGAAGCAGTTAAACTTTGAACCTTGATAAATGCACTTAATTCTTGCTGATGATGTTGAACCTTTGAACCCATTGAACTCGTTGAACTAAAATGGTTCAAGGTTCAACAATTCAATGGTTCAATCCTTGCTTAGAAGCTTGCCGATGGACATTTTGGTTGAACCTTGTCGTTGAACCAACCTTGAAATCACCTAAGTGTTGAGGGCTTGCTTCTTTCCTGCAGAGTCTGTAGAAATCACCCTGTGAAGCCCGTCGAACTTGGCCTACAGAGTTCGTAGATTTTCTTCCTGCAGAGTCCGTAGATTCAAGTCTGCAGAGTCTATAGATTTTTGAGAAGCTTGAAAAATGAGGAATTTGAATGCTCAGAACAAATTCTTAAAAAGAGGAGAGAGGATTTTGGTCTGTTGAACCAAAATAGTTCATAGGTTGTTTCCAAAAAGAGTGATATTTTTGGGGGACAACAATATGAAACTCCCACATGCTTTTGGAGATGGTTTTGGTCTTATTATAAAACATGTACGAGTTATATAACATGTTCACATTATATAATGTGTATGCATTATACAATACGTACTCATTATTTGAATTTGAATTTGAACTCAAAAATAAGTCTTTAGGCTTGGAAATGGCTTGGTTTTTTGAGCTACAGGCTTATGATTGTGCATCTATAGCTGAGATCGAGAGTTTTGAGAAAAACCAACAAATATTAACTTCAATCACTAAATACACTATGGATTTTAACATCGAAATTCAAAAAATTATTACCTTCATGATGAACACATTGTCCTCTTTCTAAATATATGATTTTTATAATTTTTGGGCTATTTTAAGGGTTCAAACTATATTTATTTCTAACTACACCTTTTTTAGGCCACTACTTGCTGCACCTATACATGCCTATTCATGTTTATCTAATTTCTTTCTTGTTGATCCAAGTGCAAAATAAATTATATGGTAACAAACTAGGTCTAACTATACACACATATTTAAAAAAATCAATTTTTTAAAGGTAGTTAGGGTGGGCTGCACAACTAGCTATCCATTTTTTTGTCAATTTTCAAGATCTACTTAATTGTAAAATTAATTTAAAAAAATGTTCATTGAAAAAATTTAAAAAAAAAATTGTAACATATTAGAAGATCTTATCTAAATATTCACCAAAAGGTTTCAAACAATATTTAATGATGCTCAAAAAATAGTGGGCCACACGATCATATATCTACTATGTTTTCTTAAAAAAGTAGGAGGTTTTCTTCAAATTTTAGATGTTTGACCTATTTATATTTAATCATATTTTTAATTTTATTTTTTGGAAACTAGACTTGAAATACTACAATTCATGTTTTTATACCATCTTCAAATTTTGAGTGTAGCCATCTCAAATTATCTACAGAAGTTCAAATTTCTGAAATTTTAAAAAAATCATGTCCATGGGTGGGCCCTTTTTTATCCCCAAATTTTGTGCACTTACCCAAATAATGAAGAAATATTTAATCAAAAATATTTAGATGAATGGTAACCCAATCTTTAATGAGAGTATTTGAAACTTTTCACCAATATTTAAATTGTATTACATTTTTTTATTGAAACTCTATTTTTTACATGGATTAGGTCTACAAAATATTTATTTAGTTTAGTACCAAGGATCGAAGAAAATTCCTTCCACCAAATTCACTCGGGGCACGATTCTAGCCTCATCCCTTTTCCATATCTCTTAAGATTTATACCTTGGTGGATGACTAGACAATACCTTTTATGCCATCATCCTCTTCATTGGACTATAACCCACTCGATATTATATTACATTTTTATTATATATAATTATAATTTTCAGTCTTTTAATTTTTATTATTTGTTACTATAATGCCAAATTGCCCAAATTTTAACAAGTATTTAAAATTTTCATTACATTCAAATTGTATTTTTAATGATGGGTCACCTCATAAATATAACATGTACTTGTCCAATTAAATAGAAGGCCTTTTTTTCTAATTAATAAAAGGGAAATAAATAAAGAGTAATTGATCAACAATATTTAGATGAATGGTAATCCATTTTTAAATGAGAGTATTTAACATTTATCATCATATATCTAATTATTTAAAGGTAATTAATTTAGAAATAACTATATATTTTATTAATTAAAGGTAATTAAGCTTCAAACATTTAGAAATATTGTACTTTATTTTTAGTTTAACATTTCGGATTGCTGTCTAATCGATCCATCATCAAGTTTATTTCTCCTAACGATATATCATGATTGATGATTTGAAATGTTGAATAAAAAACAAGCCCACAATATTTACTTAAACCTTAAGATATAATTAAATCTCCAATTAAAAATAGATACAACAAAAATTTAGTATTTTTTAAAAATATTATAGGTCAATTAATTAGCATTGTAGCTTACTTAATTAGGGTTAATCAAATAATTCCTCTTTCAAAATGTTCAAGTTCATTCAATTAATGAATATGGAATGGGAAAATTACAATATTGTGTATGATGAATCTTTTATTTGAGAAACAGTTTAGAATGATTTGAAAGGAGATGAGAGATCAATGTTTAAGATAGCCGAGAGCAATCATTTCACCACCATCATGAGGGAATATTCCTCTGGGCATTGACTCGTTTCCAGTTGAATAGACTATTCTCAGCATTTGAGCAAGAGCTCTTGCATAGGCCACAAAGTACTCATCATCTACAAGAATGTTTCCCTTCACCTTTCTTTTAGCTCCATGTGTTTTTTCCAAAGTTAGACTTTCATCCACCACTCAAGTGTTCCCAAGATTTTTTGTCAATGGAGAAAGTCTGTTCTTAAAATCAGCCACCATGTATGGATATGGCACCATGGTCTTAGACTTCCTCTCATATAACAGGGAATGTATCACAACATCAAAGAAGCCATACCAAAAGCTGCATGCAATTTAATTTTATAACTTAAATAAGAAAAAAAAGGGGGTAATGTTGCTATTGGTACTTACTCACTTTCCAGTTTTAGATTGGAGATTAACATTGGTACCAACATAGCTTGTGAGTCCAACATAGGGAATAAGGTAAATTGCAAGAAGAGAATTGAGAGTATTGGAATAAGGATCAAATAGATGATTGAACTTGGTATGTAATGCACTGTCAAAACATTTAGCAAATTATCGTGTGCTTAGATCCAGTTGAGGTCTCAAAAAAACCCTTTACTATTTTATTTATGGCTCTACATATATGTTTGAAAAAGGTTAGATAAGTATAAATTTACATTTAGCTGAAGGTCAAGCTATGTATATTAGGTACCTAAGGTGACTAACTTTGTGGTAAGTGAATTTCTCAATGATGTCTTGCATGATTGAGTCGAATTGAGCTCTCTTAGCTCCCGTGGGAGGAGGCCCACAATTAACTACCTTGGGCACAATGCAATCAAGGCCATACCCAAAGGCCTCAAATAGAAAGAACTCAACCTCTAAGTACTCAAATGTAATACAAGCCTCTAAACTATAGGAGGTATCTCAAATGTAAGTGTTTTGATAATCTCATCTAATGGATGCCCATAATGAGCAATGCCATATCCCACTTGAAGTACAGTGCCAATATGGAGGATGTGAATTATATGTCATTTTAACTTATGGTGCTTCCTTAGAGTAATCTTGTCATGGATTACTAAATATCTTCTAGTTTTGATGGTCTCAATGTTTTGATCGTCAAACCTTTAGAAAATAATCAAATGTGATATTTTCACTATCAATGAGATCTTGTATCTTGTGATTCAAATTTTAACATCTATTTGTGGGATGCCAAACACATTGGTGATAGTCACAATAAGTAGTTGCATCATGTCCTTTCTGTATAGGCCAACTCGTATCAATCTCTAAGGGAGGAGGGAGAGATATGATATGACAATCCACTAACTTATTAAGGAGTGAAGCTAGAGACTCAAGTAATCATATAAATTGTTGTTGTGATATTGTATTCACCATTGTTTTTGCTTGATTATTAGCTTCCAAAGCTTGAATAACTTGGAGAAGGGTTTTCACAGTAGACCCAATGAGATTAAGATTTGATATTTGGGAAGTCACCAAAGGGGATGCAAATATTGCTTATGTTTATGTAGGCATTGAAACTGGTAATTGAGTTAAAGTATTTATTATTTATTATTCCCATAGAGGATGTAGTATTATTTGTTTGATCTTCAAGGAATAATAGTTTGAAGACACATCCCATGCCCCCACTAGATGTATGAATCAATGGTGTGCTTGACGGGGGGGGGCAGGGCGGGCGGGGAGCGCGGGGGGGATAATGGAAGTGATGTTTGATATGCATATCCAATAGCCCAAATATTTGTATCAATAGAGAGAAATGATTGTTCACTAATGCTTTTGGATTTTATAGTTTCCAATATAGTATTGAGGATCTTTTGGATATCTTAAATATTTTCATGAATATGCTCTTGAAACATTGAAATAGGTTTAACTTGCTCTTGATCTACTTATTCAAGTTCATTATTCTCATGTGCTTCACTATTTTCATGATTATATTCATCCTCTATATTTTTTTTTTAGTATTTTGCTCATTGTCATTATTAACACTCTCATTACTGGTAGAATTTGACTAGGTATTAACTTGAGACATTTGGGGTGGTAGAAGAAGAACTTCAAGATACTCAATAGGTAAACAATTTATTCTAGCACTGCACCTAGGTTGCATAAATATTAATAAAATAAGGATATGACTAAGTAATGTAATCTAAAACACTAGAAGGCTAAAAATATTAATGTAAGCTAGGATTGGCATAAGAAGATGTATAGGTTGGGTTCACCAAATGTTTAACCATTTTTATAAATAAAGTTAAAAAGAATAGCCTAATAAACTAAGGAGAAAACTATAATAAAATCAAGTCAAAATAATTTAGTTCCACAATATATTATGATATAGTACTAAGTTATAGAAATATGATAAATATAGAAATTATAATACCAAACAATAAGTTGATTGCTTAAATATGAATAAAGAATAAACTTACCTTATTAAATGATGCACAAGCAGATCTAGGAAGTGTAGGTGCATAAATTATTAGGATGATACTCAGCTATGATTCTTCAAATTCTGTAAATCAAATCTTTATCACGATAGACACTATCATCAAAATAAGAACAGTAGCGTCAACACTTGTATTCAAAAATTGATGCTTCTATCTTATAGGAAATATAGTTATTTTTCTGAAAATTCCACCTATACCTATTAGGGTTCACAATTTCTTTGTAGATTTTCTATTTGGATCATGCATAGAGGTTCTAGATATTAGTGTGTAGCTTAATTCCCTATATCCTCCAATTAAGGTATGACACCTTACAAAATAGGGGTTAGTGGGCTCAAATAAAGCAGAACTAACTGCAAATACCCCTCTATCAATGAGTGTTGCCTATATAGCCAATAATCAAAAAAGGGTTTCAGATTAATGTAGTTCCCCCCACTATGTGGGCTTGTGTGTGAACAATGGCATAATACGATATATATGAGTGCATATAGTGATCCATCTTGTAATTTGAAAAATACTAATCATGGATTGTTATTTAAATTTTTTAGACGTGTAAAAAGATTGCTTTCATGATTGATTTGGAAATAGGAAACAATAGGTAAGTAGAACTCAATTATGGAATGATTAAGTAAGCTTGATAAGTACTTGCTTGGTCAATTTATAGATGTATAATGAGTGGAATTTGTTTTTTATTTATACCACACCTTTTGAAATTATATCATAGAAGGGTTAATTAAGACAAATTGGTTGACCCATACATGTCGAAAGGTTTACAAATTTGAGTGTTTGTAGTGTATGGCCACTAGCATCATAATTGGGACACTAGCATTGACACTAATGTCCTAACTTAGATGGTATTATCCAGGATGATAAAGAGTTATTGAAGATATATAACTAATAGTGTAATATATATATATATATATATATATATATATATATATATATATATATATATATATATTATATATATATATATATATCAGGTTTTAAGCATACTATGGGCTATAAGTGATCTGAGTAATCATAATATTAGGGTCAGCCTATATGATAAGTATTTAGGCATAATGATATAGCAAATGCAAGCCTTTTGACAATAAAAAGGTACTAAACTAATGGGTTGATCCATGAGTGATATTTTCTAAGTATATAAGACTAGTTTATCATGTAAAATATAGATTTAACATCTTCAACCGTAAGGATTTGTAGTATATGGTAAAGAAGACCAAGTCTTCAAGTTGAATAAGGCTTTGTATGGCTTCAAGTAAGCATCAAGATAATGGTATCCCTGAATTGACAAATATTTGCATCAAAATGGCTTCAAAATAAGTAAGAGTGAGCCTAATCTTTACTACAAGCAAGAAAGTAAAGATATCTTGATTATAAATTTTTATGTTGATGATTTGTTGTATATGGACAACAGGTCCAAGATGAAGAATGAATTCAAAATTTTTATAACGAATGCATTTGAAATGAAATATCTAGTTCTCACGTAATACTTCCTAGGGATAGAGGTTCATCAAAGTAAGGATGAAATATCCATTTGTCAAACAAAGTATGTAACGGATATGTTGAATAAATTCAATATGGTTGATTATAAACTAGTCTCCACTCCAACTGCTAGTGGAGACATGCTATGTAGAAAAGATGGTGCTGAAATAGTTGATGAGAAAGATTATAGAAGTAATTTTTTAAGATTAATGTTTCTAACTCAGACAAGATCAGGTATTTTTTATTTAGTTTCTCTTGTTTCATGGTATATGTTTTTAGCCATCTAAAGTTCATATGAAGGAGACCAATATGATTTTAAGTATGTGAAAGGTAATATCAATTTAGATATTCATTATTATGCCATTAAAATGTTTTGAACTTGTCAAATTTAGTGATTATGGTCGTGAGGTAGTTTGGATGACTGAAATTCAACATCTGAAAATTGCCTTTCACTTGAATTTAGTTTGGTTACATGGAGCTTAAAGAAGAAAAGTTCAGTTTTCCTTTGACTTATAGAATCATAATCTATTGTATTCAATTCAACAAGTACACAAACATTATGGCTCTGAATGGTTATATAATAAATTGGATAGAAACAAAATCAACCTACAATGATTTTTTATGATAATGTAAATACTATCAAATTGGCCAAGAATTCAGTCTATCACAATATGTCAAAGAATTTTGATTTGAAGTACCGCTTTATTTGAGATTTAGTTTGGAATAAAGAGATATAATTGAAGTATATAAACATCCAAGAATAATTTGCAAATATCTTCACTAAAACTATTGCAAAAGATTAGTTTTTGAAGCTTTGAGATCAATTTGTCAGTCAACTTAACATTAAGGAGGAGAATGTTAGTTGAGTTCTAGTGAACACTAATTTAAACCAAAAAAAAGAAATTACGATATTGATAAAAATTACATATAATAATGTAAACCAATACAATATAAAGTTAAAAGCTATTTTGTATAATAAAACATAATATATAAACAGTATTTTAAAAAATAATCGAGATCTCCATCTCTACAATTAATAAATTTCTTTCTTTTATTTTGAAAATGAAAAATAAAAAAATAATGTCAGTTGAATATTCTCATTTCATAGGCATGACATCAATTGCTTATGCCTCTTAACATAATTATGTGTAACAAGGTCTAAAAAATTTATATGGAAGAAGGTCTAGATGAGTTCGTAGCCCAGCTAGTAATAAAATTAATATTTAAAAAAATTAATAAGAATGAAAACAAACCTTTAATCAGAGAATTTATTTTTTTAATTTTTTCTACTACATTCAAATTGTATTGGTAATGATGAGCCACCTCATAAATAAAACATGCATTTGTCGAATTAATTAGAAGGTCCATTTTTCTAATCCATAAAAAGGAAAATAAATAAATAATGGGTATGGATTTTATTTAAAAGATTTAAATGAATGGTAATTCAATCTTTAATGAGAGCATTTAAAAGTCCTTGCCTATATTTAATTTATATCGGTAATCATTGTTTATTATATATATAATTTATTAATTAGTTCGATATTTTAAATAGCCGATTGTGGTCCATTGTCAAGTCTCTTTCTTTTAATAATAAATCATATTTAATTGTTTGAAACGTAAAACTAAAAACAAAGATAATAGTTTAAAATCTAATTTTTATACATATAATGTAAAAAGCATAAAATCTTTGATTAAAAATAAATAAAAATATTTTAGATAAATAGGAATCTTGGTATATAATGGAGCTATTTTTATGGTTCGATATGTAATGATATGCATTTATGGGTATGAATATATATTAAAAATAAGATCACAATGCTTCCGTAGAAGGCGGAGTAGTTAACACGTGGCCGGATCGAGAGTGTTACACGTCAAAAACTGTTCAGTCAACCACATCAAAACATATCCTATACACTTTGCTTTCTCGAACTGCTAATGTTTCGCATTAAAATCGAAGCACACAAAAATATAGATTTCCGATTGCCACCACGCTCTTCGTACATCTAAGATAAGATTAGAAGATAATGATATTTAATTTTAATTTAGATATTAATATTCATATGGAATGAAGAATGGTTTATGGGATTGAAGAACATATTAAAATTGATTTATAGGACTGACAAAATAAGGAATATAGAGTGTAGTAGTAAATTTAGTAAGTTTTAAAAATATATGAAAATATCTCATCTTTTCAATATCTCAAAAATCTCACCATTTCTACAACTTTATGTCGACCTATCTTTATGTGGAGATGGTGTGAATAAACTTCACAATGTGTCAATAGAACCCTCAAACTACACGATTGTTGAAACTTGGTGTAACCTAGACATTGGATGAACCCATCCTCAAAGTAAAGATATGTGCAGTAATAATGGTGAAGCTCTAAGGAAAGAGGTTTCCAAACTCTAACCATTTGGACTAAAAGTAGGATTTATACATCACACCTCTGTGTAAACACCAAATTTTGGTTCAAGGTTAGTTTTAGATGTCAGTTCACATTGTTCTAGGGCACTTTTATGTTTTTCACTTATAAGTTAATATTAAACTCTTATTGGCACATGTTTTGTCTATTTTGAGCCCTATTTTCTTCCCCTTCCTCTTGTTCTCTCTGTCTTCCCTAATTTTCTCTTTCTTCCCTTTTTTCTCTTTTTTCTCTTTTTTCTAGCTTTGACCAAGGTCGTACTAGTTTGATCTTGGTTGAATAGTATTTTACCACTATGATTGTACTCCCCTTGGTCCCTTTGACCCTTCTCTTTTGTTCCTTAATTTTTTGTGCTTCTTTTCTTGCCTCTAAATATATAGTATGTGAAAACAAACCATGTCCTTTAATACCCTACAGATCTCACCATATCTACAAACCTATTTCAGGGTTGTTTCCTACTCAATCTTGAAGAACAAACAAAGTGAATAAAAGAAACAATCCTCTAAGCACACAACATTATGAAAGAAAACTTTGTAGCTGAGCATCGGTAATAATTAAACATCTCATACTCTAGAAAACTACTAATTCACTGATGATACCTATTAGAAATTGAAGGATAATGATGAAAAACCATAGCTTCCACGATATAACCCTGTAGCAAAAAGCCCTATGTTTCCCTAAAGGAGAAAAACGTCTAGTTGTGGATAATAGTGAAAGACGTTATTGTTCCCTATGAGATGTTTTTGTCTTTGATCCTCTAACATTCATTTATAAAATTTAAATTCTCCCTTAATTTGTGATTTGAGTTTTCAGGGTTCTTAGCATGTCAAGGTTTTCTCTTTTAATTTACTATAAAGGCACACTCAAGTCATGTATTCTACAACTTGGAATTTTCAATACTAGTCATACTTACACTACTACACAATGAGCAAAGCTTCCTTAGCTAAGTAACAATTTTTTTATCTAAGTCAAAACAAAACATGATCAAGTATTTAAGTCATTTATAAATGCATTCATATAGTCAAATGAGTAAAATTTTACAAAACACTATATGTGGGATAACTATGTGGGTTTGAATTCCCTCTTCAAAGTATTGGATATGCATGTAATGTTTAGCTATCATGGGGATGATTGGGCTCAACTCAGTCCATTACAATCCTCAATTTCCTATTTATTGGATTCCAATCATTGTAAATCCTAGTAGGGTTTCAAATTTGAAAAAGTTATTTGGAGGTCTTCCAGACACTTAAGAATGTCAAATCTCCACATAAAAATCTAAATTAATCTATCACACATGTATGCGACTTGAGTTCCTAAATATTTTTAGACAAATACATGATTGACCAGTTTGGGACTATAGTGGTAGTCGATCCTGTCCTAACATGGACTATCCTACCTTTCTACAGTTTCAATTCTAAATTTTATATACTTGTAGATCTAGTCCCTTTTTATTAGTTTCAGTCTTTTGTCAACTCCACATGGTTAGATCTCATATAGAAACAACTAAGCTTGTCATTTCATTTCATATTTAGTATTCTTTCAATCGATTGTACTTTGTTGAATTCAACCTTTTACTTTCATTATTCTTATCGAATGTTTGTTTACAACATTTTTTATATTCTATTCAATTTATATGAATTAGATATAATTTAATTATTCATTCAAACTTTTATAAAAAAATTCAAAAAGGATTATTATGGGTGAATTATTTAAGACTTGAATAACTTATTTCCCAACTCTAGGACTCATTTTATGCTATTTATTTTTAATAAATTTCATTTCAATCACTAAAAGGTGAAATTGTATAAGTATTTGATTTTTTGGTTTATTTATGGTAGTTCAAGACTTTGCACCTTTGGGTCCCTATAATTTGAATTCTTAAATTCCCTTGGTCTCAACGATGTCTAAGACTTTTGTCCCTTCAATGCTTATCTATGGATGGTCATTACTATAAATTTTTTAACAAGGCTATGTTTCTCTAAATTTCATCATAACTACTTTTAAGATCATCAGTTGGGTCAATGCATAAAGTTGGGGGACAAAAAATGTGACATCCCCCAACTTTGTAAAGTTTTTTTACAAAGGACTTATGCCCTTTATTTTAAATTTCCATGCCTCAGGTTTGACACCTGAATCTAAAGGGTGTATGCCCTTTATAAAGCTATAACGACATACACCTTTTGTATTTTTTCCATTTCTCCCCCATTTGCCCAAACTTGTGGAGTTTTTATACGGGTTTGGAGGTTTTAAATTTTGCTGAAGGGTTTAATAATCCATGTGTTTGCTTTGGATTTACATCCGGCCGACAATATTTAGCATTTTGGTTGCTATTTTAGGTGTGTTGAATTTTAAATTTTATTTTTTCCATTTGTATTTATATTTATTTATGCACGTATGGTTTTTAAATCAATTTTTTATTATATTCTCTTGCATTGCTTAAAAAAAACTATTTTTCTATAAATCTAGATACACAATTGAATGAAGGAGCCATTGCATGAAGAAAATGTAGAACAAGAAAGTGAACAATTTGATTTTGCACAACAAGAAGTTGAATTGTATAAATAATACAATGCAAAATGTCAAAAATTAAAAATAATCATCAATGGTTTGCATCACTCCTCAACTGATAGTGCATGCAATTCACTTGCCAATACACTAGAGACTATTTTTAATGAAGTGGTAATTGTAGCTTCACAACTTGATGTAATATTAAATCGAAGAGAGGTCCTGAAGCAATTTTATTTTGATAAATTATCATATGAGGATTGCAAGAAAAAAAAAAAGCTGTGTGTTCTTTGTTTGTTAAGCTTGTAACCAACCAAGCACCATCAATGAATCATAAATATATTAGTATTTATTGGTATGTTCATGAAGGTATAAAAATAACTTTTGGGATAGGTGGTGGATGGTATTCGATGAGCCTCTAAGTAAGAATAATGAGGTTCTGTTATAATTTTTGAAAATACTTTATTGTGAGTTTGTGCTACAATATATTTCAAATTATTTTGACATAAAGGCCTCGTAAAATAGGGGAGGTGAGTCTTCATTTGATAGACCTAGTGCCAGGCAAGACCAAAACCATCCTAATCGAGTTCAGATAAATAGATTGGCAATAACACATGCTTCTATCCCTAAAATTTTGCATTGTACTATATAGATGGACACCCTTGAGGCAGTTACAATTTTGAAAAAAGTGATGATTGACCATGGTATGCATACATTTAGGACTTCTACTTAGCCTAAAGGTGGTGAGAAATCTAGTAGTGGTATTGGTGCTAGTGTCCCTCCTCTTTCTAATCATGTTATGGGTAGATGCACAAAGTTGGGGGACAAAAACATGAAAACCCCCCAACTTTGCAAGTTTTTTTACAAAGGGTGTATGCTCTTTGTTTTGAAAATATGAAGCTCAGACTACTGCCCAAGCCTCGAGGGCATACACCCTTTAAAAAGGGATACGCCCTTTCTAAACATATTAGGGTGTACGCCCTTTCTATTTTATTTATTTTCATAGGTTGTAAAGAAGAAGCCATGGCTAAGAGAGGAAGGAAAACTTTTTTATTTGAATTTATAGACCGACGCATATGTTTTGGATCATTATTCTACCAACGGGATTTGGCATCGAACTGCTTCATATCAGGTATGTTATTTTTTCATTTTTTTTCATTTCTGTGTAACTTATTGAACTAGGGTTTTGAATTTAAATGTGCATTCAATTTTTTAAATTGGTTAAAAAACCTATATTTAAAAAAAAATTAGATACATATATTTGATGGATCCATTTCCCAAAGAAAATATTAGACAAAACCCACCAAAGTTTGATTTTGAACGAGAAGTTGAATTGTATGAGCAATACAATGCCAAACATCAAGAATTACAAATAATTATCAATGGTTTGCATCATTCTTCAGCTGGTAGTGCATAAATTTTACTTTTCAATACATTATAATCTATTTTTAATGAAGTGGGAAATGTGACTTCACAATTGGATGCAATGTTGCATCAAAGACAGGCTCTAAAATAATTTTATTCTAATAAATTGTCATATGAAGATGTGAAAAAAATAATAATAAAAGATGATTTATGTGCTTTATTTACTAAACTTTGAACCAACCTACCTCCACCAAAAAATTGTAAACACATTAGTAGTGATTGGTGTAATCATGTGGAGATGAAAAATAACTTTTGGGATAGATTGTGGATGGTGTTTGATGAGCCTCCATGCAAAAATAATGAGGTTCCATTATATTTTTTGAGAAAATTGTACTGTGAGTTTGTATTGCAAGTAATTCTAAATTTTTTTGACATGAAGGCATCCCAAGGTAGGGGAGGTGGGTCTTCATTTGATAGACCTGGTGCTAGGCGAGACCAAAACCATCATAACCAATCTTTGATAAATATAAGAACAATATCACATGCCACTATTCCTAAAAATTTGCATCATAACATACACATGGACACCCTTGATGCAATTACTAGTTTGACACAAATTATGATTGATCACGGTATGCATATTTTGAAGACTTCTACTCAGCCTACAAGTGGTGCTAGTGGTAGTGGTGGTGTTAGTGGTAGTGGTAGTGGTGGTGTTAGTGGTAGTGGTAGTGGTGGTGTTCATGTTGGTATAGGTGTTAAGTGTCTCTCCTTCTACTCATGTTACAGTTCCTATGCATCATTTCATATCATGTAGAAGGAAGTGTATGGGACTTCCTGTTTAGGTGTGACATACATAAAATAAATTTATGCAGATTAGTATGCCAGAGCATATGCCATCTGTATATGCTTCAATAGTGTCAGATAGTAGCATGTTAGACAATAGCCTGCTAGAGCATATGCCACATGTAGATGCTTCAACAACACATGACACTAGCATTTCATACATTATGTGAGATGTAGTAACTTCAACAAATCCTATCAGGATACACTAGGCTCCTATTGTATAGGATTCTTCATCATCTATATTTGATGCATAGGTTTAATTTTAATTATATAGCTTGTTTTTGTTTGTAAGAATATTAAATTTATTTTATAGTACATGTGTTTGTAGTTAATTGACTAATTTATTTGACTGAACTTGTTATTTGTTGTTTGTATCTAGTTGATTGGTGATATTCTAGGTACCTCAGTAGGCCTTAACTCTATTGTAGAGGTTGTAATTGGCACGAGTGTACCTTACACACAGGTTTTTAAATTTTTAAATTATATATTTATTTATTTACATGTTTATTGTCTTTTGAACAAAAAAGTTTATTTTAATATATTATAGTCATAGTTTATTATCATATTCATTGAATTCACATATTATTCATCTATTGGTTTTATAGATGATGAGGGATGCTATGGGCACCCCTCATGGATGAGAAAAAGGTTTAGGTGATGTTGCTACTACATCAGAGAATCCACTATCTTTGTAGTAGGTTATGATTCAGGGACGGAGACTGGTGAGAACACGTAGTTTAATTATTTTTATCTTTAAGCAATGATATTTTATGTCACATTTACATAATTGTATGAAACTCTAGATCTAACGATATATGTATGCTCTATAGGATTCCCCATCACAGGTTTATATGCGGTCTTGTATCCCTAGACAACCATTTAGATGGAATATGATGAGTGTATAATCATTTTACAAAATTTTAGATTATTGAAAAATTTATCAAATTTTCAATATAAAATTTTAATGCATTAATTTTTATATTTTATATGTTATGCAGAGATAAACATTTTCATTGGTTGTCGATGAAGTAATGGATGACTCACATGCTGAGAGGAGATTATCTCCTAGTACTAATGCATCCAACACCCCTAGATCTACGTATATGGCAAAAAATGCAATTTAATTGGAGGCAATGAGGAGCAAGAGAGCTAGTTGTTGTGCTAGGGATCTATTTTTAGGCATAATCTATTGTGTATGCCTATATGGTGCATTTTGTCTATGTACATAGTTGTAGGCATAATCAATTTTGTATGCCTATATGGCCCACATTTTATGCCTATATGGTGCATTTGGTCTATGTACATGTTATGGTCTACATTTTTTCTTTATATATGTTATATTATTTATGTTAAATTATGACATATAACTTTGCATGTATCACATATATACTATTAGACAATATGATTCCTTTAATTATTAATTCATATGGGGTTAAAAAAATTCACATTATTCTCTAAGTTAGGTGCTCTGAATAATTATGTATATTTTACATTTACATGTGATATTTGTTATTTACTTGTTTCATCTACATCTGCTTTTTATTTTCCAACCCACACATAATTCCCCGTCTAGACCTCTGGCATAAAAGCAAAATGCTTTTCATAAATGATATCAACCTATGAATGCCACACTAAACTTGACTCTTCATATGCCTTATAGCTCAGAAAAAGACAAGAATAACTATAGTGAAAAGTGGTGCCATCAAAAATTACCAGAGAGCCACGAACACTCTCAATATTGGGCATAACAATCCTTTCTTTGGAAACCTACATCATATCATTCACATATAGATGATACTGAACCAAATAACACTTTTATAACCACTAAAACTACTTCCATAGATACCTCTAAGGAGTGTGAACACCTCTTCCATACCATGTTATGAACCTCAAGTTTCAACCTCTTCATCTTATCATTGATAATCTAAGTCAGAATAACATCATCACACTATCTACAACCCAGCAACTTGGCCTTCTCACTATTGTGCATTGCAAGCTATAATACCTGGGGTGGATTCAATAACTTGGTACAAATATATAGGTTTGGAAGCAATGCACATTATAGTATAAATTTGAGCGTATGGATGGCACCATCACTTGAAACATTGTGCCTCTTGAAGTGTATAACATATTATTAAGGAGGTTGTATTTGTATGACTGAGATTCTACATATATTAAGCGAAACTAAAAATTTGGGATGTACACCTAAAATATTGCTTCTTCAACCTATTATAGTCAACTCCACTAACCAATGTCACATTGGTCTCTTCTAAAAATTGTTGTAAACTAATCATGCACATGCATAATTTCATGTTGCTCATCGTTTGTCTTAAGACACTTGTGTAGGCAAAAAAGTAAGAGTTTATAGTGTGATCAATGAAATCAATGTCCGAATAAAAAAAACTTGACAAGTTATTGAAGCCACATAATGGATTCTTCCTAGAGCTTGAATTTTTTATAATGCACCATGTAGTAAAGCACCACATATATTTGGTTCATTTACAAAAACCCTTTCTATCATAAATAAATATGGGAGAATGATGATCATAAATGTTAGGAGGTCTAGTGATGCATTTGTGTATGTCTTCAGTTCCCACTTATCCATATAACAAACAAAGACAATTATATGTGTGCATATAGTCACCATGGCCTACTTATACATGGGTTAATATCAACATTGATAGCCCTCTCTAGACTATCCACAAAATTACAATCTTGGCAAGGCAAGAATATAGACATAAATGAAGAGACTTAAGCAACTTCGATATTCATTGAGTAGTATATAAAACTTGAGGTTATATTCTTATGGTCCTTAAACACATATTCAATCTTTATCTCAATATGGAAAACCAATCCATCTGTTGGTTTTGTCTATTTGAACTCAAAAGACTTAAAGCTTTCTATAAGCTAATTAAGCGTAAATGCCTCAAAAGGATCAAAATAAAAAATATTTGAAAACAGGGGTATAGATCAATCTAAAATACTTTATCATAATCTTTTGTATATGACTCAACTTTTTCAATACCTCAGAAGCTCCACTACAAATAATTTTATCAAAAACCTCTCATAAACTTACTAGTCTTAATGTTGCTCTAACATGCCAAAACCCATTTTGTATTAAATTAGCACTTCAAGACACCTTAGACATTTGTATTTATATGTTTAATGAATAATAAATGCTTATATAAAAGGTTTGGATTTCCAATTTTAATATTTTACCCAAAAATTCATAAAATCATGTTTTGTCTATTACGCCTAATTACCCTCTAGTAGGTCAAAACTCAAAATATAGTTTTCTTACAATAAATGATCCTTTTATGAGGTCTATACAAATGCATTAGAGGTGTTTCAACCTTCATTTGGATTTTTTAGACTCTTTTGAAGTTTCTAAACCAATCTCTCTCCTCATTGTCAAATAAACACAAAAAATAGGGTATCTCTTACACATACTCGATTGGTTAGAGGAGCCCAATCGACGAACCGTCTACATGTACATGTCTAGATGGGCATTTTTAGTCTAAAACTACCTTTGTCCGATTTTTTTCAGGCCCTAAAATTGAAAGTTGTAGTTGGTCAGAGGCATTCCTGAAAAGAATTCACTCATCCCTGAATGTGCAAAATGACTAAAATTTGATCATGCATTTCATGAGAATTGTGAGGGATAGAGACTAACCATCAGCGCCTACACATAAAGGGATGAGTCCTATAATAAATTCTAGAAGTATTTTATCTAAATAATGATAGATGAGATGTGGAAATAAGGTTTATATCATGGCTAAATCTCTCAAAATGGGGTAAAAGTTGGTCAGTGGGGGCCATAGAATATGACTTATTAACCCAATCGATGAACCATCTATGCAAACATGTCAAAATTGACATTTTCAGGCTATAATGACCTTTGTTCAGTCTTAGTAGAGCCTCAGAAGTGAAATTTGTAGTTGGTTAGAGGCATCTCTGAAGAGAATTCACTCATCTCTGAATGTGCAAAATGAGCGAAATTCGATCACACATTGTATGAGAAACATAAGGGATAGAGAATAACCATCAGCTCTTACACATGGAATGATGAGTTCTCTAAGAAAGCTCAAGAGAATTTTATCTAACTCATGATAGATGATACATGGCAATGAGGTTTCTCTCATGGTCAAATCTCTCAGAATGGGGTAAAATTTGGTCAGTGAGGGCCATAGATTCTGACTCATCAGCTCAATCGATGAACCATCTATGTGGACACATCTGAATGGGAATTTCTAGGGTATAAAAACCTTTGTTCAGTCTCAGTTGGGCCTTAGAAGTGAAATTTGTAGTTGCTTGGAGGCATCCCTGAAGAGAATTCATGATGGGTGTCGTTATTACCCCTTCATTTAACCAACTTATGTTGGTGTTTGTTCTTACCAGGGTGGTGCCTAAAGCTATTTAGAGTAAGGTAATTAATTGGTTTCAGGTTAACAGTCTTGTTTTTGGGGGGGTTTATATGTTATGATAATCTTTATCTACTTCTAACTTCTAAGCTACTTCTTGGAAAGAAACACTCTTTGTCGAAAACATAAACAACCCAATCTAATCTAATTTGCAGAATCTGGAAATACTTCACACAACTACAAAATAAATCTATTCAAATTACTCTTGGAAAATTAAAAGTATATCAAATCCTCACTCACTAACTAAAATCAATCATAAATCTATATTTTCAGAATCTGTAAGAATGAAATAAATGCTTATGCTAGAAATAACAAATTAACCATTCAATCTACCTTGTAGGTTTTCAATCTTAATTATATAAACATATATCTATGTCAATCTTTAATTAAAATAAATAAATACAAAATCAGCTTATAAATGCCAAATAAATCTCCTATCTTCTTAGGGAGTGGGCCCTTGCTCACCCTTAGATTCAGGTTCAAATCAAATCAACTCTAAGATATTTCTTCACCACATAAATTGAGAAAGGAAACTGCTACAATACTTTATATTTTAGATTATAACCAAAATTACAATATCTATGTATGTAGGCATAAAAGTAATAGATCCAATCATGGATATATCTATTTATTCTATACCAAGAAACTATTTATCCCTACATCCCAAGTAACAACTTAACTGATTTTAAACAAAAAGATATTCCAGATAGATTGGGTAATATAATTAGAATAGAATGTTGTTGCAATGAGATCCTTAAGAAATTAAAGAATCCATAGATAACAATTTCCATGCCTAACTATATTTACCAAATCTTTACATATATTGATACTCATATCTTCTATCTTCATCATTACAATCTAGAGAAGTAACTCCCAAAAATGGAAGACTAAATAGAAATAGACAACTATTTATATACATGCACAGGAATGGAAATGTCAAAAAGAGTCTTTCAAATTGTCATGAAGAAGTTGAATAAGCTATTTGAGCCCTTTAGAATGTACTATGATCAATTTTGGAGCAAACTAGGTCAATCCATAGCAAAATTGGTACAATCCATAGCTTGTTATCAAAATCCATAGCTGACTATCAAAATATGCAGTTGACTGTCAAATTCCACAGCTGACTATTGAAATCCATATCAAGCTTTAGAATCCAAAGATGGGTCTTAGATGGTTCATCATTTGTCTTAAATCCTTCTTGTCTTCACAAAATCTTATCAAAACTCATATTAATACGACTATTGTTTATACATGTCAAAATGTGGACCCTAAAACATGCAAATGTTAGAAAAAAGTGCAAAGAAGATAGACTTAGACTTTACATGAGTTTATATAGATAAAAGCATCTATTTCCTACCTTATGCTAGTTTTAAATACCAATATTACATATAATGCTCAACCATTTGACATATTTAAGGCCATAAACTATAGTAATAATGAGTCATTTTATGAACTCATCAATTAACTCATCTCCAAATGTACGAAATGAGCAAACTTATACCATGTATTGCATGAGAACCATGAGGGATATATACTAACCATAAACTCCTACACATGGAGGGATGAGTCCTCTAAGAAATCCTAGGAGTATTTTGTCTAACTCATGATGGATGAAATGTGGCAATGAGGTTTTTCTCATGGTTAAATCTCTTAGAATGGGGTAAAAGTTGGCCAGTGGGGGCCATAAATTTTAACTCATTAGCCCAATCAACAAACTATCTATGCGAACATGTCTAGATGGGAGTTTTTAGGTTAGAATAACCTTTATCCAGTCTCGGTCGGGCCTCAAAAGTGAAAGTTGCATTTGGTCGAAGGCATCCCTAAAAAGAATTCACTTGTCCCTGAATGTGCAAAATGAGAAAACTTCCATCATGAGTTGCATGAGAACTGTGAGGGATAGAGACTAACCATCAAATCCTATATTTGGAGGGACAAGTCCTCTAAGAAATCCTAGGAGGATTTATCTAACTCATGACATATGAGATGCATCAATGAGGTTTCTCTCATGGTTAAATCTCTTAGAATGGGTAAAAGTTGGTCAGTGGGGGTCATAGACTCTGACTCATCAGCCCAATCGATGAATCGTCTATGCAAACACATCCAGATTAGAGTTTTTAGGCTAGAACAACTTTTTTCCAATCTTGTTCAGGCCTCATAATTAAAATTTATAGTTGGTCAGAGGCATCTCTGAAGAGAATTCACTTGTCCCTAAATGTGCAAAATGAGCGAACTTCTATTTTGAGTTTCACGAGAACCATGAGGGCTAGAGATGAACTGTCATGACCTACACGTGCATGGATGATTCCTCTAATAAATCTTAGGAGTATTTTATCTAATTCATGATGGATGAGATGTGATGATGACGTTTCTCTCATGACCAAATATCTTAAAATAAGGTAAAAGTTGGTCAGTGGGGGTCATAGATTCTGACTCGTCAGCCCAATCAACAAACCGTCTATGTGGACATGTCTGGATGGGCATTTTTAGGCTATAATAAATATTTTAATGTCTCAGTTTACCCTCAAAATTGAAATTTATAGTTGATTAGAGGCATTCCTTAAGAGAATTCACTCATCCCCAAATGTGTAAAATGAGTGAACTTCCATCACAAGTTGCACGAGAACCATGAGGGATAGAGATGAACCATTAGGTCCTAAACATGTAAGGATGAGTCTTATAAGAAATCCTAGGAGGATTTTGTCTAAATAATGATAGACAAGATGTAGAAATGAGGTTTATATTGGACAAATCTCTCAAAATGAGGTAAAAGTTGGTTAGTGGGGGCCATAAATTTTGACTCATCAGCCCAATCGATGAACTATCTGCATGAACACATACAAATGGGAATTTTTAGGATAGAATCACCTTTTTTAGGTCTCAATAAACCCTCAAAAGTGAAATTTGTAGTTGATCAGAGGCATTACATAAGATAATTCACTCATCCTTGAATGTGCAAAATGAGCAAACTTCCATTGTGAGTTGCATGAGAACCATGAGCGTTAGAGATGAACCATCAGGTCCTACATGTGTAGAGATGAGTCCTATAATAAATGTTGGGAGGATTTTTTGTAAATTTTTATGGATAATACATGGCAATGAAGTTTCTCTTGCAGCCAAATCTCTCAAAATGGGGTAAAAATTGGTCAGCAGGGGCTGTAGATTTTGACTCATTAGCCCAATTGATGAACCATCTATGCAAACACATCAAGATAGGCACTTTTAGGCTAGAATCAACTTTATCAGGTCTTGATAAATACCCAAGAACAAAAATTATAATTGAATAGAGGCATTCCTTAAGAGAATTCACTCATCCTTGAATGTGCAAAATGAGTGAACTTATATCATGAGTTATACGATAACCGTGAGGGCTAGAGATGAATCGTCAGGTCCTTAACATGAATAGACAAGTATTATAAGAAATTATAGGAGGATTTTATATAAATTATGATGGATGAGATGTGGTAATGAGGTTTTTCTCATGGATAAATCTCTCAAAACATGTCAAAAGTTGGTTAGTAAGGGTGATAGATTATGACTCGTCAACCCAATCAATGAATCATCTACATAGACATGTCAAAATAGGAACTTTTGGGATAAAATAACCTTTTTCAGTTCTCAATCAACCCTTGGGAGTGAAATTTTTAGTTGACCAGAGGCATTCCTTAAGAGAATTCACTCATCCTCAAATGTGTAAAATGAGCAAACTTCTGTCATGAGTTGCATGAGAGTAATGAGGGTTAAAGATGAAATTTCAAGTCCTAAAAGTGTAAGGATGAGTCTTATAAGAAAGCTCAAGAGGATTTTGTATAACTCATGAGGGATGAGAAGCGGAAATGAGGTTTATCTCATGGCCAAATCTCTCAAAACATGCCAAAATTTGGTTAGTGAGGGTCGTATATTCTAACTCATCAGCCCAATTGATGAACCATCTACGTGCACATGACAAGATAGGCACTTATAGGCTAGAATCACCTTTTTTAGGTCTCTATCAACCCCCAAGAGAGAAATTTTTAGTTGATTAGAGGAATTCTTTAAGAGAATTCACTCGTCATTGAGTGTGTAGAATGAGCAAACTTCTGTCACAAGTTGCACAAGAACCGTGAGGGATAGAGATGAACAATTAGGTCCTACACGTGCATAGATGAGTTTTCTAAGAAATATCGAGAGTATTTTTTTAACTCATGATGGATGAGATTCATCAATGATGTTTATCTCATGGATAAATATCTTAGAACATGCCAAAAATTGATCAGTGAGGGTTGTAGATTCTGACTCGTCAGCTCCATAAATGAACGATCTACACAAACACATCAGGATAGGCACTTTTAAGTAAGAATAACCTTTGTTAGGTCTCAGTCAACCCCTGAGAGTGAAAGTTGTAGTTGATTAGAGGAATTATTTAATAGAATTCACATGTCCCCAAATGTGCAAAATAAGTGAACATCTATCATGAGTTGTACAAGAATTGTGAGGGCTAGAGATGAATCGTCAGGTCTTACATGTACACAAATGAGTCCTTTAAAAAATACTAGGAGTATTTTATCTAACTCATGATGGACGAGATGCAAAAATGAGGTTTCTCTTATGGCCAAATATATCAAAACATGCCAAAAGTTGGTTAGTAAGGGTTGTAGATTCTGACTCGTCAGCCCAATTGATGACCTGTCTATGCAGACACGATAAGATAGACACTTTTAGGCTAGAATAACCTTTTTAAAGTCTTGGTCAACCCATGGAAGTGAAATTTGTAGTTGATCAGAGGAATTACTTAAGAGAATTCAATCATCCTCAAATGTGCAAAATGAGCAAACTTCTATCACGAGTTACATGAGAACTGTGAGGGCTAAAGATGAATGGTCAGGTCCTACATGTGCACAATTAGTTTTTAGACCTTCAAAACTTAGAGAACTAGGTTCATCTAAAGCTTGGTAAGCTTGAAATACAAATAAATTAGGTTTGTAAAATACCTTTATAGATGCATAATGAGTTTGTAGACCTTCCTCACAATTCACACATGAATATTCATGCATTACACAAAGAATAGGTATCAAAGTATCCAAATGACTAAATTGAAATGTATGGATCCCTTTGTTAGGATTGTGGAGCTAAAAGCTTCACTGATGCAGACATGGAGGAGGTTGCAGAATGAGTTGCTGAGTGTCAGAAGTGTTTGGCGTTGGTCTGGCCAACCGGCGTCGGTAGGGTAAGACAGGAAGGCAACCGACGTCGGTCATATATCGGCCGGCGTCGGCGACCCCAGACAGACAGGGACCGATGTCGATCGCCTGTGTGGTTCGACTGCGAGCTGATTACGGGCAGTTAGCTAATGAACCAAGTGTTTGCATGATGAGTGCTAATTTTAGACTCATAGCTGCGGATCTAATTATTATAATTAGATGTCTAATCATTGTTTGGATGAGATCTATATATTAGACTCATGGTTGTATTGGAAAAGTGTGCTAGGGAGTAAGAGAGCATAATTATAAGCTCCTTCTGTGTGTGAGGTAGAGCAATGGTGCGTTCCTCCTAGTGCCTCAGTACCAGGTGTGTTGGTGCTGGATTGGAGAGCCAGCTGGGTTCTTCAAGAGTGTAGGATCTTGGTCACAGTTGCATGGCCTATATAGGAGATCTACATGGTAAGTAAGATCGTTGATCTGCAGGTGTATGTGTGTGCAAGGTCGAGGTTCACAGGTGAATAGAACCATTGTTTGATTTGCAGGTGTGCAAGGTCATATAGACAGCAACACAACAGGGAGCAGTATCAGGCAGGATCTACTTGGAGTACAGGTGTGTACTCGGATAGAGCAAGAGGAAGGCAAGGGAGTTCCTTCCATAAGTATGGTCTGTTGAATTGCAGGTTGTTGCAGATTCATGGGAGATCTACTTGAAGTACCTTGAGTACTTGTGGAGCACGTGGAGTGCTTGTGGTGTGCGTGGAGCACGGGAGGTGAACACCAACTCTGTATTTGAGTTGGGTGTTGGGACCTGTGAGAGGGAGAGCTTTGGGGAGGAGAATTACTGTTCACTTGAGGTGTGGGAAACCTCTGTAAGGTGGTGGAGAAGAAGTGGCATCTTCTTTATTGTATTCTTTTCTGTATAAAGTGTTAATACAAGTTGTGTATTGTCTCTCATATCTTGTGTTATTCTGAATTCTAGTTACTTGGTGAATCTGGTTAATTTCCGCATATTAAGTTGCTTGGTTTGGTAATCAAATTGTGTGCTTCCGGTTTATATCCTCCTCCCAACACCCTTTTAGGCTCTGATCTTCATTTAGAGACTATGAAAATAATAAATACCCTTATCCACACTATAATAAATCTATTACCACAAAATAAGGGTCTATTAATAGAAACCTTTATCATAGAGGTCAGTAGAATATGATATGAATTACTTCGTTCCTTTATTGATCATCATTCATAACCGATTTCCATAGCATATACATTCAAGAAAACACAAAATATAAGATATACATATAATAATATGAGCAGAGATGATTTTGTCAACAATTTCCTTTTATTCATTGCTCTCCTGTTTCTTCTACTTTGAGAGTATCTATCTAAAACTATCAAAATAGACCTTATATCTCCCTCACCAACAAATAATTGATTCTTGATTCATTCTCCATGTGGAAGTCTTAGACATGGCCTTGGTTAAAACTTAACTTAATATGCAGACCCATGTCATATGAGGGTTAAGGCATTAAAAACCCTTCAGCTTTTCATAAGATTCTTAATTACATGCTACTGTATCTCACATCATCAAATAGATTCTATGATCCCTCAAGATATCTTACAAGAATTCAAATTTTTGAATAGTGTTTTTATGAATTTTATGAATCCTAGACACCTAGTAAAGACTCCTAAGGACCAAAAACTACTCTAGAACACCTACCTTATTTCAAACCAAAAATGACATCATGATGATGTCACTAAAGGATGCCCCTACATCAGTGTTTTATTGAAAGGATAAACAAAGAGAGTGTGAAAAAGGATTTGCTTAAAGTAGATGAAATTAATATAAATTATTTTGGCTTCTCTTCATTTCAAGAAGATAATTTTATCTACTCGCAACACCAACCACGTGAAGGTGAAAGCTCATATGGTGCCACTAACCTACATTTAAATTTTTAGTAAAAAATTTAAATAGAAATAAACACATAATCATAAAATAGTTGAAAAATAAAATACATTAAATCAAATAACTTTATTATATTAATTTAAAATAAGTTAGATAAACTTACTAATTCAATCTAACGTACCTTTAAGATCAGCTCTATTTACAAGTGTTTTAAGAATCACTTCGTGGTTAGATTCACACACTTGCCACAAAGTTCTATTATGAGGATTTCCATCATATTTGATCAATTGAATATTTGTAGCAATAATAAGGTTTGAATAATGAAGCACCGTTTTATGTGTTTCAAAGTCCTCAAATAATAACTATTTTATTTTTTTATGACAATACCTATGAAGCCAGGGTCCAGTAACCACTACAGATGTAATGGGATAAATTAAATCTTCTCCATCCATAACATTTGTGGTTGATTTTTTTTGCCTTTACACAACGACACAAGTAATAGTCTATTCCCTCATGATTGTTCTCAGGTGCAATTACTATATAAACATACCTTACATTTAAAGTATAATCAAATTGTAAGTACATCTAAAAATAAATAAAAATATCACTAATATCTAAGGTTGTATATTTAGTTAAAGAATAAATTGTACCTGGTTACACAAGATCTGAGATGTGGTCAAAGTCAATTGATGATGGCATTTCATGATATCTCACTTATTGGAGTGAATGGCTACTCTCTACAGGTAATATGGGTCTACAATACCATTCATGAACCCATTATTTTGACTCACATTCATTCCAATTAAATTTCATACATGAGGAACAAAAACATGCCATATCCCTATTATAAATAGTCCATGAACTTGAATTTGAGATTTTAATGGAGTGGAAAACACTCGATCCAGGTACTATAATGCAATCTTCATACGTTGCCTTATGTTGTTCCTCTATTAACCAAAAGAATATTCATACATGAGAATGTTTATCTGTTCCATGACAAATATTTTCATTACATTAACTTACAATAATTGTTGTATTGATCAAATTATCACCATATTTATGCTTCTCCTGCTCACTTTTAAGAGCTCTTTTTACACATGCACCAGTTTCATCATGTTCACCTTTTTCATTCCTAACCTTAAAGAAAATCCAAAAATGTTGAATGCCATTCTTCGTATGCATTTTGATTAACCAGTAAAACATTTGAGAATTCTTAAACTTCCCTACACAATTGTTTGACCAAATGTAGTGTGTATCAAACATGATTTGCCTTGTATTTATATTCATATAAAATATCTCAAAACAACCTTGGAAAAACTTGAGAGAATGCAATCTGTCATCACTCATATAAAAATGGCACTCCCTCAAAATATTTTTGTTATCATCTGTGTTATTAGGTGCATGTCTAAATGTAATATGAAAAAAAAAATCTAACTTGAATTGAATTATAATATTGGGATTGAACCTCATTTTGTGGTTATAGTGTGTAGTTTTTAACAAAATCCACAACTAAAATAATGGTGCCAATTGGGAAGTTGTCCTTGCATGATTTGAATTAATTGTCTAACTATTTAGATTTGTGTGTGTGTCTTTCATACTAGTAGATAATATTATTTTTTAATTCAAACATGAAATCACATATATAAACTTTGTTTGTAACCAATTCACATCTTGATGACTCTTTTCCATCTTTTAACACATACTTAACAGATATGTACTTCTTATATTCAACTAGTTGCTTTCTAAATTCATGTGAAATATATATTATCACTTGGATTTGCATCCTTCGAGGAGATGTCTCAGCTCTTCTCATCCAAGTGGCATAATTAAAACATCTCTAGGCTTTTGGGTAGCCTAAAGATGAGGTGAATCTCTAGATAGGGCTAACTCCATTGATGTACCACTTTGGATCACTACTACACCTAAAATTTGTAAGGGAAAAGCGAGAGAGAAAACTAAAAGAAAACTATCCTAAGGGAGGTGATACACCAAATAATTTTATGACTTCCAACCAGCTACATGTTACACATGAAATCAAGAGACTAACCAAACATACTCATCTCCAATCTGCATCTTCTCACATTAATATTACATTACGAGGTTATGGATGAATGTTTAGGCTAGGAAGACTAGATAAGAGGCATTTGAATGTCACTAGTGAATATAATAACTCACTCAACCTTGACACTTCTTATAACACTTTACATGCCTTGCAAGAAGAAGCTTTCCTACTACAAATAGGATGAAATAATGAGACAACATGCTATAGAAATCATAGTTATCACTAAGAAAGATCAATCATCCAAATAAAACACACTATGAATAGTCATGAAGAGGTAAAAATAAATAGTCTTATTGATCAAATGGTATGTAAATGAGTATGACTTCACCATACTCAGGTGGAGCATAAGTTACAAAGGCCAAAATGGCTAGTTCTTATAGAACTTAAGAGATAGAGAAGAAGAGAGAAGCCCAAAGGTCAAAAATACACTTGTGATGATGAGAGAATGAGTTAATTATGCATTAGAAGAGAGTTTGGAATGTAAAATTCAAGGTTAGAAGAGACAAGTGGCTATTCAAGGCATAAAACTCTTGAAAAGTGGCATAAAATTCCCTTAATTGGCTAAAAAAAATGCCTTCATGATTAGCCCTATTTGAACATCCCAAAACTGATTAAGGATAGGTATGATGCTTGGAATAAGATTGAAGGATTTCATAAATGCCAGTCCATGCATTGGTTTTAGTCTTGGTCATTTGAAAACATCTGGAGATGAGTTATCATTGCCTACACTCTAAGAAACTCCTTTTTCACACAACCTACACACTTGGCCTAAAATTTGGATTAAATTTTCCATGAATTTTTTTAAAAGGTATTGGATTACATGTTTTAATACCCTTAATGGCCTTATAATCATTAGGCACACCTTAAAATCACTTCCACTTAGAGTTTTCACACTTCTCACTACCATGTTCACTATACTAGTTTTGAATGGCTAAGATGAAGTAGATGGTTGAGGAACTTAGGAGTTATTACAAGGAATTATATTGATATTTATAGTTATATTAAGTCATAATATTCCCTCCCATGTGATTGGTATCTCATTAAACCTCCTATAACCTTCACAATTCATAAAACTATCAAAAATACCTATTTTGCACTCTATCCATACAACTAATCCTAATGGGGAGTATCCTGAGAGAGTCTTATACATCCTCTAATCATAATTCTAGGTAAACTATTCCATTAGAGTGTATACATAAAGATATCACATAAAAACTTCAATAAAATTACACATTTTTTTTTTTTAGGACCCTATATAATAACATCTCCAAATGTCTTATATTCCCATGCACAGCCTTAAGGGAGATATGAGTACTTCAACTTGGTGTATCGAGTTTATTCTTCCATTTGCATAGGCTTAATGTTATCTTTGAGCCCAAAATGGCTTCCCCTACAACTTATATACCTTATAAAAGATTTAGCACCTCTATAGTGACCCCAAAAACATGTTACAATAGTTTTAAATGCATATATAAGGTTATAAGTGTGAATCACTCCCCATTTGGACACTAGGCCTAAACCTTGTTTAATAGGCATGAGTTGTATTAAAGCCCAAAATGACCTTTTGATAGAATTACCTACATCATAATATATTATATAATTATTTTATTAACTCATAAACATGTCTCAATCCATGGGAATACTCCTGTCATGTTAGAATTTAAATTGACCTTTCAAATGGATTATAAGCATAAACATGCTTAGTAGGCTTGACTGCAACTCCTAAGGGTTTAGACCTCCATGTAAGTCTTCTTCCCTCCATGATATATATTTCATGTTTTCCTATATTTATTTCTACTCCATACACATTCATTAAGTGTTCACTCAACCCCTGGCTCACCTTATCACTTCCTTTCTTCAAAATCTATCAGTTTGCACATAAGGGGAGTGCCCTCTATCTGAGACAAAATAGAGGGCACTCCCCTATTTACTTAGATAATGGTTAATATCTCACAATATTATTCAGTTAATATATACCCTCTACATAAAACCTTATCCCATATTTAGGTCATTTGACCCTCCAAAAGCTTCAAGTTCCAAGACAAATTTCTAGGCAAAAGGACTGTGTGCAGGGTTTCATGCTATGGGCTGTGAACTATATGTTTAGAGTTATTTCTTTGATTTTTATCTATATTGTGAGTTAAATGATAATATTATGTTCATGATTAATGTGTCTTGATCTTTCCCATCACTTCAAATCTTCATATACTTCTTTCTATACCTGACTTCTCAAGATTGTAAATACAAACCTTGACTATATCCTATTCTTTTGACACCACTCCTATAGATGTCTTGCATGATTTGACCTTGGATATAATGTATACACTAATTTTATACTCTAATAGGATAATTTAATACTTTTTTGATTCACTTTTTAACCTTGCCTAGTCCTTCTCCATCACTTTGAACCCCAAACCTGTTCACTGTTTCTCAAAGATAGACACAGTCAACTGTAGGTCAAATAGGATCTTGTAGGTGAGTACAGAGCCTAAAAGATAGTATATATTCACATATTGGTTACCTATATACTTTTTTATATTAATTTCACTCAAATAAGGTTCAAACATATCTTAAAGTCTACCACTTCTCTCTTTGGCACCTAGAGCTGAGTGTAACTGTTGAGGACTGGTTGTAGGTGCTTGCCTGGGCCTGTGTACGGACTATTTTAGACTTGAAACCATGCCTAACATAATTATTTGATGTTCATGTGTTATATTTATGTAATAATACCCATAATTTTCAATACATGCTTTCAAAATTATCCTTATTGAGTTATTACTCCAAAGTACCTTTCATCTTCATGCAATTGTAGGTGGGTATTTCAAGGCTTAAGACACCCCTGCAGGTATATATGGGATTTGAAAATAGTATATAATCCTCATATTTAGATAATATTTATATCATGAGTGATCTCTTCACTTTATATAACCATCCTACATGGTGGCATGATCTATTTTGTAACATTGGGTGCTAAGGTCACTTCAAAGGTGAAATATTGTAGATGTCAATGAAGGATTTTAGTGTCTTGGTAGGCAAATTTGAGGCTTCTAACCATGAAAATAAATTAAACCTATACCCTAAAAACTTTTATAAGTCCTTATTCCATGATAGGGATACAATACAAAGTCATTAGTATGCCTCAACAATCCTTATAGCCCTATTGTATGCTACCAACCAAATGGCCCAGACCTCTATTTTCTTGTTTTAGGGAAAATGGTCCCTAAACCTATAGTCATTGTCTTGAACATGGTTTCCAACTCTATTTATCAATCTATCTTCACCAAAAAGTTTTGACATGATCTATACAATCACTATGACTCTAAGGGAGGGTTCATCATGCTTCAATTCCCCATATGACACCTCAGCTTATTGTTAAGGACCACCTATAGGTGGCTATTTCAGTGTATATAGGTAGTAAGGTGCAAATATGGATAGTATGCATTGTAATTAGCCTTAAATGGGCTGTATATCCATTTCAAACCTCCAAATTCACTCTTCACACCTCAAATATATTGAAACCACCACTAAGGCTCTCATCATAGCATGACATCATCATGGAAACCCATGTAGGTGAAGATGGAGTTGTATGCAGGCATAAAATAGGATTATAAATCATACACATGGTATATGAGTTTTAAACAACCATTTTACCTCCTTAAAATGCTAATATGGATCAATTACAACTTGTGAGGACTTATATCAAGTCAAGATAGCTCCATTTCAATGTTTGGACCCTTTCAAGCACCTGTAAGTGTATGTTAATGGCATAATTGTGTATGAGTGACTGTGTAGACTGGGACAATCCTTCTTATACCAAGTGCAAGAATTTTACTTGACTATTATTTTAATGGGAGTTACTATAACCTTTCAATATAATAATTATATCACCATGGATGTGTTAAAGACCTTAACCCAACTCACTAAGTTGACTACGTATGACAGTCATGGGACCAACTGACTGCATGGTGCTTTGTGCCTGCAACTCATGAAACATTGATTGGATAATGAGATTTGAAGGTGAAATAAATCAAGAGTACATTTATAAAATGAAAAATTACATATCACAACCCTATGAAACCATGATCAAGCATGAAGTTTCTAAAAATGGCAAAAAATTGCATGTAACATAAAATGGTGTATCCTCTTTCAACATGAGATAATTTGCATATCCAAATACCTTAAAGCAATAAAATAGCATAGGGATAATTATATAAATAATCCAACATCATATTAAATAAAACTCAACAATTATTTTATATGAACTTGTCCACAATAGAGTAAAACATATAGGGTGCACAGATTAGCAGGTTGAAAAACACAGTCAACTTCATGAGGATGGTTCATAAATCACAGGCCACCATTATTAAAAATATTTTTATTTAAATTAATATATATAATTTTAATTTAACCTCCCAAATTTATTTTACCTGGAAGTTAGCCAACTTACCGTACCAAACATGAACCTATTGATCACTTCTGCATGTCTAGAAGGGTAATAAAGGAGTAGAATAGTTTTGGGAATTTTTTAGCACTTAAAAATCATGTAAATAACTGATATGAGTTTGAGGAGTATTAATGGATATTCCATGACTTTCTCCCATGTGTCACCTTCTCTTATGGGTCGTACAAGTGTCAAATTCTTCTCTTTTCCCAAGAAAACTACTCTTTCTTCTAAATAACCTATCACTTTAAGTTATGAACAATTTATTAAGGTGTAATAGGACACGTTTCACATGAAATCACCCTTATTATACCTTCACACTTGCATAAGAGGTCCTACAACTAATTAAATGCCCTATTTTGACCCTAAATGACTCAAAATGATATAAAGACTAGAATGACTAATGAAAAAGGATAGTATAACATGAAAACACACTAAATGACACATAATACACCATAATACATATATAATAGACTCATAAAACACCTAAAACTCTAGTTTTTACCTATAGGGGTCCCAATTTGACCTGCAGGGTCAAATTTGATCAACAATATCTTCATGTAAATAACTCATCAAAATTGACAAACCACCATAACTATTACATATTCTATCTAAACATTGTTTGGAAAAAAGAATTGTCACTCAATTATTTGATATAAAAGACCTTGGATTAACTCTCTTGATGTTTTAGGTGGGGAAGACACCATACATTCCTATAAAATCTTGTCAGTATGTAAAGTACAACGTATATGACAAAAAATATCAAAATGCATAGCAAATTTAACATGTACCTTACAACAACATGTGGTGCATTCTTGGTTAATTTTAACATAAAAAGCCTTACACATCTCAAATGACCTTTGGCTAATTATTAATTGGCCATTGAATTTTTTAATAAATTTTTTATAAAATTTTGTTTGTGTAATGTCTAAAAAATGTTTTACATGTGGCTCACAACTTTTTGAGCCTTTTATTCTTTTAAAAACATCTTTTAAATTAGATAAAACCCTTGTTTTGTCATGCCAAATTTTTTAAATCAATTGTTTTGTTCCTTCAACCAATACCTTATCTTTTCGTGGGAGTCTACCACTAAATGCCCAACAATCTGTGAGTGAATGGTCATCAAGCCTTGTTCTTCTTTTTATGGCATTTATTATATATTTTCTATTTAAATTCAAGGATTTACTTGTTTCACTAAGAATTCAAGCTTTAGATGTTGACTTACTCACTATAGATTCCATTATTACTCGTCTTGCCACATTACTATATTTATTCTGACTTTTATTTCCTATTGCCTTAAATGCATTAAATAGATTCTTTAAAATTGTACTATTTTTTTCCTTCATGTTTAATGTTATTAACCCCAAATTGTGCATCACAAGGCACATTTTTTGCATTTTCATTAATTGACATTATTTTGTATGGCTTTTATTCTTAAATGCATAGTTCCATACATGTTGAGCATGACGTTGAACTATTCTTTTTGATATTTTACCTTCCATAGGTTCTATTATTTTCCATATATTTTAACCAAATAATTTGGTGTTCGTCTTATTATCCTTGGAGGTGTGGGTGCAGGAGCTATATTTTGTATTAAATTATGTGGTGTTGACACTTCAACCATAGTATGAACATTAGAGGGTTGACTATCTAAATTAGGGTTATAGGCGAATTAAATTCCTCTTCATTATGAGACACATGATTCGGGGTCATTATTTGATGTTGATTATCATCATACTCAAAAATTTCATTTTGAATGGATGTTTCATTATATTGTGTTTGTCCATATGTTTCATCATTCATTACAAATTCATTACTTACATGCTCTACATTTTGAATTTCATCTTGCAACAAAGATTGGCTTAGTTCTCTTATCTCATTTGAAGACATATGTAAACTAAATTCTATAGAATTGGGCATGTTATTTTCATTAGAAGTATTACTTGGTGTAGAAGAACCTTCACCTTGCCTAGAAGCTATTATGGATGCCCTCTTATTTGCTTGTCTTTTTCTTTATTTTTCTCTTTTCTCTTTAATTTATTCATTTTCTAGCTCTTTTATTGGTCTTTTATGATGAATTCTCGACCTCATTATTTATCTTTGCCAAAATAAGACAATTGTAGATTTAAACTCGAAGAATTCTGAGTGATTTAAACAAAATAGATGAACAATTCATTAAATTTACATAGTTGCAATAGAAAAACTAGTTTATATTTGGGAAAAACAAAAAAAAAACACTTATTTTCGTGGCAAATGCAAAAATAATTCATGAACCATAAAGGGCGTACGTACTTTAGAAAGCATGCACACCCTTTGGGATCCACGAACCAACGAGCAAATACACTAATTTTCCCCTTGGTGGTTTTAGAAAGGGTGTACGCCCTTCTGATATTTACAAATTCTTTTTTCTCACTTTCCCTCCAATTTTGCCTCAATTTTAGGCTAGGGGGTACCAAACTTGGCCAAATTCTGTCATGGACCAGCCAAGGAAATTTATGGGTTTTTTTCCATTTTATCGACACGTCTGATCAGGCAAATTTATTATTATTTTTTTAAAATTATATGGTTTTGTAGAGTAGAAATCATAGTTTTCAAATATATAATTTTTTTTAATGTTAGAATATTATTTATAATTATTATTTAATTTCTATGTAACAAAGCTCTTTATAGTCTATATACATAGCGTCACAAATTTCCTTATAACTTTTTGAATATTAATTGAATGCTTATAAAACTTATATCTCAACAATCTGCACATTGTTAACTATGCTTTAAAAAAATGATTTTCATGAAGTTAAGGTTAAAAAGTTGTGTTTGTACACTTATAATTTCAATTTTCCAGCTGTCTTGACTTGTAAAATTATTTAAAATTATATATATAACAAAAAATTAATAAAAAATCATTTACCAGGAGAAAAATGTAAATCCAACTGAATGATGTTACCTGGTTGATTAGGGAAGAGGGGGCATCTGAATATCTGTTACAAGAGGAAGCTAGAGCTCCAAAAACTGTGGAGGAATGGGAGCTGAGAGAGGAAATCTTCTGGAAGCAAAAAGCACGGAATGTATGGCTTCAGGAGGAGGATAGGAATACTGCATTCTTCTTCAATTCAGTGAAAGCTAGACAACATGGTAACTCTATATCTTATTTGGTGATGGATAGGGGGGAGATTATCCATTCCACCCAGGGTATTTGTAATGAGGCAGACTAGTATTTTGCTTGTTTATTTTGGGAGGAAGCACAGGGGGACTCGACTGTTGAGGCTCAGGTTCTATCCTATATTCCTTCTTTGGTTTCTTTGGAAATGAATGAGCATCTAATGAGTGCCATATCTATGAATGAGTTAGAGAGGATTGTTTTCTAGATGCAAAAAGGTAAAGTGCCTAGACCGAATGGATTCTTGATTGGATTTTTCCAAGAATTTTGGGACATTATTAAAGTTGATCTATTGGCTGTTGTCCATGAATCACAGACGAATAAACAGATGTTCCAGGCCCTGAACTCTACCTTCCTGGCTCTCATTCCTAAGGGGGAGGGAGCTGATCGGTTAAGTCAGTTTCATCCCATTTCCCTTTGCAATGTGATTTATAAAATTATTTCTAAGTTGATTGCTGAAAGGTTAAAAAGGTGGCTTACATTGCTTATTTTTGAAGAGCAAAGTGGCTTCGTGGAAGGTCATCAAATCTTGGATGGAGTGGTTGTGGCTATAGAGACTATTCATTCCATGGCCAAGTCCAAAGAGAAAGCTATGTTCATTAAACTAGATATGAGCAAAGCTTATGACAGAGTCCGGTGGTCCTTCCTTCAGAAGGTTTTGGGTGCTTTTGGATTTAAAGACGAATGGATTCATTGGGTTATGAGTTGTGTGAATTTGACTTCTTTCTCAGTTTTGATTAATGGAGAGCACTCTAATTTATTTGGAGCCTCTCGAGGCCTGCGGCAAGGTGACCCCCTCTCTCCTTACCTATTTCTTCTTCTGGTGGAAGGGCTAGGACGGTTGATCAAAAGGAATGTGGAAGGGGGATATATTCAGGGCTGACACTGGGGAGGAGGTCTCCCAGTATTATCTCACCTAAAGTTTGTGGATGATGTGACTTTGATGGGCATGGCGACTATTAGAGAGATTTCTAATATGCGCAAAGGCCTAGATGTTTATCTTGAGGCTTTAAGATAATTAATTAATAAGGGTAAGTCTTCTATTTTCTTCTTCAACACCCCACTTCCAATTCAATGGAGAATTGCTAATATCTTCCAGTTCCAAATTGGAAGTCTTCCTCTGCTATACCTTGGGATTCTTATCTTGACTGGGAGGTAGTTTAGGGAGATGTGGTAGGGCCTTCTGGACAAGTTGCATGCTAAGGTAAATCATTGGACCCATCGTTGGTTGTCCTTTGCTAGTCGAGTTCAGTTGCTTCAATCAGTTGTGCAGGTGCTTCCTTTATATAGGTGTATGATACAGGTGGCATCGGTGAGTTTTGTTAGAGACCTTGATTCCTTAGTAAGGCAATTTTTATGGGCTGGAAATTTATCAGCGACTAAGTGGAGCCTCATCAAATGGGAGGTAGTTTGTAGTCCAAAAAGGCTGGGAGGTCTTGGATTAAGATAGTCGCTACTCTTTGGTACTGCTTTGGCAATGGAATTATATTGGTGGTGGTGTGTTGAATAGGACCGGGTGTGGGCCAAAATCTTATCCCATAAATACCTATGTGGGATTCCCCAGAGAGATACCCCTCGGTATAGCTTGGCAGGGAAAGGGTCGGTGATTTGGTCTACACTCAAGAAAGGGGTTGCGCTCATTAAGCATGGATTGTTCTGGATATGCAAAAATGGGATGGAGGCACGGTTCTATCAAGACTCTTGGGATGGCTTTCCACCCTTAGTAAATCAATATCCTCATTTATTTATATTAGCTCAGATATTTTGTGAAGCAGGCTGGACAAGGGTGGGCGATTTTAAGGTGCTTTCTCGTCAAGGGCAGGTGGTGGAAGCGAAATGGAAAATACCAGAGGAGTGGCCGATTTTGGGGTTGGAGGCTGAGTGTGTTGAACTCCAATCCATTCTTGTTAGACGCAGTTGTAGCGCCCTTTTGGAGAGTGATGTTTTGGCGTGGGCCCCCAATCTAAAGGGATCATACACGGTGTCTTCTAGTTACCAGGAGTTGATCTCTCAGCAATTGGATGGGGGGAGAGAAGTTCCTTGGTGGAAAAAAGTCTGGAATAGTTTCTCTTGGCTAAAGTGTAACTATTACATTTGGACTTTGGCCTGGAATAAATGCTTGACGTGGGATAATATCCAGAAGAGAGGTTTTGCTGGCCCTTCGAGGTGTGCTTTATGCAGTAGTGGGGAGGAAGATTCTCAACATTTATTCTTCCATTGTCCCTTCTCAGTGCAATTATGGCATTTTTGGTGGGAAGTGTGGAAATGTCAGTGTATTCATGCATCCTCCTTGGCTGATTTTTGGGTGAGATTGGGGAGACCTCCCTCATCGGCCTCTTTCTTGCAGGATGTGTGGTATGTTGGTCCTATATTTATTTTATGGCAAGTTTGGCTAGAAAGGAATCATAGAATTTTTTGGGGAGAAAATTTGGGGATTCAACAAGTATGGACTAGAATCTTGGGCATGGTCTAAGAAACTATCGGAGCTAAGAGTGAGATTACCCTGATGTTGGCGAAGATCGATGTTGAGATAGCGGATAGGTTGGGCGTATAGGGGATATCTCCAATCTCAGCATGTGTTAGGAGAGGTAGACAAATGAAACAGAGAGTGCAAAGGTTGGGAAAATGGATGCCACCTCCTGCTGGTTTTTTGAAACTTAATACAGACGATTCTTCCTGAGGTAATCCAGAAGCAGCTGGGATTGGTGGGATTGGCAGGGACTCAGCTGGTTGAGTGGTTTTGATTTTCACAATTATCAAAGGAGTGTAGACCATTAATCGGATGGAAGGCTTGGTGATTTTATATGCTATGAGGCGAGCTTATGATCTAGGATGGAGGAAAGTGATTTGTGAGGTTGATTCTCAAGTTTTGGTCAATCTGCTTCTTGAGAGGAAGACCTCTGATGTTAGCTAGCAGCTATCATTGTTAGTTCAATAAATTCTTCAGGTTAGTTCTTTTATGGATTTAGTGACTTTTTCCCATATTCCAAGAGAATGGAACATGGCGGCCGATTTCCTGGCAAGATGGGCTTCAGAAGATTTGAAAGGCCGAAAGATTGATGGCTGGGAACAGATGCCCTATGCATTACGTCAAAACCTAGAGAGGATTATTGTTGAAGATGAGAGCGATACTAGAGAGTAATTTTCTTGATCTTGTGGTTTTTAGAAGTTTTGTTGGTTCATGAGGCGCTGGCCTCAGGCTGTCTTGTACTCTGTTATTCTATGTTTTAATAAAGTTTTTACCCCTTTATATTAAATAATAATAATAATAATAATAATAATAATAAATAATCTCAAAATTATTTGACATTTCACCTATTTATATATGAAATTTCATATAAAAATTCAATCATTTACTCAAAAAAAATGTGTCCGTACACATGCACTCTCCTTATATTTTTATAAAAAATGAACAACTTATTCTCATAAAAGCAATTATTTTACACACTTTTATCATCTAGGTATTGGAAAAAATTATATATTTATAAAATACATTTAAAATTACATAATTCATGTTTTTATATCATTATCAAATTCCTTTTAGAAATGTCTCGAACATTCTCTCCAAGTTCAACTATTATTATTTTCAGAAAAAAATGTGTCGCTTTATACCCCCCTTTTGTCCCCCATTATCCTACATCTACACCTATAGTTCATGTACATCATTTCACATCATGTGGGATGAAGTGTATGATATCTCTTGTTTAGGTACAACATACACAGGCTACATCTATGGAGACTAGACCTACATTTTTATAACGTACTAGTACCTAGCAATTTATGTCATCTACAGTTATTGTAGCATCTTAGGACATTAGTACTTGTCATTATATTCCATATATAGATCCTTCAGTACCTAGAGACACCATGATGCCATGTGTATTCCTTATGTAGTTGCTTTAGGACCTTAGAAGACTAGCATGTTATAGCATATGTCACCTATAGATGCTTTAGTAGCTCATGACACTAGCATGCCAAACACTATGCCAGTTTTAGTAGCTTCACTAACTCCTCTCAAGACATGTCATCTTTTTATGCAAGATTTATCTATTTTATTGTTGTATTTTATACACAGGTTTAAAATTAATTATAGTTTGTTTATGTTTGTAAAAGAATACAAGTTTATTTTCTAGTATGTGTTTACTTAATTGACTAATTTATTTGACTAAAATTTTTATTTGTTGTTTGTATAGATGATTAGTGATAATTTGGGTAGGTCAATAGATGTTGATTATATTTTAGAGGATGCAATTGACACTGGTGTACCCTATACTCAGGTTTGGAAACTTTTAAATTACATATTTATTCATGTATATTTATTATCCCTTGAACAAATAACTATGTTTTAAGATATATATTATAGTCATAGATTTTTTATCAAGCTCATTGGATTCACATATTATTCATTTATTAGTTTTATATATGATGAGGGATGTTATGGGCACCCCTCATGGATGACAATAAGGTTTTCCTGATGTTACGATTACATCTGAGGATCCACTATCTCCGTGACAGGTCATGATTCAGAGATGGAGTTTGGGGAGAACACATGTTAAAATTATTATTTAGATTCAAGAAATGATATTCTATGTCATATTTACATAAATGTATGGACATCTAGATCTACCAATATATGTATGCTCCATAGGATTCTCCATCATGGGTATGTATGCAATCTCATAGCCCTAGACAACCATTTAGGTGGAATATGGTGAGTCTAGAATCATTTTGAAAAAAATGTTCTTGAAAAAATTATCATTTTTAATATATAATTTTAATGCATTAAATTTTATATTTTATATGTTGTGGAGACACAACAATTTTCAGAGGATGTGGATCAAATATTTGATGACTCATATGTTGAGAGGAGACTCTCTCCTAATATTAAGGCATCCAATGCCCTGATATCTACATCTATGGCATCAAAGTGAAATTTATTTAGAGGCAATGAGGATTAGGGGAGTTAGTTGTTATGTTAGGGGTCTAGTTGTAGACACAATTGATGTTTTATGCCAATATGGCCCACATTCTATGCCTATATGGTGCATTTTGTATATGTACATGTGATGGTATACATTTTTTCTTGATATATGTCTTATTTTTTATGTCATTATAACATAGAACTTTGCATATACACATATATATTATTTGAAAAATAAGCTTCCTTTATCTATGCATGTTTTTTATTTAGATCATTTAATGTTTACACATATTATTGGTTAATGATCATTATTACTTCATAAGGGGCTAAAAGATCCACATTTTTCTCTAAGTTAGGTGATTCATCATTATGCATATTTTACATTTACATGTGATATTTATTATTTACTTGTTTCATTACATATCAATTTGGACTTACATATCAAATTCATTAGTTTCTCCAAATTATGCATGGGTAGTATGAGTAAAAAAAATTCTATAAGGGAGGGGTATTATTATGTGCAATAGCATATTATATGATGGATTAATTATATTCATATATATGAACTATCATGTTGATGTGTAATGAACTTATTATGTAGGATCTAGTTATTATTTGATAAGATGCTTCTAAATATAAAATTGTTAAGCCTAACATTTCCATGTGTTGAGATTATATTTTATTATCTACACTATCTTTCTAGAAAATGTCTTTGTATTTTAGCAACATAATGAATTTGATGATGTGAGATATGATCAATGTGGGATAATAATTTAAAATATAAACATTATACACTTTCAAAGTTATTTATTCCTAGTTAGAACAATAATATTCAAAGACCTCAATTCCTACTAAGGCTTTGTGAGAGTATGGATCCTCAATCTGGATTCTATATATCTTGGAATTTTCATCCATCTAGAATTTGATTGCATCTTATATGAACATCATATTTACATTAAGTGAGACATGGTAACCAATTTTCTTTTATAGCAAAATCTTTCAAAACAGACCAAAAGTTGGTCAGTGGGGGCGTATCTTGTGTCTCATTATCCCAATAAATGAACCATCTATGTGGGCACTTTTGTATGGGAGTTTTAAGGTTATAAAAACCATTATATAATCTTCATCAAGATTTGGGACTAAAATTTGTAGTTAAACATATGCATCCTTTAAGAGAATCATCTCATCTATGAGTGTGCAAACTAAGCCAAATTTGGTCACACTTTGTAGGATAAATGTGAGGGATAGAGATGAATTGTTATATTATACACTTACATATACTATTATTATAATCAAACCTAGGAAGATTATCTCTAACTCAATGCATGTAAGATGCAACAATCATATTTATCCTGCAACTAAATCTCTCTTAAAGGACGAAAGACTTATCAATAAAGGGTGTATATTTTGTCTCATCAGCACAATCAAAAAACCATATACATGGACATGTAAAGATGGTAATTTTTGATCTATAACAACCATTATCTGATATCCCTAGGGCCTTAATACCAAAAGTTATAGTTGACCGAATGCAATCCTTAAGAGAAGCATCTTGTCTATGAGTGTATAAACTAAGCCAACTTCGGTCACATATCTCAGGAGAACTATGAGGGATAGAGATGAGATAAAATCTCCTAAACTTACAAAGATGAGTCTCTTAAGAAACCCTAGGATGATTATCACTAACTTAATGTGAGCGAGACATGGAAACCAGATTTCTCTCACAGCCAAATCTCTCTAAAAGACCAAAAGCTTGTTAGTAGAGGGTGTATCTTATAGATCAATAGCCCAATAAATGAACCATTTATGTGAGCATGTTTATATGGTAATTTTAAGTATATAACTATCATTATATGGTCTCCATCAGGCCTTAGAACCAAAATTTGAAGTTGACCAGACACATCCCTTAAGAGAAATATCTTGTCCCTGAGTGTGAAAATTGAGCCAACTTATGTTGCATATTATAGGAGAAATGTGAGGGTTAGAGATGAGTTGATAAATCCTAAAATTTCATAGATGATTCCTCTAAGCAACCCTTGGAGGATTCTCTCTAACTTGATGTGAGCAAGACATGGCAACCAAATTTCTCTCGTAGCCAAATCTCTCTTAAAAGACCAAAAGCTTCTCAGTAAAGGGCGTATCTTATGGCTTGTTATTCCAATTGATGAATTATATAAGGGAGTTTTAAGGTTATAATATCCATTATCTAATCTCTATCAGGCCCTGGGATTGAAAGTTATAGTTGACCAGATGTATCCCTTAAGAGAAGCATCTCGTCTCAAAGTGTGTGAACTAAGATCTTTTTTGTTTCACATTACAAGAGAACTATGATGGATGAAGATGAGCCGTTAGATAATAAAATTACATGAATGAGTCCTCTAAGTAACCTTGGGAGGATTATATCTAATTTTATATGAGTGAGATGCAACAACCAAATTTATCTCACAACCAAATCTCTTTTAAAGGACCAAAAACTTGTCAGTATATGGCATAATTTGTGTCTCATTATTATAATTGATGAAAAATATATGTGGAAACATCTAGAAGAGTGTTTTAAGGCAATAATAACCATTATGTAGTCTCCATCAGGCACTAGAATTGAAATTTATAGTCGATCAGAAGCATCTTGTCCCTAAGTGTGCAAACTGAGAAAACTTTGGTTGCATGTTGTAGGAGAATAATAAGGGTTAGAAACTATATGTTAGCTCCTAAAATTACATAGATGAGTCCTCTAATCAAATCCAAGAATATTCTCTATAAATTGACTCAAGCAAGACATGACAATGAAATTTCTCTCGCAGCCAAATCTCTCTTAAAGGACCAAAAGCTTGTTAGTAGGGGGTGTGTCTTCTGACTTATTAGCCTAATAGATTAACCATATATGAAGACACATCTAGATGGGTGTTTTAAGGATAGAGTGGACATTATTTAGTCTTTTTAAAACCATAGGATTTAAATTTATAGTTGATCAGATGCATCACTTAAGAGAATTTTCTTGTCCCTGAGTGCAAACTGAGTGAACTTCCATCACACATTGTATGAGAACTGTGAGGGATAGATACGATCCATTAGCTCATATAATTTCATG
This sequence comes from Torreya grandis, assembly GCA_037957365.1. NCBI lineage: Eukaryota > Viridiplantae > Streptophyta > Pinopsida > Cupressales > Taxaceae > Torreya > Torreya grandis. The sequence continues at coordinate 1,472,376 of JARHVA010001648.1, read as the reverse complement.
GGAAAGTCCTCTAATCACCCCTAGGATTATTCTCTCCCACTCAAGTTGAGTAAGACATGATAACTGGTTTTTTGTCGTAGTCATATGTCTCTTAAGTGACCAAAAGTTGGTCAGTGAGGGCATATCTTGTGCCTCATTATCCCAATCAATGAACCATTCTTTTGGACATGTCAAGATGGTTATTTTAAGGATAGAACAAACATTATATACTCTTAATTAGGTCTTCAGACCAAAAATTAGAGTTGGTTAGATGCATTCTTTAAGAGAATCTTCTCATCCCTAAGTGTGCAAATTGATCAACCTTCTGCCACATGTTCAAGAGAACCATGAGGGATAGAGATGAGTTGTCAGCGCCTAAAATTGCATGGCTAAGTTGTGTAAGCACCCCTAAGAGGATTTTTTCCAATTTAGGATGAGCAAGATATAGCAATTAATTTTTTATCACATCCAAATGTCTCTTAAACGACCAAAATTTGGTCAATGGGTGGAATATCTTGTGCCTCATTAGTCCAATCGACAAAACATTTTTGTGGACACATCAGGATGGTTGTTTTAACACTATAATTTCATTATCTAATCTTTGTCATATCTTAGGAATGGATTTTTAAGTTGACCAGACACATCCCTTAGGAGAATCCTCTCATCCTTGAGTGTACAAATTGAGCAAACTTCTATCATGCATTGCAGGAGAATCATGAGGGCTAGAGATGAGTTGTCAACTCCTACAGTTGCATATGTGAGTTATCTAAGCACTCCCAGGAAGATTATCTCTTGTTTAGGATGATCAAGACACAAAAACCAATTTTTTATCATAACCAGTTGTATCTTAAATGACTAAAAGTTGGTCAATGGGGGGAATATCTTTTGTTTCATTAGCCTAATCAAGGAACCATTTTTGCAAACACATCAGGATGGATGTCTTAAGGCTCGATCATCTATTATTCACTATTTTCTAGACCCCAGGATCAATAGTTGTAGTTGACCAAGTGCATTATTTAAGAGAATATTCTCATCCCTAAGTGTGAAAACCGAATAAACTTTTGTCACACATTATATATTTATTTAAATTGTAATAATGAATTCAAATGTGTCTAGAGGGAATATGGGCAAGTCATATGTTTTAATCATATCGTAGAAAGTTCATTTGTGGTCTTAAAGGTCATGATAAGCTTGTAAATGTTTCATTAGTTATGTTTAAGTGTTTAATTGTCACTGTTATATCTAATATGGGTATTCTTCATATTTGAGAAGCATAATTCATTGAAAATATGTAAGATATGAAACATGAATGATAAGTCAATATGTTACGATGATGAGGAGAAAAAATTGTATCTCTAAGAGATAGATGAATGAATGGGTTTATAAAACTTGTTAAACAACCATTTATAAGTATTTTAAAGGTATTCTTGATTTGAGAGATCCAACATACAACATATTGATGTCTATTTTTTGAGTTGCATCTTGAATAATGTAAATCAAGGTATCTAATGAGGAAAATGTGATTTTTAAAACTATTTTTACATTTCATAAAGGTTTTTGAGACTTTTTTAGGATGTATGGAGGTAGGGAAGACCCAAAAAAAAACTTTTTTAACCTTTCAAATCTTTCCAAAAGATCAAAAGTTGGTTTTATTAGCTTTCAACTTGCTACAATCATTAAAAACCTTGAGCTAGAACATAAATAAGTAAAATTCACTTTGTAAGCAAACAAACCAGCCAAATCATATAAAAAATTGTAATCACATGAATTAGGAAATGTGTTATGTGTATAATAATTTTTGATATAACTTGGAGTTGTATATAACAAGTTATGGCTAAAACTCAGTCATTACAAGTTTAGGGAATTAGGCTTAATACCCTCAAAGTTCATTTGTTTAATTTGTGAGCCTCAAGAACATATTCAAACCAATAAATTATGTCGTTTAAGATGTGTAGAGATATAATAAGCCTCATATTGTAGTGTTTTTTCAGTTTTGAGTCAGGGAAGGTGAACTGGGCCTTTAAGCCTACTAGCCTTATTTTAGGTAAAGTAACTTTTCAAGGGAAAGATGTTACTATTATAGCAAAGTTAGTTGATAATAATTAATTATTAGTCTTTTAATGTTTTTAAATAATTTTTAATTCCTATCTAAATCTCAATCCCAAATTTGAATATTGAAGCGTAGTATGGTCTAGAAGCGCATTAGGCATGTTTTGTTTAAAAGTGGATTTTGGTCTCAAATAAAGAATATGTAACCTCTGTTAAGGTTGATTTATATTGATTCAAGTATAATAAGGTGTAAGGAATCATATGAGAGTTTGTGTAAGCTCAATGCCATGCAAATATTTGTGTTAGGCCTAGTAGTCTTATGAAGGAATCATGCCCTTAAGAGTCATGAATAATGCAAAAGTCTTTGTAATAATCTATAAATTATTTCAAAATAGTCTAAGAAGCCTTGTGTAGCCCTTAACAAGAAAAAATGGAGTCTAAATTCCATTTAAGGAAGAGTGTAGGTTATGATGGATAACCCTTGCTTAGATATGCTTGGTATATTGATGAGGTGACAAACATGTTGAGGGTATTTGTTGTTGTAATAACATCAATAACAAGTACAAAGGAATCATGTAACCCTGGAGGTCATTAGAGAAGGTTAATCCCCTTGAGTATTATTAATATAATTTTAATAATACTAGTAAGATTTTTTTTTTTAAATATTCATGTGGTACATCTTAACCAAATTTAGTGTTTTGTGAAGGTCACTTACATCACACAGTCTGTATAAGTCATAGAAGAAAAGAGTTGGTTTGTGTTGTTTAGACATTTTCAAGGATTGAGACATTTAGAAAGAGTTGGTAAATGGTGTTAGGGAGGATATCAAATATTTGTATCTCTATGAAAGTCCTCAGAAGTTAAAATAGATATTTTTGAATGCTCTCAGCCTGGGTGCAGGAACCTAGGGTTTCTAGTCACCAAAACCTCCACATCTTTTGATCCACTTGGCCAAATGGATAGAAATTTGAAAGGGAACTTAAATATTATTTTTTTATAATTATGTAAAGTTATTTTAGGTTGAAATTATGTCTATAGATAGAGTTATTAGAGTTTCAAGGTCTGTAGGTCTACATGCATACTCAAGAAACCTACTAAATCTGAGTTTCGGGTTATAAAAAGTGCAAGAAGGAGGTGAGAAGGTGTTGTTAAAAATGGATAAGGTTGTTTGTGAAGTATTGAGGGTGGTTTAAGTGTTTTTATATGCTTGAAGAATAATTTCAAGAAAGAACTCAATGCATTAGGTAGGCCATTAAACCAAGGTAACCCTATTTATTGTTCTTTTGTATGCTTGATGTCTTAAATGTGAGTGACAACTTGTGTGTAGGTTGTAATAACCCTGAAAAGTGATTATTAGTTTAAATAAAGGTGTGTAGTTTCTTTTGTGTGTTCAAAGAGTCTTAACATAGGTGATAGGCCTTTCCAATAGGCTTAGTGAGTGTAAGAGAGCAAGTTTGGTTACAAGAGGCCGTAAGAGAAGAGAGTATAGAGTAAAGAGAAGAAGGGTTCTGAGCTTTTGAACTTGAAAACATCCTCAATAAGATGTCCATTCCATTTTTCAATAAGATTTTAAGATGAGTCTCAAGCTCTATCAACAAGCAAGACTAGGGATCCATGAAGTCTAAAAGCCTAGAGAAGAGGTCTAAAAATATGTATAAAGTTAATCAAAGGACATACTTTAATCAATTATGATTTCTTGTAGATGTTTATAACATTCACACTTAGATATTTGACTTGTTTATAAGTGTAATTTCATCATTAATTATTTGGGCTTGTCTTGCCTCATTTCTAGAACCATATCACACCCTTGCATGAGTTATGAGGTTAAGGATATCCTTTTGTATGGATTGACAATGATTTCCTATGTTTCACATCTATGATTATTTCAAATTTGTTTCTATAGATTGGGATTAAAAAACATGTTGGATACCTAAGATAACTAGAGTAAGCAAAGAATAAAATATGGTATATGGCTCAAAGATTCAAACTCAATAAGTTTTGTAATTCTAAATATTCATACTTGTTACCTTTAACTAAGAATTGAAACTTGTTGTGGAAGAGAATTAACAAGAATGTACATATAAGAATTCCTCATATACAACAAACATAGGGGTACCTTTTGTCACCTTAATAAAACAAGCCAAAGCCTTCCATGAACTAAAGTTAGAGTAGCATACACATATTTTGGAAAATTATTTATCAATGAAACTAATGTTTCAAGAGCTAAAATAAAAAAAGAATGGATATATTTACACATGCACATGCACCATCATGTTCCCCTTTGCCATGCCCAGCCTCAAAGAAGCTCCAAAAATGTTGAACCTCGTGCCTCTTATGCTTTCTACCTAACTAGTAAAACATTCAAGAATTATTAAACTATCTTGCATAATTATTTGACCAAATTTAGTGTGTATCGAACATGATTTCTCTTGCATTCATATTTATATAAAATATCTCAAAAAACCTTGGATAAACTATAGAGAATGTGATTTATCATCGCTCATACAAAAATTTTACTCCCTCAAAATATTTTTGTTATCATCTGTGCTATCAGGTGCATGTTTGAATGAATACACACAAAAAATCCAACTTGAATTAAATTATAGTATTCAGATTGAACCTCATTCTATGGTTGTAGTGTGTAGTTCTTAGCAAAATCCATAACTAAAACAATGGTGCCAGCTAGAAAGTTATATTTGCATAGCTTGAATTGATTATCTAAGCATTTTGCTTTGTGTATGTGTCTTTCATATTGGTAGATAATATTATTATTGAAATTAAACATGAAATAAGATACATAAACTTTGGGTGTAACCAACTCACATCTTGAGGACTCTTTTCCATATTTTAACACATACTTTATAGTTTTTTACTTATTAAAATCAACTAATTGATTTCTAAATTCATGTGAAATTTCCTCATGTATATAGTTGGTGAATTTTCACAAACCACCATAAGTTTTACCTATTCCATCTAAACATTCTTTGGCAAAAAAAAAATCCCTCCTCTTGATGTTTTAGATGGGGAAGCCGCATACATTCCTACATAACCTCTTTAGTATGCAAAGTATAATGTATATGATGAAAAACATCAAAATTCATGGTAAATTCAACATGGATCCTATAACAACATGTGGTGCATGCTTGTTTGATTTTAACATATAAAATCTTGCACATCTCAAATGACTTTTGACTAATTATTAATTAGCCACTAAATTTTTTAATAAATTTTTTATAAAATTATGTTTGGGTCATGTCTAAGAAATGTTTTACATGTGGATCACGATTTTTTGAAACTTTTCTTCTTCTTTTAACAACATATTTTACATTATATGAAACCCTTATGTTGTCATGCCAAAAAAAATCAATCAAATGTCCTATTCCTTCAACTAATACCTTATCTTTTCATGGGAGTCTACCACTAAACACCCAATAGTATATGAGTAAAGGGTCATCAAGCCTTGTTCTTATTTTTACAACATTTATTATTGTTTTTCTATTCAATTTTAAGGATTTACTTGTTTCACTAAGAAATTGATCTTTAGATGTTGACTTACTATAGATTCCAGTATTACTCATCTTGCCACGTTGCTATATTTTTTAAAGTTATATTTCCTATAGCATTAAATGTATTAAATATATTCTTTAATATTATTTTATTTCTTGCCTCCATATTGTTAGTTTATAAGCCTAAATTATGCATCACATGACACATTTTTGTATTTTCATTAATTGAACAAATAGTTAACAGAGTTGTGTATGGCCTTTTTTCTCAAATGCATAGTCCCATACATGTTGAGATTGACATTGAACTACCTTTTTTAAAAATTTACCTTCTATAGGTTCTATTATTTTCTCGTCTATTTCAACCAAATACCTTGGTGTTCATCACATTATCTATATATTGTATTAAATTTGATGGTGTTACCACTTCAACAATAGTAGGAATAATAGAGGGTTGACTATGTACATTAGATCCTACAAGCGAATTGAATTCCTCTTTATCAAGAAAGAGATGAGTTGGGTTCATTACTTAATGTTGATTATCACCATGCTCAAAAACTTCATTATGGATGAATGTTTCATTATATTGTGTTTCTTCATATGTTTCATCACTCAATACAAATTCATTAGCTACATATTCTACACTTTGAATTTCATCATTCAATAATGATTGGTTATGTTCTCTTATCCCATTTGAAGACATATCTAAATTAAATTTCATGGAATTGGGCATGTTATTTTCATTTGAAATATTACCTAGTGTGGAGGAAGTAGCTTCACCTTGCCCAGAAGCTCTTAAGGATGCTATCCTATTTGCTTATCTTTTTCTTTCTTTTTCTCTCTTTGCTATAAATTCTCCATTCATTAGATCTTGAATTGGTCTTTTACGATGATGACCCAACCCCATTATTTATCTTTATGTAAATAAGTCCACATCTAGAGTATAAATTGATGAATTTATATTATAAAGATAAAGTAAATGAACTTGTAAAGTGTCAACACAAAAAAATAGTATGAAGTTTGTAAAATGCAAAATTAATGAGTGAAATTTGTGGGAAAATAAGAGAAATTCATGAAAAATAAAGGGTGTACACCCTTTCAAAAAGCATGCATGACTTGTTAGCAGGTAGATCAAAATGAGAAAAAACATTTAATGACATTTTCATTCTTATAAAGGGTGTACGCCCTCTATAAAGGGCATACACCCTTTATAAAACTAGAAAAGGCATTAATTTGACTTTTTATCTTTCCCTCCAAAACTGCTTTGATTCTACTCTTGGGGAGGTTTGAGCCTAGCTAAAATCCAGTCATGGAGTAACCCACATATTTTTTGAATATTTAAGACTATTTTTCATCTTTGTTGACACATGTGATCAGATAGATTTAATAATTTAAAAATTTATATATGGGTTTACAGAGGGAAAAATGTAGTTTTTGAATATATAATTATATAAAATATTGTTTTTAATTATTAATTAATTTCTACATAACTTACCTCGTTATGGACTATTTACATATTGTTACAAATAGTTTTATAACTTTTTGATCATTGATAAAAAGTTTATAAAACTTATACCTAACCAAACTATGCATCATTCACTATGCTTTAAAAAAAATGATTTTCATGAAGTTAAGGTAAAAAAGTTGTGATCGTACACTTGTAGTTCCAATTTTCTATTTGTATTGACTTGTAAAATTACACACACACACACATATATATATATATATTAAAAAATTGATAAAAAAATATCATGACTAATCTTCAACATTTCATCTATTAATATATGAAGTTTCATACATCAAATCATTCATTTACTCAAAAAAAATGTGTCTTTACACATGCCATCTCGTTATATTTTCACAAAAAAGGGTCAAGCCATATCATCTGGGTATTGAAAAAAAAAATTATAAACCAAATTTAAAAATACTCAATTCATATTCTTACATCATTGTCAAATTCTTTTTCCAAGTGTCTCTAACATTCTCTCCAAGTTAAACTATTGTATTTTTTTTTAAATCACTTTATACCCCCCTATACCCCATTATCCTACATCTAACTAGTTCTATTGTCACATTGTTATGAAATTATATCTTCATTGTTTACATGTCTATATTATCTAATAGTGTAGTTATGGAAACCTATATATACCTAAATCTGGTCACAGATACTTGAGAATGTTAATTCTTGGCTCATCCTAATTATTTTGACTTGCAACCAAACACATGACTCTTATTTGACATTCCTCTAATCCATTTATTTATCAAACCTCTATTTTCCATCACTATTACACAACTTTCCAAGGCAAATTCTCAAATTGATTTATACTAGACTAAAACTATTTACAACTCAAGATAGTTGACCCTTATTCTTTACGACAAGTCCATACTAGGAAGACAAGTCTATTATTATGGACCTATCCACCTAGAGTGGCCTCATCTTGTGATAAATAATGGACAATTTCCAAAATTATAAATATATATTTAGGTCTTCTTGCATGTTTTATAAGGTTGGCTAAAGGAATTGCTCAAAATATCTAACTATATAAGCAAATCAAAACCTCATTTGAATGGGACATGGAATCTATCTTGGAAATATATATTGAACACTTACACACTATTTCACATTGAGAGAATATACCATATTATTTCCAAATTCAAGATCAATCACTAGGATTAGCAGTGAGCTAAGTCTAAAACATCTCAAATAAATTCAAGAGTTAGCATTATCAAGTATCAAAGCCATAGATCTAGATGTATACATATACTTAAAAAACACAATTGCACAGTCACTTTAGGTGGGATAACTACATGTGTCTTGATTCTCTTATTTATATTATCTAGACATGTAGGTAATCATCAATCATCAAGGGGTGATTGGTGTCATCTAGCCCATTACACTCCCCCTATCATTTTTTAGGTTTCTATCTCTCATAAGACCCATAGAGTTTATAAGGAAGAAGTAATAAATTAATTAATTATACATGGAAATGTTATAATTTTGATATCTAGTACCTTTTATTAGACATAGGTGTAGAAGTCAAATCAATTAAAATTTTGTCACAGTCAGCGTAAACAAGTTTATAATTAACAAACACAGCTGACATATGTTGTTATCCAGGGAACATGGTACACTTGTCTAGAAATATTATCAAATTAATTTCCTAATCCTAACCTATCATAGTTATAATCTTTTTTATTTTTAACTTTAAAATATTAGTCATAATCAACTCGAGCAAGTCTAAAATCACCAGACATGACTAGCATGCACTGTTGTCTAGAGATTACGGCTTATCCAAAAGTATCTTTAGATTTTTTTTCCTTATTTTTAGCATTCATAATCCTATATTTTACTGATTTCCACTATCAAATATACAAAATAGTCAATCAAGAACAAGATCTAAGTTAAGTATATTTATTCATAATATTTTCCAAAAATAACATATTTTTGTATTTATCACATATTTTTTTAATAATTACATATCTTTATCATCATAATATCTATCAAATTTTACACCTATTAAACAACATATTAATTTTTAAATAAAAAATAAGGTAAAACATATTGGTGAAAACATACATTTTTGAGCATTGCTTTATTTTTCAATTTTTATTTTAGGGTTTCAACTTAATTCATAATTTCCAAACACTAAAGATAAATTTAATCATCCTTTACTATATTTGATTGAGCATTACTCTATTATTTATCTTTGACCTTGGGGATTAATATTGAGTTCCTAATTTCCTCGCATAAAAATATTTTTTGGCTTTGAATTTCTTTCTTTCTTTTTCTTCCCTGGTTTTCTAGAAAATGTGTTCTGACGGTTTTAAAACTCATAAATTTTTCATGTTTGTAAAAGTGGTCTTCAATTTTACCTAAACCATCATGTGAGGGTTATTGCCCCAATACTCAAGCCTTTAACAAACACTATATATGGATTTTAATTTCTATGTACCTCACTCTATATTAAAAATGCCTAGGTTTTAACTTTTTAGCCATATGAACCCTTGAACCATTTGTTCTTATAGTGCACCGGTAAGTGGCTAACCCTGAGAATTTACTCTTAATATACCCTAAATATAATATGGCATAGCTAAGAGATAGTTTAATCATCCATAGTTACTTTCATTTGGACCTTTTTCACTATTTTATGATTCAGATCAATATATCTGAGAGCCTACAAAGCAAATGCACCTTGTCTAGGTACACCTCTCATCCCATTTGAAAATTCAAAGTATCAATTTCAAATTAAAATCATGGTAACAATGAAGGAGATTCACTTATAAATATCTATTAATATAATGAATTTCATCATTACATTTTATGTTACTTTTCAAATTTTCATTTGGATTCATTATATATTGGCATTAATCAAATTTAAATATCATAAAAAGGCTAAAAATAATAATGTATAACCTCAAACCTTAATCAACTCACATGGTTGAGATAATTCTTCTAAGATGCAAACACCATTAAGTAAAATATTTGTAAAATCAATTATGACTTGGTAATAATAATAGTTGTACAATTGAAATGTTATAATTCATACTACACACCCTCTTGGTGGACTTATCATGATTATTGAGATTGATTTAAAGATATAATAGAGGAAGTGGATGAAGTTAATGTCAAAGAATTTAGTGAATTTATTAATTTCAACCCACATAATATTGATGCATTACTATAAATTTTAAGAGATAAATAAAATAAAAAAAATGCAAGCTTCCACTTCCACTTCCACTTCAAGTGTTCTAGTTTCTACTATTGATTTCATTCCTTTATCAACACCTTCATTTACATATGTGCCATCATCCCTAAGTATGACCCACATGGTTAAAAATAGACTCATATGTATATTTATACATAATCATTATACACAACTTTGTTGATTACTATGGATGGTCTACCATTAACCTCACCTAATGCATACTCTCTTGAGCAAAACCATAATAGCTTTACGAGATAAAGTGTTGCAATTAGAGTAAGGTGTCTCTAGAGATAGTCATGCAATGGATTTTAATAGTTTGTTTCATATTACTTTGACACCTTATATATCATATTAACCATTACTAGTAGTTTTATATCTCCTAATTTACCACTCTATAAAGTTATCAATGATCCCGAAGAACATCTTCAGTCTTTTCATGTAATTTTAATAGATTACGTATACAATGCCAAAATATTATCAAAGATATTTCCTAGAATCCTCCAAAAATATGTTTTATGATGGTCTTATGATCTCCCACTACAATAAATTAAATCGTTCAAACCTTTTTCATATCGGTTATAACACACTTATCTATCAACATTAGTGATAAAATATCTTATGCACGAATTAAAAAAACTCAAGAAAGGGTCAAATGATCCAATTAGTGAATATGTTATTTAGTAAAAAATAATGATAGCAACGATGAAAAATTATATAGATGATAATTAATCACAAAATATATTCACATGACATTTACTAGAACCAATCCACGAGTATATCATGTTTGAACAAATCAAAATCTTTTGATGAGATATGCCATACAGTCAAAAAAAGAGAAGTCAATATCATATCTTTAAGTAAGCTAAAATATGCACCAAATGCTTCATCAAATTCAAATACTAATTTTTAAATAAAAATAAACTAAAATTTCAAATCTAATGAAAGTAAGAATGAAGCAAAAGTAACTTATATGCAGTATCACAACCAATAAATAAACTTCGATTGACAACTCCACAAAGGAGGCAATTTTCAAGGCTACCACAACCCCCTCATGTCTTATTATAGAATATAATTAAATGTAATATCATACATTTATTTCCACCATTAGATGTTGATATGACCAATCCTTTACACAAGGGCTTTGACATAGTGCATATTGTGACAACCACATATGTAATGGTCATTATAAAAACAAGTGTTTTAGGGTAAGTCATAAGATATAATATCTTATCGATGATAATACTATTGATCAAAGCACATATAAAGATTAATCTAGACCATAATAAAATTACAATGCAAATCTAAAAATCTTTGGGAATCCATTTCCAATACATGGTACAATAGAAAATACAAATAATTTAGAGGTACATCACGCATATAATGCACATCCTCCTTGTTCAACATATGGGTACCCAATAGTTGGTATTATTGGTACATTTATAGGTACATCAATACCACATCCTATGATCGCATTTGATCACATTTAGATTTTTGATGATGATTCAGATAAGCATTCACTCTTTATTCAATCTTATATCAATATACACAATGTCATTATTTATAATTGGTCAAGTGAAAATGCATGTAAAATGAAACTTATTTGTAGTCTTGGATACACATATCAAGATTGAAAAACTACATATAAAATATATTAAAATAATTAAATATATATACATAAAATAATCTTTGCCATATAGTCTTACCTCTCAAAGTTGGCTCAGCAACAATGGTTTCTACATTTATTATCTTACCAAGCACAGGGGTCTCTGATATAATATTAGGATATTCTTAGATATATAAGCTTCATGCAATACAATCAACAATACATTGATGTCTAAAACATATATATTATAATCAATAGGTAAAATTTACATGAATTTGATATGAGTATCCTCTATAGTTAATGGTAACTCTTCCTCCTCCCCCAACACCACCACATTCGACTTTATCACTCGATCAAGATAATAGTACAAAGACAATTATTACATATATTAAAGAGAATAATACAAAGATAATTACAAATATTGAAGGGAACAATGAAATAGTGTAGTTTTTAGAGGAAAGTGGTACATGTTCCTAAGCAACAAGCTTCATATCAAAGTCTTTCTCAAAATAAAAATAAATTTAAAAATTTTACAATGCATTGTAAGCCAATACCTCATAAAAATCATCATGTTCCACAATGAACATAGGTAGTGAGACTTTATCCTACTATACTAAAGATTCCATCTAGTCTTACATGTTATCAATTTGTACATATTGTAAAGATTACTATGAGCAATGATCAAGATAATTATGTTTTAGGTCTTTATTCATTTTTAGAATCTAATTCATCTACATGTAGCACTTTTATTCCATGAAAAGTCATCTTCCAACTCTATGATACATGCATCCACTATGGTCCTAAGATCATAGAGTGATAATTATAAAAAATGTTCAAAAATATGAAAAAATGACAAAATTTTCCTAAATACAAAAAACATTCAAATATTTAAAAAATACAAAAACATTCAAAACATTTTTTAAAAGTAAAAAATTAGGACTTGAGCATGGAATGACTTACTAGTTTACTTCTTCAGTTATGTTATTCATCACATATTTTGGTAGATAACATATTCTATTTCAAATGCATGCATGCCATGAGGTATCTGAGTGTGATGCAAGACATAAATACCATATGTGGAATTCCTATATGTTGGATTCCCTTCTACCCAATGGCCATGCCTATGCTAAGGGAATATAATTCTACAAGTTACATTATCATTAGGTTATATATTTTATCACATCTTTACCATGTGTAGCTATATAACTTACAAGTGTCTTGCTAATTACTCGTATCTTACATTGTGATATATGAGTATGCTATGTTGTTAAGATGTGACATTGATAAATATAGATAATGTAGACTAGTTTTCACATGTTCTATAATTCTTCAATGTTATTTAATTTATTTCAAGATAGGCTTCAGAGACATTAGAGGTTGATATGACCAAGATTTAAGATAAGGGTTTAAATTTCTTCGATTAAGTGTCATTATTAGGACATGAGGGACATGAGGGGAGATGATAAAATCTTGTTTTTGTGAATCAAATGTAGTGACTTTTAAAACAATTTGATCTATTTTTTCATTGGTGGTAATTATAGATACTAGTGAAGGATAAATGGTCATGACGGCGTTGGAAAATTAGATGGTCATAGATACACTGATAGTAGACATTGTAGGTGTATAATTGGTCTAATTTGTATGTGCCAATGTTGTGGAAACAATGCATATAGTTTTTTCATCTAGATCATCTTTAAAAAAATTGGATCCCTTTGTCTTAACTTTTCTAGTTTGTATTAGTATTATTAATAGAATCTCAAATGCATATGCTTTATAGTACATCCCATTTAATATTTTTAATTATCCCACATGTATGGGAGGTAGTAATTTTCTTAAGAATAATAGCTTAAATCGAGTGCTTGTGTAAGAGGAATGATCATCTATTGAATAATTTGTATTGAACCATGCTCAAAGAAGGTTTCCCCTCAAAGAAGCCCATGAGACTTTGTATTGAGATTATAACATTTTTAAAACTGTATTATTATTCTCTTTCAATTCAACGTTTATTGGTTGTATTTATGTTGTTAAATTAATTTATCTACAAACAAGTTCCTAACATCTAGTATCAGAGGTCTTTCCAAGGACATTTTCCTCGAACATTTAATTAGTGGTTTAGGTTTCTCTACTTTTGTTTGTTATATGATCTCACCTTGCCCAATTGGGATCTTGGTGATCAAAAAGTGATAACAGAGTGGCAACACTAAGCTTATTCCCCAATTTTTTAATTCTCCTCTCTTCTTTCTTTGAGATATAAATTGTGTTCTAATAGTTTTAAAGCTAACAAAAAGTTATCATTTTAGGCTAAGTGGTTATCAAATTTTCTCAATTTTATGGAGTGAGGGATTATGCCTGATACACAATCCAATATATAGTGTTGTATATGGACTTGTTCTTTCACATACCTTCAGGTATATATGAATACCCCTAGTTTTCTTCACAACCTTGTTATAGGAAGCCTTTGGCTATTTGTTTCTATGATGTCCCGATAAGTGATTAGCCCTAAGAGATTACTTGCACCATACTTCATAGATGGGATAGAGAGATACAAAATATTTATTCATCATAGTTATCACTCTAAAATATTGTGCCAACACTATTTTATAAATGAGATTAGTATATTTGCAAGCTCATAGACCAAACATGCCTTGTAGTATACTTCCTTATAACCCTAGAATTCCTATAGTCATAGATACTATTTTAAATTATTTAAAATTGTAGTAATAGCCAACATTTATAAAATGAATATCATATTCTACTAGTTGACAAAAAAACACAGTAACTACAACTGCCATAAGGTTAAAATGATTTAGAATGGTTACTTGAACTCATTGTTATAGGTGTAAGTCTCATAATGTTTTTGAATAATTATCTAAACTCATTATAGTAGACAACCATTAGATAAGCAAGAAAAAGGTCATTTTTTCCCCTATAGGACTAATACACAGTTGTGATTTTCAATTCAATATGATTAGTGGATAAGTGCATAAAGTTGGGGGACAAAAAGGGGCCTACCCTGGACTTGATTTTTCTAAAATTTCATAAATTTGAAATTTTGTAGATAATTTGAGATAACTACACTTAAAATTTGAAGATGGTGTAAGAACATGAAATGTAGAATTTAGAGTCTAGTTTCTAAAACACTATTTAAAAAAAAAAAGGTTAAGTATAGCTAGGTCAAACATCTAAATTTGAAGAACTCCTATTTTTTAAGAAAACAAAGTAGGTAAATGGTCATGTGGCCCATAATTTTTTGAGCAACATTTAATATAGTTTGAAACCCTTTGGTGATTATTTATATAAGATATTTTAGTTTTTGACCTTTTTTTTTTTTTATGTTTTCAAAGAATACTTTTTTTAATGAATTTTGCAAGTAAATCAATCCTGAAAACTGACAATAAAATGGATAACTAGCTGTGCGCCCCCATAACTACCTCAAAAAAATGAAAATCATTTTTTTATGAATGTGTATAGAATTAGGCCTAGTTTGTGACAATATAACTTATTTTTTGCTTAGATCAATGAAAAATAAATTACATGAACATGTATAGGCATATATATTTGTTGCATGTAGTGGCCTAAAAGAGGTATAGCTAGAAATCAACATAGTTTAAAACCTTAAATTACTCCAAAAATTATAAAAAACATATTTTTGGGAAGAGGAGAGCATGATCATTATGATGGTGTTAAGTTTTTGAATTTTACCATTGAAATTCATAGTGTATTTGGTCATCAAAGTTGAATTTTTTTATTTTCTATCAAAACTCTTAGACTCAATTGTAGATTGATAGGTCCAAGCCTTTGGCTTGGGAATCCAAGCCATTCCCAAGCCAAAAGGCTTGGCGTTATACAAGTCTTTGAAGAGACAAAATAATCATCCATTGATTTCATAGCAATGAGAGCATCTAAATAGAAAATGATATTTGATTCTAGGCTCCATAGAATACATTTCACAAATATAATGCACCTTAGAATATGTCGATTTATATTTATGTGGAAGTGGTGTGAAAAAACTTCAAAATGTGCCAACAAAATCCTCAAATTACATGGTTGTTGAAGTCTAGTGTAACCTATAAATTAGATGAACCCATCCCCAAAGTAAAGATATGTATAATAATAATGTTAAAGCTCTAAGGAAAGAGGTTTCCAAACTAAAGGTAGGGTTTATACATCACATCTCTATGTAAACACCTAATTTTGGTTCAAGGTTAGTTTTAGATGTCAGTTCACATTGTTCTAAGGTACTTTTGTGTTTTTCAATTATAAATTCATATTAGGCTCTTATTGGCATGTGTTTTCTCTATTTTGAGCCCTATTTTCTTCCCCTTCCTCTTGTTTTCTCTATCCTCCCTAATTTTCTCTTTCTTCCCTCTTTTCTCTTTTTTATAGCTTTGACCAAGGTCATATTAGTATGATCTTGGTTGACTAATATTTTACCACTACGATCGTACTTCCCTTTTTTATGTGTGGATCCATTTGACCCTTCTCTATTATTCTTTGAATTTTTGTGCTTCTTTTATTTCCTCTATACACATAATATTTGAAAACAAACCATGTCATTTAATACCCTATAGATCTCACCATATCTACAAACCTATCACAATGTCGTTTCCTGCTCAATTTTGAAGAACAAACAAATTGAATAAAAGAAATGATCCTCTAGGAACATAACATTATGAAAGAAAACTTTATAACCAAACATTGGTGATAATTAAACATTTAATATGCTCTAAAAAACTAGTAATTACCTAATGATATTTATTGGAGATCAAAGGATAATGATAAAAAACCATAGCTTCTATGATAGAACACTGTGGCATCAGCTGCATTTGCAACCACCTGGTTTTTTATGTACAACATCCTCTATTATGAAGGATGATTTTTTACATCCTACACATAATATGTTGAGATGGAAAAGTATTTTGATCCTTCGTATTCCACTTTATATTTGATAATATATAGGTTTTCACTCTCAAAAGGATTTTTTAACTTATTTTGGATTAATGAATTTAAACAAGCATAATGTTTTTTTAAATATTTAAATTGTATAGTATATAGATATAACACACATCTGAATGAAAAAATAAAGTGTGATTAAATTATTATAATTTACTATTTATTGAAAGTACTAAGGAGATTAAGATACTTAGCTTATTTCAAGTTTGTGCAAGACTGAGACTGTGTGTACATGACAAAGAATACTAGAAATAGATATGTATTTTTCATATTAGGAATTTTAGCATCTGGATCTACCTAGATGACTCTATCAATTTATAGATGCCTATATCATATTATAGGCATCTACTTTATACTAGATTCATCCCTATGACCTATGCGACAGTGTTTAGAAATAGATTATTATGTTAGCTTGTAAACCATCTTATTATGTGACATCAACTCATTGTCTTTTTAGTATACATAATATTATCTATGTCATTTTAATACCATATTTTAACTTTTGAGACTAGGTTAACCTATAAAAATGGGGATGATTTTTGGGTTGAGATGACACTAACCACTCCCCAATGAATGGCTGGACAATTGCATCATATCCAATACTTCCAAGAGTGAAATTAAATTGCACATAGTTATTCCATTTAAGTGTATGTGTGAAATCATGGTAGATAGTAGTATGAACATGACCTATAACATAGCATGAAACACTTGAAAATCAAAAACTTGACTTGGCTCAGGTGATTCAAACATAGTTAAGGCCTACTCTTTGTGATTAAATTCTTATTTGGGAAGTTTTATGGCAGTCCCTCTCAATGCGTAGATGTGTATAGGTATCTTCTTAATAAGTGATAGATTATAGGGAAATAGGCTTAGACTTATTATGTATAAATAGATGACTCTTTGGGTAAACTATCATACCACTAACATGCAAAATGTATAGGTTAAACCATAAAGATAATTTGAATTTATAAAATGACTGTTGCTTTACGTGAAAAATATTCCATCAGAATTAGATAGTTTTGTAAATTAAAATCCATCTAAGTGTGGATGTATGTATCCAGAAAGATAATAACATTGATATGATGATCAAGATATAGTTTGAATATGATAATAAATAGGCTAGGCACATACTATGGAATTGATATAGGTGATTGATATAAAATTAGGAAGGTCAACCCATAGAAGGCAAACAAAGATGTTAAAAGGGTGTGAAATATCCATATGTATACATGTAAGTCATATGAGGTAATAAGTCAAGACTGACATTTCCAAGTGTCTGATATAAGATTTTAGTGTTTACAAATGCCCCCATTTTATTTTAGTGTTGAACATAAAAAAATATAGAGTAAAAGGAAAAATAAAATGAACCTAATACCTTAGGATTGATTTGTATTTATATATGACCCTTTGATATTTATTTACATAACTGATATAGGAAACAGTGCTTAGGCCAACCCAAGGGAGATGTTTGAAATTAAAAACTAACAGTTAGAGGCTATTGGATATCTTTAGTGAAGGTAGACACCTGTGGAAACCATAATTGTCTATTTATTTCCTACACTATATAGAAATGGAAAAGTGTGGATCTTGAATTTGGCAAAATTCTATGTAAGATTATAGAGTGTTTGGCATAGAATATTGAAATATTATGTATGGATGATATAAAATTAGGTTGGCCAAGTTAATAAAAGATTAAATAGGTAAGGGATGGTTTTCACAAGATTCATTTGTGTATGCACAAGTCATGTATGTCAAAGATATGTAAAAATTGATATTGTCAAGTGTCTAAAACTAAACTCAATTTCTCTAGTAAATTCATATGATTATTTTAATATATTAGTTACATTGTAATTTATAGTTAAGACTTCGATTTAAAATTTGCATTTTACTACATGAGAAATGCAACAACTTAAGGTCCACTAAGGAAGTTAAAGATAACTTGAAATCCCTTGGATGGAACATTGATGCATTCAATGAGTGAACTCACTATAGGAGGATTTATCGGTAATACATTAGTCAATATTAACTCATGAAAAAATAGTGCCCAGTTATTTATTTTTAAAATATTGTAATTATCTATTTTACAATTTTTGACTTCAAGTATTTTAATAATGATTTTAATTATCTCTTTCTAGGTTAATAACCAATCTCTGATAAATCAAGGTCTTACATTTGAATAAAATTATGAAGATGATCTCGACAATGATAATCAGTCATTATATGAACCTAACATAAATGATAATCTAATAGAATATGATCATATTCATGGTATGATGATAAATGATGATTTTGACAATATGATGATAGATGATGATCACAATGAATTATAGGGTCTAGCTAATAGTCATCATTTATTTATTAGTGATTGTCAAACCACAATACATGATTGTCACTCCCTCCAATCTTATTGTATACAGATAATAAATTATTGTTTTTTCATCTATGACTTTATATTTTTAGGTATGAAATTCATTTATATATCATTTTTTTGCTTAATTTTTAATATTTTATTTGAGAATATTTATATTAAAAGATAATAAAATTTGTATAACTATAAAATATTATACTATGTATGTATGTATGTACACACACACACACATAAAAAACTAATAGGAGGAAACTAAACATTAATACTATATGCATGACAAGCAATATTCTGTGATTAGAATCTAAGTAGAGAAATACTCGATAGAAATATATAACTATGGAGAGAGTATTCAAGAGATAAAAAAGGGAGATACAAGAAACAAAGTAGCTCACTCAAGGCATTATGACACCAAGATCATTCTTGAAGTAGGCATAATTCCTATCATTCAAATTTAGGATAAGTAAATTGATCTCACTATCACGTCTCTACAATATCTTTCTCTAAACTACAAATTCATGGAATACTAGCCAAGTACAAGATATTTAAAAACATGGTTGGGGGAAAGTGGAATATAATGCCTACAAACTAGGTGTGTCTCCCTCCACAAGGATTCTTTCAAGATATTTTTGACTCAACATAGAAAAAACCTAAAACAAATTCAAAAAGTCACGTGGTTCATGGCTTATGTTATTTACTATATGAGGCCCTAGGATAAGATTTTTAACTGTAAATCAAAGGATGCAACATTACTTATGGTTTGAACCTAGTTGTATGGCCTTATAACAAAACTATGGAAGGAATATACCTTTGATTAAATCATAGATCACTTGGGAGAATACTTATGCATGGGAAAATACATAGATATTGGGCATGTAGCAATCTACACTAGGATTTGTTTCAAAATGGATCTATAAAAATTGTTACCCCTAACTTTCAAATTCAAATCTACGTCCAATAAATGGACATGTGCTCTATATTATGAAAATTCCCCATTCAAATGTCAAATTTGTCAAACTCGTGGACTTTTTGTGAGGGATAAATAAAATAAAAATATTTGTGGACTTATTTCTTTTATAAATTGTTATTTGATGCCTATAGAAATGTTCTAACATCTAAAAACACTCCTAAGCATATATATGAACAACTCTAGACCAAAAAGCTATATGTTTCCCTACAGAAGAAAAATATCTAGTCGTGGACAATAGCGAAAGACATTATTATCACCTATGAGATATTTTTGTCTTTGATCCTCTAATATTCATTTATAAAAACCTAAATTAATCTAGTGTACATGAATGTGACCTGAGTTCCTGAGTGTTTTTATACAAATACATGATCAACCGGTTTGGGACTATAGTGGTAGTCGATCCTATCCTGAGGTGGATGATATGGTCTTTCTATAGTTTCAATTCCATATTTTGTATACTTTTAGATATAATTCCTTTTTATTAGTTTCAGTCTTTTGTCAACTTCACATGGTTATGTCTCATATAGAAATAACTAAGCTTGTCATTTCATTTCATTTTTATTCTTCTTTTAATTGACTGTACTTTGTTGAATTCAGTGTTTTACTTTTGTTCTTCTTATCGAATGCTTGTTTACAACATTTTTTATATTCTATTAAATTTATATGAATTATAAAAAAGAAATAAATTAATCAATTGTGCATGGAAATATTATAATTTTGATATCTCATACCTTTCAGTAGACATCTGTGTAGAAGGAAAAATGATTACAATTTTGTCACACTCAATGTGAACAAGTTCACAGTCAACAAACACAACTAACATATGTTATTATTCAAGGAGCATGGTAAACTTGTCTAGAAATATTGTCATGTCCCCCATTTGGACATGACACTATTGAAGACCTTTATCCTAGCTTAGTTTCCCAATGGCTAAGGGAAAAAAGAGAAAAGAAGGGAAACATTTGGTTTTATTAAGAATACTTGTAAAAGTACTTTATTGTTATAATTTCACTTAAGTTGGGTGTTATAATCCCTCAAGTTGTACTTAGAATAATGCAGTAATTTTTTCCAACTATTTACTTAACATTCATTCACTCAACCATGGTTATACTAAATAACTTTTATCCAACATAAAAATAGCAACTTAGAACAATAACAGTTCCAAATTCCAATACTGAGTACAATAGTTTATTATAATAGCAAGAAAAGTAAATACATTAGGACATAGCTACGGTTGGTCCCATAATACAACAACTATTATTCAACATATACAATTATATTTCCTTTAGGCCTTCAACCTCAATATAAAATATAGATACCAACCTCCCCAGAGCTCAAGTTGAACCAACTTGTTTATCACTGATAATCTCCAGTGTGGTCTCTAGGTAAGTAGTAATATAGTGGAGAGGGAGAGCATCATTCAAGTGCTTTTCCACACCAACCATAGACCAAAAATCCCTTGTACACTTCTCTATCTAGGAGTGGCCCTCCTTTCACAAATAAGTAAATAGAATGGTACAAGAATCTAGAGAACAATCTAGTACCCATGTGTGTATGATAAAACTAAACATGTAGTGTATCATAGAAAACCCATTTCTATTATAAAGATATCACACTAACTTAAAAATTATATGTACCAAAAGATAATGTCTCACTATACATTACACAAACATAAGATTTATACTAATTACATCCTCTTAGCAATCATATCAAATCACATGCTATACATAAAAGTAAACAAAGTATTATTTTATTGCATCAATGCATGGATGAATCATACATTAAAATTTAACTTATATAAGAAATAATGCCTATAGTTCATATCACCTGAGTATGTATCACGTTCATATTAAACTATAAATTATCAACTACCATAATAAGATCCAAACCACTACACCTCATGATAACCCATAATATCATAGTTTAGGTGTTTTAAAGCATAACTACTAGTTTTTCCATAATTAAACATACAAAGTAATCATAAATACATGAAATCATGAGCTCTTATTCAAGCAAGAATATATATAACAAACAAGTCATACAAATACATAAAAATTTGATCTAACATTTGTTTACACTCTCAAAATTGTATGCACACATACATGTTATCCTACTAACTTCTAAAAACATACTGTTCAAGAAATATCCAACACAAACATTCAATCAGTCAATGTAAGTGAGAGTCTATACATAGAACTACAATATGTACCATTTGGACATATATATTTAAGCTGAAATATTCTATGGTATCTCATATTATCATAGCTCATTGTTCACAAAGCACCCTACTTAACATGAACAAAAAATAATACACTATAATTTATTAAATAAGTAAATACAAGATTATACCACCCAAGTAAATATGAGATTATACCACATAGGTATACCCTAGATTATACTATATAATAATAATTAGATGAAAACATAATTTCTAGGCACACATCTCGATGCTCTATTTTATTCTATAAGTGTCTAATCAATTGCACATAAATTACTCTTACAAAATATAATGCATACAAGATTTCATCTTTACATGATCCTATAGAATTTGATCTTGCCAACATGATGCACAATACTAAAGTACTACAAATATACTATTTATTTCTACTAGCATTCTAAGCATAGCTTTTGCATAAATTTAGATCATAGAATTTTATCACAAAAGATATAATATAAACAAAAGTATAATAACACTATCATTTAAAAATGTCTAACTTCTCTATAGTTTTGATATTCTTAAAACTATATAACTCAAGCACTGTCATCAATGTAAATGGCTTACAAAGATAAATAGTCACATCAAACCATTAATTGACTAAAGATCATCAATTAATCTGACACAGAATAGAGGGTCTAAATAAGATTTGAGAATTAATCGTCTCAATACAATCTTATTCTTATGTCCTAAGATCATAGTCGTTATTATCAGGTGTGTCAAAATTGTACAAGTAATATCCTCTGTAATGACATTTGATCATAAGGATGCAATTATCCTAATTAACAATATATTTTCTTCGACACCAAACTAAATTGGTAAAAATATGATTTGATTAGTCTAGCTCAATATATTTCTTTTTAAAATGACTGTTAACCATATCCACCATTTTATTATTCCTTTCCAAACTGAGTAGACATAACATTACCATATCATGATTCTTATACGGGAATCCGAGGTAACAATAAAGTTCCATCCAACATTCAATCTTTCATTAAATATAAATCATAATTTCTTTTATTTAATGGCTCAACTAAATATCTAAAAGTCTCTACGTATTAATCATATGCCTCATCATATTAACCCTATGGTTCAACATTTCTATCTAAATAAAAGACATAATCAAAATAAGGCTCAAATTTTTAATTAAAAGTCATGGCATTTATGTAGAGTAGGCGATTTCATTTATAGGCTGGGTGTTTTAATAAAATTGAACTTGACGTTTCAATATATAATAACTTGGCAATTCCTAATTAAAAACTTTTGTGACTATTATGTTTAATTTAACATATTAATTATTTGGGTTTTAACATTTAACTTCAGAAACTAAAATGTTTGACTCAGCATATTAATGATTTGGCATTTCAAGTTTAATAGCATGGTGTTTCAAGTGTATTATCATGGCATTCCATATAGATACTTCAATGCTTTATAATAAAATCATAGAGGTTTATAATGTAAATATGATAGTTTACTATATATACACCTACTATTCTACCAATTTATCTAGCATTAAATATATACACAGCATGTTTTTATACACTCAGATGTCTTTTTCTATATGTTACATTCTATTTGAATGACTTGGTGTGCCAAACAATGACTGGGCATTCCTTACATTGACTAGGTGTTTTAAAATATTGGACTAGGCATTTTTGAAATTATATATAAATACATAGTGTTTTATCTTTATTTAAACTTAGCTTATATAATAATCCCAATATTTTACTGGTGATGACTGGCATTCTATATATAGTTGGGCATTTCATATTATTCACATTACTATAAGTTGTAGTTAGACATACCATATTTAGAGACTCTACGTTATAATACTATATACATAGCTTTATATTTGTATATACCCTATAAAATGACTTCATATATACACTTATCCATCTAACTCTTTGAATCAATGTTATTTTCTCAAAAAGACAATGCTTTAATATAAACTCAGTGCTATACTATTTAAATCAGCGATTTAAAACATATATACGACTCAGCTATTTAAATGTATGACTCAACATTCCAAAATAATGTTATTGTTTAAACTTTGAGGCTGGGCATTAATATAAGAGATGTAGCTCTCAATAAATATATGATACATCCAACAATACATAGTCCTATTAATGATTTAAGATGTTGCTAAATGGAATATGACTCAGTTATGTATTTAATACCCAACATTATATTTAGTCTGCTATCTTAATACTACTTAAAATGTTTAAAACTCAGATTACTGGTGTTACGCACGCACGCACACGCACACACACACACACATATATAT
The DNA here is from genome assembly GCA_037957365.1 of Torreya grandis. Lineage (NCBI taxonomy): Eukaryota > Viridiplantae > Streptophyta > Pinopsida > Cupressales > Taxaceae > Torreya > Torreya grandis. The sequence goes on along the minus strand of JARHVA010001648.1, from coordinate 1,447,749 downwards.
ATTACACAAAAAATTATAATGACAAAACCTACCTCTATTTGAGATTGCTTGAAAAAATAATGATAAGATACTATATTTGCTTTCATTTTTCTCTAAATCCTGTCCTTTTTTCTTCTCTATATCTCTATGTCCCTTCTTCTAATTTATAATAGCTTAATTTATAGAAGTAACCTTATTCCTATTGCTACTTATTTTTCCTTTATTAATAATAATGTCTACTATCTACCGGAGTTTTAGTTCATAATATAATTCTTTATCTTAACATGAGTTCCTTTTTATTTTCTTAAATCATGGATGTTTAAATCCTCTTTTTAATGATAATTCTAAACCTTGAATACTTAATGCAATCCATGTATTGACATTTGGGATTTAAGTTAGCTAGATAAATTAAATAAAGATATTAATGTCTAACTTTCAAAGAAATCTCATGCATGTTTTTTAAGACTAAGTTTAATTTGTCTTAACTCACGGTTATAACTTTAAGATAACTCAAGCTCTTGAAAGTAATAAAGGTAATTATTTATTTGTTAATATATATAAGCTCATAATTACTTCTAATTGCAACATAACCGTGTCTTAAATAACTATTAATTTAAATATCTATTTTTCTAATTTATTGACAAAAATCAAGACAATTAATTTAAAACAATCTAATGAAATCAAAAATTAAATTCACAAACAATTATAATTATAGCATATTTCCTTAACTACACACTAGTATTAAAAATATGTTATGCATATAATATTTTAAATCTAATATGCGTGTGTGTAGGGTCACTAGTAATCTCCTCTATCTCGCACACTCATCTCATCTAGCCTATCTTCTCTGATGATGCTTTCCCTCATCAAGCTCTGAAGGTAGGATATATCCTGCATCTACCTCGCAACAAATAGTTAGTTAGTTTGAGTCATCATCTAATCAATCAATGATGCAAAACTAATAAATATATATCTACAATGTATAGAATATTAAAAAAAAATTGTCACATTATGTATACTAATCAAAAATATTATTGTCCCATACCAGTATATGTAATAAAGCTCAAATTGAAGCAATGATAATTAGATAATAACCATATTAATCAATATATTAACGTTTTATAAGCCATAGGATGAAATTGGGATGTGACATCCTCCCCTCTAAAATTGGTCATCATTTTGATGATTTTTATATAAACAAAAATTTTGATTAACAAATAAATTTAACAGCATAAAAATATAGTATCAAGTATCATATCATGTAAATAAATATAAATTTTACTTGGAGAACTCATCATAGTTCTCTCAATTAACACCATTCACAACATATTAGTCACACAAGACCCTGCTCTGTGACATTTCCTATTATGCATACAAATTTTTTGAATGTCAGTTATGTTGATTGGTTCTATCATGAACACCCTGGGGTCTAAAACCACAAGACAAACCCATAATAACTTGGTAAAAGTCTTATTGACTTTATAAAAACATATGAGTTCATCACAATAGTCAAAACAATTGACCAAAAAGACTTCCACAAAACCTTCCAGCCCCTTTATACATCTCTTTATCCTAGAGAGTGTATTTCTCATATCAGATAAAAGTATTTATAGAATCTGGCAAGAATGATGTGTATATGTTAATAATATCACTATATCATGTAGCTTCAAATAAGTATAACATGTTAATATTGTCATTACTCAATTGAATCTCCAAAAAAGCATGATGATGAATAGGAATGATAAATATAATGTATACAAAAATTATGGAATACCTATCCACATGGAACACTCATCCAAAATATACATGTGTATGGCCATACGACTAAATTTGATAAATTTTGCCTATTAAATCTTAGATTCGATAAGTTCATCTATCAGATCCAACTCAGTACCAATAATTCAAGTCAATATGAGGTTAAATAAGATATCATCCTATCGCTTAGAACTCGCATTCCCAATTCACCACTCTTCCTTCAGGGCTTCATAATCTAAGGATCTTCAAAAAATGCACATGATTATAAGAAACACAAATCTATACTAAAAGATCATAAAAATAAATACTGTGTGCTAAATCACTTCATATGTAATAACATACATACAAAAAAAACTTAAAATCATCCCAAGATTGAATCAAATTGCCACTAGCTAAACATAACTAGTATCATATTTCACAGCTCAACTTATAATATTATATTCACAGTAAAGAGGAATTAATATCATAATTAAAATAACATACTAAGGCTAAGGATTATATCATCCTTACAACCTTATAGGTGAGACAATGTCTCCTTGCTTACACGACTAACACACAATAATTTAAAAAGTTTATCTATACCATTTTAGACTACCAAGATGTTCTACACATCTTATACCCTATTTGCTCTTAGCAAAAGGTACATAAATTACTCTTCAAAAAAATATGTTTCAAAAAGATAATAATATTATTCTAAACAAAGGTATATAATAACATAATAATTATAATCGACTAGAATTTATATACATTCAATGTTAGCCACTCCTCGTGGTTAAGTTAACAAGTTAGATAAAATAGTAACTCTAAAAGTCAAAAAGTGAAAAGTTGAGAGAAAATATCTCAAAAACAAATCTCCTACATACCCTCACATGGTATAATGAAACATCACAACCCAAGTTACCAAATCATCATTCACTTACCAAACTTGTAAGTGTAGTGTTGTAATCCTACCTCCATGACCATAAGAAAAATACTAATCACAAATATGCATCAATCTTATCCAATCCTACAACTTCTCTCAACAAGAAGTAAAAAACACTAACCCATTAAATCAAGGGAATAAAACAACAATTCAAATTCAATTTTCCACCTAAGGAAACTCTAAATCAACATCCTAAAAATAAAAATCTTCTTAGTAAATAAAAATGATGTAAGAGGAGATTGAGAGAATATCAACTCACATCTAAGATAACTAAGCAAATTGATATTTCTTCTCAAGTATATATAAATATAATATTGCTAATCTATGACTCTTAACACAATGGAATTCTCAGTCAAGACATCTAGAATTAATTAGCAAAAAATTCCCACTGCACTAAGTGGTGCCAATCTAGAATGGTCTTATAAGATTCCCACTCCTAGGATTTGTGTAAGTAAGATGAAAAATTGATGCATATATACTTAAATGAGAGGCACTCTATGCCTTTAAAAACACTCACAAAACATAAATGCAAATGGTGAAGGTGATTCGATTACCAAGAATGATGTAATCATACTCAAGGTGTTCAATGTAATGATTGAAAATATGGTAGGATACCTTATCCACAACTCAAGAAATATGCTATGCATTTAACTACCAAAAACACCTTATAAATCCATCACCAATGAGACACTCGATAAACCAACCCTTTAATAACTCTAAGGGGGTAAGAAATCTCTAAGGTACACACTCAATATACCATACATAATTTCTCACTTCTCCATTTTACTAGATAGAAAGATATGAAAATGGTAATGGACTCACTAGGTCCTAGAGTTCGAGCCATAGCTATGATACCACATATTACAACTCCTTAAGTTGTACTTATAATAATGCAATAATTTTTTTTTTAATTATTTACTTAACATTCATTCACTCAATCACAATTATACTAAATAACTTTTAAACAACATAAAAACAATAACTTAGAATAATAACGGTTCTAAATTCTAATACTAAATATAATAGTTTATTATAATAATAAGGAAAGTAAATACATTAATACATAGCTACGACTGGTCCCATAATACAAAAACTATTGTTCAACATATACAAAATAAATATAATTACATTTTCTTTAGGTCTTTAAGCTTAATATAAAAGATAGATACCAAGATTTTCAGATCTCAATTCATACCAACTTGTGTATCATTGACAATCTCCAATGTGGTATCTAGGTAATTAGTACTATTGTGGGGAGGGAGAACATCATCTGAGTGAGTTTCTACACCAACCACGGACTAACAATCCCATGCACAATTCTTTATCTGGTAATGTCCTCTCCTTCAGGGTTAGGTAGATAGAACAGTGTGATAATCCAAATAACAAATTATTATCCAAGTGTGTATGGTAAAATTAAACATGTAGTGTATCATAGAAAACCCATTTCTATTACAAGATATTGTACTGACTTGAAAATCATACATACCAAAAGATAATGTCTCATTATACATTACATAAACACAAAATTTATACTAATTACATCTTTCGAATAATCATATCACATCACATGGTATACATAGTTTTAAATAAAATTTTATTTTATTCCATCAATGCATGGATGAATCATACAATAAAGTTTAACTAATATAGAAAATGATGCCTACAATTCATACCACCTGAGTATGTTTCACGTTCATATTAAACAACAAATTCACAATAAGATCCAAACCACTACACCTCATGATATCCCATAATATCATAGTCTAGGTGTTCTAAGGCATAACTACTAGTTTTCTCATAATTAAACATGCTAAATAATCATAAATACATGAAATCATGATCTCTTATTCAAGCAAGCATATATATAACAAGCAAGTCATGAAAATACATAAAAATCTAATCTAATATTTGTTTACACTCTCAAGATTGTATACATGTATATATGTTATCCTACTAACTGCTACAAACATAATGTTCAAGAATTATCCAATACATAAATTCAATCAGTCAATGTAGATGAGAGTTTACACATACAGCTATAGTATGTACCATCTAGGCATATACAATAAAGCTGAAGTATTCTATGATATCTCATGCTATCATAGCTCATTGTGCATAAATCACCTTACTTAAAATGAACAAAAAATCATACACTGTAATTTATTAAATAAGCAAATACAATATTATATCACTTAGATAAATATAGGATTATACCACTCAGGTATACTTTAGATTATATTGCAAAATAATAATCAGATGAAAACATAATTATAGGCACACATTTTGATGTCTTATTTTATTATATAAATACATAATCACTTGCACATAAATTAATCTCACAAAATGTAATGCACACAAGCTTTCATCTTTACATGATGCTAAAGAATTTGACCCTTCCAACATGTTGCATAATATTAAAGTGCTACAGATATACTATTTGTTTCTACAAGCATTCTAAACATAGCCTTTGCATAGATTTAGATCATATAATTTTATCACAAATGATATAGTATAAATAAAAGTATAATAACATTATCATTTTAAAATGTCTAACTTCACTATAGTTTATGATATTCTTAAAACTATATGACTCAAGCATTGTCATCAATGTAAATGGCTTACAAGGATAAATAGTCACATCAAATCACTGATTGGCTAAAACTCATCAATTAATTTGACATAGAATATAAGGTCTAAATAAGGTTTGAGAATTAATTGTTTCAATACAATCTTATTCTTATGTCCTAAGATCATAATCTTTATTAACGGGCATGTCAAAGTTGTATGAGTAATATCTTTTGTAATGACATTTGATCATAAGGATGAAATTATCTTAATTTACAAGATATTTTCCTTTAGACCATATTAAATTGGTAAAAATATGATTCAATTAGTCTAGCTCAATATATTTCTTCTTAAAATGACTATTAACCATATCTACCATTTTATTATTCCTTCTCAAACTGAGTAAATATAGCATTATCATGTCATCATTCTTATATAGGAATCTGAGGCAATAATAAAGTTCCATCCAACATTCGATCTTACATTAAATAGAAATTATAAATTCTTTTATTTAATGACTCAACTAAATATCTAAAAGTCTATGTGTATTAACCATATGCCTCAGCATATTAACCCTATGATTCAACATTTTTATCCAAATAAAAGATACAATCAAAATAAGGCTTAGTTTTTTAAATAAAAGTCATGGCATTTCAAAATGTAGACTCGACCATTTCATTTATAGGCTAGGCATTCTCATAAAATTGAACTTGGCATTTCAATATATAATAACCTAGCAATTCCTAATTAAAGCTTTTGCGACTGTTATGTTTAATTTGGCATATTAATTATTTCAATTTTACCATTTAACTTCTGTGAATAAAATGTTTGACTCAACATATTAATGATTTGGCATTTCAAGTTTAATAGTATGGCATTTCAAGTTAATTAGCATGGTGTTCCATATAGATACTTCAATGCTCTATAATAAAATCATAGTGGTTTATAATGTAAACATGACAATTTTTTATATATGCACTTAGTATTTTACAAATTTATCCAGCATTAAACATATATACAGCATGTTGTTTATACACTCAACAATATTTTTTTACATGCTACATTCTATTTGAATGACTTAGCATGCCAAATAATGACTGGGCATTCTTTACATTGATTGGGCATTTTGAAATACTTGACTAAACATTTTCAAAATTATATATAAATACACAACATTTTATCTTTATTTAAACTTAGTTTATATAATAATCCCAACATTTCAATGGTGACGACTAGCGTTCTATATATAGTTGGGCATTCCATATTATTGATAGCACTGTAATTTGTATTTAGACATCCTATATTTAGAGACTCTACACTATAATATTGTATACAAAATAAATTATTTAACTCTCTGACTCAGCGTTATTTTCTCAAAAACATAACTCTTTAATACAAACTCGACACAATATTATTTAACTCAATGATTTAAAACTTATATATAGAATCTATTTAAATGTATGACTCAATGTTCCAAAATAATGTTGGTGTTTAAACTTTGAGACTAGATGTTTAATATAAGAGATTAGCTTTTAATAAATATATCATGTAGTCCAATAATATCTAGTCCTATTAATGGTTTAAGATGTTGCTAAATGAAATATGACTTAGCTCTGTATTTAATACCCAACATTGATTTAGTCTACTATCTTAACGTTGCCTAAAATGTTTAAAACTCATATTACTGGTGTTACACACATTCATACAAAATATTACACACATAATTGTAAATGACAAAACCTACCTCTATTTGAGATTGCTTAGAAAAATAATGATAAGATACTATCTCTACTTCTACTATTCTCCAAATCCTGCCCTTTCTTCTACGTGTCTCGGTTTCCCTTTTTCTAATTTCCAACAGCATAATTTATATAATTAATCTTCTTCTTATTGTTACTTCTCGTTCCTTTATTTATAATAATGTCTACTATCTATTAGAGTTTCAATTCATAATTTAATTCTTTTTCTTAACTTGAGTTTATGTTTATTTTTTTAAATCATGCATGTTTAAATCCTCCTTTTAATGATAATTCTAAACCTTGAATACTTAATGCAATCCATGCATTGACATTTAGGATTTAAGTTAGCTTTATCTTTGATAATTAAATAACGAAATTATTTTCTTTCAAAAAAATCTCATGCATGCTTTTCAAGACTAAGTTGAATTTGTCTTAACTCACAGTTATAATTTTAGGATAACTCAAGCTCTTCAAATTTATAAAGGTAATTGTTTATTTGTTAATAGATATATAAGCTCATAATTACTTTTAATTACAAGATAACCGTATCTTCAATAACTAACAATTCAAATATCTATTTTTCTAATTTATTCTCAAAAATCAAGACAATTAATTTAAAATAATCTAACGAAATCAAAAACTAAATCCACAAATAATTATAATTATAACATATTTTTTTAACTATGCACTAGTATTGAAAACATGTTATGCATATAATATTTTAAATTTAATGAGCATGTGTGTAAGGTCACTATCAATTTCTTCTGTCATCACCCACTCCTCTCATCTAGCCCATCCTCTCTGATGATGCTCTCTCTCATCAAGCTCTAAGGGTAGGATATATCCTGCATCCACCTCGTAATAAGTAGATAGTTAGTCTGAGTGATCATCTAATCAAACAATGATGCAAAACTAATAAATACATATTCATAATGTATATAATATTTAAAATATAACTATCACATTATGTATACTAATCAACAATACTATTGTCTCATACTAGTATATGTCATAAATCTCAAGTCAAAGCAATGATAATCAAATAATAACCATATTAATCGATGGATTAAAGTTTTATAAGTCATAGGATGAAATTGAGATGTGACATCCTTCTCCCTAAAACTGGTCATCACCCCAATGACTCTTATTCAAATAAAAGTTCTAATTAGCAAATATAGTTTAATAGCATAAAAATATAGTATCAAGTATCATATCATGTAAGTAAATGTAAATTTTACTTGGAAAATTCATCATAATTCTCAAAATTAACACCATTCACAACATATTGCTCACACAAGACCCTTCTCTGTGATATTTTCTATTATGCAAACAAATTTCACAAATGTCACTTATGTTGATTAGTTCTATCATGACCACCCCAAGGTCTAGAATCACAAAACAAACCTATAATAAATTGGTAAAAGTCTTACTAACTTTCCAAAAATACACGAGTTCATCACAACAGTCAAAATAATTGATCAAGAAGAGTTCCACAAAAGCTTCCAACCCCTCTGCACATCTCTCTATCTTAAAGAGTTTATTTCTCATCCCAAAAAAAATTATTTAAGAAACTTAGCAAGAAAGATGTGTATATGTTAATACTATCACTACACCACATAGCTTCGGATAAGTATAACATGTCAATATTTTCATTACTCAATCGAAGATCTTGAAAATTATGATAATAAATAAGAATGGTAAATATAATGTATATAAAAATCATGGAATACCCATCCACATGAAACACTTGTATATAGTATATATATGTATGGCCATACGATTAAATTTGATAAGTTTTATCTATCAAATCTCAAATTTGACAAGTCCATCTATCGAATACAACAAAGTACCAACAATCTGAGTCAATGTGAGGCTAAGTAGGATATCATCCTATCACTTAGAACTCGCGTTCTCAATTCACCACTTTTCCCTCAAGTTTCCATGACCTGACAAATTTCAAAAAATGTACATGGTTCTAAGAAACACAAATCTGTACTAACAGATCATAAAAATCAATACTGTGTGCTAAATAATTTAAGATGTAATAACATACATACAAAAAAATCTTACAATCATCTTGAGATTGTATCAAATTGCCACTAGATAAACATAACTAGTATTATATTTCATAGCTTAACCTATAATATTATATGCATAGTAAAGAGGAAGTGATATCATAATTAACATAACATACTAAGATTAAGGATTATACCGTCGTTACAACATTATAGGTGAGATAATGTCTCCTTGCTTGCATGACTAGCACACAACAAGTTAAAAAGTTTATCTATACCATTTTAGACTACCAAGATGTTTTGCACATCCCATACCCTACTTGTTCCTGATAAAAGGTACATAAATTACTCTTCAAAACAGCATGCTTCAAAAAGAGAATAATATTAGTCTAAACAAAGGTATATAATTAACATAATAATTATAATCGACTATAATTTATATAAATTCAAGTTTAGCCACTCCTCGTGGTTAAGTTAACAAGTTAGATAAAATAGTAATTCTAAAAGTCACAAAGTGAAAATTTGAGAGCAAATATCTCAAAAAAAATATCCTACGTAACCTCACATGGTATAAGGAAACATCACAACCCAAATTTCCAAATCATCATTCACTTACCAAACTTGTAAGTGTAGTGTTGTAATCCTACCTCCACAACTAGAAGAAAAATACTAACCAAAAAGATACATCAATTGTATCCAATCCTACAACTTATCTCAATAAGAACTAAAAACACTATCCTATGAACTCAAATTAATAAAACAACAATTCAAAATTAATTTTTCACCTAAGGAAACTCTAAATCAACATCCTAAAAATAAGAATCTTCTTAGTAGCTAAAAATGATGTAAGAGGAGAGTGAGATAATATCAACTAACCTCTAAGCTAACTAAGAGAAATGATACTTCTTCTCAAGTATATATAAATATAAGATTGCTAATCCACAACTCTTAACAAAAATTAATTCTTAGTCAAGATGTCTACAATCAACTACCAAAAAATCTCCACCGCACTAGGTGGTGCCAATCTAGAATGGTCTTATAAGATTCCAACTCCTAGGATTTGTGTAAGTAAGACACAAAACTAATGCATATATACTTAAATTAAAGTCACTATATGTCTTTAAAAACATTCACATAACACAAACATAAATAGTGAAGGTGATTCAATTACCAAGAACGATGTAATCATACTCAAAGTGTTCAATCTAAAGATCAAAAATATGGTAGGATACCTTATCCACAACTCAAAAAATATGTTATGCACTTACTAAAAACACCTTATAAAACCATCACCAATGAGACACTCGATAAACCAACCTTTTAACAACTCTAAGGGGGTATGAATTCTCTAAGGTACACACTCAATGTACCATACATTCTTTTTCATTTCTTCTTTCTGATAGACAAAATGATATGAAAATACTAACAGACTCATTAGGTCATAAAGTTCGAGCCACATATCTAATTCCACATGTTACAACCCCTCAAGTTGTACTTAGATTAATGCAATAACTTTTTTTGTTAACTATTTACTTAACATTCATTCACTCGACCACAATTACACTAAATAACTTTTAGCCAACATAAAAATGATCACTGAGAACAATAATAGTTTCAAATTCTAATACTGAATACAATAGTTTATTACAATAGCATAGAAAGTAAATATATTAGGACACAATTACGCCTGGTCTCATAATAAAGCTACTATTTTTCAGCTTATACAAAATAAATACAATTATATTTCTTTTAGGTCTTAAGCCTTAATATATATACCAAGCTCTCCAGAGCTCAAGTCGAACCAACTTATGTATCACTGATAATCTCTAGTATGGTCTCCAAGTAAGTAGTATTTCTATGGGAAGGGAGAGCATCGTCTGAGTGTTTTTCCACACCAATCACAAACCATCAATCTCACACATAATTCCCTATTTGGGAATGGTCCTCCCTTCATGGATAGGTAGATAGAATGGTGCAAGAATGAAGAGAATAATTTAGTACCATGTGTATATGATAAAACTAAACATGCATTGTATCATAGAAAACCCATTTCTATTACAATATATTGTATTGACTTGAAAATCATACATACCAAAAGATATTGTCTCACTATACATTATATAAATACAAGATTTATACTAGTTACATCTTCCTGTAATCATATCACATCACATGGTATACATAGGAGTAAATAAAGTATTGTTTTATTCCATCAATACATGGATGAATCATACATTAAAATTTAAATTTTATAAGAAATAATTCCTATAGTTCATACCACTCGAGTATGTTTCATATTGATATTAAACTACAAACTCTCAACTACCACAATAAGATCCAAACCACTACACCTCATGATATCTCATAATATCATAGTCTATGTGTTTTAAGGCATAACTACTAATTTTTCCATAATTAAACATACTAAGCAATCATAAATACATAAAATCATGAGCTCATATTCAAGTAAGCATATATATAAAAAGCAAGTCATACAAATACATAAATATCTAATCTAACATTCATTTACACTCTCAAGATTATATGCATACATACATGTTGTCCTACTAACTACTACAAACATATTGTTCAAGAAATATTCAACACATAAATTCAATCAGTCAACATAAGTGAGAGTCTACACATACAGCTTCAGTATGTACCATCCAAGCATATATATTTAAGTTGAAGTGTTCTATGATATCATATACTATCATAGTTTATTGTGCATAAATCACCCTATTTAATATGAACAAATAATCATACACTATAATTTATTAAACAAGCATATACATGATTATACCACTTGGGTAAATACGAGATTATACCACCCGGGTATACCCTAGATTATATTGCACAATAATAATCAAATGAAAACATAATTTTTAGGCACACATCTCGATGTCCTATTTTATTCTAGAAATATTAATCACTTGCACATAAATTACTCTCACAAAATATAATGCACACAAGCTTTCATCTTTACATGACACTACAAAATTTGACCCTACCAACATGTTGCATAGTACTAAAGTGCTATAGATATACTATGTGTTTCTATTAACATTCTAAGAATAGTCTTTACATAGATTTAGATAATATAATTTTATCACATAGGATATAGTATAAAAAAATTTATAATAACATTATCATTTTAAAATGTCTAACTTCGTTATAGTTTAAAATATTCTTAAAACTATATCACTCAATCATTGTCATCAATGTAAATGGCTTACAAAGATAAATTGTCACATCAAATCATTGATTGACTAAAGCTCATCAATTAATCTGACATAGAATAGAGGTTCTAAATAAGGTTTAAGAATTAATCATCTCGATATAATCTTATTCTTATGTCCTAAGATCATAATCTTTAATAACAGGCGTGTCAAATTCTTAGGATTAATATCCTCTATGACATTTGATCATAAGAATGCAATTATCCTAATTTACAAGATATTTTCCTCGAGACCAGACTAAATTGGTAAAAATATGATTCGATTAGTATAGCTCAATATATTTCTTCTTAAAATTATTTTTACCCATATCTACCATTTTAATATTCCTTCTTGAATCGAGTAAACATAGAATTACCATATCATGATTCTTATATGAGATAATAAAGTTCCATCCAACATTTGATCTTGGATTAAATAGAAATCATAATTCTTTTATTTAATGACTTAGCTAAATATCTAAAAGTCTGTGCATATTAACCATATACCTCAACATATTAACCTTATGGTTCAGTGTTTCTATCCAAATAAAAGACACAGTCAAAATAAGGCTCAGCATTTTAATTAAAAGTCATGGCATTTCAAAATGTAGAGTCAGCCATTTCATTTATAGGTTGGGCATTCTAATAAAATTGAACTTAGCGTTTCAATATATAATAACCTAGCAATTCCTAATTAAAGACTTATGTGACTATTATGTTTAATTTACCATATTAATTATTTGGGTTTTACCATTTAACTTCAATGACTAAAATGTTTGACTTAGCATATTAATGAATTGGCATTTCAAGTTTATTAGCATGGCATTTCATATAGATACTTCAACGCTCTATAATAAAATCACAATGGTTTATAATGTAAACAAGGCAGTTTATTATATATACATCTGGTATATTACCAATTTATCCAACATTAAATATATACACAACATGTTATTCATACACTCAGCATTCTTTTTTTACATGTTCCGTTCTATTTGAATGACTTGGCATGCCAAACAATGATTGGACGTTTTAAAATACTAGACTAGGCATTATCAAAACTATACATAAATACGTAGCATTTTATATTTATTTAAACTTAGCTTATATAATAATCCCATCATTTTTATGGTGATTATTGGCATTCTATATATAAATGGGTGTTCCATATTATTCATAGTGTTGTAAATTATAGTTAGACGTCCCATATTTAGAGACTCTACGTTATAATATTGTATACATAACTTTATATTTGTATATACCTTGTATAGTGACTTCATATATAAACTCAGACATCTAACTCTTTAACTCAGAATTATTTTCTCAAAAACACAATGCTTTAATACAAACTTAGTGCTATTGTATTTAACTCGATGATTTAAAACTTATATACAGCTCAGTTATTTAAATGTATGACTCAACGTTCTAAAATAATGTTGGTGTTTAAACTGTGAGGTTGGGCATTTAATATAAGAGACTTAGCTTTAAATAAATATATGGTGCATTCTAACAATATGCAATCTTATTAATGGTTTAAGATGTAGGGGTAAGTGCATAAATTTTGGGGACAAAAAGTGGCCTACCCGTGGACATGATTTTTTTGAAATTTCATAAATTTAAACTTTTATAGATAATTTGAGATATCTACACTCCAAATTTGAAGATGTTGTAAAAAAATTAAATGTAGAATTTTGAGTCCAGTTTCCAAAACACTAATTTTTTTAAAAAATAGTTAAGTATAACTAGGTAAAACGTATAAAATTTGAAGAAGACCTCTGATTTTTTCAGAAAACATAGTAGATAGACGGCCATGATGTGCACCATTTTTTGAGAAGAGTTTAATATTATTTGAAACCCTTTGGGGAAAATTTAGATAAAATATTGTAGTATTCCACCTATATTTTTTTGTATTTTTTCAATGAATATTTTTTTTAATGAATTGTTCAAGTAACTAGATCTTAAAAACTGACAAAGAAATGGATAGTTATCCGTGAGTCAGGCCTAACTACCTCAAAAAAAACAAAAATCAAATTTTTTTGAATGTGTGTATAATTAAGCATACCATGTCACCATATAATTTTTTTTTCACTTGGATCAATGAAACATAAATTACATGAACATGTATAGCCATGCATGTTTGCGACATGTAGTGGCCTAAAAAAGGCATAGTTAGAAATAAATATAGTTTGAAACCTTAAATTAGTCCAAAAAATATAAGAATCATATTTTTGGAAAGAGAAGAGCATGATCATCATGATGGTATCAAGTTTTTAAATTTTCATGTTGAAATTCTTAGTGTATTTGGCAATCAAATTTAAAATTTGTTGTTTATTTTCATACCTTTCAATACTCGGTTGTACATTGACAGTCTAAGCCTTTGGCTCAGGAATCCAAGCCTTTCACGAGCTAAAATATATAGAAATTGAATTCAAATTCAAATACCGTGGTCATGTTAAGAATGTAATCACATTAATAACATAGTTAATAACGTTAAAAATGTGATCGCGTTATATATTCTAAACATCCTAAACTTGAATAGGAGCCATTAGGTATAATAGTCTTAAGATTGTTGTCTAATATGAACAATGCTATCAAATCCTTAATTGATATTATATTGAAGGAATTCCTTGCACATGGACCAATTACTCTTAATTTTAAATATTATACTAAAGAAAATACTCGATTGGTTAAATATGATGTGAAATTAGAGAAAAATATTCACAATGGAAAAATTAGATGGACACAATTCATTGCATGGGGTAAAAAATACCTCAATTCATATTCTAGGTGGAAGAAATTAATTACATAAGACTTAGTTATCCTTAATTATGTATAGTATTTAAAAAAATATCAATTGATTTAACATGGTGTAATTAAAGCCCCAAATGACATTAGATGGATGTAATTCCTTGCTTGGGGATTGTGTGGCCCCAATTACATATCATATTGAACCTAAATACTTAATTGGTTCAATATGGTGTGCAATCAGGGCTAATGGAACCCAACTAGAACACTATATGGAAAAAATTACATTCATGGGGCTCAATTGGCCCCAATTATGTATATAAGATAAAACCAAATGCATGATTAGCTAGATGTAGTTTATAATCAGAGCCAACAAAGTTATAATTGACATTAGATGTATTCAGTTACTTACGTGAGCCTTGGTTGGCCATAATTCCATATTTAATTGAACTAAATACTTGGTTGATTCAATATGTTATGTATTTGGTACCAATAGAGCCCCTGTTGACAGTAGAAGGATGAAATTTATTACACAAGGCTTGTTTGGACTAAATTTCATAGATCATATTAAACCATTATATTTTTTTAATTGAATTTGGTGCACAATCAAAATCTCAATTGTTATTAAATATGGATGTGTAATTCCTTATAGAGGGTTCAATAGGTCATGATTTCATGTCAAATTCATGATAACACTCAATTATTTGAATAAGATGTGCAATTAGAGCCCTAATTAAAATTGTGTTGACACAATTCCTTGGAAAAGCCTTGATTGGCCATAATTATATATCATCTAGAACTGAATACTTGATTGGCTCAATATGGTATGCAATTAGGGCCAATTAAGCCCCAATTTCCATTATATATGAATGTAACTCCTTGCACACAGCTACTTTTGACCAAATTGCATATCAAATTGAAAAAATACTTATTTTTTTAATATGGTGAGCACTTGGATCCCCAATTGATATCATATGGATAAAATTACTTACATTGAGGCTCAGTAGGCCCCTAGGATCAATTTAGCCGCAATTAACATCCTTTTTATATAGTAAGAAATAGGTTCATATGGATGAACTTGGTTAAAATTGCATAAATATAAACTCTTTAAACCTTGAACCAATCATTTAAGCCCAAATTAACATCATTTAGACTTATAATTAATTTCGCATGGCTAATTTTGGCCTAAATCACATGACTAATTGACCCATTTGAATAATTCACTCAATCTGCACGTGTGACATGACATCTATGGTATAATGACAACCCAAAAACACATTCTATAGTCACAAATGGGTTCAAGTGATTCAAATTATCCTCAATTATATTTGTTATAAACCCTATGTACCCTAAACCATGTATATACATTAAAACCTATAAGGGTTGTAAACCATAAACCCTAAACACTATACCCTAAATTGTAAACCATTTACTTTCTAGGTATTTACCAACTTCAATTTAGTCCCAATTAACATCCTTTTTAGTAAGAATTTGGTTTAAACACATGGCATATCTAGTGATTAGACATTAATATACATGTCCTTAAACTTAAACCCTATTCCCTAATCCCTAATGATACCTAAAACATTTAAATTGTGATCCATATGCCCTAATGCCCACTATATGCCTTACAATATAAATGATTTTATCATGAGATGTCATAATTTATGCCATTTTTAAACCTATGGCTAAATCCTTTGGAGTACCAATCTAGCTCTGTGCATTTTTTTAGTAAATTGGGGCTATTTCGAGCCCCTTCAACCTAATGAACCAAAGAGGAGGAGAGGTAGTTGATTATTTTAATTATGGAGGCATTTAAGGCCAATTTGAAGGTCTTTAATAACAATATATGATTTGGGGCAAAATCAAAAGATTGATCTTCTATCATGAATTGATCCAATTATCAATTTGTACAATTCCCTACGTGATCTAGGTAAAATTGAACCCCTAAACCAAATTTATGGCTTAATCAATTGTATAACATATACATGTCATAATTGACCCTACTTTTATCAGAAATGCAAACATAAAGGTAATCAAGTCATAAATATGTGTCACAAGTAGCTCAAATGTTCTTCAATTACCTTAGTGATTGGACCCTACATCTGATATCTTAAACCCTAAGTTACCTTGTACCATTTAACTTTAACTTCAAACCCTATAACATTTACATTAAACCCTAAGCCATAAGCCCTAAACCCCAAACCCTTTAAATTATAGACCCTAAACCTTAAACCAATAAATTTAGCCCTAATTAATATCCTCTATATATATATATATATATATATATAGTAATAATTAGGTTCATAGGGATGAACTTGGTTAAAATTGCATCACTCATTACCATAATTGACTTTGTAGGCTCAATTTGTGATGATGTGGGGGATAATTGATCCCAAATTCACAATCTACAATCATAGATATAAGTTCAAAGCTCCCAAATTTGCCCCAATTTCCTATACAATTGTATAAATGTACCCTAAAACCTATACCCTAAGCCCTAATCCTTAAAACTTTATTAATCCCTAAACTCTAAACCATAAATATAAACTTTATAAACCTTGAACCAATCATTTTTAGCCCAATTTAATATCATTTCTAGACTAAGAATTAAGTTCACAGGGCTCAGTTTGGCATAAATCACATCACTGATTGCCCCATTTGACTAATTCACTCAATCTACATGATGACATCCAAGGTATAATGGTAACCCAAAAACACATTTTATTATTAATGACTTATTATTATATTTTGGGGTTTTGATGTGCTCAATGCTTCTTTCTCCAAGTATTAGGAAAGGTCCTCGTCGTCGTGCACCTTCAATTTGGACCTTAATTATAATCACTAATTCCTAACACATAAATTGTAATCCCTAATCCCAAATCGATAAACCCTATGTACTAATTTGCCTTAATCTCCAATTCCTAATCCCTTATCTACATTAAGTATAATGCAATCACATTATTTAATAACGTGATCATGTTATTGTTAACATAAGCAACACTCGCTCCTCATTACTAATTGCCAACCCCATAGCTTATATCGACAATAACATGATTACATTATTGTTGATATCATCTTCATATTGGGTTAGGTGTGTTAAAACCTTATGGAAAGCATAACATGATCACATTATTTAGTAATGTGATCACACTATTGTTGATATCAGCTTCCCAATGGGTTGGGTATGTTGGGAGCTTGTGGAAATCATAACACGATCATGTTATTTAGTAATGTGATCATGCTATATAACATGATCACATTATTATTATTTTAGTGATAAGATCACTTATCAATGACTATTTTTATCCCAAATCAAGACTTCTATCTGTACAAATATTTTATAAGATCTACATACATGTGTACTTGACCCCACCTTTGAAAAGTTGTCAATTGTCCATTCTGATGGGTTTTGGATCATGTTCAAAGAGGAAGAGAAAGTTTTTGAAGAAAAAAAAAACTGAGGAATTAGAATATTTCAAAGAGAAACACAAGCTACTAATGCAAAAAGTTCATGGTAAATAAGGTACAAACGCTGATCTTTATGAACCAAATGCCGTAGATAATGAGCCAATTGATGATAATTAATTAAACAATGATGAAATTGACTATAATAAATTGAATAATGTTTAAATTTATCATAATGAAATGAATAATAATGAAATTGAAAATAATGAATGTTAGAAGTTCACATTCAAAGTTCCAAGTTTTTGATTTTGTTGATGATGAGTCTATGTATGATGCTTCACCCCCCATAAATGAAGAAAATTTGATGGAAACAAATAATGATGAAATTAACCATCAAAAATAATTTATGGAAACATATAATGAAAAAATTAACAATGAAGAATTTAATGTCATCCCACCTCTAAATAATGAAATCAATAACGGTTTTGAAACATCCTCTCAACAAATTCCACCATTACCAACACCTTCAAGAAATATGCATAGAAAAGACAAGTACTTAATTGAATTCAATGAAAATATTTTAAAACCAATGCATAACAAAATGTCTGATCGTCATTCAAGAAGACTGGCTCAACAAATTTGGGATGCTTTTTTTCATAATTTAGAGTATGATAGTCAAAGATGTCAATTATTCGTTTCATTAATAAAATCGATTAAGATGAGACCTTTAATATACACATTAAGACTAAGAACATATAACATGGATGATGAAAATGATGAAATTGTTAAAAATCTAAATGATGCATATCATATTGTAGGCCTGGGATCATGCAACAAAGATTGTAATATTACTCGATGTATAATGACAACTTATGCAGTAAGTGTTGAAATAATGAAAAAATGATTGATTTCAAAAACAAGTAAAACACTTTATATAAATAGAAAAACCTTAATGAAAGCAATTGTAATATGTGAAATACATAATGAACTTAATACCAATGAGCTCTGAGCATTCTCTAGTATACTTCAATGAAAGGACAAGGCTATATTCGATACTCTCAAAGAGTTACTTGCTCAATTTTGGAAAGACAATACAAGGGTTTCACCCAATGCAAGAGATGTTGTGAAAAGAAGAGTTGGTTCTCATAACCATGAACCACATCCAAAATATCCATTAGATATGACTCAAACATAATTATACTCTAAATTTTTGGAAAAACATCCACAAATTTCTATTTGTCAAAGATATTTTGAGATGGAAAAACTTTTTTATGTTAAAATAAATCACACACACACCACTTGTTATTGTAGGCCACATGTTGAATTTTCAATGCACTATGATACTTTTACTATATTCATTGTACTTTGCATACTAACATTTTGTAGGAGTGTGGCATTGAATTGCCACCAAAATCAGCGAGGGAATTTATTCTAACTATATTCTACAAAAGACCAGATGGGCAATTATTTTACAATAAATCATGTTTAAATGAAAATTGCAGCATTTGTGGTAGATTTTCAAATTTAAAAAATTGTATCTATGAGGAGATTACAAGTATAATTACAAAGGAATTAGTTGGTTTAATCAAATATAAATCAGTCACTTATCAAGTAAAAGTTGGAAAATAATCTTAAAGGTGTGAGCTTGTTATAAAAAAAATACTTGTTTCATAATTTTTGGTCAAATTTAGGGAGAAGATTATTTATGAATATGTAAGGCACACACACAGGGCTAGATGGTTGGATGAACATTTAAAGATATGTAAGGATACATTCCCACTTGGTTCCATTATTATAGTAGTTGATTTTACAAATAATTACACATTCAAACCCCAAATGGAAGTTTAATTGTAGTAATTACAACTCATCACAAGTTTCCATATTCATGCATATAGCATTCATGCATGCCCCTGATACTACAGAGCAAAATTGGAAAATATTAAAGGAGTACCATTTCTATATCAGTGATGATAGATCACATTATTTAGAGTATGTGTAAGGTTGTTTTCAGAAGTTCTATGAACAGTTGAGTCATAGGAACATTACTTTCAATCAACATTACATTTGGTCAGATAATTACACATCACAATTCGAAAATGCATGGATGTTTTACTGATTGAGCAAGATACATGTTACCATAGGTGTAAAATACATTTGGAGTTTCACAAAGGCTAGCCATGGAAAAGGGGAACATGACAGTGTTGTAGCATGTGTAAAAAGATCTATTACAAGGGAGGAGTTGAAATTTGAAGAGGGTGTTCATTTGATAGACGTAAAAACTATGGTTGAATGGTGTAATGAGAACATGTGTCATGGTGCTCAACCAAATTCTACTGTTCATAGAAATTTCTAGTTAATAGAAGAATAATTAATAAGGTATGAGGATTGTATGACTCTAATGTGTTCAAGTGACCTCCACTCATTTCATAGCTCAAATGCAAGTTTTTAGACTGTTCATATGAGACACTTGGCATGTTTCTATTTTGCATGTGTGGACTCTGTTTGGAATGAGTGTGAGTCACAAGATTGGGTGGATGATTGGAGTTCTAAACCTCTAATTCCAATCAACACATATCAAGTTCTAACAATATTGAAACTTATAGATATGACATCATCAAATGACTTTGACCATGTAACTGATCTAGTGCAGCTAGGTAGAATATTTTTCACTATGTAAAATTTATTCTTATTATTTATATATCTTCATATTGTTGTTAAAAATGATTTTTTTGATGTATAGGGCATGTTTTTACAATTATTATAGATGATAATGAAGAAGGCACTGATTACTACTTGTGTCGATGTGTAGAGAGAAAGAAGAAATTAACTTCTCCAGTTATAAATGGAGAAAACATTGATTATCCCACTAGTTTAGTGGTAATCACTGGAGCTTGGTTTAAATGATACCCTATAAAAAATTTAGATCAATGGTTGTTTGAAGAATTTGAAATGCACAAGAAGATACTGCACTATTCAAATTTGATTCTTCTAGTGAATATTCAATTACAAAAATATCATCGGAGGTCATTAAATACAAAACTATGGAAAGTTCAGGAGTCAAATAATGAAGCTATTCTTAATACTATCAAGGTTAGAGCAGATCTTAGTGGTTCGTTGGATGGAAATACAAAGGTATGTTGACTTTTAAAATTTAGATCTAATCAATTTTACCAAATGTTTTTTTATTTTATAGGTATTACATATATAAATTTCATTTTTGATTGATTACTAATAATTTTTTGTAGGTTAGTGGTGCCAGATAAGCTTTTACATTCACGTGGTTGGCACTATTAATAAAGAATTATATATTCTTGAAGCTAAGAGAAGATTAGGTTTTATGTGTGTTTACTCTAGGGTGTGATTATAGGGATTAAAGAGGTACGTGAGGGATCTAATGGTTCATGAAAATGACTTACAATTTTTGTTTTATGCATGTTTGAACTTAGGCTGAAAAATTGCATTTTTCTTGTATTGGAAAGGGTGTTATTGAGGCCAGAATGGGTGGTGGGTTTATCGATCAGCCCTGATGGGAGGCCAAGAACTAAGTCTTAGAGTTTATCCACCCCCTAGACATTTTGGTGATGCCATTTTTCACCCATGAAACATCAGAACCAGAGTTTTATAACCACAACTTAAATTTTGACAATATTTGTTGTCAGTGTTTCCGCTCTCTAGAAAAATAGTGAAAATGCACTTTCGGGTGGATTCAAATATCATGTAAGCATAATAACATGTAATTTTTTTATCTAGACGTAATCAAAGTGATAGATTCGTAGGTGGAGTCCTAGAGGTAGAAATGGTAATTGGAGCTTGAGAAGTTACTTGTTCACTGACAAAAACTTGCATTTTTGGACCTGTCACTACAACTTATCTAATGTATTGATCTTGAAGCTTCCACCTAAGTTTTATAAGGTGAAATTAGAGGGATTAAGTAGGTATATGAGGGATCTAACGATTTATGGAAATGACTTATAATTTTCATTATGTGTATTTGAACTTTGGTTAAAAATTGCATTTCTCTTGTATTGGGAAGGGTGTTCTTAAGGCTGGAATGGGTGGTGGGTTTGTCAATCAAGCCTAAAGAGAGGCAAAGAACCTAGTACTAGACATTATCTACCCCCCCTAGATGTGTTAGTGATGCATTTTTTCACCTAGGAAACATCAAAACTGGAGTTCTACAACCACAACTTAAACTCTGGCAATATTTGTTGTCACTATTTCCGCACTCTAGAATGGTAGTAAAAATGTAATTCTAGGTAGATTTTAATTTCATGGTGACACAAATATAATTTGTCTATTTGGATGTGATCAAAGTGATAGATTCATAGGTGGAGGTCTTAGAGGTATAAATGTTAGATGAAGGTCGATAAGTTGCTTGTTCACTAATAAAAACTTGCATTTTTGGACCCGTCACTGCAGCTTGTCTAATGGATTGATCTCAAAGCTTCCACCCGCGTGCTATAGGGTATGATTAGATGGATTAAGGAGGTACATGAAGGATCTAATGGTTCATGGAAATGACTTATAGTTTTTGTTTTATGCATGTTTTAACTTAGGCTAAAAATTTGCATTTCTCTTATATTAAGAAGGGTGTTCTTGAGGATGGAATGGGTGGTGGGTTTATTAATCAGGCCTAATGGGAGGCCAAGAACCCGGTCCTAGATGTTATTCATCCCCCCCCCATATGTGATAGTGATGTAATTTTTCACCCAGAAAACATCAGAACTAGAGTTCTGCAACCACAACTTGAACTCTGACAACTTAAACTAGAGACCTAGAAACTTAATGAGTAATTGATCTATTGACCTCTTGACATATTAAAATATTTACCTATTGACCTATTGACAAATTTGACAACTTTGAAAATTTTGACAACTTTCACAATCTTTACAACTTTGACGATTTTGATAACTTTGACAACTTTGACAATTTTTATAACTTTGAGATATTGACATATTAACATATTAGGTGGCATTGAGTAGTTTACCTATTGACATATTTACCTATAGAAAAAATAAACCCTATCTATACCATGTTCTAGGTTAACAGTCAGTTTTGGTTTTGTAACCTCACACTCCATTCGAGGTAGATGGTGAAGAGTATGAGTATTCAATCTTTCCTTTTCTTGAGTTCTATGGAGAATGAGGAGATGAAATATATATGAAGAGTTAGATTAATATTTTTATAACATATATATGTACAAGAGTTTGTAAGTTTCACTTTGATCATATTTCTTTCCCATTGAAAGTCCATAGGACCCTAAACTCAGAATTTTGTATATTGTAATCTTTGTATTGAATCTTGTCTTTGATTTAAAAAGTGATAGAGAAAGGTCTAAAATGGTTATATAAGGTGGTGATAAAATTATTTTCATTTAAATATTCCTTTGATATTGAAAAACCTAAATACCCTACATACCCCTGTTTCTAACATACATAATACAATGTTGAATGACTGAGATTTCTTGTTTGCAAATGCCCTAAGGGTTGTGAGAACTTGATCATTCAAGTAAAAAGTTGTCAGAATGTTAGAAATACCTAATAAAAGAATTATATCATATTTAATCCAAGAATTTTAGACAAACCTAATCCATTAAATTATTTTCAGTCTTGACCTATACAGTTGCTACAAACCCTGACTTTTAGGGTTTTGACCATAGGAAGAGATTCAACCCTTCAAAATTACTAAATTTTTTTAATATAGTGTGTCTTAGGGTATATTAAGTGAATAAAGTGATTTCATATTTTTAACTTATATATTTCATGATGTACTCCCCTATAGGTAGTCAACTAGCCTAAGAGACCTAGTGAGAAAGAGGCTAAAGAATAAAGTTGAACTTAGGTTAAGAGTTGAGGACCAAAATTAATTGAAAAGTAGGATTGGAAAAAAGGGTGGTCAAATATAGGTTTTTTTTGGTCAAAGTGTCTCCATAGTGGTAAAACCTTGGAGCTTTGTGCATTTCAATGACTAATTAGAATTTCAAGTAAGCCTAGAGGTACAAGATTTTGTAAAGGAACCTAACCCAAGATTTTGTGTGAGGTAATGGCATGGAAAAGGGTTATCCAAAACATAATTATTTTTCCTTGAAGAGTCTGTGTATGGAACAAAACATGAGGTTTTTCCTAAAATAAGGCTATAAGCCAAGACAAAGGCTAAAGAGAGAAATCTTAGAAAAGATAAAAGAGAGAGGGGTTAAAAAGTTGGAATTGTGTTGTATGAGAAGGATAAGGAGTCCTGAGGTAGTAGATAAGTGAATACACAAGGTTAGATAAAAATACCTTTGATCAAGATCATGAACGCTTACACGTTGTTGAGAAAGCTCTGCATCAAAAGCACATATAAGAAGTAGGTACAAAGAGAATAAGGCCATTAAGTCTATGTGATAAGAGTGTCATTAGTAATTTCCACTACACACAATGAAATTTAAAAACTTTAATTTAAAAAAATATTTAAAATCTGAGATTTATAGCATTAAAAAGAATAATTTTTTAATCCTCATTTGTGCGTGCTTACAACATTAAATATGAGATCTGATATAGATAATAATTGTACAATAAACACAATGAAATAAAAACTAAATATAAATTATATATATCAAGCCATGATAGGCATACAATATAGGCGCATACATGTCCAATGTCAATAATACATAGATTAGGCCGTGATAGCCATACAAAATATTACATCTATCAACATAGTATCTAATGTTGGTTGAATGTCACATGCGCATATACAATGCAAAAAATGCCTCAATTACAATATAGGCATATAAAAAATTACATCTCATGTGTGTAAGACATCATATTCATCAAAAAGCCTCCCTATCTTTGTCTTCCTCAAAGAAGACACTCCTTGGGATGCCCTACTAGTAGATAGAGACCCCTCTAATGCTTTGGATTTCTCCAAAATCTAACTATGGGTCCTACACTCATAGATAGCTTGCAGTTGAGCCTATTCAAATATAATAATTATTATGAAGCAAACATAAAATAAATTCAAATAATTGTTAAGAAATTAATTTTAAACTATAATAAAAAATCATCTAAACATGTGCACTTACTACAAGCTCATGATCTTGCTCAATCTATTTTTCATGCTCAATCAACTCAATGGCAGGCTTAGCTATCTGAATAGGCATTTGAAATATAGGAAGAGCATGAGAAGTTACCTTAATCGACATTTGGCTGGGACTATCAGCTATCATAAGATAACCCTGCATACATAATACATAAATATAAGTTATATTTTCCCCAAGTACACATGTACTAAAATTATTAAAACAAGTCTATTTTTACAATTCAAAATTACAAGAACCAATATATACCTCTATTAGCACCTATGCAGATGGCATTTCAATAGCAATGCCTATGTCTATTTCAGCTCATAGAGAGGGAGGAGTGTCAGTACTAGCCATCAATTGTTCATGTAAACAAGGTTGAGCACTTAGTTTTATATAAATTACATCAAATCTTATATATGGAAACCAAAATAATCAATAAAAGAACTTGAACATATAAAATATATGTCTATATAAGTACATGAATGCAATGACACATTAAAGGAAAGAAGAAGACAAGCATGCACGTGAAAATACACTTAGATCTAAAATTATAAGCCATATATTGAAGTGTTAGAGTAGCAAGCTTGTACCAAAACCAAAATTAGAGGATTAAAATTATGAAAAGGAATATATAATATACTAGTTTCTTTTTTTCAAATTGATAATTATAAATATACTTGGGTCAAAATCCTCAATTTATGTTATATTACATATTGGACTATAATGGTCATTGATTTATTACTTGTCTAAAAATAGGGGTTTGACATTGGTTTAAACCCTTGTAACTAATTCCTTTTGGATGAATTTTCAAGATTAACTTAGAGTATTTAGGGATATTTTAAATTGTGTTTTAAAAAGGTGGGCCCACATTTGATAGAGTAGAGTGATAAAGTATGATTGGCTTCCTAGGATTATAGAGAAATTAATGACTAATGATTGGGCCACACTATATATAATAGGGATACTCTGGATTGTGTACATGGGGATTGTTGTCCCATCGAGTAGATTCCTTTTCTTGACTTATTCACCAACTAGGATGTGTCATGTAAAACTATTTAATTTTCCCATAAGTCCCTTGAGATTCGACTATCACTTTTAAGGTTATGATTAGGATACTAGGCTTATCAGTTAAAGGCAGGGTTATGTCCTTGATAGAGGATTGTGATAGAGTTAAGGTTGTCAATTGGGTGTAATACTTTGGTATATGAGCACATGAACCCTAAACTCATCATGGGCTAGGTGTACAAGTACATGACCCCTTACCAATGAGGGTTAGAGATTGGGACAGTGGGGGCTATCAGGGCTTCTAGTTGGATATGTATGCCACCATTAAGAGACTTTACATGAGTGGTAGACACACTAACAATGATATATTTGGTAGCTCTACTATATTAGGGTATTTTAGGATAGTTTTTGAATGAGGTGGACACTCTACTACCATCATGCCAAAATTAGGAGAGTACTAATTGAAGGAGTACATTTAGAAAAATATCATGTGTCTAGGTTGCAATTATGGTAGGATGCCAACATTAAGTACAACCACCACCATAATATGTAGATACTTAGATGTAGAAATAAGCATAGGATAGAGGGTGAGGAAATTAAGTTTAAGGGGAAACAAAGGTGAGCATACACTTGTTAGAGAGGAACCAGAAGGATAGGAGGAGAATGCTAAGATGGGGTCCAATTAGGAATTATACCCACACTAACATGAAGCTACCCAAATAAAGTAGTGAGTTAGTTTATTTTTCTTTACTTTCTATGTTACTTTGTAATTTATTACTCAATTATTATTTCTTTATGTGACTGGAGATCTAAAGTCTTCTCTTGTTATATGGTTTTAGAGTGAATCACTTAATGGTGGAGCATGATCAAAGAAAATTTGGTTAGGATTTTTTAGGCGAGGAATATTTGAGCCTCAATAATAATTTTATGTATGTAGTTCTTCATGTGTGAATAAGCAAGTATACATATGTTTTTTCCCTACTTATCATACATATACATGGAGTTCCCTCATAATAAGAGAGAGATAGTTAGCCTAGAGGAAAATGTGGTTGGTTTAGAGTCTTAGGTGAAGACTCTCAATGAGATTGTTAGGTCTAGGGGAGGTTAGGCTCTATCTAGATAAAAAATAGTGGGAGGTACATCACCCACGTAGGTATAAGTAAGAGACACAAAAGTAGAGAAATCATATCCCACATCACTCATCAACATGTATACGTAAACAACTGCAGTCATAGTAAACGAAAAGAGAAAAACATATATGTAAACCATTTTTGCCTCTGTATATGTAAATGGTGTCATCCTAACAGAGGTAGATGTAGTCATGGATGGCCCAGTAGTTGGATTCAAAAGTGAAAACTATGGCTGTGACAAATTGAATGCTATAAATACTAGTTGTGATGATGAAGGAACTGTCACCTCCTATGACATAAAAAATTACATATTTATTATATTAAATTTTTATGTAAATTAATTGTTAGCTTAGAAATTAAATTTGTAAATATAACTGAAATTTAACATGACATTTATATAAAATATACCTGCATCTGTGTGGTGATTGATGTTTGTACACCAAATATGTGTTCCTAAAACTCATTACTCATAATAATATGATCTAAGCCATCTGAACCACCGATGACATCATTATCAAAAGGTCTCGTACACATAGTTCCACATGAACTGCAAGGGTGGGGTCGAGGTCGAATAGCCTATGGCATATTTGTATCATCACTCTGTGAAAGACTACTCATATGTTGAATACGTGTATCAATGAGTTAATTAATAGCATGAAGAGTGTCTATCTCCATGACCTACTAAACTACAAAGGGGATCATAGGCTCAAGAGGATTTTAAATATGAATATGTGCAGGCTAATTAGGCACATGATGTGTACCTGGTCGATCATGTACAAAACCTTTTCCTTAGCCCTAAAACTCACTAAAATCAAAATAATTAGAAATTCAATTGAGGACAAACTCACAATAGAGTTTCTTAAAAAAATATAAAGAGACCTCATGGTTGTTAAATGGTGAATATTCAAAGACCATCCATCATCAATCCTAAAAATTGGTCATGATTAAGTTATGTACATTGGTGGTTGGCTTGATGAATAGGGCACAAATGTGGGCTTTTGAAATTTCCAAATTCTTGATGTGAAGTACTGACAACTTGTTAGCATAATAAGCCCTAAAAATATATCTATATAAGGTCCATTGGTCAATTTGATTCATTATCGAGTCAATTTAACCTAATAAGGTCTATAGGGAATCAACTAGCTAGGTGCGGTGGGTGTTGGTTGAACTGGGATCTCTTATTCTATCAATTAGGTCTTAAATTTCAAGTTTATTTATGACAATGTTGTCATTCAAAAAATCTTGACTGTCAGGGAGTTGTAGGGAACTATATGAGGGTTAGGTGGAGGGATAGTGTATGCAATCAAAAATGCATCATGTCTATAAATCAATCCTAGCTCAGAGAAGATAAAGCATACCTACACTTCTGATTGGGGATACATTAGTTAAGCAAGAGCATGACCAATATGGGTATCCACTAGACTTGATTAGGGGATCACTTTTCATAACATATCATACTAGGAAGGGTTCCAAAGTCTACAGTCTAACATAATCGCATAAGAACCCTAATGGAGTCCTAAGGTTTAAAGCATTCCCTCTATTCTAATAACAAGAAAGTAAAACTAATCTAATATACACCAAAGCTTATGCCACAAAGTGGGGGTTAGAAATAATAAAACAAATATGTATAGGGAACTTCAATTAAATTAAGTATGAGTAACACCCTAATACATGAAATATGAAAGATAGTATTATTCAAGCCAACACTTATGCTACTTCTATCTATTAAAAGAGAGGAAAACAAAGTTAGAATATACTTACTTGAATGTAAACCCATTCGAGACTCAATCTCTCCCTTGGCTAAAGGGGTTTTTCAAGAGGTTGTTGTGGTTTTTAAGGATCACTAAGAAAGGCCAAAGTATCTAATACTTATCCACAAAACTAGATTCTCCAAATAATAGACCTAAACAAAGTCTCCTCAAGTAGAATGGTGGAAGAGTAGATTGTGAAGAAGCATGTGCAAATAATAACTCTTGATTAGATATATGAATAATGACCTAAATGATCTTATATTTATAGGTAGATCTTGCCCTTAATCCTTTTGGGAACCTCGACTGTATAGGGTCGACTCAGTCGACCTAGTGTGTTTTTGGGGATAAATCACTAAGTCTGAGCTAGGTCAGTCATGATAATAAGCTAAGAAAGTAAAGAATACCCCTAAACTATATTGATTTATGTTAGACAAAATGACCAAATCAAAAAAAAAGAGTAAACTAGGTAACCAAACAGCCAAGGCTACTAAAGACCGAAAACTCAAACAAGTTATCCTTAAGTAAGAAATGCAAACTCACCAAGTCAAACAAAAGATACATGTCAAACATGATGGTAATAAAATAAATGAAAGGTAAAAGACCAAACAAAAATGGGAAAACAACATTGATGAGTGAGCAGTAATAATCCACATCTCAATCAATAATGGAAAAAAAAGAAAATGCATAAAAAGGAAAAACAACATTGATGAGTGAGAAGTAACAAGCTAACCTCACTCAACAATGGAAAAAAAGATACAAACTTAGGTGTCTGTAACAAAAAGATAGAAAAATCATGATAAATGGTAAAAGGAAATTAAAGTAAGTGTAGGAAATGTAAATCAAGGTGTAAAATAAAGAAGAATCCATAGTTGCTTCAACATGTTATTTCTCTCTAAGGATAGATAAAACTAAAAAAAAGTAGTGTTAGCATGTTTTTAAGAGATGAAGAAGAAGGAATGAAAGAAGGGAAAATAGATTTGGAATCACAATTTGTCTATTAAGGAGGGAAATGAAATGAGTGGAGGGGAGAATGAAGGAAAAACCAAGGTAAAGAAACTCTTTATCGAAGTCAAGACACTCAAATTAGGTTTGTCAAAAC
The DNA here is from genome assembly GCA_037957365.1 of Torreya grandis. Taxonomy (NCBI): domain Eukaryota; kingdom Viridiplantae; phylum Streptophyta; class Pinopsida; order Cupressales; family Taxaceae; genus Torreya; species Torreya grandis. Next base: position 1,417,359 of record JARHVA010001648.1, on the reverse strand, counting down.
AAGGGGACTTTCAATCTTAAGGACTATGAAGAACTTCTCTTAGCCACACAAGTCGTGGGTCAACAAATAGAGTATATAGATCATACCATGACGGCTAATTGCATGAAAATTAAAATGGACCCACCTCTCCACAATGTGTTCCCCATTCTTCAAGACCCCTTACTAAGTTGTCAGTCTACTGCGAAGATTGGGCACTTACATGAGAAAGTAGGTAGCACCATAGAGTTTTTTGAAATCCCCTATTCCAATCTACTAGCCTATCACACTCCAAAGGACCTTGACTCTATGTGAGGCCAACTATGGATTTTGAGATTTGATTAGAGATAGGATATGTTCTTAGAATTACATCTTTTGATGTGAATTTGAATTTTGAGATTTGTATGTTGCCTTTTAGATATCATTACCTTTTGTTTTCAAATGATTTGGCTTTTAACTTTCTTGATGGTTTTTTCTATTCAAGCTCCATACAGATTTGGAAAACCAAACATGGGTGATAAAGATGATTTTCATTTGAATACTTGGGACAAGGTTTCTAAGAGAGAGAAACTTCAAAGAGCATGGGGTCTAAGAGTCTCGTAAATCTAGGTGAAATAAAAGTGCTATCTTGACTTCGACCTTGTTTAATCCAATGCGGAGATGAAAGGAAGGGGAAATCAAGAGGAATGACACATGAAATAATTTAAATTACTTCAAATTGCAAAAAAAATGTGATAAAAGGGAAAAAGAGGAATACAATGATAGAAAAGTGTGATTCCTTATCCTAAGAATAAGGGAAATAGAGGAAAACATGCTAACATAGATTATTGTGCAAATTTCATCTAGCAAAAGAAGCAAAAGCTAAAGTTGAAAATAAAGATCAAGAACATGAAAAAGTGGTAATTTTATGAGGAAGGTCGCATCCTATCCATGGTCTTACAAAACAACTCATAAAGGAGAAACCCATAAGGGTGCTGACAAGCAAGAGAAAAGTAAAGTGAGGTAAGCAAAGAAATAGTAGTATTTTATGAGGGGTGTCGGGTCCAATCCACAATATTACAAAGTAACTCACAAAAGAAAAACCCAAAGGATGCTAAAACAACATTGGAAAACAACAACAAGAGAGAAAAATAGATAAAATATGGTGGTTTTGTGAGGAATGTCGGGTCTTATCTGTGGTCTTACAAAGAAACTGAAAAAAGAAAAACCTAAGGGGTGCAAAAGACAAGATAAAATGCAAGAAGATAAAGAAGATTATGGTACATCAAGAAACCAAAAGACCAAAAGGGAGGACTAAAGGTTTGTGAAAAAGAGGGAACTATTGCAAAGGGAGAGATCCATGCTTAGGTAACCTACAAAAACTCCTAGATAGATATAGATAGAAAACATGATAAGATGTAATTTTTTAGGCAAAGTAATTTTTAAGGAATTGAGCATTGGTGGGTTTTTTGAAGACATGGCCTTCGTTAGTTTCAATATGGTATGTGCTTGGACCAAGAATATATTTAACTAAATATGAGCCCCAATATTTTTTGTATGTATTTACCTTCTTTGTATATATTTACCTTATTTATCATAGGTGTAATCTAATTTAAGGACAAGAGCACCAAAATTAAAAGTGTGTATTTTGACACGTTTATTATGTTATATAGCAATGCGAGCCTTGTATTAGCAGTTATGTTGTAAGGCAAAAAGAAGATGTTCATCAAGAAGATCAAGGGCATAAAGGCAAGATTCATGAAATTCTTCATTGAGAATAATGCCATGAATAGATATACGAAGAGAGGGAAGATCAACTTCTAAAGGAAGAATCGAATCAGAACTATAGACTAGCAAAAATGGAGTTGCCCCAGTGGTAGTGCTTATGCTAGTCTGATAGGCCCAAAGTACAGGGTAAAGATGAATATTCCAACCTATGTGGGTTTCATGAATTGTATTTTGAAGAATTGTATTGGTGGCCTCAACTTGCTCATTGCATTGCGGATGATAAGGCATAGAAAATTTGTGATCGATTTTGAATTTATTGCAAAGTTATTTAACTTGTTTGTTTTTGAAATTATGACCATTATTGTAAATGATGGTATGGGTAATGCTAAAGTGGTAAATAATTTGGTTAAGAATAAATTTGGAAATGGTAGGACCAATAATGTTAATGAGGGGTATGGCTTCTACCCACTTGGTAAAATATTTGGTAGCAGTGATGATAAAGACATGCACATCTTGGGAGTGAGGAAGTTTACCAATGAGATCAAATCTCCATGTGGAAAATGGCCAAGGAGATTTGATAGTTTAAATTTTTGCAAGAGGTGAAAGGATTATATCATCGTGAAGCTGACAAAGAATACACTTTTTAGTATATTTAATTGAATCATTTTTTAGAGTAGGTCAAAATTAACCCATACATAGGCATTACAACATAAGTATCAAAGTTTTTATAAAAGAGAAAGAAGCTTTGAGCTACATAGAAATAGGAACTAGTCTTCATCAGAGATAACAATATCAACATTTTTACTAGCATCACAAACCTCTTCTTCTAGGTTGATAGCATCCAAGGAGGTTGCTAAGCTAATTTTCCCAGTGTCATGCAAAATGCCCAGCATCTCATAGATTGCCTTTAGCTTCCTATGCTGTAGGATGTCATCTTCAGCCATTCCCTTAATTAGAGTCCAAATTTGATCAAGCCTAGTGTCCATTAGATGATATGGGCAACAATTCATGTAACAATTCAGGTGACGGGTCCACCCCAATTGATGATGGAACTTTTGGGAACCATAACTTTTGCACCGTAGCTCCAATTGACTCATCGTTTGAACCGTTGGAAAGCTAAGAACGAGAAAAATGTGGTGAGATGGCATGGAGATCTACTCAATGGATTTTGACCCTTGAAAACTCAATGGAAGTACCCCACATTTCAATTTTATTAGTGCAATCTAAAAATAGTAAGTTTCTAAAAATAGTAATTCCTCGAATTTTGTATTGTTGTAAATCATGGAAGTTGAACCACTTAATCTCCCTCGAGATTGGTGACCTTCCACATCCTCCTCCCACCTTCAAAACATGTAAAAATGAAGATGTAACCCGAAATGGAAATCAAAAATCTCTTCTCAGAGATAGCCATATGTTTGGGTCTACAAATTTGATCAATAAAACATATCTTCTTAGAGATAGCATTATTTGAATTATGTTGTTCTTGTTTTTTGAATTATCTTTCAACCAAAGATTTTGATTTTTGGATCATCAGATGAGTGAAATGATCCACATATTCATGAACAATAAGAGAATTGTTTCCACTGAAGAGAACAGTCTGAATGCCAATTAGCTGAGCAACTTTGAGGGTGTCCAAGTGAACATTAGACTAACTGGTATCTTCCATAGCCTTGATCACCACCTCCACAAAAGCCATTGAGGAACTGCCACCAAAATGAGCAACAATCTAGGCACAAAGCAGATTCATAGCCATCCAATTCAGCGACTTTTCATCTTTCACCCCTTCTAATAGGGTTTTTTGCCAAAAATCCAGTGCCTCCTGGGCAGTAAAGCGAGTCTTTTTATCCAAGAGGGAGCTTGAGTCCAGTAGATGGCAGAGCTTCAGATCATCCACCAGGCCCAGAAAGGAAGAATGGACATTTTCCAAGGAATAGTTATGTAGCAGACTGCTATTCATTGCATTAATTGAATTAATAACAAAGGCCTTACCTTTACCCTATCTGGGACATTTGCTATGTGATATTCCCAAATCCATATTGCTAGAGAAATCACCGCAGAGCCAGGTGAGTAAATCAGAGAAGGGTGTAAAATGCCCAAGGTGGAATGCAAATGGAGACAAATAACATGTCGCAAGACACGCACAGTGCTTGCGGCTCTCAAAAACAATCATTCTCCACTGCCCGTAATTAATTCTCATGCTTCGTAGACCCAAAAAATCAAACCTCAATCGATTAATGATGATATTCATTAATATGGCAATTGTTTAAATCATTTTCCACAATCCTCCAATCCTTAGATCCTTTGTGGAGAGCATTGGTCATATGGAGGCTTTGATTTGAGTGGTTGAGGGTGACAACTTCATTATCCATATGATCAACGACCTTATTGCTTTTGCAAAAAATGTGCAAGGGGAAGTAAGTCTTCAAATTGTTGCATAGAGACTTGCGATCTTCCATAATATTCTTTAAGATCCAATTGTGCATGGATCCATTCAAGATGGCTTCAATGATGATTTTTGAGTCCCTTTATATTTCCAAATCAAGCTAGTGCTTTTGTATTGCTAAAGATAGGCCACACCACAAAGTTTTGGCTTCAACGACATTGTTGGAGTAGGAGCCAAGAGCTTCATTGAATCCAAGCAAGAAATTGCCCCTAGAATCTCTGAATGTCCCTCCAACGCCCACCATGCCAGGATTGCCTTTAGCCGCGCCATCAAAGTTAAGCTTAATCCCAAGGCTAGATGAAGGAATCCAATTGTCCCTCATGCTTTTTTTAATTTTGCTTCTGACCTTATTATCAGGGAAATATTATTAGTTGTTATTATATTATATTATTTATTATATATTAATATTATAAATATAATATAATAATATTATTGATATATTATATATATTAAATAAATATTATAATATAATGTTACATTATATTATAATTATATCATATTTATTATTACTTATTAAAAGATTTTAAAAATGATACGAATGAACGCAATTGAGGGAGGCAATGCATCAATAAACTTAGTTCACGATGCAACTGATAGCTAGGAGGAGGATGGACAATTAGAAATACATTGATAACACATAGCATAGGGTGAACATGTGGTAGATGCTGGTTGTAACTTACTTTAAGGATCAGTGTTGTTTAAATCTACTTTTTAATATTTACAGGTTCTCAACTTTGGAAGTGAAAGATTAGACAAAGCTCAAGTTTTTTTTTGTATATATTGGTTCTCTTAACATTTATTTATCCACATAACATGTTCAAGACATAACATAGTTGTACGAATGGGTATGAAATCAGAAGGTGCCATGATTCTTGGATGGCGAAGGTGGAAAGGAAGGATATATTAGGAACATTTTGTCGCATAAATTCTTAAAATACTAAATCTAAAAGGTGTGAATTTAAATAAATACTGAACTGATATATAAAAAGAAAAATGCACATAAAGAGAGAGAGAAAGAGAGAGAGAAGTGCCATGCATAATGCCTAACATTACATATTATGATTTAGCAGTAAAATAATTGCTTCCAAGAAATGGATTAACATTGCACACTACTAAGAATCCAGTGTGCTTGCTTGCTTCAGAAAGAATTGCTCATGTTCTTTGATCATGTCTTCTTCATGTCACATGAAACATATCTACCACCTTATGTTGTAGTTCAATATACATCGTCTTGAGTTATGGCACTTTTGCTTGGAACTAACTGTGGGATGCAAAACATGCCTCCAAACTTTTGCATGATGTCTTCTTGTCTTACAAAGTCTAAAAGGGATTTATACCTCTCTGTTTGAAGAGCTAGATGCAACTTCCAGGGTCAGTGTATCCATGGTCCTTTCAAAAATTTAGATATAACCAAATCTATTCTAATTAGGGTTTAGTAAAAGGTTTTAAAAAACATTTCATTTTGTTATGATGTGTGGTAGGAAGCGTACAAGAGAAAACTGGCAGTGGCTTTGCTCCATGATTCAAATGGAACAACCCAGAAAATTTTGTCTTTCAAGAAAAGATGAAAGACTGATTCATTTGGAAAACATTTATTTTTGGATAAGCTATATATCAATGATGAAAATTCAGTTTGTAAATATTATTGCCATATCCTTGAGGTATGCAAATCACAACAGTTGTGGCTCTTGAGTTCATATTTTTTGCGTTACTTCTCAATATAACAAAGCACCTCCATTGAAATTATAATATACAATTTGAAGTGCATGGATTGAATTTGGAGATAAATTATGTTTTGCAATATTGATAATTTTATACATTTATCTCATGCCCGTATCTGGGCTTTGTACAAATTAAATGAATTTAACTAATAAAAATATATATAATCTTGTAAGAAAATGATTGACCCCTTCATGCTCTGTGGGTTGTATTTTATACATGCCACAAAATTTGTGGGCCAAATCATTGTTTCAGTCTGCAGTTCTCTAATTCACTCATTGCTTCCGTGCTTTCTCCTCCTTGTTTCTAGTCACCAGAGTGAGCCCTGGATGCACCAAATTTGTTAGATAATTGTTACCTAAATTTGTTGGATTAGAACTGCAAGGATGTTGTTGCTATTGCTTTCGGCTAAAAAACATACATTTGGGATGCTAGAAATCCATGTACTAAAGATTTGAATCAAGTAATGAAGAATATTTCTTGACCAATCTTGCTTGGATAGACGATGGCATACACATTGCACTTGCCCTGAACAACTCTGAAATTTAACTTTGGAAGCTATGCAGTTTCGTCTGGTAAACTATTTACTGATGCCAAGATGCTAAAAAACTTATGTTTGTATCTATTTTTTTGTTACATTACATATGGAATATATGTTGTAGAACTCATAATTGATACTACTAATGCACACGACAAGTTGTTGCATGTATTCGATACCCTTACCACTTTTCAAACACAACCATTAATTATACATTTTTAACATTGAAAATAATTATAAGATGAAATTTATTTATTTTTAATAATCGATAAATACTAAAATTTTCTATGAAAATACTCATCATTTAACTTCAGCCAATAAATTTTAAATAAAATATTTAATTTTTAATTTTTAATAAAAAATATATAAAAAACTAATGTTAAAACTTAATAACATTGACAAAATATTAAGTACAAAATTTTCAATGCAAATTGATATTGGCTACAAGTTTTTCAATAAAAATTAATTGTGGGTAGGGAAGAAAAGTGGAAAAGGTAAACGAACCAAAGTAGACGTTAAAAGGGAAGGGGGGTCGTAATTGCTAGGGCATGGAAGTCACAAAAGCCCTAATTCGTAAACCCTATGAGATGCTGCGGCGAGAGGAAGAAGAGCGTAAGCTGAAAATGGTGGATGAGACGATGGCCGGAGAGCACACCCAGTTCGAGTTCTACGTGTTTATATGGATCGGGTAAACAATCTTTTTTATAAACAAAATAAGTTTGAGAAATGGAAAGCCAGATTGGTGAATACAATCACTCTGTTAGGGACATATTATACTCTTTGCGATGTACTGGTTTAGGGCATCTTCTAAGTGAAATAAATAACAAAGTAAACTAGAAAATGAAAAGCCAATTTATAATTTCCCCCAAATCTTATCAAGTATAAGCCTCATCTGGACATTCCAAAGAGTACATTGTAATCATGGTTTCGTTATATGCATTCCATAAGAGACCAATGTCCCTGCAGTAAGCGTTTCAGGTAAGGGGAAAATTCCTCCATGTTATATGGCTTTGTATTTCTCAAACTAATTCTGTTTTAAATCAGTGAGTACATGGGTAAGAGTTGGAGAGAAAAGCTTCTCATTCATCTAGTTTAGTCTTAAATAGATTATTCCTTCATTTTATCCGATGTCTATTTATTAAACGAATTTTGTTTTAAATCTGTTTTCTATTCGTCCCTGAAAACTGCTGTTCGGTAGTAGGCAGTTGGCTTACACTTCACTGTATCACAGGTTCAAGTCACATTAGTGGATACTTTACTGTTAAGTAAATATATAGTTGGCTTCCTCTTCGCTGGGTCATAGGTTCTAGTCACATTAGTGGGTCTTTTATAAATCTATGGTAACCAGGGGATGGCCGAATCGATCCATTATTTAATCTGTTTTCTATCTACTAGAACTTTAGGTATAGGACTGTTGAAAAAATTTAGGAGCCTTTTCCAGCCAGGTGATCCCACGATTTCATACTTATTTTAAATTTTACTGCTAAAAAGGATTAGTTGAAAGATTATAAGAGGGCAAAAATAATTTTGTGTTTATAAATCATGGTCAAATTTGCACTTGCAGTGCGTCTCTAGCTTCCCTTTTGGACGAAGGGTAACTTTTAAAACTGCCAGGTAGAATTTTTTGTATACTTTTCATCTAATGTGCTGAGTTCAATAGTCCAATCTGATCACTGATTAAAAAATTCTATAGATAGTAATAAAGGTTTTATGGTACTCATATACAACAAAATTACAAAATATATGAAATAATTCTTTATATTGATGGATTTTAGGGAATAGGAATTTTTAAAAAGGTTTGCCAATGATGGCTTTAATTTCTGTTCTTTTCATTAATGGATTTTAGGAAATGGGCATTTCTAGGAAAGTTTGGATTAGCCATAAGACCCAAGTAAACTTAAATTAAATTGAGTAAATAGCCAATGCAATCACAGCATATGTGGGCTTGCAAATTGAAGCCCAACAAATACAATCACAAATTCAATTCAAGCCTAACAAAAATAGTCACAAATTCAAGCCCAACAAAATTAATGAAAAGCTGATTGATGGAGCACTTATTTTTGTTAATTTGTATTTCTATGCCCTCACAATTGGTTTTTAACATAACGCCCACATGGCATATATATTTATAGAATCTAATAGATTTCCTAGAATCTCTAACCTCAATTGTGTTTGTGATTTTCGATGCAGTGCATTGATTGGGTGTATTCCCTTGTCTTTCGCAATTACCCCTGGTGTTTTTTCCAGAATTGTTATTACTTATTACTTCTTCATTTTTTTAAGTTTTTTTTGCTTTAGAAGTAGTCATATTTAAAAATCAGGGCCATAACAACTTAATGGGTGTTATGTCCCTCTTTTAATGGGGACATGAGGGAAGACCCTTAGCCTTAAAACCCTTCTTGGGGGCTAAGAGACAAATATAAAGGGAAGTAACGATTGAAATGTTTTTAAGTAAATATGTGTAAAAGTACTTTATGTTTTCAACTTCACTTAAAAGGGAGACCTAAGGTTTGGATGACTTAAGTGATTTTATAAAAATAAAAGCAAAAAATGAAAAGATCACAAGGACCTATTAAGATCCTTAAAGTTACTCTCCCTTTCCAATTTTGGGTGCTACATTTGGGAGAACTACATAAAACAAAGAAATAGTCAATTAATTCATTCATGTTTAATTTTGATAACAATTTTTTTGGAGTCTAAGCACGAAAGACAAGGGCTTGTTCTTGGAGGACGAAAACCCTTCAAGAATGTTGAATCAAGAATGAAAACCCTTGGATTCATACCTAGAGCAACTCATCACAGAGTTGTATTGAACAAAAAAGTGATAAGACAAAGGTGTTTTTAACACTGAAGATCATTCGTAAGAGGAGCAAATCGGTAGAGGAGCTGGACACTTGCATTTAGGGGTTGTACTAGGTTAGCAAACCATTTTTGGAGGGTTGCGAACTTCACCAAGGGGCATCGATTGAGCTTGGAGGTTGGGTGACCCATTTTGGGATCATTCTAAGGCCTTCAAAGGTGTGGCACAACCATACATAATTTTTAGCCATTTTATTTTTCTAGATAATTAATTGTCCAAAAATCAGGGTTTAGTTGATTATTTGGCCTATAATTTTCATATAAATTTTGCTATTTTTGAGAAGTTGGAATAATATTTTTGGCGTTGATTTTAAGTCATTTATAACATTATTTTGTCAATTTCAGATTGCTAGGGTTTGTAGATTTTTTTGAAAATTAATATTTACTTATTGAATAAATCTTTGTTTATCTAATATCTCTTGGAATGGACATTACAGTGGTATCAGAGCCAATTTCTTGGCCAATTGTGGGGTGTGAGTGACTTTGATGGAGTGGTGACCTAGGTTTTTGCCAAAAGAGGAATATAAATATCCCATCGAAAAAGTGGGTATGAAAAAGAGGACAATGAATGAAATCATGGATGATTTGTTGCAAGCTACACAAAATTATCAGAAGGCACTAATGGCAATAGGTCCCAAGGCTTGGGTAAAGGCTATAGGGTCAAGTCTTAGGCATCAAGAGCCCCCCTTAGAAGAAAAATCAGAACTTTTAGGGTAGCAAGATGAGTGTTTCTAGCAAGTTGATGAACAATGAAAAGAGCTGCAAGTGAAAAACAAAGGGGTGGTTGAACCAAGTGAGGTTATTTCGGGTGGCACCAAGGAAGAGGAATTAAGTGGGGTAGCCATTGTAAAAAAGAACAAATCATTCACAATGAAGAAAAATCCATTTTGCATATTGGTGTAGAGAAAGTAATAGACGATCAAAATTCAAGGGCTAATGTTCATTTTCAGTCTGTTGTAGTTTCCCTAACAACATATAAAGGTAAGCAATTTGATGACCTTCACATCAAGGGTTTGTTGCATCAACACCCTACTCTGTCTTTACAATATTTTGAAGGTCATGAAGATCAAGATAAAGGGCACTAAAGGGAGGAAGGATTTTTTCCAAGAGAACCTAAGGATGGGGAATTGCAAATTCCTAATTTGGATGTGGGATCCAGGAAGGAGAAATGATAAAATGAATGGGACCTTCCATGAGGATTTGGTTGCTTATGCAACAAGGAGGGTGAAGGAGGCTACAAATTCTGAATTTAAGCAACCACTACAACATGTAAGTACTCCTCCGATTTTACAATGGAAGGGCATGATAAAATCTGAAAATAATTGTTTGGGACAACCTCATCACTAGGCAAAAACTTGGTCTGTTGTTTACATAAAAGGTTCTGAAATTTCTGAGAAGACTCTGTGCTGTGCACATACAAGTAAATCTAAAATCTTGATGAGAAGCCAACTCCATTTGTGCATAGGAAGTTCAAAACTTTTCCAACCCTTTGCATGTATAAGAAATTATGAGTTTTTTGTAACAACTCAACCCACTCCAAAAGGAGAAAATTTTGAATTTTGAATGTCTACTCTGCTGGTTTTTTGTGTAGATAAATTATTGAAAAGTGTGCCAACTCAACTGAGTACATATACCATGAAGTATAAAAATGATAGGACAATAGGTGTGGGGGACAATGAAGGGACAAATAGGCCAATGCAGCTGATCATATGTACATAAAATACTGAAAATTTTGGCATATTACAACCCCTTGTAAATTATGAAAATGCAAGGGAGTTGGGGCCCTTTTCTTGTGACAAAAAGTTGCAAGATAGCCAATCGGACATTCAATTGAATTGGTGTGAGCTTGCAACAAGGGGGCAACTTCAAAAATAAAAATTGATAAAAAATAGGAGGATTGCTCAAAGTCTCCAACTCATATGGGGTGGACGACAAAGAATGAGCAGCTCTTTGAGGGAAGAACACCCTCAATCTCTATGCACTCATGTTGAAGGTGGAAAAATTGTGTGTAAAAAGGTGCAAAAGGAAAGGCAAGAGACATTCGTGGGGGTACTATGGCAAGGTTGTTCCCTTCTTCATGGTATGCACACACAAGGTATGCCTTCAAATTTATTCAAAGTTATTGGTTTCATGCAAGTTATTGAACAACACGTTTGGCATAAGAAAGAAGCTTTAAGACACACTGAGAGCCCTAAGGAGCATTGGAATGCTTGCCAAGGAAGCACCCACTCCATGGTGCACATGCAAGGCAAAATGATCATGATGGACAACCATAAGATAATTTTTAGTGGCACTGTTCATGAGGGTTCCAGCCTCTCTAAGGAGATTTGTGGGCTCATGAAATATTCCTTGAGGGTGAGATGCATGAGGGAACTCCCAAGGGATGAGTTGAGAATGAATAACTTCACATTTCTTGACAAATACAAGGTTGTAATCGTCAATTACAGTCCCATAAACATCAAGTACCAAATTACTTTTGGGGATTCTTCTTCAAGGTAAGAGAACACATGAGTGTATGGGTAGAGGAATGGATTGCAGCTGTGTTAGTGGAGTTTCTAGCCCTCATAAGGGGAATTTTTTTGAGCTTAAAGACATATTTGGAGTGTAGGAATGGCATGAGCAGCCCTCCTAGGCCATCCAAGGCAGCCTTACATATATTTCCAGCGATCCAACATCTGAAAATTTTGATCAAGTATGCAAGTTTGGAAAATCAAGAAATTCAGATTGGGGCAGCTATGCAAATGAGATTTTATGAGTTAGGACAACCAACTATCATGAAACAAAAAAAAATTCATTGATGACACATGGAGTGAAGGAATGATGGGAAAAAGTTCCCAATGTGAAAAATGCAATATGAGGAGTCTAAAGAAGCCTCTAAGGTATGAAAAAAGTTTCCAAAATTCTATTTGCATCAGCTGGTTTTTTAAGCACACTATAGCATGTATCTTAATGCATGGTAATGTGAGAGGTTTGTTGGGAAAAACTAATGATATTGGGTTTCCAAGGTATGGAATGATCCATTCAACTACCCCTTACCAATGTTGGGAAATTGTGCTTAATTTGGATGTTTGGGAAGCTTAAAAATCCTTGTTTGGGAAAAAACAAGGAATCTGAAAATGAATTGGGAAAGGATTTTCGAACACATTTAGAATATTCTGAGTATTTTGGGCCATCTAGCCTATCATACGATTTGAAAACATGTTGCATAAAGTGTTAATCCGATTGGGAGATCATGCTAAAAAACCTGAAATCAAAGGGGCACTTAGTAAAGAGGGAATGAATGATCCACTTCAATGGGGTACGTATGTTTGCAAAAAGGCTGAAAGGGGCAATAAACAACCCACTACAAGGTCTAGTTTTGCAAAACAAGGTAAATTTTACTTAAAAGACAAGGGACCAAGTACTACTCCACTTTGTCAAGGCAAACGACATCCATACTTAGGGAAACCAATTTGTGTTTCCAAAACCTTCAAGGTACATATGAAGGGCAGCGATTTGATATCTTGCAAATCTGATTTTTTCTTTATGATCACAATGTCTCTTGAATGTGGCATAAGCACTAAGAAGTTGAATGGTTTTACTCTAACCAAGAATTGCAAGGTTATAAGGAAACATGGTAGTTGTGTGACAAAGGAGTTAGTTCACTCCAATTTTAAGGTACAAGTAAAATGGAGTGAAAATGGATTTAACATTCCTATGCATAAGTTTTCAGTTCGTATGGTGCATCATGGGAGGAATTTGAAGAGTTTTTTCAGTTGTTATGAGTTGCATACAATAGGGTACACTTGGGGCAGCAAGATGGAAAACAGAAAAATTAGTAAATGTAAGGATAAGAAGGTTGTTAAGCGCTGCATACTTGGTGACATTCAAAAATTGGCAGCCATGTTTCACAAGCCAATCTTGGTCAACAACCCTCAAGAAGAAGAAAAAAAAATTGTTTTGACTAACATATTTGTTTCATGTGCAAATAAGGACACAAGGGCAATCAGAGCCCTCACAAACGAAGACTACCTAGTTGGAATACCAATTTCCAACCACCCATATGATGACAAATCCCATGATTCTCTTGCTTCTCACATCTTCGAAGCATCTTTTGAATATATGGGGTCAATAAGGAGAAGTTGCAACAAGGGTTACTTCTGGTTTTGCATTTTCATTTTGCTTAAGTCACACAAGAGCTTCATATGCAGCTGTAGCAAACATCACCAAGAGGGGTCTCTTCTTTGGAAAGGGCCTAGGTTCGAATTTGGCACAAGGCCAACCATGGAGATAGTTTTTATTGATTGAGGACAAACAATTTTGGACAAGGCCATGTCCATGTTTTAATAGGGACATAAGGGGAAGACTCTTAGACTTAAAACCCTTCTTGAGGACTAAGGGACAAATATAAAGGGAATTAAGGATTCAAATGTTTTTAAGTGAATGTGTAAAAATACTTTTTTTAAAATATTTTATGTTTTCAAATTCATTTAAAAGGGGGACCAATAAGGGTTTGGATGACTTAAGTGATTTTATAAAATTAAAAGTAAAAAAAGAAAAAAAAAGAAAATATCATAAGGACCTATTAAGATCTTTAAAGTTACTCTCCATTCCCAATTTTGGACGTTACACTTGGGATAACTACATAAAGCAAAGAAAAGGTCAATTGATTCATTCATATTTAATTTTGATAACGATTTTTCTGGAGTCTAAACACAAAAAGCAAGGGCTTGCACTTGGAACAGGAAAAACCTTTAAGAGTGTTGAATCAAGGACGAAAACACTTGGATTCAGACCTAGATCAACTCATCACAGAGTTGTATTGAGCATAAAAGTGATAAGACAAAGGTGTTTTTAATATCGAAGATCATTCGTAAGAGGAGTGAACCAATAGAGGATCTAGACACTTGCATTCAGGCTCTGTCCTAGGGTAGCGAACCACTTTTGGAGGGATGCGAACTTCACCAAGGGGCAACGATTGAGCTTGGAGGTTGGGTGACCCACTTTGGGGTCATTCTAAGGCCTTCAGAAGTGTGGAACAACCATACATATTTTTTTTCCATTTTATTTGTTTTTTTCAAATAATTAATTGTCCAAAAATCAAGGTTTTAGCTGATTATTTGGCCTATAATTTTCATATAAATTATGCTATTTTTGAGAAGCTGGAATAATACTTTTGGAGCTGATTTCAAGTCATTTACAACATTATTTTGTCAATTTCAAATTGCTAGGGTTTGTAGGTTTTTTTTGAAAATTAATATTTACTCATTGAAGTGATTGAATAAATTTTTGTTTATCTAATATCCCTTGGAAGGGACATTACAATGGGTCACTGGGTAAGGCAACATAAAACTGGATCACTGCTAGTGCAATCAGGAACATACATGTTTATGTATTTGGAAATTTATATATTTATATACTCATTACCCCCATTGTTGAGAAATGAAGACTATCTAAATGAATAGAAAATTAAGATTAAGATCATGTTCGCACTGCTGGTATACCAACATTTGCAGGAAAAGCTCCAAGACATCATAACAAAATGCAATAATCATAAGATGAGTTTCAAAATTTTAAATCTTTATTTTCTACCCTTTAGCATATAATAAAATTGATGAGCTTTGATTCCCTCACAAAGGAGTTGATGCTCTTTTAAATTCACCCTTGCTTCTACCATGCCCTTGAAAGATTTAAGAAATCTGGAACTGATTTGCCCATCATATTGTCTCAATTATTTTCTTACAAAGGGTTTACACAGGTATTGAATCTAAGGTTTTTATATCACAATAACATACTAAGAGTATTCTTACTCATGATTATCACTTCCATGTAAATTGGGTGATTCAACTATTAGATATGACAAGATGTGAGACCATCCTATGAGGTCTATAATAGTCTGACTACTATTGTTGAAAAAGTTCCCTATCTACAAGATAGGGGTAATGCACATGGCCTACAAAAGTAAGATTAGAGATTGCCTAAATCAAAGAAACCTTTTTAAACGAGAGAATGTGTGCACTATTTGGTTAAATAAAAGTGGAACAAACAACATACACTAATGTTGTGTTCAAAGTTTGTTGGGGCTATTTTTAGGGCACTCCTAAATTGGGCTACACCACAAATAACAGTTGTGGTAGAACAACAAATAACACACTTCCTATGCAGGTCTATTCCTTAAGCTTGACGTCTAAGCACTCACCCAAGTTGCAGGTATTGATTATAAATTCTTGTTAAGTTAGTGATGAATATCTCATTACAGAGGTGACCATTAGCACAAGCTAAGATTAAACAAATAGTAAAAAAAATATAGATCTACCAAAAAACATACATAAACATTGCATGGATGTACCAGGATTCAATACTAAACAAGGTGTTTTCTAGGTTAATTATATTCATTCATAATAATGTTTATACGCTATATAATTTATAGCATCATATATGCGCTCCAACAATGGTAGCTCCTCTTGCAAGTGTTACAAAGAATGTTGCAAATACTAACAAAAGTGAACCCACTAAAAATGGCAATGAGGGTTTATATAGACACCTTGCCTTGCTCTTGTTATTGACTCATAAACCTTATAAATAGTTGTTCATATCTTAAGAACATGTTCCCATGATCTTTGCTTTGTTGCCTTCTTATATGTTGTCTTGATTCCCTTCGAGAGCCTCCAATATGTACTAGTTTGTGCAAATGTTATCTTCCATGCACTATGAAGTCACATATTTTTCATTGAGGCTCTCCTTGCATGCAACTTCCCTTTGTTCTTCCTTCGTTACAAGGGGATTCCCTTTGTTCTTCCTTCCTTGCACATGTCTTCCTTTGGTAAAAAAACCAGACTACTTGTCGATTATATTCTTGTGTAGTTATTGTTGTCACTTGGATTTGCACTCTTTGAGGAGATGTCTCAGCACTCTTCATCCAAGTGGCACAATTGAAACACCTTTAGGCTTGTGGGTAGCCTAAGGATGAGGTGAATCTCTAGATAGGGCTGGCTCCTTTGATGTACCACTTTGGATCACAACTACACCTAATTTTTTTTTTTTTTTGGGAAGGGAGAGAAAACTAAAATCAAACTATTTTAAAGAAGGTGATACACCAAATAGGTTGATGACTTCCAACCAGCTGCATGTTACACATGATACCAAGAGACTAACCAAACATACACTTCTTCAATTTATAACTTCTCACATTAATGTTACATTATGAGGTTATGGATGAATGTTTAGGCTAGGAGGACTAGACAAGAGGCCTTGAATGGCACTCGTGAATAGACTAACTCACTCAACCTTGACATTTTCTAGAACACTTCACATGCCCTGCAAAAAAATCTTTCCAACTACAAATATGATGAAAGAATGAAACATGCTAAGGAAATAAGAGTTGTCACTTAAGCAAAATCAATCATCCAAGTAGAACACACTATGAACAATCATGAAGACGTAAAAAATAGTAGTCTTATTGATCAAATGGTATGCAAATGAGCAGGGCTTCGCCATACTTAGGTGGAGCATAAGTTACAATGTCCAAAATGGCTAGTTCTTATAGAACTTCAGAGAGAGAGGAGAAGAGAGAAGTCCAAGGGTCACAAAGACACTTTTCAAGTTGAGCAAAGGAGTTACTTGTGCATGAAAAGAGCATGTGGGACAAATCATGCAAGGTCAAAAAGAACAAGTGGCTCTCAAGGTCATGAAACTCTTGTAAAGTAGCATGAAAGTTCTCATTCTAGCTTAGAAAATTATCTTCATGATTTGGACTTGTTTGAACGTCCCAAAAATAATTAGGGATAGGTTTGATGATTGGAATGGGAGGGAATGATTTAAAACATGCCTCTCCATGCATTGGTTGCAATCCTAGTCCTCTGGAATCATCTGGGAATGAGCCATCATCCTCCGCAGTCTAAAAAACTCTTTTTTCATGCACCCTGCACACTTGGCCTCCAAAAAGGCATCAGTTTTCCATGCATATCTATGGGAGAGAATGGATGACACCTTTCAAGACCTGCCATGGCCTTAGATGCATCAGGCACACCTTAAAATCAACCCAATTGAAGTTTTCCATCCTTCTCACTCACTTGGTCACTATGCCAGTTTTGACTGGATGAGATGAATCAATTTGTTTGGATACTTAGAAGTTGTTTTGAAGAATGAAATTGCCATGAGGGGTTAGCCCAAGTCCTAATCCTTCTCCTAAATTTGGTTTCATCTTTATACTCCTACAACCTGCAAAACACACGAAACAATCAAAAGTACCTTATTTTGTACCCTATCCATACAATTATGTACAATCCAAAAGCATGAGTATCCTGAGAGAGTCTCTTGCAAGGTTGAATCATCATCCTGGGCAAACTATGCCATTATATTAGCTTTCCAACCTCATTTCTCCAAACTGGTCACTAGCAAGTGTTTTAACCTATTTTGACCTCTTAAGCTTCATTCATAAAAACTTGACGTTCAAATTGCAAACAAATTCCACAAGAATGGTCTTTAAGACCCTTGCTAACACCTCTAAACTCCTTTGACATCCATGCACAATCTCACGAAAGATGTGAGTATTCAAAACTAGCCTATCGAGCCCTTCCATTTCCTACAGGTCTGAGTTAGTTTTGAGCTCAAAACTAGATTATTTGCAACATCTCGGCCCTCCACAAGATTGAACACATTTGTCTCCATCTTATAAATATGTTTCAGTAGGGTATAAAGCTCATCTCAAGGTGGAAGTAACCATGACTCTCCTTTTGCCTTCTAGGCCTAACCTTGCCCAAGTAGGTTTGATTGCAACCCCTCTATTCTAGGCTATCCAATTGGACTTATCTTCATTTAATAAAATTAAACATCTCTGCAATTACCTTAAAAACATGCTTTAGCAAGTTATAATTCTCACATAAGGCTATAAGTGAAAATGCCTTCTCATTTGGACTTCTAGGCCTAGCCATGCCTAGTATGCCTGTTTATAAATTTGATGATCTGGGATACCTTGTCGAGTTTCATCCTTTCTTGAAAGGTTCTTCATGTTTTATTAGGTGTATTCCAACCTCTCCGAGCTTCTTGTAGGTCTCTTTTACTTATGGTCCACCCTTCTATCCTCATCCTCTAAAACTTGCCAGTTTTGACCCTAGGGAAGTACCCTATGTTTGAGACAAAATAGAGAGTACTTCCCCTATTCCTTTAAACCAAATGAATATTTTATGGGCCTCCTAAAGTGGTGAGAACCTCTCACACAAAATTTTAGCCTTTGATCATATAATTAGACTCTCTAAAAGTGATAAAAACTAAGATATAGACTGCTAGCAAAAGGACTATGTGCAGGGTTTCTTGGTGTAGACCGTGTTTTTGCTTGTTTGAGCCACTTCTTTGCTCCATATCACCATGGGATCTCCATGATACACACTTACCTATCTTTGGATATCTTTTTGATCATGTAAACCTTCAGAATCCTTCCAAACCTTGCTTTGTTCGTGCCTTAACATGATTATCCTAAACTGAGGTCATTTTTTGGATTGTCTTCTTTTCGTGTAGGTGTTTACTACTTATTTGGAGCTGCTTACCTCAGTATAAGGTGTTATTGAACCTTGATCCCACCTCATAGTTCTTTGAGTCACTTATGCTATGCTAAAGACATAGGATAATCATCAACTGGATCACTGTCAGTGATAGTTGACTGTCGCTGACTGTGTGGCAGGGCAGGGGTTTTAGGGATAAATCCTTACATTGTAACCATGATCCAATCCATTTGATGTCCTTTGAAGTAAGTTGACAACATATTTCATGAACAGTGTATGTATCTCCATGCCTAAGCCTCTCTCATGGAAGGTGTAGAGATTCACAGTCAGTGGTAAGTAAACATGTGCATGATGGGACACGTGTAGGTGTTTATATGAACTAAAAGCATTACATATCCTCTTCCTTTGGTGATATTTTAGACCATAAAAATTCCTTTCATTGATTATAACTATTTGATCATGGAGGCATGTTTTAGGACTGCAACTTTGAGTGAAGGGTCTCCTTGAGCTCCAACCCTGTAGGCGATACTGATTGTGTTTAATGTAAAAAAGTGTATAGTTGAGGCTTCCAACAATTACTTTCCACTACACACACACCTCCCAACTTTTGCAAAGATCTTCTACTATATAGAGACTATAAGGTGAGATCATTAAGATGTATCAAATATCTTGACATCCTTGTTATATGATTTTCATAAAAAGACTAGGGGCTCTGTTTCTTCATTTTGGGGATTTGATCCCTAAACCTGCAGTCATTACCTTTGAAGGAGATTTTCAACTTGTTTAGCACACTAGCACTTAAAAAAGGGTATGCCATGATCTACAACACATGTTATGACTTTAAGAAGAGTTTCACTTCATGATCCAACACTCCTCATGACTTCTTGGACTCTTTGATAAGCCACTTGTAGGTGGACTTTTGCACTTAGAGAGTGAAGATGAGTATGGGCAATGAGCATTATAATTGGCCTTCAATGGGTTATAGGCTTATCTCCACACCTCAAAATGCACTCTTCAACCTTTACATACCCTAATAAAGATTAAAGCAACTCTTTGAATGATGTTTCAACATTTCTCAGTCTGTATTCAACGACCTGTGGGTGGTTCTTTCAAAATGCAGGCAAATAGTGTAAAGATCCTTCAAACCATACACAATGTATAAACCTTTGATTACTATAGCCCCCTTCTAATCCTTTCAAAATCATGTTTATCATCATGAGGATCTTGAACTAGTTTCAAAACCTTCATTTCAACGTGTTCCTCTCTCAAGCACTTGTAAGTGTATGTTAATGGCAGAATTGTGTGTAAGTGACTATGTTGACTAAGACAATCCTTCTTCTACCAAGTGCAAGAATTTTACATGATTGTTATTGTTATGGGAAATTATAGAACCTCTCAATATCATAATTACAACACCATGAACATGTTAAAAATCTCAACTCAGCACATAGTTGACTGCTCATGACAGTCATGGAGTAAACCAACCACCTCTCACTTGTAGCTGCAAATTTATGGAGGATTGCTTTGGAGGATGATCTTGGAATAAAAGGAAACAACATTTGAAACATAAAAACCAACCATCATCATCCTTTGACACCATCGACAAGACATGAAAATGTTGGAAGTGGTGAAAACCTTCCAACAACACAAAATGGGACCAGTCTGCAAACTTGAGGTGATTAGCTCTTTAAATCAACTCCAAACTTGAAACAAAGAATGGGGAACATGTGAGAGGAGAGTAAAGGCCTCTGGAATCAATCCTAGTAGCTATTTTGTACAAACTTACTTAAACCAAGGTAAAACCTATAGGGTGCACAGATTAGTAAGCAAACTATAAAGGTCAACTTCTTAGGGATAGTTCATAAAGCTCAGACCACCATTTCTCTACAACCAAAAATCAAATAGAAGCTGACTGAGTGTATAATATACCCCCAAGAAAATTTTACCTAAAACCTCCATTATTGACCATACCAAGTACAAAGCTAAAGATTGCTTTTGCTTGCCAAGCCTAATGGAAGGAGAGATAAGTGGATTTCTTCATTTTTTTGATCTTCTAATCAAACTGATCATTGAAACAAGTGTGTGGAAGACCAAGGGACACTCCTAAAATGTTCCCAACTATATAAGTTCATACAAGTCTATACAACTCAAGAAAATTGCCTCTTTTTCTAAATAACTTGCCACTTTTTAGTTAGTAACAATTACTTAAGACATAAGAGGACATATGGAGCGTGACATCATCCCTTGAAACCTTCATATTTCCTTAAAAGGTTGTACAACTAATTAAATGCCCCTTTTTTGACTTCAAAATGATTAAAATGATTAAAATGACTAAGGACCAAGGCTAATATAACATTGAATGACATCAATTAACCTATAATACACCTCATTACACAATGTTAGACTCCTAATAAACCTCTAAAAATGAAGTTTTTTCCTATAGGAGTCCCAATTTGACTGCAGGGTCATATTTCGTCAACAATTATGCTCATGCATGACCCCTTCCTATTGTTATGTTTGTGCGCTAACTTATATCATCAAAGTAAGGTTTAGTTTGTTGTATACTCTCTTTCATGATTCTTGTGATGACTTGCTCTTAGCCAAAATTGGGGGTTAATATTTCCCCACTCTAAGTATCTTGACCATCTTTTAACAATTCGATGCCTTCTGCCTATATGTTCAAAACCTCATGCCCTTGTTGACAAAGTTCATCAAAATTATTCCAATGTTGAATATATGTAATGACCTTGACAAATTATGACTAATATCTCTTTGAGCAAGGCCTCAACTTTTGAGATGTCCTTGGCACCTTCCGTCACCTTTTTCCTTGTTGGAACTCTAGAAGGTCACCATTATACACTTCTTATGTAGCATCCTCTTCATCACTAGCCTTAAATTGTGATCTTTTAAAGGTCTCATCTAGCTCCTTGTGTTCTTCAACTATGTCCTTTATCTCTTCAACCTCGTTAACAATTCTATCTCTCGACCTTATCCTTTATTGTATATACCTTGTTCTTGAGCTCTTCTTGTTAACTCTCCTCTTGCCACATTTATGCAGTAACTATTTGTGTTGTTTACATGAACTTTTGAAAGATTAGCTTCATCAATTTCGCCTTACCCTGTGGATTGTTTAATCTCAAAGGCCTCAATGTTCTTTTAGAGCTCTTCTTCCCTCTATGTGAGTTCTTGTTTCTCAATCTCCTTTCTAAGCGATATTTCCTCCATGCTTTCCCTATGCAATTGTTTACTTATGAATAAATGAAGGTAGTCTATAGGCTTCATATTGATAATAAGGGCGTTTGAGAGTACATGCCATTATCTTGATCTATATTTGATCATATTGTCATGATTTTGGCTTAAAGTATGGATGTATGACACTCCGTTAAGGCTAACTCATTATCCTCGATCTCTAATTGACGCTAATAGGACTCTACATATACACTATTTAAAATGTTCGTGGGCCACTTCGATACCTAGGTGAATTAGGGCTAACCTACTTTGCTCCTTGGTTAAGTGTTGGGGGTTAATGGCATTGGATTTTGCCTCTACCTTTTTGTCTAACAACTCTTTTGTAATTAGGCACTTTGAAGGTACCTCAATTGAGCATTACCATTATAAGCTCCAAACATCCATGAGAGGTGTTTTTGAGCGATGGTAGAAACATTTACCTCCAAAAGCATAACCTACACACATGGATTAGCTTCTTCTTGCATATCATCTCCTTTGTCTACTTCTTCATATGCATCCACCTCCTCAATGCTCTGCACATAGGGCTCAAATGCCTCAGAGACTATCTTGATTTGTGACCCTTGTTGGTCTAGCTCCCCGATTTGCTTATCTTTATGTTTTGTCTCCTCTTCTCATTATTATTCTTCATTGGTCACCCATACATGAGTTTCTCCAACTTTGTTCTCTCCATTTGAGCATTTCCTCTTCATTTGTTTCATTGTCTTGGGTCTTCACTTTATTTGATTTACTCTGCCACCTTGAGTCTCTTTATTGTTTGCTTTCTCATATGGGGTTTTGTTGTGTGCTTATTCCACACTTTCTTCCTTATCTCTTGAACCTTTACATCTACCGACTAGTTGTGTGTTTCACTCTTGTTTGTTGGCCCCTCTATCCCCAAAAATAAAATAACTGGAGACTTAACCTTTGATTGTCCAACTTTAGTAGACATTGGTTGGATTTATGGTGAAGTCCATAAGGCAGTTTTCTAGGGTGAAGATCCTTGCACACAAGAGCCTTGTCTTGTCATTTTTTCCACTTCTCTTTCACCCACAACCCCTCCTTTTTTGGCATTGATGCTTCTTATTTGGGTTACCACAGGAGTATCCACTTTGGCCATGGGATTGACTTGTGTCTCATGGTAACCCTTTTTCCTTTTTCTGGAAGATGGCCTTCCGCTTCTTTATTTTCTTTCCATTTGCATTATCACGCATTCTTTCTAGAGTTTGTTATGCAATTCTTTCCCTTGCTATGTCATTGGGATTTCTTTTGGTAGGGTTACGTTTATAGGTCAATTGACACTTAATCACCTTTATCATTTCTACCAGTGCAGGGTATATCATGACCTTATTGTCCTTTCAGTCCTCATCTTTTCAAGGTATCTCCTTATTGGGGTACTTGAATTGAGACCCCATCATGAGGCTATCTTCTTCATTTTGCACAACCTCAACCTTTGCGCTTGAGATCTCATGTATTTTGTTTAAACTTCTTTCCACATACTTGGTCATGATCCAATATGAGAACTTGAGCTACACAATCATTTAGTTTGCATCCTTTTTCTTTACCTTAATGAGAGTGATGTTTTATCACATAAAATTTTCTAAGACCCCTATATGCATCGAGCATATTCCTTAGAATTTGAGTTTCATCGAACACCATGGTCAACTTTCTGTTGATTAGATAAGTGGATACATGTGTATCTCATTCCTCTAACTTTGTCAATTACCATCGTATATTCGCCTCTTTGCAACTTGCACTCCTTGGATAATTCATTTACTTGTTTGATCATAAGGGCCAATTACAAAAGTTTGACTTTGTTCATTTTCCCAGTTGACTTTGTGATGCACTCGGGTGTGATGGCCATCCTTCAACAAATTAGAATCTTCTTTTGTGTATGAGTGAAATTAGAAATTTCACTAACTTCTCAGGTTTCCTAAAGAAAGACAACTTCCAAATTTGTAACATTACATTATCTTTGAGCGACGTCTTGGTTGGGGCATCTTGTACTTTTAATCCATATTTTCTAACCTTCTTCAACTTAATGTCATAGTCAACTTTTAGCATATCTTTGTATTTGGTCTTGTTACAATTGACAAGGAATCAATCTACAATTTAACATATATTTTTTTAATCTTGCACCAAATCAATCAACTCTCAATTAGCTATTGAAGGTATTCAACAACTTAATTAATTATAGTTTGCATCGTGCTATGCATATAATTCAGTTAGTTTAATGATGATGTCATATAATAAACAACAATTGCATGATACACAATTATTTTCCTAATCAAGTATAAATGTCAATAAATACAACTTAATCTCATACAATACAATGTTGTACAAATACTCAATGGTATAGATAATCTCACCTAAAAACTACAACATGGTAAAGTAATGAAAACATAAGCATGCCATCAACGTTATAACATAATATACAACTGTTGTTGAAAAGTACCATATGACATAAGTGAATATACAAGTAATCCAACAACCTCTAATGTAATAAATAGTTTGGTAAACAAGTACACAATAGTACAATAGAGCATCTAGGAACAACTCTTGAAAATAGTGTAGTAGACATGAGTATGCATCAAAATTGGTTCAAATTAAATTATAATGAGGGATAACATCATTTGGGAGCTCTACCTCCAACCATAGATCAATGATCCCCTGCACAACTCCTCATTGGGAGTGGCCCTTACCTTCACTAAGGGGCAGATAATGATGATGCAAGCACCCATAACATTCTGGGAACATATGTGAACGTGCAATCACTATTACATATATCTAATCATAAATACCTTATATATGGCTCTATCTGTTATGACCTCAATCAGACATGTAAACTAGAAAGTATAGTGGACAAAAGATGTATACAACTATAACATTAATTTACTCAGAGCATTTTATAGTATATTTAGATTTCAAAGAATATAGGTCATTGTCCACATAAGCATGACTCTCTACCATGACAATAAATCTTCAATACTATTTTTGTTTAATCAACAATGGGTGGCTTGTAAAATGGCTACCTGCTTATCACTCATCATCCTTTAAACAAAAAAGATGACCTTTTAAAGTACAAATCAAAATCATAAATTATTTGTAAAGCAATCATATAAACTAGTCCATTTTAAACATATAATGAATACTAGGCGAAATTCCATACTATAATCTTTCACTCAAGAAGATAAATATCACAAGTTTGGAACAACAATTCAATGTTTCCATAGTATTCACCTACAACTTCAACTTACATAATTGTATAGCATATAGTGAATTTCTATTACCCAAAACAAAATACCTGAAAGTTATCCATAATGATGATATACCACAATATTTAATAAATGAATTATAGATATGCTTTTAATATGGTAATTGATCATAGAAGCATATGGTCTCAACAATCTATTAATAGATTCAACCTTTATGGATACCTAGATTTATACTAAAAAGTAATTATTTTGGTTAAGGGTTTGCTATACATCAATTCAAAGAGCATTCCATTACTAACTATAGTCCTATAGGTGGTTATATTGGCCACCTTGTTGTCCCCCAAATTTCACTTGTGAAAATTGGGGTACCGAATTAGAATTCCCTGTAAATATTAGAGAATTGAAAAAGAGAATTTTAGAAAAAGACTTAGTTTATTTTTGCTTCTCTTTGGTCAAGGTTCCAAGACTGAAATGTAACCATCAGACTCTAACTGTTATAATGCTTATTGCCTACAATGCAACCTCCCATCCCTGACTTGACCCTCATTAATGAGGGTCGAGTCTTGCATGTGTGGGGGTCTATTCGATCCCCACTATTAATAAGTCATTCTTGCCATTCTGAAACATTTAGACAACAAGATTTCGAGCTTTGTAATCACATTTCTCCATTCCCAAGGGTTTTTCATCATACTTAAGCGTTTGAAAGTCATTTTTATTAAGGTTTCCTCTATATTTCTCCATAATAGTGACATTTGGGGTTTTGAGTTTGTTTCTTTGGAGTTCTTCCTTGTAGGTAGTTCATCTTCTTGTTGTTGATCAAACATTTACTTATTATTGTTGTTTGATACTTCTTGCTTCATCAAGATTCTTACTAAATCCCTTGAAAACTTTTGCTCACCTTTCTAGCATCAAAGATTTTCACCAGCCATGCATCGGGGTTCGATACCTGCTTTGCAGCCTTAAACCTCCGAGAATGGTTTTTCAAATTTCCTCGCATAAAGGTCTTATGCCTATAATGCACTCTCAAAATTTTGACGTTAGATTTTATTGCTTCCCTCGCATCAGGGTTTTTAAGCTATTGTGTACCCCTAAAACCTTGATGTTAGGGTTTCTTGCACTCCTTGCATCAAAAATTTACGACTACTTTGTAACCTCCTGCTTTTGCCTCCCCTCCTCTTGCCTCTCTTTTGTCATTTTCTCATCCCCATTCACACTTCGCTTCCCTACTTCCCATTCTCTCATCCTTGATGTGGTTAGCAAATGTTTAGAATGCCCAAAAAGAAAGGGAAGGGAAAAGCAAGCAAGATGAAGTACCAATTTTAAGGAGGTACACCCCACTTTAACATTGACTCCAACATCGACCAGGTTAATGATACAAATTTAGGACACATTGATATGGAATATTTATGGAGAGTAAACACTTCTTTCAAGAATTTTTGGATGCAAAACATTTATGATAGTGACCTTCCTCGAGCCGTTGCATTTCCAATCTCTCTGGAATGCCCAAAACTTGTTATAACCTTGGCAAGTCATTACGACAAATAGAGAAGGGAGGTTCATACTCCTCGGGAAGGAGTTATCTTGAGACTTGGTCCAAACTACATTCAAAAGATGTTGAAGATTCTTGATCATGAAGTTTTCATGGAAATCACTTCAGAATCGATGCAACAATTCCATGATGACAATAAAAATGATTGTCATAGATCCTTAAATAAGCACTGGCTTGCCAAGCCCAAGGCCTCGATGTCTAGGGTACCTAAGGTGATTCCCAGGCAAGATTTCAAGCTTGAAATTAATGACATTATTGCTCTTCTAAATAGGGTGGTGGGAAATCCTACAAAAAGAGATTACACCAAATGGATGTTTCAATATATTTAGATTATTTATGCCAATAAGTAGCACATCAATTAGGCCAAATTGATTAGCAATTTAATCCACAAACAACTATGCGAAATAATCACCACTTATAAGTTTTATATGATGTCATATCTCATCTATGTTGTTTCATGAAGGAGATTATACAATGGCTTGTCCACAATAGGTCTAATGTCTACATCTCAAATATATGAATATTATCTTCAATTGATAATAAATGAGAGTGATAAATATTTTTGTCATGTTAATGATGCCTTTCTTCACTTTATCATTCAAATTTTTGAGGTAGAGCCTTATAATCAATGATTCTCCATAGATTTTAAGATGAGGTGGTTTGGTTCATTGAGTTCCCTACATTTTCTTACATCAGGGTATGTAAGTGTGATTTTGCTTCTTATGTGCTTCCAAAGTTTGTAGATGATAGATGGGCACTCATAGATTTTGCAGTAATTCATGGTGACATAGAAGCATTTGGTTTTTAAACATAAATCTTTTGACATTCATTTTCCAATAACTATTGGCGTGTACACTTGTGCCACACTACATAAGGCTACATTAGTAGAAGTAGACATGACACGAATCACCCTCCAATCATTTCATAGCCATCACTCATTTGATATAAAAGTAATAATATATCATGCTTTAAGTGGGTCATTTAAACACATCCTTTATAATGAGGACTTTTGGGTGGATTGTGATTAATGAAAGGGAAGTAAGACTTCTTGACTATATCTGCTTCATTTTAGATCAAATAATCAAGTTCAATATTATGGATATTCCTAATGATTTAAATATTGAAGATGAGAGTGAAGTGATAGATGAGAACTACTTTTCACAAGGAAAAAAAAAGGCACATATCCCTAGGGTTGACTAAAGTCAACAAGAGATAACATCATTAGAGACTTGAACTCAAGGAGTCTTTAGAATAACTTTGGCATGGATTGTAAGAAAAGGCATGGACATGCAAGATTCCAAAATTCATCCACCTTTGAAAGATGCATATAAACCTCCCCCTGAGCTGGTAAAGCAAAAAGATGTAGAAGATCAAACAACACCTTTTGGCACTGCATGGAACATTGTTGTTGTGATGGAATAAACAAGGAGCTCTCACCTCAACCTAAAAAGAGATCCCTAAGTTCAATCTCAAAAAGTCAACTGGTGGGAAGGGTATTCCTAGGATATCAATTGGGTTGAGTGAAACACCTGAAAATGTGGTTTATTTGCATGAGTTGATTAAGAAAACCACATTGCAATTCATGCCTGTAGATCCTCCATTTTTGGATCCCAAAGAAAACCCCTCAACAATAATGGCCCCTCTTCCTTTTGATAAAAAACAAGAATCTATTTCTCAATACATAGCCAAAAAGACCATTGAATTAGTCCCTGAAGAAGGGAAATCTCTTCTAGAGGTGGTAGGAACTTCTTCCAAAGTGATGGAACATTACCCTGTTATTCAATAAGAAGAAGAGTTAGACACTAAACAAGTTTTGGAATTAGAAGTCACACCTCCTCTACAAATGAAAGAAAGAATGAAGCTTGTGATGGATCAGACTCTTATTGCTCAAGAACATGGGTAGGTTTAATCAACATCAATGCAAGGAGAAATGGATACCTGAGTGTCCCAATGACTGACCAAGATAGTGAAAAAAACAAATAAGACTATTCCACCTTTGTAAATATATTTCAACACTATAATTCCTTCACATCTTTGACCTGCCAAGAAACCCAAAAAGGTTTCTCAAATTATTCTAGACGATTAAGGTGAGAGGAATTATGAAATTGATATTCCCCCTCTTGAAAAGTCAAAAAAAGAGATCACATATGTGGATTACTGGGTTTCATGCGTTCAATTGGGCAAGCCTACTCACGAGGGGATTGAAGGAGGATGTGTAGATCGCCATTAGTTCATTGATTGAAAGATTTGAACATGATACAACCACAAAAAATCAATTGAAGGAAAAGGTATACCAACTTACTTTAGTAATAAAAAGAATGATCAGTTTGATGCAACCAAAACTTCAAGATTATATTTTGAATACTAAAACTCTGTGAGCAACCAAGAGAATAGGGAACACGGGGAGAGATACTAACGAATGGTCCAAGAAGTTGTTGGAACAAGGTGTATACACATAATATTTTCAAACTTTTATCACTTACTAACACTTTGTATCTTGTAGGAACCGTCTAATCTCAATTTCTCTGAATGCATGCCTTAAGGGTATACTGAGAAAGGGGTGGGCAGACCATTGATTCTTCATAAGATTGTTGTCCCTTTTTCCACCTACCATCTACACACTTGTCTCCTAAAACCATTTACCCTAAACTTATTCTTCTCTGTTGTACCCATTCTAAACATTTGTTATATCATTATCCTCTTTTTTCTTGTCTTGATCCCCTTTTGTTAGCTGATTGTACTAGGTCGATTGGGTTGACCCTGTACATTTTTCAACCTCTGATTACTATACAAGGTCTACTGGGTTGACCTTGTACTATTTAAGGGATATTTTTCACTTGGAGTTTTGTTATCCATTCAGCCGACCTAGCTTGGGACCTAGTGATTTATCTCCCGAAAACATATAGGGTCGAATGGGTCAACCCTATACAACCGACATATTCGAAAGGATTTAGGTAAATATCCACCTATATATACAAGTTTATTTCCAACCATTTGAGAATAGAGAAGCGGAGAAGATAAGTGTGAATGAACGTCTGATTATTGACCATTCTACTTGAGGAATAAAGCTTAGGGTTCCATAATTTCTTTGGAGATACAAATCTTGCCTTGTAAAGAAGTCTTTTGGATGGATAGATAGGTTGTGTAGCCTAGAGTTGATTTGTCTTTGTTATCCTTACATACCAAAACAATATCTTGTGAAACATCTTGGCCAAGGGAGAGATTGAAGCTCAACAGGTTCTTCTTCAAGGTAAGTATTCCTAACTTTATTTCTCCTTTGTAAGAGTACGTAGATAATGCAATTGTGCTTCTCTTCCATGCATTAGGATTATGTATACATTGACGTGAGTATATTTATTTTATGCATGTTTAGTTTAGTTTGTTTTTTTTCTAACCCCCACTTTGTGCCATAGGCTTTGGTGTGCACTAGATTCGATTTACTTTCTTATTTATTAGACATAAGTGAAACATTAAATCTAGGAATCTTTTAGGGTTGTTGCATGATTATGTTAGACTGTAGGCTTTGGAACCCTCCCTAGCATGGTGTATTATGACAAGTGATCCCATAATCGGGTCTCACAAATCCCCCTCTTGGTCATGCTCTTGCTTAACAAATGTATTCCCAATTGGAAGTGTAGGTATGTTGTATCTTCTTTGAGCCATAATTGATTTATAGACATGATGCATTTATGATTTCATACACAAAGAAACACTACGATAGCTCGACCATTGAAGTCTACTCTGTGATAGAAGAAAAAAATAATACACTTACAAGAAAGAGGCTAAATACAAAGAAGAATTGGGTAAAGTGAAGAATTTTCTACCACGATTGCAATCCCTGGATAGGGTAGATGAGGATATTTTGGTTGATGAAGGAGTCTTGATAGAAGATGAATTAGGGGAACAAGTCGAGTTGCATAAATTTAAGGAATAAAGGATATTATTAGTTGACCCCATTTTTGATATTAGCAAAGCAATCAAAAAATTTCCATGCCCATTCTTTGGAGGAGGGGAAGTAATTTCTTAAAAGATATGGAAGGAGCCTTCAAAAAATTGATTGATCAAGAAACTAGCCTTACTCTTTTTTCAATTACGAATCAATTCAAAGATTTGTGCATTTCTAAAACTCATTTGACAAGTTGGGCAAGGATTTGAAGAATTTCAAAATAATTCCTCAACAAACAATAAATGTCTAGGTAGAGACTAAAATTCCTTATCAACATTCTGAAGGCCCAAACTATGACAAGTTAGAAAACACATTGTAGAAATTTGAAGAATAAGAGGATAAATGATCTATGTAGGAAGAAGTCTTTACCATTGAAAATGAGGAAGGAGGTGAAGAGTAAGTGCTAGAGAATACTCCCTGACTTGTATTTTAGAATTGCATTCTATCACAATCTTCTTTACAGGTTGAGAGTTGCATTTTGGTTTGAAAGCTTTTACAGTTTTATGTGCAACTTGAACAAGTCAACATGCACCCTGAATTGTGCAACCAAATTTTATTTTTAGATTTTTTTTCTTAGAATATAGGGTTAAGGTTTATTATAAGTAGAAGGATTACATGCCTCTCAAAGGTTTGTCAAACTTTTTTAACTTTTGCAAGAAGAGAATTTTTTGAAGGGAAAGAAGAAAAGAACTTTGTGTTTTTTCAAGAAAAAAAATAAAACTAAGTGTTGTAGGACTTTGAGCTTGTCTTTAGTTATGAATGTTCTTATGCTCATTTATTCATAATATTGTTTTCTTCATTCTTTCCTAACAAAATTCTTAATTGATGGTAATTTAATTTCAAGTTAATGGATGCAATATCTAAGTGAAATACACATTTACTCACTTATTTACATTCCTTCTATTTTTTCATAGTTAATACTTTTTATTTTCTTGAATTTACTCTGTTACTCATATCTC
Source organism: Torreya grandis (assembly GCA_037957365.1). NCBI lineage: Eukaryota > Viridiplantae > Streptophyta > Pinopsida > Cupressales > Taxaceae > Torreya > Torreya grandis. The sequence continues at coordinate 1,385,744 of JARHVA010001648.1, read as the reverse complement.
TTTTATCATACATGAAAACCCCCAAATGAATTTAATAAATACATTTACGAATATGTTAGGTTTATACTTTTATTTTCTTTTGAATAAAGGTAGCTTCACCTACAAATAAAAGAGGGACTCTGCCCTGTAATACTATTGACTACGATGCATGGATTGAAGTGTCATACACTTTTTATAGCCAATAGTTTTTGGCATCCACCGTGGGGCATGCTCTGTGCTAGATCGTGTAACCCATAAATATCTACATGAATTGAATCTATTTCACCATTTTGATAGAAAGATGTTTCACCAGGGCTAGCAAAGCTAAAAGGATCTCTAACCCTTTCTTCGAGTTACAATAAGTCAATTTCTAGTTGAATCCTAAGATGAAAATAATAAATAGAGAGTATGTAAGTTTGCTTACAAGTCCAAGAATCACAAAGACACTATAAGGAGGTACCTTGGTTAGTCATGATCTTATTTTTCCTAGGACCATTATACCTCAAAGAGTAGTCTTTCAAAGGATGGTTGTACCATGGGAAAATGTCATTGACCCATTAGCTCTTGGGCAGTTACATGAATTACCAAGAGGCTCAAGGAAGAATTTACCCAAGTCTTCTAGTGACGAGAAAGAACATCCGAATGAACACATATTTGTATTCTTTTCCAGATGTGGGATTTTGGGAGTTCAGCATGAAGATGTTATGGTAAGACTGTTCATAGAAACTCGTACAGATGGAGCTGCTACATGGTTCTATCATTTGGATGCAAGTTCCATTAATAACCAGAATGCTATGAAATCAAAATTTGAAGCTCATTTCAAACCAACTAAAGATGTACACACCTTAATTTATAAATTGACTCAAATTAAAAAGGAGACACACAAACCAATGCGTGATTTTGTAGCCAAGTTCAATAGGTTATTGAATAAAATTATGCAAGTAGCTAAGCTTACCGTAGAGAATTAGAAGTGTTTCTTCATCAATGCCCAATTTCTAGTAGTTGATTTCCTCTTGAGGAGAAATATACTACCTAATCTAAAGCAAACACAAACATTTTCTACTCAAGTTGAAGACGATATGGTCATGGCTAGAAAATTGTGAAGGGATTCTTCAAAATCTAGAGGATCAACTTCAAGTCATGAATCCACTAAGTAATTAATTCAAAAATTAGAAAATGACATTATTATTTTAAATAAGTAGTTAGCTCAGAGACAATTGACATCATCACAACAGGAAATCCCTAGGAGAGGTTACGTACCAAATAATAATCGGCCAAGGTTTTCTGCTCTATAACCAAGGTTGGCCATTGAGGTTCCCTAATTAATACAGTTTTGGAGACCAATGTAATTTATGTTTATGACGAAGATGAGCTTGAAACAAATGATACAAGTTATTAGGAGTATGAAACTAATAAACATGGTGGTGACTCCAGTAATGCTTTTTTGGAACATGAGTGTGACAAAGATGATTATGAATATATAGTTGAAGATATGAATGGATAATCTTATGCCATGTTTACAAGATCTCAAAATGAAGATGTCAAGAAGAACCAAGATGTTGATAGGGTAAAAACCAAAATGAGAAAATTGTAAGTAATTATGCTCCTAAGATGTCACCTACCCCTACAATACTCCCTAGAGGTTTTTCTCTTCCTTTTTAAGGGAAAATGAAATAACCAAAAGCTAAGGCAATTGTTTCACCTCATACTCAGAATTCAGAAGGTTAGAAGATCAATGAAATTTTGAAAAATAAGGTGGCTTCAATGCCCTAGAGATTTGATGCCACGTCTTCATCTCTCATTCCCTCATTTGACATATTATATCATGTTAATAAGTCCAAATTCAGATGTCCCAAACATAATATTTGAGATCAAATATAGATCAGTTGAATCACTTGTACCATTTCATCAAAGGGGGTCAAGGTAATATGATTAAGCTTAATTTCAAATGGATTATAGCTATGCCTTCGAATACCAAATGGTTAACCTCTATCAGACTACTTCTCCTTATGATAAATAATAGTCATTCTACATAACCCTTTTTTTAAAGGGTTTCAAGCTAAGTAATTATATTATTGATACGTGAGTTTTTGAAAATGTTATGCCTGTCAAGGTTGCTCATGCTTTAGGTCTTACTTGAATGAATACTTTTGGCTAGCATTTCTCTATGAACATAAAACAACTCCTATTACTTATCTAGATCAAAGATGCACAAGTATATTTAGTGTCCTTTGCATAGAAAATGATTAAAATAACAATCTCGGTTATAGAAATTCTAGCTACATATGGAAATTTGTTAGCAAGGAGCTTTTGCAAAGAATCAAGAGGAGAGATTTAGATGGATTTATCTCATGCCATAATTTTGGTCAATGGCATTAAACATAAGTTGGAACATGAGTCAAAAGCTAAGATTACAATATGGAAGTCAAAATACCCAAGCACTGATATTCTTCTTGAAGATGTTGGTTTGAAGAATTACATCATGATGTCTGAAGCAAAGATAGATATGCCTAAACTAGTGAGAAGCAACTCTAATGATGTTTGGGTTCTTGAGTTTTATGAAAGCTACTCATCAATATATTATGGGCTAGGTGTCACTTATTACACCAAGCAAGGAAGTTTTCCCTTTTTATTTTAAATTGTAGTTTGAATGCACTAACAACACTGTAGAATATGAAGCCTTGCTTCATGGGTTAGACACAATTGAAAAAACGGGAATTCAGAACCTAAAAGCATAGGGAGATGCTAAACTCATCATAAGGCAAAGTCAAGTATTAATATCAGATAAATAATGATCATTTGAGGCATTATAAGAATAGAGTTTGTGATTGTATTGAGGCTTTTGGCATTTTTTCAATTGGGTCAGTCCTAAGGGAAGATAATGACAAGGCTAATGCACTCGTTGTTTCAATCGTTTATGATTCCTACCCCTGAAATTAAACATGAGAAATACACTACTGAAATCGTATTTATGCCAAGTGTACGTGATGATGCTTAGCATTGACAAGTTTTCAAAAATGATGAGTAAATAATTAATTTCTTGTAAAAGACATACAACTTCAAGAATTTGTATTTTGAAGGAAGTACTTCAGCTTAAAAGGAATCACATGCTCAACAAAAAAAGGGCCATGATGGAGATGAGTTTTCCACCAAAACTGCAAAAGGACCTAAAAATATAGATATTGGTGGGAAGGAAGATGTAATTCAACCTAAAGGTAATAAAATCCTAAAAGGATTAGTTTCCATTGAAGATTTATTTGATAAGCACGATAGATATATAAAAGGGAAAGTGCAACCTTAGACATTAAAATCTTCTAAATATGAACATGTGAACATTGGTAATTCTAAAAATCCCAGGTATATTAACATTGGGAAATATTGCTCCAAAGAATAAAGAGATAGATTCATTAATCTCTTTAAGATATATAAGGATGTGTTTGCCTAGAGCTATGATGAGTTGAAACCTTTTAAACCTAAAGAATTGAAACATAACATTCTACTAAAGTCGAATATGTCACCTATTTATCAAAAGTAGATGCCTAAAATCAAAAGATTTCTTCAATCATTCATGCTAAGATTCAAAATATGCTAGACACACATATTATCTTCCCTATTCATCACTCTACATGGGTTACCAGTCCATAAAAAAATGGTGAGATTCACATCTATGTTGATTTCAGGAATTTGAACTAAACATCACTAAAGGACAGCCATCCCTTACCTATTATGGAATCAGTGACTTCAAATTGTTACAAGATCAAAGATGTTTTCCATGCTTGATGGGTTTTATATTGAAGATCATCATAATATAGCCTTTATGATGCCTTGGGGAACTTTCACCTATAGGAGAATGCCTTTAGACCTCATAAATGTTGAGGCCACATTTTAGAGAGATATAGATTTAGATTTTCATGATGTCATTAATAAGATCATTGTGGTTTTCTTAGATGACCTGACAGTCTTTTCCAAAAAGTGTGAAGATGTTTTAACTTTTTAGGACTAAGATGAATGTAAATCCTATGTCATTAAATAGCCGAGTACAGTAAATCAGAGTAGAAACATAAAATAAGTACAATCACTGATTTGTTATAGAGTTGACATAATTTGACCTTTATAAAAATTAAAAATAAATAATGTAAATTAGAACTTAGCTAAAAAATGACTAAGACAGATGATCTAGAGGCTAAAAACTAAGGCAAAGACTGGTTTGAGTGTCACAAATAGGGTCTATATTTTAAAACCCACATGGACAATAGCATCCTAATTGGATAATAGTGACATATGACAATAATGTCATTGTTTTGGTGATAGTGTCCTTTGTGCAGGACTGTTTCAAGCTTTTGGATGCACCTGTGTCAAGGTCTTTAGGCATGTTCCTATGTGCACTAGTTCTAAAACTCCATAGATGGTATGTTTTGATTGATTTTATGGGCAAACCCTAATCTTCCATGGTACTAGGGTATTCGATTGATACAAGCAGAAAAGTGTGTTTGTCAGTGGGGTAGGTAGGACATCCTCAACATGTTGTTATGATGAGAGTTACCTACATACCAATACTCTGAAGAGGGATCAAGTCCAATGTAGTTCTCCCCACCTAAGTGCTAGTGTAAGTGCAAGTGAAGCTAGTATGATAGTTGACTTGAGTACTTTGAATGTGCTTGAAACCAGAAATCTGAGTAATCTAAGATTATAAATGTTGTATATGATAGTATGCACAAGTAGGGCACAATAGGGATTGATAACCTGAATCGTGCATAACTTGTTTTGAGTTTGCATACGTAATTTGCATTTGATTTTCATCTAGTGGTTAGAGGGCTAAAAGTCATGTATATATAATGTTTTGGTGGTTGTGTAGGTGTTGAAAGAGGTCTATGACGACCCTAGGAGGTCTAAGATTTGAAAATATATCTATTTGTAAAAAAATGAGGGAAAGGACAATAGTGCCAATATTGAGACACATGGTGATACTATCCCTATTATGGTGCTAGTGTCCAAGTGAATCTAAGGCATGAAGGGCCAAGATGCAAGAATGAGGGTCTAGGACTACTTTAGGGATGACTAGGGATGCCTATGGCCAACACGAAGGTTAAATAAGTGTGAAAATAGACCCTAAGATAGGTCTAGGGCTAAGCTAGAGATATGTGGCCTCGAGTAGCACTCTTAACACTCAAGTGTTATTTTTAGGTGATTACATTCCCCCCTAATTCTATAAATGCAACAAAGCAAAATGACTAGGATAAAGGAAAAATAAACATACCTAGACTTACCTAAGAGGTGAAGCCCATGAGTCTAGATCTGAGTATGTGAAACATACTCCATTGCGTGTCCTGCAAGTGAAATGTACATAAATCAATCCTTAATAGATATCAAAATAAAAGACAAAACTAAGTAAAGAAGTAAAATTGATTAAAACTTAGTAAACACTAAGTAAAAGGATATGAAATAGCAAATAAACAAATACACCCATTGGACATGCGAACCAATGCATAAACTTGGTGATAACCTATGTGTGTACGTGTATATAGTAATCAATCAATGAATAACTTGGATTTAGCTGATGGCTTGCTCAATCCCAATGTGTGGGTGGCTCAAGAGCCATGTCCAATTTTGATTCCATCATTGCCCACCCTTGTTTGGTTGATCATGACCTATGAATATCTTAGATTGGACTGATGGTGTGTCCAACACTCTCATGTAGGTGGCTCAAGAACTCAAGTAGACTATAACTCCATCATTTCATACCCATGTGTAGTAGATGCCTCTAAAACTAAAACTGCATGATATAACTAGAAATATCTAATTGAAGATGTTGGCCCTCTAGCCACTCAAGTATATTACGCAGTTTCGAGCCACTTTAGGATGCCAATCACTGTAGATGGAGAAAGGTATGAAACTAGTGTGAAAACTAAAATATGATGTTTGATGTATGCAACATAGATAATGACATGGAATTTTTCATTCCATCTAATCAACCTATTTATAAGTAAACAAATGGAAACAATGTGCCACACACATGCCTCTAAATCTGATATCTGAGCATATAGATTCTAGATTGAATTATAACAATCTATATCTAAGTATTTGAGCATTTAATGGGAATGGTCATTTTGCACATGATGCTTCTAATATGAGAAAATTGGTATGAATCTAAGAAAATTGATCCAAAACTAGTAAATCTATAATTAAACTTGTGCAAACCTAGGCTGTACCTATTGTACTTTTCTAGCAAATCTAGATTTTTATGAAACTGAGGCTACTAGATTGTAACACCATATCTTGGACAGTATCACCATGTGGTACTAGTATCCCAATTTGCGCGTTAATGTCCAACTGCTCTTATTTCTATGCAACTATAATCAATTTTTATGTCACTATTTCTCACTATGTTTATCAGAGTCTGATTTTTGTAATCTAAGCTTGTGTGCTGAAACTATATTGTGAGTGCATTATGGGAGCCTTTTACTTATGACAAACCCTTGTAAATTCCCCCTCTATTGAGGGGAGTTGTTGAACTTGTGCAAAAACTATCCTCAAAAGAAAAAACTTTGAAAGATGTGTGTTAGCCAGAGCATATATGATATCTTCATAATAATCCAATATAGTATGCATACATAACATTGAAATGTAAGATAATCTGAGCATAAGTTTGCAATGTGCAATGCATGTTATGTCTAGCATTCACAAGGCTATCAAGATAGATATAACAATGTAACAACAAATATGAGTAATAACTGAGTAGCTACCTAGGGGGATGGGGCATGATATCCATCACGTCACCCAAGTAGGAAGTGGAGATGCATGAGGTCCCTCATGGCATCTAAAATTGGAGTGTGCAATAAGCGAGAGACAAGTTTCATAGCCACAATGCATACAAAAAAACATACATACAACACATATGAGGTATGCAAAGTAGGCCAAGGGGGTATAATACAAGAGACATGGGTGCATGTCACTAAATTTGAGAAATCAAGACATATAAAGACATGTTCAAATGTCCACATACGTAAAAAATAAGCAAGTTGGATTAGAGACAGATAGAAGAACATGTTCAAATGTATGCATACACAATTATTAAGGCACACACAAGGACATTGGCACATGTCCAAAACATACATACTATGAAAAGAAGTGGCATGGAGCCAAAGAATAGTGGCATATTCAAATGCCCTCAAATAGAAGAAGCATAGAGATAAAATATATTCTAAACTAGGAAATCTAGAATTCAAAGTATGCTTGAACATGTGATACAAATCTATGTAAGAGCTAAGATGTACATATGTTGAGTCTAAAGTAGTAATAGTTGGCAAAAAATCTAAGTGTAGCATGATCAATATCAAGATATAACAATGCTAAATCTATGATGTAGAGTTTAGAAAGATGTAACTTGGTTATCAAAATTATGTATATGGTGTCTTCAATTAGGCAAATGTGTCAAATGAAGAACCCATGTATCTGTGTATATACCCTGAATGGGTAGATAATAGTAAATATAGATTGTTGTAATGGATATGACTCCTTTAGCAATCTGCAAGCACTTGACAAGAACAAGTGAAGCATATATGTGTGATAAAATTGACTATACTAAGATAGCTAGCATATGTAGTGTCTGGAAAATATATGAATTGTAAACATGGTAATGCATATAACTTATATTTTATGTTTTTTGAGTAATATATTTGAATGTTTTTGTGTTTTTGACATATATTGTTTTTGTATTTTTGGATCTAATCTATGTACAAGTAACATATAAATGAAACTATATACAAGGAGCAAGAGAGAAGGACAGTATGTACAAGAAGGGATAAATGATACTAACCGATGAGTCTCATAGGAGACTCACTATCAATATGCCCTGTGCCAAATAAAGGAACAATGATCATGTGTGCTATATGAAAAGGTAACTATAGTCCTAAATCCTATTGTACTGAGTGATCTATAGCTGATACAACCTATGAAATGGTGCTAGGAATCCATGAAATTGACTATGGTATCCTTTGAATTGTAGGGGTATGAGGGACCCATCTGGTAGAAGATGTTGTAGCTGGAATAACTGCCCTATGTTGAGGACCCCGAGAACTCAATAACACTGATCTCGAAAGAAAGTGAGTAGAGGGAGACCCTATAGAATCTGCAACATATCTCTAACACAAGGGTCTCTGTAATAATGGTCTCTATGGGAGAATTTGTGTCCATGGAAACACTATAGGAGTAGACCTCTCTTTTAATGGTGGCTCCACTGAACTTTGTGGTGTAATGATAAAAACTATGCTTAGAGATATAACGGGTAATTGTGTTGTAATTGGTAATTATGTTGTAATTATAATTGCAGTGTAACTGTTTGTGGGACAAGTAAAAGATACTCATATGAAAGACCATAAACTGTGATCACCTTATTTTCATGTAAATATTTAAGGCATCTATGCATAGTTGATGGGATGTCTCGTAATTGTTGTATTCATGGCCTACCCAACAACATGTCAAATGTGCCTATACTAGGTACTATTGAGAATCTAGTGGCCACATATGTTGGTCCAACTTGTAGTGGAAGTACAATCTCCTTGATGGAACTCTGAACATGGCCACTAAAACCATGAATAACTATCTGGAAGAGATATATTTTGCTCTAAATACCCTAAATATTGTAAAGTGTGATAGTGCACATGTTAATACTTGACCCACTGTCCACCATAAAACTCTGAATAGTATGATGATCTATGTAGGCATGTACAAAGAGTGCATATGAATTTGAATCATCATCAATAATCTCTTGCTCTGAGAAACTGATGAGTGGTCTAGCTAGAACTGTAGTATGGTACACACCAATGATATTGTGTAATGGGTGTGTATTCTTTGTAGTATTTTGATATGATGTTGGTGGTGTATGTGCTTGATACATGTAGTGAACACCTGAAGATCCCCCTACCTCCTCTTTTTTATGTTTTGAAAATAGATCTAAGAATATTTTCAATGCTTAGATTTAATTTTTTGAACTTTGGGTGCCTTTGTGGGTGTGCCACATCAATAATGTTAGCCTCTTTCAAATCTTATATTTTATACTTCAAGATGATGAATCAGTTTTTTGTATGGCCTAATACCTTTTGATATTCACAGATTGCATTAGAATCATAGTTATTTGGAAGAGGCGAGTCGTACCAACCTCTTTGATGGGATGAGAGATATGACATTGCATTCCAAGAGTGGCTATAAAACCCCTATTGGTGATTTTGGAAGGTTGGAAAAAACTTTGTGTGGACGAGCTCATAAAACCAGGCGAGGAGATAGATTTGAAGCTACGTTAATTGTTGCCTTTGAATCACTCTTGTTTTTAGTGGCCCTTACCTTGTATGAAGGCTTACTAGAACTCTTAGTAGTTGATTCATATCCACTTGTATATTTTAGTTTTCCCATAGAGAGAAGCTTGATTTATCTTTCTTTCATTGTGTGGCATAAGCATGTGAAGGTTGGAAACTTATTGAACAAGATAGCCTCATGTAATACTAGTAGTAGGCTTTGTTTGAATATGTCCTAGAGCTCTCTATCTGCCATGGGGCTAGTCAACTTGGCTAATATAGTCTTATATCATAAGACATTCTGTAATAGGCTCATCTGATTTTTATTTCAATTGTGTTACTTGAGTATATGAGATCTTACCACTGATGTTTATTGATATGCGTGATAAAAACATATTTGCCAATGTATTGAAGGCAATGATAGACTAATTTGATAGGACACTTAACCATTGCAAGACATAATCCTTTAGACTGCATGGAAACCACTTATGAACTAATCACTGGACACGTAGTCTAAACATGCTACATGGAAAGCTTGGAGATGTTTCTCTAGGTCACCCTTACCATCATACAATGTAAGCTTAGATGCCATAAATTCAGATGGCAAAGGATTTGTCGCTATGTGATGTGCAAAAGGTGTATGTAAAAGAACATGAATCCAAGGTGTATGTAATTATAAATATATCATGTCTACAAATCAATCCTAAGTCAGAGAAGATAGATCATACTTACACTTCCGATTGAGGATACATTATATAATAGAGAACATGATCAATATGAGAATCTGCTAGACCCAATTAGGGAATCTCTTAGCACAATAAACCATACTAGGGAGGGTTATAAAGCCTCTAGTCAAGCACACTCATGCAATAACCCTAACTGAGCCCTATAGATTATATTCACTAAATTAATAAAAAATACAGTCTAATCTAGTGCTCACCAAAGCTTGTGGCACAAAGTGGGGGTAATGAACAACAAAAATAAACATACATAAGAGACGCATACTCAAGTCAATGTATACAAAATCATAATACATGGAAGAGAAGTCCAATTGCATATCTATCTACTCTTACAAAGGAGAAATAAAGTTAGGAATACTTACCTTTGAAGATGAACTTATTGAGCCTCAATATCTCCCATGGCCAAGGTGCTTCACAAGAGGTTATTATGGTATGTAAAGATGATAAAGATAAATCAGGTCTAGGCTACACAACCTATCAATGCATCTAAAAGACTTATCTATAAGACAATATCCATATCTCCAAAGAAAGTATGAAACCCTAGGCTTGCTCCTCAAGTCGAATGGTGGATAAGCAGATGCGTAATAGCTCTTACTTCTTCTTATCTTTTCTTAATAATGGAAAAATGATCTTGTATATATAGGTGGATTTAACCCTGAGCCCTTTCAAAAGTTTTAGCTGATAGGGTCGACCTAGTCGACCTAGTATAATTATGGACAAAAATTCACTAGGTCACGAGCTAGGTTGGCCAAGAGCCAACCTAAACCCTAAATGAATTTCACCCACAATAGTACATGGTCGACCCAGAAAACCTAGTAATGTAAATCATTTAAAGGGACTTAAGGCTTGGAAAAGGGGGATAAAAGGTAGGAAATGACTGAGGAGTGTGCAATAGAGAAGAACACGCATATGGATATGTTTTTTAGGACATAAGTGTGTAGATAACAAGTGGTAAAATGGACTAATCCTATGAAGTACCAATGGTCTGCCCACCCCTTTCTCGTTGCACCCCTTAAGGCATATACTTAGAGAGATTGAGACTCGGTGGATTCCTGTAATATAAAGAGTGTAAGTGATAAAAGTTTGATAATATTATGTGTATACATATGGCCCACTTGAATCTCATCATGTGTCACTCGAGTGCAACACGGGATGGTGCTTCAAGAATATAACATGATGACACATAACATTGATGCTAAGTAAAATGCAGTAAGGAGAAAATAATATAAATTAAATGACAAAATTGAAAAACACATACCTTTACTTACCTTAGTGCTATAGATAAAGAAAGAGACTGTGAGAGAAGTGAAGGCATCCAATGTGAATAACATTAGGCGAACCCATAGAGATTAGTGCAAAAAATAGCAAAAAATTGAATTTTTTGAAATATAGGCATATAGTAGTGGAAAAGATTATGTATGATGTCACGATTTCAAAACTTTTTATGGTTTGAAAAAAGTGAGCAAAAACAAAGATATGAGCAAAACAAGGAATCTGACAGTATATATTTGAAAGGTAAAGAATTGTGAATAGTAAGTTTAAATAGGATGAGAAGAAAGTCATTTGCTTCTTATTTGACGTATTTAGAGAGAAATATAGAGCTTTGAGATACCAAACAAAATAAAATAGAGCTAAGATGGTGAGGTGATGATAACTGAGATGAGAGGGATGCCCAATGCCTGCAGTGAGTGTAGCATAGGTAAGAAACTGAGAATTTCAAAATTGTTTTTGAGTATTTTATTGAATATTAAGTGTTTTGTATAAAATTATAAATTAGACCAATTCTAAAAATCAAAATGAATCCCAGATAGTTTCTAAGGGTACTAGAGGCCAAAAGGGGAAATGGTTTGAAAGCAATCAAAGTGTAACTGTCGAAGGCATTTATTACAAGTAGGGAAAGGAGTCAGTAATTTGAACCAAGTCGACCTAGTCAACCTAGTAGGCTGAAAATTTTGATTCCACATCGCTGACTTGGTAGGTGTGTGTTGATTTAGTTGATTTAGGGAAGCTACTAACTTAGTACCTCATTGCCAACTTAGTTATCTAAACCAGATTGCCAACTTAATATTAAAGGGGGGAAAATGAAAGGGTCGACTTAGTTTGTTAAGTCAACATGGTCAACTAAGGACTATTTGGTCAACTTGATGTTTGACCAAGTGTCTAGAATAGTATATAAATGTGTGAAATTAGCTGAAATAATACTTAAAAAGTTTAGAATACTTGAATGAGTATTGAAATGGCCATATAGGCTAAAATAGGCCAAATTGGTCAAAAATGGATAGATTAAAAAAATAATTGTTAAAAATTTAAAAAGAATGTATATGCTTATAAGTGACATAGATGTCTAATACATCTTTTATTGTTTGATGGCTATAGGGGCATCCAAGATTTTTATGATTAGTGGATGCAACACAGCTCTTAGACCTTTTAGAGCGATTGACAGTGGAGGATCAAGTGAGGTTAGTCACACTAGGTCTAGGAGGTATTATGGAGATGTGTCGAGTACCATTAAACATGAATCTTGTAGTCATGTTCCTAAGAGCTTGAGAATGATTGACTAATACTTTCAAATGGGTGGTGTATGGGGATACCATTGAGGTGGGTATCACCCTAAAGAATGTCCATGATATTCTTGGACTTATGATAGGAGGTATGCTGGTGATCATGGGAGTATCAGATGGATAGGAAGAGAGGTGAGCATTAACCTTATGGGTAACAAGCTTAGATAGGATATATCCCAGGCTAAGAGTGAGTATTTTTGAAATGTATATAGCTCAGATTTTAGATATTAGTAGTGATAGGATTTGTGACAACATGGGTGTTGTGTCACAAGTCAGATAGCAAGGTACTAATATATATGTTAGCCTTATGTCAGTCCATTTTAGAGCGCAGGCACTATATTATAGGTTTTATCATTTGGGTTTAGCTCATGCATGATATGTATGGTATGCTATCCAGAGGGTAGAAGACCATGGGGATGGTGATTTTATTGAGTTCTTGGATATACAAGAGGTTTTTGATATATTGACCAATTAGGTTACCCTATTTGGTCGATGATCGGTTGCCTCAGGTGTATAAATGGTGATAGGGTCAGGTGACATAGGTCATTCTCCACATGTTATCACTATAGACAATCACATGAAAAAATATCATTTGGAAACCATATGGGTATATCACAATAGTGTCACTAAGTTGGAAGATAGTGGCACCAATATTAACATGAGCATAGATTATAGGCCACTACACCTAGTGGGTAGAGCCGCATCCAGTGGCATGCATACCAAGATAGTTGGGACTCCCTCACCCAACATCTTTGATAGTGGTGCCCAAATTTTGGGCTAGACATGTGAGAGATCCGAGAGGGAGAGGAGGATCAGGACCACTAGTTGCAAGACTAGAGATCAGACTGCAATGTGAGATCATGGATAGGTCGAGCATGATAGCCAACAGATAAAGAGGAGATGGATGTAGATGCAGGAGTGACAAAGGTAACACATCCAACACCATAGTAGGAGGAGTGTTGATCACCTCAATTGCATCATCAACAAAGACACCAAAAATGAGAGAGATAACATAGGGTGGTCATCCCAGATGACCCATCAGTCAGCCTAGGATAGAGTTGGTCAATAGAGGTACCACTCAAGCAAGGATTGAGATGGGCACAGGTGGTGACCCTAGGGTTTGCATTGGTTAGGTGGCATCCTATAGATGAGGTAGTCAGAGGATGAGTCGATGGAAAGACCATGCTCAATGGTCATGTATATGGGGAGATGATGATAGGCGACACTTAAGACATGTTATAATAAATGGTTGAAATTTGCTTAAGTTTTTTGAGATAGATTATAGATATATATATTTTGAGATATATATATATATATATATATATATATATATATGATCTAATATCTATATGGTTTGAATTTTGTATATCCTATGGAGGAGACTATATGGGGATCCCTAGTGAGGGAAGTACTCCATGAGATCTTGGATGAGGCACTAATGTCGTACGACCTTGCTACACTAGATGATCCTATGATACTATCTACCCCAACTCAAGTGAGCTGGTTCAAAATAGTAGGAGAGGTTTCAAGGTGATTAAAATCATGCAAGGATGAGTGACAACCACTAGTAGGGGTGGGAATGGGAGAGGCACATGCATGGTAGGCCCTGGCTCAGGAGAGAGTTGTGCATATGGCTATTATAACTCAGTTGGCACAGGTATAAACCCAGGTAGCCAACCTATAGGGACATGTGATAGGTTTGAGATATTAGATAGCCTCTTTATAATGTACTATTTAGAGGGGACTATTTGAGGCATCTATGGGCAGCATGGCTAGGTCATGAGATAGACATGATAAAGCCCAGCCTTAGAGTTGGAATGATGTATATTTTTATACTTTGTATCAAAAAAACATGATATATATAGAGATCTCATTTTTATAATTAGATATTGATCTTATGTGTTTATATTATGGTTGTTATTGTGGATTCATGGATATATATATTTTTAGCATATGTAGTTTTATTTTGTTGTATATACTATAGGAAATATATGTGTTGTGGTTTCTTTTCTAACATTATGTAGGACACATGCATGGTTAAGAAAAATAGACAAAAAAGACTTGGCTAAGTATGATCAATCAAAAATAAATGTACTACACACTATTTCACATTGGAAAATGAGAAATTACTAAGTATAATAAACCAAGAGTGGTAAACAAGAGGACAAAAAGTTTGTTTTTAAACCATGAAAAAGATTGGCACCAAATTAAAACAAGTAAAATCACACTAAGTCACGTTGGGACGTATGAAAATATGGAAAACATGTTAAAAGAACAAATGGTATAAAAACAAATCAATTAAGTCAATCAATCACACTAAATCACATTGGGAAGTATAGAAGAGAAATAAAATTGGCAAAATTGGTTTTAAATTAAGCACACTAATTCAAGTTGGAAAGTATGAAAAAATTCATGAAATGGTTGGATTCTTACATGTAATTAGAATATAAGAAAATAAAAGTGAAAGAGTAACTAAGTAAGCATAAAAAACACTACATCAAGATGGAAATCATGTCAATGACGTGTAACTTCATAATCAATCAAATCTTATCTCATATTTGACACATGTCATTTTTTATGACTTGGATTATTGATTTTTTTTTTTTAGGAAGGCTAGGTCCTATCTGTGGTATTACACTGTAACTCACAAAGGGAACACCAATGAGGTGAAATAAATGTGAAAATCTAGTAAAAAAGGGATGTTGGTAATAGTAATGTGAAATGTTGATAATTTGTGAGGAAGGCCAGGTCTTATCCATGATCTTACAATGTAACTTACAAATGGAATCCCTAGGGGAGTGATCAATGAACAAAAAAATATTTCTCAATAGAAAATATTAAGATTTGTAAGGAGTGAAAAATAGAATGTAAAAAGAAAAACTTGGGCATCTTATGAGAAGACCTTGGGAGACATGAGTCATACTAAGGACATGAGAAGATACTAAGTGACTAGTGACCATTAATATACAAAGAAAACCTGTTTGTTATAGACACAAAGCTATGTAGGAAAATAAGCGTGCGACTAAGATCAACTCATGAAGGTAGATTGGTACAAGAAAAGTAAA
The DNA here is from genome assembly GCA_037957365.1 of Torreya grandis. Taxonomy (NCBI): domain Eukaryota; kingdom Viridiplantae; phylum Streptophyta; class Pinopsida; order Cupressales; family Taxaceae; genus Torreya; species Torreya grandis. The sequence goes on along the minus strand of JARHVA010001648.1, from coordinate 1,370,109 downwards.
ATGGACCTACCTTCCTATAATGTGTTTCCCATTCCTAAGAGCCCCTTACAGAGCCGTCAGTCTATTGCAAAGATTGGGTACTTGCATGAGAAAGTAGGTAGCACTAAATTTTTTTTATTCTCCTTTTCTATTCTATTGGCCTACCGCACCCCAATAGACCTTGACTCTATCATGAGGCCAACTGTGGAGTTTGAGCTTCGATTAGAAGGAGATGTGATTGAAATCATGTCTTTTAGTGTGATTTGAATTTTGAGAATTTTGAATGTTTTGCTTTTTTTATCATTGTATTTTGTTAAATGATTTGGCTTTTAAATATTTTGATGGATTTTTTGAGATTCATCCTTCATACGGACTTGGAATGATCAATCATGAGAGGTGGAGTGATACATATGAATGATCTTTAGGCTTTGGCTAAAGGAAGATAAGTAACCAAAGACATGACTGACTAGGACACTTAGGCTTAACAATGAACCAACATGTTATCTTAAGTCTCAACTATGTATATGCTTAGTTTGTGAAAAGGAAAAAAAGGGGAAGAAAAAGAGATCCAAATTGGACTGATAAAAGGAGATTATAATGAGATGAATTATTTGCTAACTGATCACATGGCATAGAAGGAATGACTAAAGGGAACAAGGTTTGCATAACCAAGTCACAATAACAATTATCCATGGTTAGAGAGATAAGATATGAAACAATTATGAAAAGAGAACAAGGGAATATTTAAGAAATAAACTCAAGAAGAAAAATAAGACAATGATAAAGAAGAAATCTATAAGCAAACATAAATGACATTATAAGCAATATAAAGTACAAAATCAAAGTCACCATGTAAGATAGATAAGAATTTGACACAATGTCAAATGATATAACAAATAAATAAAGATAAATTTGGATCACACATCCAATCCAAATGAAAATGTAAGAATGCCATGCATGTGTTCATAAGTACTGATAGATTTGTCCACACACATTATCCAAAACATCTAATAAGACTCTATGAAGTTGAATGCGAACTGCAGCTAATGTCTCATCTATCTTCAACAAAAACTAGGAAAATACTTTGCATCTAATCTTCTCAACATAAAAGGTAGGAATGATTTATGGATCATGCCGATGAGTGATATCATGAAAGGGATGTTTAGGATAATGCATGGGAGTGGTTTTTATAGGATATGAGAGGATCACTGATGGGGAAGGATCCACATGTAAGGGACTCATAGGTGGAGAAGGATCCACAGGTGAGGGAAGGTCCACGAGTGAAGGATTCATGGGTGGAGGAATATAAGGTGAAGAAGGGACCATGGGAAGAAATGGAACCATAGGAGGTCAAACCATGGGGGAAGAAGGGGGAGCCTTCTTGCAAGAATGACCTATGGTAGGAATGGTATAAGGTGCAAGAATAGTTAAAAGATGATATTTAAGATGCCACTAAAGGATGTGGCAATGATCAGTGTGTTGGGTACCACATTGGTGTTAGAGACAATATACCTCTCTATACTTAGGATTATATTCAGGTACGACCTTTGGGGGAGGTATAGCCTTGTCTGAAGACTGAGAGGTGGTAGGATGCAAAGTGTCAATATATTGTCATAGCTTGTGACAATGCGTGGATGAATGGTTATCTATTCTATGGAAGCAATAAATATGCCTATGAGTGGTCTTGGTAGGTGTACTCACAAGAGCAGGTGTAACAAAAGTGAAAGGAACTTGGTAAGGTTGATCGACCCATTTGGTGGGAAAAAGAGCCAGTTATGGTAAAAGAAGCAAACCATCACCAATAGAAGGTGGTTGTAGTGGAGAGATAGGGCAAGGCTCAATAGTAGGAGCAATAGGATCAGAAGCAGGAATAGACTCATCTAAAGTGGGTATAGGAATGGGATCTATAATATGCTCTACTAAGGGAGGGGCATGGTCTATAAAAGGCTGAAGGAGAGTTGCACACATCTTAGGGATAAACAAGCTATAGGGGTCATGGTACCTAACATAGCAATAGGGCCCAGTCACAAAACTATCCATAAGCATATTCCTATGAGGTTCTTCCAAAACTGGAGGTGTTTGCACATCTCTACCCTATGATAAAGAGGAAAAATGATAGAGTTAGGAATGCTATATGATGGAACATGGGAAGATACATTAAAAATATTGAAACAAAGAGGAACGATAATGGATAATCTTGACATCACAGGCCTGAACAAGACCTCCTAATAATGGTTCATATAACGTATAACCATCATCATAATCATGTGTATGAAGATCAATGATGTAGGTAGGGATGTCATTGTCATCTGATGAGGTGTGATGAATGGAATGCCAAGTCTTGGTTAAGACAACATGGATGTCATCACAAGGTGGTTGATGAGAATGAGGTTGAAAAGAAGCAAGAAGATGAGATGATGTGAGAGATCCAAAGTTTTAATCTTGAGATTGATCTCATTAGGCTCATCATCATCAAAATATAGGAGGTTAGGGGGAATATTCTTAATGAGTTCATGATGACTGTTGTAACCTCGAGTGGAATTTGATGGAAAATTTAAATCATTGAGACCCACAAAATGGAACACTTGCAATGGTTTAAGGGTAGGAATCTTGAATACACCCCAGTCTTGGAATTGTTCAAAATTATAAGGGTTAATGTCACCTTGAATCCTATAGATGGATCTATTATGAGGAAATTTAACACACTGGTAAGCTGAAGAAACAATTAGTCACATATGATGAGTCCACGACTGACCAAGCAGAATGTTGTAAGATAGAGGAAATTTAAATATCACCAACTTCACATGAATGGTGATAGGTGGGATGGTAATGGGGAGTGATACACAACCTAAAGGAGGCATTTGCCTTCAATCATAGCCTTGAAATGTGCTGCATGTGGACTTGATATTGTATTTGGAATATCCAAGGGTTTTGATAAAATCAAAAGAGGCAACACTAGTGTCAAAACTCTCATCAATCGAGGCATGCTTGACTTGGATATCACCAAATTTGACACTAATTAATAGAGGAGGATATTTACATGAAGCATAATCTCATAGAGGATCATGGAAGTGATGGGAAATTTGAGGGAAAGAGAAGTGTCCATTGTTTTATCAATATGTATGGACATTTTTTTGCATTGTTGTAATATGCTATCTTCAGATCTAGATAAGGTCGATTCACATCCTACTAGGGGAGGATGAGGGATGTTCATTTTGAATAAAAGTTTCATAAGATGGTTATGATGATGTGGAGAGGTCCTCATAATCTCAAGAAATAGGATTTGGGATAGGAAACTGGTGAGTTTTGTGATAGGATTGCACTCATCATAACCCATAAGAAGATTGTTAAAAAGAGGTGCATGGTGTTGAAGGATATCTTCGAAAGGAAGATTCGAAATACATTAGAATTTATGTTGATAAGAGGTAGAAGGTTTAGTGAGAGGACAAGTTTGTAGCTTGTGTTGACAAGATGAAGCAATTGATGTAGGTTGGTTTTGAGAATTGCTAGAAGTGTTGATAAAAGCTTGAGTATCATTAGTGTTAGGTAAATAAGATGGAAGGATGGTAGAAATAATATGAGAAGTGTTATCCAAGGCAAGGGATGGAATTGGTTCACTAAAAGTTATAAGGCCATCTTGCCCCAACTAATTTAAGTGAGTTGGAGAAGAATCTTGGATAACACAAAATGTATGAAACAATAGAAGTGTGTAGATAGGTTGAAGGTCAATGAAAACAACCACCCTTCACATATTATTCATATTAACCACATTCTCTTCAGGAGTTGGGTCAATAAGACTTTATACATTATTAGTATAAGGGGTGGGCTTGTCTTGGTTATCTTGGTGATGTGGAAGAGGATCTTTATAGATGGCCAAATGAGAGTTATCTTGATTCAAAGTTTGATATTTAGTATTGGTTTCATGGGATTTGAAATCAATGTCATAGGCTTGTTGGTGTTTTTGAATGATATAATCATAGTCAAAATTGGGACCGAGAAAAATATCCATAGCCAAATTACAAAGTTGCCAACAAGTCTCATGAGAATGACCTCAACTAACATGAATCTAATAAAATTTGGTGGGCTCATACCAAGATTTCATAGGAGTGGGATCAAGTTCTCATGGGAGAGACCTTGGTAGACATTTAATTAATTCTATCGAGGATAAGGTTTTGTGAACATTGATGTTATTAGGTGAAGGTAAATGAGGATTGGTAAATTGGTTGGAAGGAGGAGCTTGTTTTGAAGATTGGTTAGGAACAACAACTTGAATAGTGTGAATGATATCATAAAAGTCCATGAAACCATCATTGGCAGCATGACGATTCTTGTTCTTGAGTAATATATGAGGACCCACAAAAGGTTGGGTTGGCTCAAATTCATGCATAAGGAAATCTTGACATTTAACTTGGTCAATAGCCTCTTCCAAAGTACTGGAGAGAGGGTCTAGACCTGATATTACAACTTGGGAAATAGAGCATTGGTAAAGAGATGGAAAAGGTTATCATCAGCCATGTTATGTTCACATTTGTTGGACAATGTTTCCATCATTTAACAAAAGCTTGGGTAGTTTCAGTTTCAAGTTACTTACAATTGATAAAGTGGGCCAAGGTATTCTCAAGAAGATCACTAGTTTGGAACTCTTGAACTAGAGCATTTACTAAATCTTCCAAACTAATAATATAATGAGTTTTAAGTTGGTTTTACCAATCTAAAGCATCACCCATGAGATTTTTAGCTAACATCTTGGTATCGGTAAAGGTATTTAATTTGACCTAGTCTTTATATAGATTTTTAAATGTTTCTAGATGAAGAGTAGGATCAGTTGACCTATTGTAAGAAATGGTAGGGGTGATACCTCTTATATCAATATTAGAAATTTGAGATGTGATAGGCTCATTTTGAAAATGCTTGATTGTCTTATTGACAAGAGGAGGTTGAGGGATAAGATTACCATGGGAATCCTAAAGAGGAGGTAGGGGAACATTTTGATTATGCATGCCCCATGGCATTTATTGAGGGTGGGTTTGAAGATGGATAAGGTGGTTGTGCATTTGCATCATTTGATTTTCACTATTAGCTTGAAAAACATTCATTTTATTAAGGGTTTGTAATAGGAGTTATTGGGTTTGAGTTGCATTGTTGGCATTATTTGAAGCATTAGAATTAGAAGTAGTGGCTTGGGTACCACTATGGTCGTTAAAAGGAGCTTAAGAAAAGCTATTAGATTGTGAGGCACTAGTGGAAAAATTTGCTTATGTGATAAAATATGGACTAGTAAAGGGATGAGAAGAAGCAACATTAGAGGCATGGTTACCATGGGTAGAAAATGATGCACTAGTGTAATTAATTTAGGAGAGTGGGTCTTGGAAGAGACCCATTAGATGTAGAACCTACCGTGTTAATGGATATACCAAGCATGGAGGTAGAAGAAGTCAAAGAAGAAGTCATGGTATGAGAAGGGGTCAAAATAGAGGGAAGAAGATGAGAAGAAAAGAAGCTATTATCCCCAAATCCATGTGAGAACATGGGAGAAGGTGAATGAGGCTCTTATATTTGATCGCTAATCATGATATGGCAAATGGTAGAAGGGTCCTTTCCTCGATGTTGAGGAAATTTATAGATAAAGAAGATCATTTTAGGTGTATACTCTAATTTGGGTTAATATTAAAGTAAGAAGAGAGGGTTACAAAGTAAAGAGGAATGAGGAGGGGTCCCATAGTTTGTTATGCGAGTGGTTACATAAACATTACTCTTATCTAGAAGGGAGCCATAATCTGCTTATGGGAGACCCTATGAGGGTTGGTAAGACTCATCATATCTGTTGAACTCAACTTAGTGTTGTATTTAAGCAAGAGGTTTATGATGAGGGAGGACTAGATAAGGCAAAAGAGATGTAAAATCAAGGAAATATGAAGGGACATATAAGAGTATAGATTGGACTGGGTCAACCTAGTACTAAAAATTAAGAAAACAAGGATATAGAGTCGATAGAGTTGACCTAGTATTATAACCTAGGATAGAAAATAGGTAGATAAGGATATAAAGTCGATAAGGTCAACTTAGTAATGTATCTTGGAAGGTATAAAAGAATACTATCTTGACAAGGTCAACTTAGTACTACAGGTAGGAGAAATAGATAGTCTGTAAGACACTGTGTCGAGCAGAATGGTAGTGGACTGAAATAGAAATTGTTTTGCAAGTATATTTGATGTCACATCCTAATTTCACTATATACCTAATAAAATTTTAATCATTGATTAGTATGGTCATTATCTGATTATCATTGCTTTGATTTGAGAATTTTGACATATACTAGTATGAGACAGTGATGTTGTTGATTAGTATACATTGCATGATAAATATATTTTGATAATTCTATATATTGAGGGTGTATAATTATTAGTTTTGCATCATTGATTTATGATGACTCAGACTAACTACTTATTTTTTGTGAGGTGGATGCAGGTTAGGTCCTACCTTTAGAGCTTGATGAGGGAAAGCATTATCAAAGAGGGTTGACTAGATGGAGCGATTGGAGGAAATATCAGTGAGAAATGCTAGTGGCCCTACACACATGCACAATAGATATTAAATGATATTTGTATGAAAATGCTAGTGTGTATTGCTTATGATTATATTTATGTGTGTGGAATTAGTTTTAGTATGCATTAGATTCTCTAGCTTAACTTGATTTTTGAATTTAAATCTAGAAAATAAATATATTAGTGTTAATAGATATTATTATGAAAATAATTATTTTGTAAGTAAAAGGAAAATTAATGGCATAATTATCTTTATAAAGAATATTTTCTTAAATTAAAATTATGCATGATATTTATTTGGAAATTAAGAAAATGATTTTATTATTATTTTTGTTAAACTTAACATGTCAATTTGAGAAGCTATTGTGAAAAAAAAAGAAATTAACAAAAGTTAATGAATTTAGAACTTGATTTAAATACAATTTTAAATATCCATGCATGAATTTACTTAAAAATTAGGAAATAGATTATTGAGTCAACCATAGTTGAAATTTAAAAGAAAAAAAGAGTAACTAAAATAGAGGTTTACATGCAAAGGGAGTAGCATAGAAATCAGAGAGGAAAAAATTTTATAAATAAAGGAATTTTGGTGAATTAAAAGAACACACACGGATGGAGATAGAGATAGAGAGGAAGTATGAAAATTAGAGGAGAAATATTCAACATATATTCAAGTAGGTTCTATAATTATTTTTTATGTGCAAATAGTTTTAGGTGTACCCTTGAGACAAAGTATATTTAATTTTGGCATGTGTCTTATGTTTTAGACTGCATTTTATATTTATTAAATACAATGTTACAAATAAAACATCTTATATTATAATTATAATATAGATTAAATAAAAAGAATGAAACTTTAAACTGAAATATCGAGTGTATGATTTCAATGCTTAGTCACTAAAACCACAACACCATGTCACTATGTTGAAATGCTTGTCAATTAACAGATCACTGAGTTTAGAAATTGATTTAGTTGTCTTTAATTTTAAAGTCGAGAATAATACTGAAATGACGTATTATGTAAAGCTAAACCATTAAATGCTTTGTATTATGTAGAGGTCATTAAGGATATTTTTGAACGCAATATATAAAAATGAAATCGTTGTTTGTTTATTTGATTAAAAGTGTTGTATATTATTATGTGAGTGCAGTGATTCTATTTCAATAAAATGAAAAAAAAATAAAAAATAAAAGAAAAGGAGGGCAAAAAGGTTATACTTGTTTCGATATCACAAAAAGGTGAAAATCTGAACCTCTTTTTATATCAATTCCATTTGTGTTTAGACTATATTTTGGCACTCTTATTATGACAGAATGGATTTCAACATTGTCACTACCAGTGAAACTCATATGAAATCTAGGACTGTTGACTATGACCAATCCTTGTGTTGACTATGACCAATCCTTGTGTTGACTATGAATGGTTTGCATATATTAATTAGTTTTTATAGATTTGTGTTAAGAACTATTATATATTCAGGATAAAATTAATAGCCTAAACTTATCCTACACTTATATAATATAGGAGAAGAGGTAATTTGTTTGATTCTTTTTCTCTTCTTATAAGGGAGGATAACAGGTTCCGATACAGGGAAAAGAAATAAAACGATATCAAAATCTTGTTTCATATGACTTAAATAAACACATGCAAAGCCAAACATATTACCTTGTCCTTTTGTCTATGCCTTCCATATGAATAGGTTGAAAAGGTCATTCATTACATTCTTTTGCTCTTCCTATGAGGGAGGGTAGTAGGTTCCTATGTAGGTAAAATCAATAAAATAATATTACAATCATGTTTCATAGAAATTTAAAAAAACTCCTAAATCCCAACATCTTACCTTCTCCTTCTGACTAGGCTTATGTGCACGTGGAGAGGTTACCGATGAACCCTTTGGAAACTCATAATTTATAAAAATCTTCAACCTCCAACAAAATAGATGTGAACCCTTCCTCACTACCATTATTTACTTGACAAAGAATTACAATAGTTAGAAATGTCAAATATGTATACAATAAGATATACATTTGAATTGAAAATGGAAGAACGTGAAAGAAGAATTACCCTTGGATCACAAGAATCATTTGTAACATTGTAATTTGGATCATCCTTGTTCTCTAATGAAATGGGTGATTTTGTCTCTTCCTCAGAGACAATAATAGGTTCTTTTGAATGCAAAATAAAAAAATGATGATCACAATAAAATTTCATACCAATTTCATAAACTCAAAAACCTCACATATTCCCTTCTCCTATAGTACCTTCTATGTGGGAAGAGGTTGTCTATGTGCAAAAAAGAAGGTTGCAGAGCATGATTTTATCCATTCAATTATTTTGCTCTTCCTATGAATGGGAACAATGCATCTATCCTCCCTACCATTATTGCACTACTAAAGTAATGCACTGGTTATAATTTGAATTTATAATTAAATAAAATAATATTAAAATTTGAATATAAAAAATTAATAAAAACTTACCACCTTCTCCGATTGTTCCCTTTTTCACTAATGTTGTTGGAGGAATATAGGGAAATTTCTCCCAAGTTTGGCATGCTCGTTACATTTCACATTCTCATTAAAAGGATGAACAACAAATGAACCAGTTAAAATTTGAAATCATGATTGATCACAAGAATGTATCAGTTAAAATTTGAATACAATGAATGCATGATACTAACATTTTCAATTGGGGGAGACTGAGATCCAGGGTCAACAACATTAACATCTTGTGTTGGATAATAAACTACCAAGAGTTGTCTATATCCAATTTTAAATCAGAAATGATAAATTATTAGCATTGTGTATAACTTATAATCACTTAAATAATTAAATAAAATAATATAAAACCAAACAATGTTTTCATATAATACCAAATCGATGTCATTTAGTTCAACCAACATGCCTTTAATTATTTGTGTTGGTGTCTCTTCTAATCCATTATATAATTGTAAAAATATTTACAAATTATTCGTTCCTCATTCATTTATGCCATGTAACTTTATTGGAGATAATTCAACTGCCAATGAGTGAAGGCTCTTGAAAGGATTGCAACCATGTTTTGCGTCATGAACATTCATATAATTGACTAATAAGATAACATACACACCATTTCATAGACATTATATTAGAGCATTGTCTACCAATGACAAGATAATTTTAATAATAACAAAGGCATGCACTCATGTAGCGAGAAACAAACAAAACAATAATTGTTTATATGCATTGCCTATTTATGGAAGGGATTTAAGTGCAATGCATTGTCCATATTATGTGAATAATTTATATGTCCAATTTATGTATGATAAAAGTACAGAGCATTATATGTCCAATTTATACAATAAATGATTTGTAACCCCATTATGTGAACATTTCATATCATGATTGATCAATTAAAATATTTGGTAAAATAAAAAATATGTACTTGGAGCTGTAGTGTTCTTCTTCGTATCTTCTACCATAACCAGAGTAGCAAGGCATGAAAATCTAGTCAAGAGGGAGTGTATGTAGAGTGAGCACATTTGTATCTATTGATTGACAATTTTATTTACTCTTTTTTGCATAACCTATAGAATTACAAGGTAAGTAATCAAGATATTAAACCTTTTTAATCATTATATCCAAGCAAGAAGAAAATATCTCATTTGATAGTCAAATGGATGTCGAAAATAGGGTTGAAACTATATTATGATGGTAAAATGGAAAAATAAAATAAAATGTCACACTATTACCTCCACCACCACCATGGATACCATTATAGGTTACGTTGAACGATCCTAAAACATGGCATCAATACATGACATAATATATTTAGTTGTCAAAATAGAAAGAATAATATTTAAATTAAGATTGTTTATCAATTTTAGTGAAAAAATACAATGTTGCACGCTATAAATTATAAAAGTTTAAATACAATACAATACAAGTTTAAAAAATATAATGTTATCCATCATCAATGTATTACTTTAAAAAACATGTTCTACATTTCATTGTTTTCTCATCCGTAAATGTAAAGATTGTGCCCTTTTTAGATGCTAAATTGATATTATGTTAAACGAGGTTCAAGATTCAACAATGCAAACAATCCAATTCATTGTCGGCAACCAACCAGTATAGTAAATGTCTCCTCTAGGATGCTCCTACGAATGCAGTGCATGCTTATGAAATTGGATAATGGGCACACGAGCTCATGCAGAGGTTGAAAATAAATAGGGTAATGGAAAATGATAAATGGAACATGGGAAATGTGTGCAAGTAATTGTAGATGTAATAAGTGGGGCCCATCATTAGAGGGCTAATGAGCCAATAAAATGGACATAGGGGAGGGACCCTCAGAGTATCTAGTAGGCATGTGGAGGTCACACTGATAGTTGACCTTCACATGCTTGTTGCATACTCCATCTACCCTCAGAGTATCTAGCAGACATGTGGAGGTCACACTGATAGTTGACCTTTATGTGTCTGATAGATAATCCATCTACCTTCAAACTATCCAACTTACACCTAGAGGTCACACTGATAGTTAAATTCCACGTGCATGTTAGATACTCCATCTACCCTCCCTCTATTCGTTTATTCTATCAGCCCACTATCCCTTTGATGATGGGCCTAACTTTTTACATCCTCAATTTTGAGTGTAACCAATTGGTACATTTAGCATGAGATCATAATTAAGGATGTAATAAGTCAATTTCATTTACGAAAGGATGAGGAATGATTGAATAAATGAAAGAGGAATGACAGTCTGAGGTTAACATTTAATTTTACTTCACCCCTAGCATTTGGCTTGATCGCTATCGTTTGCCTTAAACTTTATCATTTGCATTATTGGCTAATGGGATTTTGCATAAGTAGAAAAAGAATAGTATAATGGCAAATGAGAACTGGTATAGTCTTTAAACAAGGGAAAGGCGCACAAGTAAAATTTAGCATTCAACATATATTAACATTTATTTTTTAACTAGCATTTGGCTTAACCCCTAATGTTTGGCTTAATCATTGTCACTTGTCTTAATTATTATTATTTGTCTTTTGCCTTAACTGTTATTATTTGCCTTAACCATTATTATAAGTGAATTTATTTTAAAAATCATAAGTGCATTTATTTTAATTAAAATCTAAATGACACAAATCTCTGTTTACAGCCTAGTCCTATGGTATTGTAAGTGTAAAAATATTTAATATGTGATATTGAAGACACAAATCTCTTTCTTATACAACTGTTGCTACTATTTTTCAGAGAAAGATTATATTTTTTGTAGTTCAAAATTTTTAAAAATGCATGAAACCCTTGCAATGACAAAATAGTTACAATTGCCCCTCCATGGAACAAACCTGTAGTGGTAATTTTCCGCTTTTTATTGGGACTTGAAAATTTAACATGTCACCTATCATCCAATGCCCTTTCAATGGTACCCACATCTCAAGAATGGAATAAAAAAATGCAGGAAACACATCCATCATACCCCGATTCTAACGAAATGAAGCTTCAAACAATATCCATGAAATGGTTTTTAGTTAGATTTTATTTTAATGGAGTTCAATTGAAGTTGAAAGTGGATCAAGTTGCGCCTAGAAGCCTCCATTGAAGTCGCACAGATTTTTTAGAAAATGCCAAATACATCTCAAAAAGACATGAAAAAAGAAATATAAGAAAATTATGGAAAGCATTCAGTGAGAAGACATAGTTATAGTGTTATTGAAGGCAATACATCTTGAAACTATAGAGAACTAAAACAAATTAAAACTTCTATCTTAGATTATAAGTTGGAGGTGCAACAACACTTCCACTTAAAATTGATAGGAGGGGTAGTTATAGAACAATTGCATCCTCCTCCTTTGCAATTGTCATCAAACTAACATGATATAGTATATGCATTTGCTCCTCTTAACATTATGTTGTTGCTACTCCTTGCACATGTGATATGCATGAGAATACTAATAATTAATCTAATCTGGAAAGTTTATTTATAATTACTCCATACCTGTAGAAAATATGATCACCGTAGTTAAGCAAAGGAGAATAAGTGAACATATCAACAAAATTTAAAATCTTGACATCATCAATTTCTATGAATCTTTACTCTATCTATGTGTGTCTCATTGAGTATGTAAGGTCCTTTTATAGTCGTTATTACTGGCTTTGCATGGTTTTGATTCCTAGATTCCTGAGATTTACTTTACCTTTTTGGTTTCGATTCCTCATATTTCCTTGCTATCCAGTTCCCTTAGCTGGCAAATCAAGTTGTAAATAAGAATTCATTTAAAATAAAAATAATAGTTTAGCCTATTATAAGGGACATGAATCATTTATGTTATATAACACACATGGATGACTCACATTTTATTGTAATGGAAGTTATCGCAATAAACTCAAGGATGCTATTTTTTTATTTATTTTCAACTATTTTTTATATTTTAATATTGCAATCTCACATTTTTATGGTAAGCGATCAATTCAATAAAAAATAACAAACATAATCAGATTATGAATCAACTGAATTGAAACATATGGTTATAATAATAGGTTTCTCTAAGGGTAGATGAAACATCCAATAAGCACATGGAGGTCAACTGTTAGCATGACCTCCACGTGTCTATTAGATACTCTGAGGGTCCATCTCCTTTATCCATTCCATTGGCCTATTAACCCTTCGATAATAGGCACCACTTATTACATCATCAATTACCCATAGGTCTTTAACCTATTCCATTTCTCATTTTCCATTGCTATATTCCTTTTAGACCCTTGTATGAGCTCATGTGCTCATGACCCATTTTCATAAGTGTTCACTACATTCATAGGAGCATCCCAAAGGAGACATTTACTATACTAGTTGAAAACCTATAATGAATTGGATTGTCTGCATTATTGAATCTTGAATCCCATTTTGCATGATATTGGTTTAGTATCTAATAAGGGCATAACCTTAATATTTACAGACAGGGAAGTAATGAAATTCAAAACATGTTTTTAAAGTAATACATTCACCATTGACAACATTTTATTTTTTAAACTTGTATTTATTGTATTTAAACTTTTATAATTTATTGTGTGCAACATTGTATATTTTTGCACTAAAATTGATAGACATTCTTAATTTAAATATTATTGTCTTTATTTTGACAACTAAATATATTATGTCATGTACTAATGTCATATTGTGGGATCATTCAACGAAACCTGTAATGGCATCCATGGTGGTGGTGTAGGTAATAGTGTGAGATTTCATTTTTTTTTAATTTTACCATCATAATGTACTTTTAACCCTATTTTTTTTACTATCGTACATGGTATTTTCTTTTTGCTTTGATATAATGAGTGAAAAAGTTTGATATCTTGATTATTTACCTCATAATTTTCTAGGTTGTTTGAGGAAGAGTAAGTAACATTGTCAATCACTAGATACGAATGTCTTTACTCCACATACACTCCCTCTCGATTAGTTTTTCATGTCTTACTTCTCTAGCCATGGTAGATGAAACGAAGAAGAACACTACAACACCAAGTAAGAATGTTTTATTTTACTAGATATTTTAATTGATCAATCATAATATAAAATTTTCACATAATAGGTTTCTAAATCATTCAATGTATAAATTGGACATATAAATTGTTCACATAATACGAACAATGCATTACACTTATATCCCTTCCATAAACAGGCAATGCATATAAACAATTGTTGTTTGGTTTGCTTATCTATACATGAGTGTATGCCTTTTTTATTATTAAAATTATTTTGTCATTAGTATATAGTGCTCGAATATTATGTCTATAAAATGGTGTGTATGTTATCTTATCAGTGGATTTTTACGATTGTAGTGACCCAAAACATGGCTACGATCCTTTTGAGAGCTTTCACTCATTGGCACCATAATTGTTTCTAATAAAGTTACATGGCACAACTAAATGAGGAACAAAGAAGTTGTATAGCTTTGGATAATCATCTGATGGAGTAGAAAAGATGCCAACCCAAATAATTAAAGACATATTAGCTGAACTAAAGGACATTGATTTGGTAATATGAAAATATTGTTTGGTTTTAGGTTGCTTTATTTAATTATTTAAGTGATTATAAGTTGTACGCAATGTTAACCATTTATCATTTCTAATTTTAATTTGGATACAGACAACCCTTGGTGGTTCATAGCCAACACAAGATGTTAATGTTGTCAAACCTGGACCTCGATCTCCTCTAGTTGAAAATGTTAATATTGTGAATTGATTGTATTCAAATTTTATTTATTTTTATTATTTTGATCAATCATGATTTCAAATTTTAATTAGTTTAGCCTTTTAATACAGAATGTGGAGTGTGACAAGCATGCTAAACTTAAGAGAAACTTCTCTAAGTTCCTCTAACAACATCAGTGAAAAAGGGAACAATTGGGGAAGATGTTAAGTTTTTATTAATTTGTTATATTTAAATGTCCATATTCTTTTGTTCAATTATAAATTATCATTATAACTAGTGCATTAATTTTATAGCGTAATAATGATAGGGATGATAGATGCATTACTGTCATTCATAAGAAGAGAAAAATAATTAAATGGATGAAACCGTGCTCTGCAACCTCATTTCGTGCACATGGATAACCTCCTCCCATGAAGAAGGCAATATGGGAGAACAAAATATGTGAGGTTTACAAGTTTAGGAAATTTGTATGAAACTTGATAGTGATCGTCATTTTTTTCTTTTGCCTACAAAGGAATCTATTATTGGATTTGATAAAAAAACATCACCTATTTCATCAGAGGATGAGAATGAACTAGATTACGATGTTGCAAATGATTCTCGTGATACAAGTGTAATTATTCTTTTATGTTCTTCCATTTTCAATTAGCACATATATCTTATTGTATACCTATTTGATATTTCTAACTATTGCACTTCTTTTTCAAGTAAACAATGGTAATGAGGAGGAGTGCACACCTATTTCATTAGAGGTCGAGGAGTTTACAGATTATGAGTTGCCAAAAGATTTGTTAGCTATTTCTCTATATGCACACGAGCCTAGTCAGAAGGAGAAGGTAATATGTTAGGATTTGGGAGTTTTTTAAAAAGTTGCATAAAACATGATTGTGATATATTTGATTGCTTTTACCTATATAGGGACCTATTACCCTCCCTTATAGGAAGATCAAATGAATGGAATGAATGACCTCTGCAACCTCTTTGCATGGATGCGGCCATATACAAAAGGACAAGGTAATATGTTGGGATTTACACGTGTTTATTTTAGTTATATGAAATATGATTATGATATTGTTTTAATTTTTTACCTGCATAGGCACCCGTTATCCTCCCTTGCAGGAAGAGTAAAATAATGGAACATGGGCAGCCTTCAAATGACAAGGTAGAATGTGGGGAATTGTGAGATTTTTAAAGTGTTATGAAGCAAGATTGTGATCTTCTTATTGTGATTTTACTTGAATAGGAGCATGTTAACATCTCTAAGCAAGTAAGGGACTCACATGTTTCATGTGAGCATGAAGATGATGTTGAATTTCAGCTGCCGCAAGATTTTCATAAGGACATGTCATGATCTCCACATTGCACAAGGCTAATTGTCCAATGTTTTTATATTTTCTATTTAGATCTATCTTATGAATTTGAAATTAGAGATGCTTGTTTAATTTAAAGCTTTTGATGTGTGTATATTATCTTTGAGTACAAGGAACATAGTTATAATATTATTCAGGTATTTGGATACAGAGAATAATTCTATTGTATTGCACCACAATGTCTTGCATTGTATAAATATGAGAAGAAATTCTAATCAAAACTATAGTTCAATTCACACCATGTTGAAATGCACATGTTATCTCTCATTCTAGATCATTAAGCACCAAGGCATCCAATCAAGAGAATATAATGGAGGTCTGTTGAATGGAATTTGTAGCAACAATTGTATGAGATGTGCAAATGTAGGAAACTTACTTTAAAAAAAGAACATGTTTATGACTCTGATGATTTGAGCCCCAAAGGGTTTGCAATCATAGAAGAATAACTTAAGATATATAATTCTAAAGAAAATAAAGAGAAAAGGAGGGAGATTTCAAGGCGGAGGGAATTTATGAAAGTAAGTGATACATTGTATCTTCCATTATATTCATTCATTCACCAATACATTCATATATTTTGCTTACACACAAATTATGAAACTTGATAGGAAAAAGAAACTTCCTTGGCTGCAAACAAGAATATGAAGGGGAGAAGATGAGAGTTGAAGGAGAAGGTATATTTTTTAATCCTCAATTATTCAATCACAATTTCTCTTGAATCAAATAATTACGGTTTTTATTTTTTATTTATGAAAGTAATTGCATTCATTTTTTTATTATCATGACAAGGACAATTCAATACAAAAGAAGGAATGCAAGAGGAAAAAAAAAGTTTGATTCAGTTTGTGGAGATTCACTATGTTTTTGTCACACATCATGTTAAATGTTATGACATACCAAAAATAGTGGAAATATGATATCATATCTTCTATTATGAATGGATTTTTTGAAGATAACGAAATGTTTCCCATAAGTGAACTATATGTAGATATTTATCTTCATTAAATAAAAAGTGCCATCTGTGCATTACAAATCTTTTGCATTTTTATGATGTGATTGTAACATGCATATAAGTGTCACAAAAGTAATTATATCTTCAAATGTGGATTAATATGCGAGTTAGTTGACCCCAATAAAGTTAATTAACTACAAATACCACTACTCTATTTTGTTTCATTGGTTTTATCTTATGAGGTAGGTGTCCTATCCAAACTATGTTCAACACTCAAGGCTCTCTTATGTTTTGGTTTCATTTAGGGTCACATGTTTATGGTAAGCATTCATTTGGATCAAGTAGATAGGGTTTGAGGGGAAGCTTCTAGACACCAAATCTTCTTTTCCTCTTATTTTAAAGAATTGAAACATGAAAATTTCTTTATGCATGCCCAAATTTTGTACATATCATATTAGAGCTATGTATTTGATTTCTGTATGATGGAGTTTTCAAATTTTGTAGATGTTAATTTCTTCTAAGTGCCATCTTCTCATTAGAAATCTTTTATCTTTTTGTGATATGATTGTAACATGCATATAAGGGTCACAAAAGTAATTATGTTTTCAAATGTGGATTAATATGTGAGTTAGTTGACCCCAATAAAGTTGATTAACTACAAATACCACTATTCTGCTTTGTTTCATTAGTTTTATCTTATGAGGTAGGTGTCTTATCCAAACTATGTTAAACACTCAAGGTTCTCTTATGTTTTGGTTTCATTATGATGGATTTTTTAAATTTTGTAGATGTTCATTTCTTCTAATATGAGCTACGCATTTTATTTGAATGATTTGTGAGGGAAGTCATATAGTTTCCCAAAAGAAAACTCTTTTAAGATGGATTTGTGCTTGAATCATTTTTCTTTACTTTCAAATCAATGAATTGTGTTGGATTTTAAATTTTGTTTACATTAGTACTTATATATGTGATGGAACTTCAAACTTTACTTTTTAACATCATCGTTGGCCGTGTATAACTCTAACCTCTATTAACTATTGTGAAAAAATTGCCCTGATTTTATAAATGGTGGAAGCATGGAGATGTTTTATATTCATGACATATTTAGAAACCAAAGTGGTTGAAAAGTCTCTCAATTTTTAAAGAGTAACAACGTTCCTATGGAGTTGAGAGATCACACTATTAAAGTTGAGGAGATGAAATAGGAGTATGGGTATTTATTAAACCTGTTGAAAGAGAGGAGTATAAAGATTAGAGGTTCTCAAGATGAGACAATGTGGGAAGGCTTTGGAAAATTAGGAAAGTATCATGTCTAGTGGGGTTATGACATGCTTATGTCAAAAAATTACAATTACCTTCTCACTGGGGACAACATTTGGGAGAAGCTATATAGGTTTAAATCAATTCTCAAAATTTATTTGTTCATATGGTCTCTCTCTCATAAGGCCTTCTCCGTGTGCTTTGTGGAAGAAAGAGGTTGAAGATAGAAAACATATTTTTATCCATTGTGAATCATAATGTTATTAATAAAATTTAATAGAAGTTGCACATTGTCTGGCTATTTACTAACTAAGGTAGAAGAAAGGTTTATTCAAGTTATTGGGATATCATAATTATATATGAAAGTTGTGTCTAGCTATTTGCTAATTAAGGCAGAATAAAGGCTTATTCAAGTTATTGGGATATCATAATTATATCTGAAAGTTGTATAGAAAGGAAATCCTCATAAATTTACATGTACGATTATTTTGATGTTCGTAATTTAATTATGATTTGAACTCTAGCCAAATATTGATTATCTATCACCAATTTTTATGAATAAATTAGATTGTATTCATCCATGTGCCTAGGGAAACCACTTTTTAGCTTGTCCATTATAGCATCACCTTAGTTAGTTTGAATATGTCTCCCACCTTGTGGATGATTAAAATAACTCTACTTAGTGAGACTTTCAAAGATGTTCTAGTATGTATTATTATCAGTGAGGTTGGTAACTTTTTTCTTGCCACTATCATTACGTGGAACATACAACCATGTTATATACCAAAGACAATGAATTACGTTGGCATATAATTTATTTTTAAAAATAATAATTATTAATTTACCCCATTCCTTTTACATATTCTATGCCCTGTGGCATGTACCATATAAAAGTGCCATGTGTGTACGACTTATAATGAAATATAATGGGGCTTCATTCATCATGCCATGTGCCAATTACTTTTTTAGATTCATATTCAAAGGCCAAGTGTGCAATTCATCATCAAAATGCATTATTATAAAATAGAATAACAATAAGAAATTGATCATGATAGACACCCCCTTGTTCCCTAAGACAACATCTAGATTTCCTCATTTCAACATTTCCTCTCGGTATAGAGTCACAAAAACATCATCAAAGCTGAAAATACACTTATACAGTCACAACAACATCATCAAAGTTGCAAGGATGTTTATCCACTTTCTTGGAAGTAAGGGAAAACTCATAGCTTTTACATTCTCTATAATGGTATACACATATCAAGTATATATGTTCATTGGTTGTATAAAACCCTTTATTACAGTTTGTATAATGCCCTGCATCTTGTTTGTTTGTTTGATACCTTTTACATTCTATGTAATGGTCTATTGTTGTCCATCTTACTATAGAAATCAAAGGATCCAATGTACCATCAGTTTGTATAATGGTCTACTCTTGTCCATCTTATTACAGTCTGTATAATGCCCTGCATCTTGCTTGTTTATATGATACCCTTTAAATTTTGTGTAATGGTCTATTGTTGTCCATATTTGGTGTCAATGTAAGTGGTTCACTTACTAATTCAAGTCTACTACAATATCTTGTTGCAAATAGATCTTTGTATTCTGATCAAAAGACACTCTAAATGACCTTAAAGGAAAGGAAAGGAACTAGATCTCTGTAGTCTATATAATGCCCTACATCTTGATTGTATATATATTGCCCTTTACGATATGTGTAATGGTATATTGTTGTGCATCTTGATACATAAAGGAAAGGATCTAATGAACCATCATTTTGTATAATGGTATATTGGTCTACTGTTGTCCATCTTATTGTAGTCTATATAATGCCCTACATATTGCTTGTTTGTATAATACCCTTTACATTATGTGTAATAGTTTACTGTTATCCTTCTTGATACATAAAGGAAAGGAATTAATGAACCATTGGTTTTATAATTGTCTACTATTGTCCATCTTATTACATTCTGTATAATGCCCTACAACTTGCTTGTCTGTATAATACCCTTCACATTGTAATATAATGACATGGAGATTCATTGGTTCCTACACTTTTTGGAAAAAGTGTAGGAACCAATGAATCTCCATGTCATTATATTACAATGTGAAGGGTATTATACAGACAAGCAAGTTGTAGGGCATTATACAGAATGTAATAAGATGGACAATAGTAGACAATTATAAAACCAATGTTTTTGTAGCAAAAAGTGTAGGAACCAATAAATCTCCATGTCATTATATTACAATGTGAAGGGTATTATACAGATAAACAAGTTGTAGGGAATTATATAAAATGTAATAAGATGGACAATAGTAGACAATTATAAAATCAATGGTTTTGATACAAAAAGCATAGGAACCAATGAATCTCCATGTCATTATATTACAATGTTTGTGTTTATTCAGTAATGGACAAAACATAAAGATAAAAAAAAAGGAACCAATGAAGTTGTCAAGAGGAAACTGATTGACATTTTGAGTGTAGATTGTGATCCCAACATTCAAACTTTAGGTGACATCCCTTCATAGGACTAGATGTCTGTTTATGTTTTTAGTGTCATATGTTTACTAAATACCCATGGTTTTGATTCTATGTAGATTCCAAGAATCCCAATCCCACTCCCCCCAAGCAATTTTGTGGACCAATCTGAAAGTCTTGAATAAATGAATGCAAAGGTGGATGATGACTTTTGAGAATGCAAACTAAGGCATTTAAAGCCCAGGTTGGATGTATGGGAGCAATGGAAAAATGTTATAAAAGAAAAGGAAGATAACTTGAAGGAAAACATTGAAAGAATTAATACAACCATATCGTCTCTGCAAAATGAGAACAAGGAGCTGAAGCTTTATATTGAACATGTAAGGAAAGAAAAACTACAAGCTCAGATGTGGCTCAAGGATCAAATTGCATCACTAAGAGTATATGAAGTTGTGGCAATTGCTAGGGCTATTACTTTAGAATCAGAGCATTATAGGAACATAAAACAAAAGAAAATTTATGAGGAAGAGATCAAAGTGTGGATAAACTTTACAATCCATCTTCTAACTTGCCTTATAATAACTCCCACACATCCATGCTTCCTAACTCCAATGCTGATAACAATGATCATAATTAGTGTGTTCTTACCATGGAAAAACATGCTCTCATTGTAAAGCATGAAAATTGTTCTTTTTAACTCTTTCATAACATAACTAACACTACAAAATTATAGGCCTTAGTAGAAAAAAGAATTTCCTTGTATACATTTCTTAACTCAATGAAAGTGAACTATTTGGAGTTTGTTTTACAGTTGGGATTTGATGTTATGAATGAATGTAAGCTATGAACTTCGCCTTTAAAGATTACTTCAAGGGGTTATTTCACATGTTTTGAACCTCTGTTATCACAAGTGCAGGGTGTATAAAAGGACCCTAACATATGACCGAAAGTAGGTTCATGGGACTTAACAATACATCCAATAACAGTAAAGTTTTCAGCTTAATTTTAGACAGTCTCCACAAAATAATCCCTTAATAAAAAGACATAATTTGGAGAGCATTTGTGCGCATCATGGCCTTTTCTCTCCTTTATTCTTAAAATAATCGCTATCCTAAAATTGTTATCTGTTGCAATATGCAAAAAATATATCAAAGTAACAAGAATATGGACTAAAATAGTAGTGAGATTTAAGTTAGTGAATCTCCTCGAGCATCTCATTCACTAACAATAAACTCATGCTATTATTCAATAATGATAGATAGCCCAGTTGCATAACAATGGGATCAATGCCTTCAACCTATGGAATTTCTTTGCTAGGTGAGTAGACACGCTGCAAAAGCATAGTTTTTCATGATAACCATTTAATAAAATTATTTACCAAAAATAGATATATTAAGATTTGGTAAGAACCAAAAAAAAGAAAAAAAAATTAAATACACACACACATGTACTGAGATAGGCAACTTAGCTATGCAACAGGTGGCTCGATTTCTCCACCTTTTGAAACTCGCTTGCTTGAGGAGTATGCAAGCTATGAAAGCAGAGTCTTTCCAGATAATTATGTTAAAAAAATTCTTATAAAAGAGATATATTGAGATTCAATTTTCTAAGAATATCTTTAAAAAAACATAACAAAAATATAAAATACATATACTGGGATGTTTTGTCAAATAATTCTCAGACAATTAGTTTGGAAATAGTACATATGAAGCAAAAAAAGTTTTCATTCTAATTTAATGGAGTCAATATCAAAGTAGTGTTTGCCATCTGTGACGATAACTCTATGCTCCGCTTCTATAATATCTGGGCTTTCCTCTTGTAACTAGTTGTATGTGTAAAAGTAAAGGATTTTGGGCAATAAAAGATAGTGAAGATAGAGTATGGTGACCTAGGAATATTGGCAAAATAGAGGAGGGATGATGGAACTAGTTGCACATTTGATATGGCTTGTAGGGACCTCAAAAGGTCAAGTGACAAACCCCAACACTTGAAACACCGCTCAAGAAAACCAACAACAAAAAAAGGATTCATATGAGTGGAGCTTAATAGTAAAAAACAAGCATAGGTGGGCGAAAGTGAATCGTACAAATAGCAGTAGGAAGGAGAAAGTCAAAATTGGCCATTTCCCCATAACGATCCCTGACCTTCTATGGATGTTCCCACACCACTATCTCTGCCATGTCTTTGGTTCGATTCTCCCCACCGACGCAGAGCTCTAAGGCAGTGACACCTAACGATGCTCCCCTTCCTAGGTTCTTTCCAAACAAGGTAGTGAAACCTGAATCGGTGAAACACTAACGAGAGTTAAACCCACATCTTCAACCTTTTGTTGAAGGGCATAATCGAAAAAGGAAAACATGGAGGTGAGGAAAATATTGAGAACATCAGTAGTAGAGATATATGTTGGGTCATACCGAAAATAGATTAGGAGTTTCAAAGCAGAAAAATCATAAAAGTTATAGACATAAGATATTTGTAGCTATTTTAGAGCATTGGATGTGCTTGGCCCCAAGAGAAAACAAATTGAAAATACTCCACTGAACCCTAACGATCCAACCAAAATATAAATGAAAAGTAACATAAAATGCATAGACCAAACAAGATATTATGATAACAAACAAAAATTGACCGATCAAAAACTTACGACTTACCTTTATAAAATATTTATATATTTTACAATACACAAAAAAACAATTTTTATTTTGATATTGATAACAAATGCTTTTTGAATTTTAAAATATTCTTTTAAATATGTGGGAAATAATGTCGCTTAGAGAATCAACTACCACAAAACTTAAACAAAAGAACTACTATGAAAAACCCAAACTCTTTACCATTTAATCACCACCACATAAAATCAAAATAAATTAAAACAAAATAAATCTAATAATTATCCTTTTTTATTAACAATTTTAAAATCATCTGCACACGTGTAAAAACTATATAATTATACTTGCACCAACTTCGACAAGATATACAGCGTCATAACATTTAGAACACTGTTAGCATCAATTTAAACAGTGTCCGGACATCATCGGGAAGTGTGACGGGGAATTATGACAGTGAGGTGAGGCGAGGTTCTGGTTATCGACATTCGCAAAATAACAGCGCCACTTTAAGCTTAGGTGTTATAAGTTCATCACATTAATTAATTGAATGACGTGTCGCCCCATTTCTTTCTTCCCCGCATTCCCTCTCGCCCGTCTCTAACCAAAGTCTCTCGTATTTGTCTCATGGTTGCCTCTGCATTTCTTATACCGTTTTGATCTGCAGTTCGTAGTTAATTGTGTCTCTGAGGAAATGGATAGCTGTTTATTTGGAGCTATTTTTGTTGTTTTAGTAGCATGCCTTGGTTATGGCCAAAAACCCTCCATTCTTTTACTACATGTAACTTTTAAGCATGCTCTTCACCACTATCATTCAAAGAGGCACCTACAGAGGAGCGCTACAAAGATTCCATTTGCCTATTCTTTTCCTGCACTACAACTTTTCTTTCTCAAATTCATTTTTGATTTGTTTTAATGTAAAACGGACTAGTTTTTTTTTTTTTTTTCTGTTTAATTTTTGGATTTCCTTTTTCACAGAAAGGACCAAAGCTTCGTCAAGTTTTACCACGGTCACTGACGATGTTGTGGCGTTAAAGAGTGGCGCAAAGCAGGTGAGAATATGTTTGAATCCTTGCTTAGGCTATGAACTTTTTCACACTCTAAACAATTCCTCCTCCTTTTTTGTTATTATTTTGCTATAGGGTTTTATTAGTGCGAACATTAAAATGGTGTAAATTTATGGTGTATGAAATGTGGAGATTTTTCCAAATGGTTTGAAATGATTCTACACCATTCCTTACACAACTTATTTGAGCCAATTTAGAGATGACGGTCGACTCCCGCTGTTGGGTATTTATGAGGGTTTTCTGTTCAACATCACCCTTCATACTATAATGGTTCACGGTTAAACGAAAGAAACATCAAAGACTATATACATACTTGTTAAACATACACCAGTTAGATTAATGCCCCCATACACCCTTAGACAATTTTCTGTTATATATGTATGTGGCATTAAGTATACACCAGTTATATGAGCTAATATAGACAGTTTTCATTGCACACACACACACACACACATATATATAACCATATTTATACTTGATGTTTCCATATTTTTTTAATTAATAATTTTAATTAAATGAACAATAATAAATAAAAATGCATTTAAGCTTTTTTTCTACATCCTTAAAATTATATATTGTGTTTGAATTACCTTTTTATTTATACTTCTCCATTTTTTTTAATTAATAATTTTATTTAAATGAACAATAAAAATTACAAATACGCTTAAGCTTTAATTCTAAATCGGTAAAATTATTTACTTGAATTACCTTTATATATATAAATAAAATATATATATATATATATATATATATATGTATGTATATATAAAGCATTAAGTATATACCAGTATATATATACACTCAATGCTGCATACACCAGTTATATGAGGTAATTTAGACAATTTTCATTACCCAATTCTGTTATGCATATATAATATATATACATATACATATATATTCTACACACACATATACTCAATGCCCTATTCTCTTATGATCCATGTTCAAATCACATTTACAAGATGCTTTGTGTTCAAATCCTACAAATGACATGTTCTATGCCAAGTGAGCAAAAAAACCTCTGCTCGAGAGAGGCTACAATAAATTAAAAAGTGTAAGTGCCTCACTAAGCACCCTGGGTGGTTGTTTTGATGTGAATTTTCAAGTCAGTTGATCCCTGTTTAAATCCTACAAAATGGCATGTTCTATGCCAATCAAGCTTAAAAACCTCCGCTTGAGAGGGAGGCTATAATAAATTAAAAAATTGTGGGCGAATCAGCCCTCTACTCCAAAAAAATAACAAAAATGTTGATAAATGGAAACTGCAAAGTCTGTATTAGTTTGAGGTCCATATCTAATCATATTCTATGGGTTTACTAAGTGTGTATGATGGATGCTCTGTGCATACATATCTCTGTGTGTGTCTATATATACATATTCATGTTAGGGTTTTCTTTGCACTATTTTCGCAAATTGGTTAAAATATTTACAAAGTTTCCAAAAAATAAATCTGCAGATTGGTAAGTTTTCAAAATAATATTTACCAAATTTTCATATAAATTTTACATAATGTGAATTTTCATAACTTCTATCATCTTGATGATGGATCACAAAGTGCTCCAAAATGTTGATTAAAAACCTGTTACAGTGTTGTCCAAAAGGTCATGCCATGCTAGTATATAAACCCAATATACCGTAATCCTTATGCCAATGGAAGTGGCCCTCATAATAACATAATGGTCGGTTGGTTGCAGGATGAGTATGTTTTCTTTCTTGTTCAAATGCCACTAAATACATACCTGACTATCCCAAGCCAGATATGCTTCTTTAGTGTGTCTTGGAATAGCTTTTACTACACTTGAAATTCCTCTTCAAAAAGTTGATTCCACATTGATTGGTAAGGTTGGTCCATGACAACATTTAAGCCCAATATACCATGATACTTGTGCCAATACGGGTGATGCCACAATGGAAGTGGCCTTCCTGATAACATAATAGTTGATTGGTTGCATCCTGTTTAAATACATCTCTTCAGTGTGCTAGACTGTAAAATTCTTATTCATTTCTTAATGTTATGAATTGTTAAAACCTTATCTTTGATATATATTTTATATAGATCTTATTTGGTTGGTGTATTTGGGGTTAAACCTGCAAAAAAAAATTCCTAAAAATTATTCAAGGTTTTTCAAACAACACTATCTGTGTGTATCCAGCAATGATTACATTTAAAGACACCTTATCTTGGACAGGTATTTCTTTGAAAAATTTCATTGCTTCATCAAGAACACTATTTTGTTCATATCCTTTAATAATCGCAGTCATTGAGACCCTGTTTGCATTATGCATGCCTATCAAGGTGTTAATCACAATAATATTAGCTTGAAGTCCATATCTAATGATATTCCATGGATTTGCTAAATATGTATGATAGATGCTGTGTTGGCACATAGAGGTGTGATAACGGAATAATTGAACAGATTGAGTTGGACACTTGTTTGATGCATTTGTTTAAACAAATTCAGTGCCTGTTGGGGAAACCCATGTACTTTCTACAATGCAATTCACGAGACAATATTTCCTGCATTTTGTCTGATCATTTTAAAAGAAGCTTACCTTTTTAATTAGATTATGTCTATGTTGTTTGGAAACAGAAATGGATTTGTTTCCGAAACATGGAAATATAGATTTTCAAAAATCCTTGATTTGGAAATTTCATGAAAACGTCTGTACAACACACACACATGCACAGACGTACACACAACGTGTAATACTCATTTTTAGTCTATAAAAGATAAAACACTTAAAAATATATAGTATTCATTCATTCATTCATTACTTCAAAGACAAAATGTCCATTCAAATCTAGAATAAATCATTTAGATTGTCCTCAAAATCATGAATGCCACTTCCACTATTTTTCAACTTCACACACACACACACTCCTGAGCCCATAGATAAAACACTTAAAAATATATAGTATTCATTCATTCATTAATTACTTCAAAGACAAAATGTACATTCAAATCTAGAATAAATCATTTAGATTGTCCTCAAAAGCATGAATGCCACTCCAACTATTTTTCAAAATTATCATATATTGACTATAAATCATCTAGTTTGCAAGGCTCTCTAGTGCACCAAATCTTGCGAAATGCACGCCTTAAAGGGTGCACTGGGAATGTGATGGGATATACTCATGGCACTTTGCAAGAGATGTTCTCATGCTATTCTATCATACCTACATCCTTTCATGCAGCCTTCATACCTCCTATGATGTCTCCTTGAAATCTCGGAACCTTGAAATATGGCTAAGTCTGAATCCTAAAACCTTAAAATTTGATTAAGTCTGAAATATGATAGGATCCTCCAAAATCTCTGAATTTGCATTATAGCTCCTAGAGGTCTGAAACCACTCTTAAACATCTTGAAAGTATATATATAAAATATAACTTATTGTTATTCTTATACTTAAATGTTTATTTTATATATATACTGTCTGGTTCAGGGTCCTTTAGACCTCGACGAGTATCTATACAGTGGTTTTAATTTTTTTTGGCTTGATTTTTTTTTTGCCCAGGAAACGTTCGGAAATGCCCGTACATGTTCGGAAATGCCCGTACACATGACAAAAATGCCCAGGATGTTTCCGGCATGTGTCTGGACATTTCTAGGATGCTTTCGAAGCGTTTCTGGGTCTCGTACAAGGGGGCAGGGGTGGTTCAATGCAATAGAGGTTTATGTGGCTAATTAGAGGATATCAGGATTTACGGTTGTAGAAGCAATTCCAAAAATTTTGTTGGTAGGAGGCCACTTCCATTGTAGCTTCTCACTCGAAGGCCTAAATTTGATGGTTGACCCTGTATGCCATGATTTTTTTTGATGATAGTTATCTATTCAACTTTGCCTTTCAAATGCTAATATAATTCATAGTAGGAGGAAACATTAGAGAAAAAATATATATTTAATATTTATTATAATCCTTTATGGTTTTTGACGGTCTGCTTAAAATTTTACCTTGCATCTTATATGGTCTCCTAAAGAAATTGATTGTTTTTATGGCCAAAAAATGCAAATACGGCCATTAAATTTAGGCCCTGATTACCCCCATTGGCATAAGGAACATGATATTGGGTTTATATGTTTCCACAATGCATACCTTCTAACAATTGTGGGATTAAGTTTTATGTAGATTGTTAATTTTCACTTTTCACTAAGGAATTGCGATAATCAGATTTTAGCAATTGGCTGTGCTAGAAGATGTTGTAATTTAAGACATAATGTACTTAGTATGCCCCCTTTTCTCTTGCAAACTCTTATTTGAAATGTAATTTTATGGCAGTCAAATATATGTATATTTAAGTTCATATTCATATTCATGACCATGTATTACACAACAAAATCCACTTGGTCAAATATAAATTTGCATTTACAATTTAGACCAAATTGGAGGATGTGTTGGGCACAATAGAATTAATGTAGACAAAAAGACAGAGACAAAGAATCAGTAATAAATAATCAAGAGATTCTCTTCTCATCATTTGTATTGGCTTGATTGTTGATAAGGTAGGTTTGTAACCCCCCAACTTTTATTAAGGAATCACTATGAATTTTTGAAGAGGGCAAGTACATAGTTAAGGTTTGAGATAGAAAACATCTTTATTTGCTCTGTAGTGATGTATCTAGGGTTTCATGGCATCCTCACAAGGCATTGGCACTGCATTTTTGAAAGATAGGGTGGTTGGAGTGCTCTGTTAGACATGAATGTGAAATTTGGAAGTGTATAGAAGGTATGGAAAGGTTTTAACAAAATGCCTCAAAGATGTTGTCTCATGGACTGCAATGATTTCAGGATGTGTACACGATGAGTTTGTTGAAAGGGCTTTGGAGACTTATGAAAATGTGATTGACAGTTGTAAAGCCAATTCCACAACCTTTACTAGCATTGGAACATTGCATGGGGATCCATAAAAAATAATTGAAATTTGATTTTTCTCATGTGTTGTAGTTTTAAATTCCCTGATAAACATGGATGCAAAATGTGGAATCATACAGAAGGCACGTGAACAATTTGTTGAAAGGGCTTTGGAGACTTATGAAAATGCAATTGACAGTTGTAAAACCAATTCCACAACCTTTACTAGCATTGGAACATTGCATGGGAATCCATCAAAAATAATTGAAATTCGATTTTTCTCATATGTTGTAGTTTTAAATTCCCTGATAGACATGGATGCAAAATGTGGAATCATATAGAAGGCACGTGAACAATTTGACAAAGTGCCTAAATGAATGCGAATGAAGTGAATTGTTTGACAAAATGTGTGAATGAAATTTATGGGAAATGTGAAATTATACAAAATACACATCAACTGTTTGAGACAATTCCTCAAAATGCAAAAATGTGGAATCATACAGAAGGCATGCTAATCGTGCTGACAAAATGTCTCAAAGAAATGATTGCCAGACATGCAAAAAAAGGCGTTCTTAACAAGCGTTTAAAGATTTGTAAACAAATGCTGGGATGAGATATAGTCTAATGGAGTACAATGATTGCAGGATAGACACAAACTTGCTGAAAAAACCTTGGTGGTTTTTAATGAAATGCAGTGTCAATAAAAGCACATGCTATATTCTCAACTTCAATTTGGGGCGTTTCAATAACCCCTACCCTCCACTGACCAAGAAGTGTCACAGAAAAATCAGACATTCACTCACAAAAAATTAGACCTTCTCGTGTAAAAATCAGACCTTCGGTTGTAGAAAACTCAGTCCTTCCCAAAATTGAGACCAGTATGGCAAGGAACACGAGGGACGAGGCAAGCTCAGGGAAGGAAAGGGCGAGGATTAGGGTGCTCATACTTGTGCATCATCTATCCAGTTGTGCTGCACTGCACTGTACTGTGATGGTCTTACCAGTTATCAACCTTGTCTTTGCCTTGCATTGTTGATGGAAAATTATTACTTTTGATTGATCCATCGACCAAAATTGATTGTCCAACTGATTCCTATAGTTACCTTCATGGCAGGAACTAAAAATTGCTATCAAATTTAAACGGCGTCCGGACCTCGTCAGGAAGCCTAACGAATGTTGGTGACAGGTAGTTATGACAGTCAATGAGCATGGAGTGATGGGTTACTGAGATTCGCAAAATAACAGCACAACTTTAATTTTAGGTGCCATAAGTTTATTACTTTAATTAATTAACTGAATGATGTGTCACACCAATTTTTTCTTCCCTACGGGCTACAATCTCTTTCGCCCAGTTGTACCCAAATCTCGTCTTTCAGGGGACCTTGCAGTTGCATCTCTCTCCTTACCTTTTATACTCTTTTTATCAGTGGTTCGTAGTTAATTTCGTCTCCGAGGAAATGGATAGCTATTTATTTGGAGCTATTTTTGTTGTTTTACCGACATGCCTTGCTTATGGTCAGGAATGTTCCAATCTGTTACTACTGCCAACTTTGAAGTATGCTCTTCACCACTATCATTGAAAGAGGCACTTACAGAGGAGCGCTGGAAAGTTTCCATTTGCCTATTCTTTTTCTGCACTACAACTTTTCTTTCTGAAATTCAGTTTTTATTTGTATTTATATAAATCGAATTAGTTTAATTTTTATTTCTGTTTAATTTTTGGATATCCTTTTTCTCACAGTTGCAGCCGGCTTATCACAGAAAGGACCAAAGCTTCGTCAAATTTTACCATTGTCAGTGATGATATGGGGTTTAAGAGTAACACTGTGAAGTAAAGCGAGTGGCGCAAAGCAGGTGAGGATATGTTTGAATCCTTGCTTAGGCTATGAACCTTTTCACACTCTAAACTAATTCCTCCTCCTTTGTTATTATTTTGCTTTAGGGTTTTATTAGTGCGAACATAAAATTGTTGCAAATTTATGGCGTATGAAATGTGTAGATTCTTCCCAATGGTTTGAAATGAATCTGCACCATTTGTTACACAGCTTATTTGAGACAATTTAGAGATGACGGTTGGCTCTCATTGTCGGGTATTTTATGAGGGTTTTCTGTTCAACATCACCCTTCATACCAGAATGTTTCATGGTAAATGACAGAATTGTGTAATGAAATGTGTTTAAATTAGTTCATATAACTGGTTTATGCGGCATTAAGTATATATATGAATGGCCCATGCCCCAGTTATATGAGCTAATCTAGACAATTTTCAATACACAATTCTGTTTTATATATAAAACAGATTTTATCACGAGAGGTCATAAAATGCATTTTTTAAACCTATGACCAAACATAATCTTTGGAGTACCAATAGCTGTGCATTAGAGTATCAATGCTTGAGTCTTACTTGTCAAGATGTGATTGGTTACTTTTAATTTTATAGAATAAATGTTGAACACGTATTAGATACTACGTGCTCAGTTTCTGGTGCACTTTAATATTTATACACAACAATATGTTCCATCCGTGGAGCACATGTTAACAAAAGCCCTGTTCAGCAATTGGAACATGCACAACTATTGGGACCTTTCCCCTAATTGTTAAATGCAGGAAACAGACGTGAAGCGGCTTGCAGTCCCAGAAAGAAACACATCCACAGTACATATACATTATATATATGTCCTGTCCAGACATGGAGATAAACGCATATTTGTAGTCTGTTGAACGTGCAGAGGGGCTTTCTGAGTCCGTTGAAATCCTTGACTGAAATGGAATGCGGTTCCGCTTGAGTTGAAACAGCTGAGATCTGTGTTGCGGGGATACACCCCCCGGCCCGACGCCTCTTGTTCGGAGACGCCTCCGGCACGGGGAGGTCCCTGGTACTCCCGGAGGCGTCTGTCGGCGTGCCGGAAACGTCTGGCACATAGGCGGGCGCCTCCGGGACGCCTCCGGGAGTACCCAGGACGTTTCCGGCGCATACCCGAGGGATTCCGGCAGAAAAATGGCGAATTTAAAAAAAAAAAAAAACCTCAGAAAATCCTTTAAAAAAAAACCCTAAAAACTAAGCAACCCTAAATGTAAATCCAGTCCGAACCCAACCGTATAGAAATAAAATAACCATTTAGGTATAAGTTACTTATACTTTAAGTTATATTTTATTTATATACTTTCAGGATGTTTGAGAGGGGTTTCGGACTGCTAGGAGCTATAATGCAAATTCTAGGTTTTGGAGGATCCTGTCATATTTCAGAGTTAGTCAGATACCAGGGTTTCAAACTTAGCCATATTTCAGGGTTTCAAGATTTCAAGGAGACATCATAGGAGGTATGAAGGCTGCATGAAGGGATGTATGCGTGATAGAATAGTATGAGAATATCTCTGGCAAAGTGCCACAAGCCGATCCCACCCCATTCCCTGTGCACCCCTTAAGGCATGCACTCGTGAGATTCAATGCACCGATGAGCCCTAGTGAGAGAAAGTGTCAGTAAATGATAAAGTTGAAAAATAATGGGAGTGGCATTCATGATTTTGTGGACAATCGAGATGATTTATTTTAGATTTGAATGTACATCTTGTCTTTGAAGTAATGAATGAATGAATATTATATATTTTTAAGTGTTTTATCATTTATAGACAAATATTTTCACACTATGTAGTTTCAAGTGTTTTACTAAAAAAATGAGTAATATATATATATATATACACACACAGACGTACGCACGACGTATCCAAATCAAGGTTTCTGAAAAATGACGTACCCGCGTACCCGAGACGTCCCCGTATCCGTACCCGTACCCGTACACAAACAACATAGGCTGAGATAAAAAGAATGGTGGCAGTGTTGCTCTTGGGCTGAGTTAAAGAAAAGAACAGAACTTGATATGGCAACAACGTTAATGCTGTTGGATGAAAAGGTTGCTTTGGGAGGTTCGAACCCTGGACGTGGTTATAACAAGGATTGCATGAAGGCAATGAAGAAGACGAAGATCAACGGCGTGGCGCAGAAGAGGCAGCCGCAGAGAGGGCTTGGGCAGGAGCAGAAGAAGCGACTGCAGGAAGATACGGTTATGGCGGCGGCAACTGCATCTATGAATAATCGTATGGCATATGTATCGCTGTATGGATACGGAAGGCTGCTTGGGGCGTATTCTTTTCTCAGGCATCATCATCATCATCGTCATCGTCATCATCATCATCATCAATCTAAACAGTTGTCTGCATGTTCATCCAATAGAAATATGTTTGGTTTGCAGCAGGTCGCTTGTTCGAATCAGCGAGTGAGCGATGAATGTTAAGTATATTCATAATCTGCATGTATCCTGCTAGCTTACCTATCTTAGATAAAAGACAATGGCAGATATTATTCTCGAGGCGCCTATATATTATATTCGATTGGATCTATATCATTCTTGAGGCGCCTATATAGTATATATTGGATTCAATTTGTGACATAAGTGGAATAGGCGCCTCCAGAATGATATCACTTGGTGTCTTTTACATAGATTTATCTAAGATAGGTATGCTAGTAATAAATGTTTTTCAGAAACCGAATAGTGAAAGCCTAATTCTTTCTTACCACTGAGACAAGCAAGCGAGCGAGCAAGCAAGCTAATCCATATTCTGCAGGTACCTTATCTCTGAGAGAGAGTTCGCTGTGCTGATTTGTTAAATGGCTTATCTCTTAAGAGTTACGGGATCTTACATGTAGCTTTCAATGAACATTGGGGAGATGGGCCGTCGTGACTTGTAAAGTGAGTGAGCTAGTCAGCAAGCCAGCGAGCCAACAAGCCTCAGCGAGCGAACAATGAATGTTAAGTACATACATAATCTGCATGTATCCTGCTAGCTTACCTATCTTAGATAAAAGACGATAGCAGATATCATTCTCGAGGCGCCTATATATTATATTCGATTGGATTAATATCATTCTTGAGGCGCTTATATAGTATATTGGATTCGATTTGTGACATAAGTGGAATAGGTGCCTGCATAATGATATCACTTGGTGTCTTTTCCATAGATTTATCTAAGATAGGTATGCTAGTAATACATGTTTTTCAGAAACTGAACAGTGAAGGCCTAATTCTTTCTTACCTCTGAGACTTTGGCACCATGAATCTTTTTGTATTGTAAACCCTTGTTTATAGCTTTTTTCACTTAACATCACACTCAATGCCCAAGAAATTTCATGCACGGTAAATGGTTTGCATTTCTCACAACAATATCTCTTCAATAATTTTGGAGAATTTTTTTGGTTCCATTGTAGTCAGCATATTTTGTTAATTTTAAATGGATGTTACATGGGGTGTGTTTAACAATTCAAATGCATTTGTCAACCTCATCTAAACTGCACATTGAATTCTTTAGTTAAAGGAGGCTTTTGTTTGGACTCTCTAAAGGTGAGCCTAACACCTTTGCCATATTTTGCAGGTACCTTATCTCTGAGAGAGAGTTGGCTGCGCTGATTTGTTAAATGGCTTATCTCTTAAGAGTTATGGGATCTTACATGTAGCATTCAATGAACATTGGGGAGATGGGCCGTTGTGACTTGTAAATGGTGGTAGCAATTATTATTTGTCCCATGCTCTCACTACTAGTACTTTTAGATTGTATTAACGTGCACCTCATCCCATTTGTTGTTGCCTTGTGTACTTTTTATACTTGAGGGTCAATCTTTATGGTTGTTATAGATGCATTCTACTGTGAACACAGCAGGTGCTTATTTATTTCCAGTTACATTTAGATTGTGAGATGGGCCGTCCTGACTTGTAAATGGTGGTAGCAATTCTTATTTGTGTCATGCTCTCACTACTAGTACTTTTAGATTGTGTTAACATGCACTTCATCCCATTTGTTGTTGCCTTGTGTACTTTTTCTACTTGAGGGTCAATCTTTATGGTCATTATAGATGCATTCTACTGTGAACACGGCAGGTGCGTATTTATTTTCTGTTTCCTAGTAGACTTAAAGAGTTTTTTAGTCACACAAATGATTTTGTGTGTAATTTCGACTTTTGAGCCATAGAGGAACTTATGAAACGCCTTTGGTTTCAATGACCAGTCTAATTGGCAGCGTGGCATGGCTATTTATTTCTCATCTTTGTTTTTTTAGCAGCATGGCATGGCTATTTATTTCTATAATTTTGTTGATTTTACATCATCTCATGGCTATGTTCTCTATCTTTGTTTTTTTTGCAGCACGGCCTAGCTATTAACCTTCCATTCATCTGTGTAGGTAAATCTGAAATGTGGTCTTTATGACTGGATTGGAGACATTTCAAGAGGACATCTGCAGTTGTGTGCTAGGAATGCCTGCTCACTTTCTGAATTATTTTCAGCACACTAATTTAGGGTTCCTTACCTCTGGTATAGTGTTTCGTTCTAATATTCATTTTTGTTTTTCCTAAAAAACTGATTTAATTTTTTCTTTGTTTAATTTTAAAATTATTTTTACAGAGCTCCATTCAAAATAGTGTAGGAACGATGAAAATGTCAATGGCTTTTACTATTTAGCATTCTCCATCAATTGATCAAAGTGCAAGTCTTAAGAGAGAACTTTGAAGGGGAGTGGGTAGGCATAAAGTGCCCGAGTGGCAGGTGCCAATATTTTCAGGGCTTGTTTAGGCCTAAAACCTTCTCAATGTGTAAACAAAATCATCCTACTTTCCTAGTTACTGAAGAAAATTGCTTTAGGGATTTAATAGGAGCCGATAAGTTCTATGGCTGTAATAAAGATTAATTTCTAATTTATCTGTATAAAGTGCCCGAGTGGCAGGTGCCAATATTTTAAGGCCTTGTTTAGGCCTTAAACCTTCTCAATGTCTAAACAAAATCACCCTAGTTGTTACTAAAGAAAATCACTTTAGGGATTTAATAGGAGCCAATAAGTTTAATGGCTGTAATCGAGATTAATTTCTAATTTATTAGTATGTATGTCATTTGATAGAATGTCAATGATAGCAAGACTGTGGAAATCAGAGTCTAGACGCAGTCTAAATATGTGAAACCTATAGAGGCATTCAATCCCTATCTAAACAGGGGGCGAGCGATAGGCCCCTCTCCCAATCCCATCTATATAGAGTAGAGGGGGTCCCCCTCTATATATAGATCTATCCCTATCCAAACAGAGGGGGGCTGTAATCGTGATTAATTTCTAATTTATCTGTATGTATGTGGTTTGATAGAATGTCAATGAAAGCAAGACCGTGTGGAAATCAGAGTCTAGACACAGTCTAAATATGTGAAACCTATAGAGGCATTCAATTTCGTAATATTACATTTATACCCATGCAAGTATTTAAGTTTAGAGAAATGATTCCCCTCAACTTATTTTCTCTCATCTTTTTCATTCATCTTCATTGAATGTGTGGGCACTATAGAAGCACCTACTGCCATACACCAAAAGCTTACACTATAAAAACATGGCAAAGTTCAGTTAAGGCGCATTCATTTACAAAACACTCAAAATCTGTGAAGCAAAACCATCAATAATCACAGGATCCATGACAAGACAGTGAGAACATCATAACAAAATAGAACACTCTAAGAACAAGAAGAAACACTATAAAATCAACAAGATTAGGACGTTGTAGATTTAGTAAGGAAACTAAATGCACATGTAAAGGAGGCCTCCCACCTCAGATCGAGCGATTTTAAAAACATTCATCATAAACTATAGCACAGACATTAGTGTAATTTTTTGTAGAAGATACGTGATCAATGTTACTGATTTAAAAAACATTCATCATAAACTACAGCACAGACATCAGTCTAATTTTTTTTGTTAAGATATATGATTAATGTTACTAAACATTAATCATATATCTTAAGTACAGCTTTTATATATAGTTTTTAGAAAATGTTTTAGTTTAGCTATATCTAATTATTTTATATATATATTTCTTAAACACCAAATTATTACTATAGATTTGTGGAGTAACATGAAAAAGTATACAAAATATACTTGTAAACAATAATAAACTTTGAAAATAAAATAAAATTGAAACCTCAAGATTCAACAATGAATATGTACCAATAGGCTAGTTCCAATGTACCAATTAAATATACATTTTTCAATAGGCTAGTTCCAATGTACACATTTCAACGTAAATGCCTATAAATGTAATAATTTTGGATGCATTTTTCACAATTCTACGTATTCTTGTGCATGTCATGCTTCCACATTTAATTTTTTTACATTTCACTTTTTTGCATGTATATCAAAATCTATTTCATAATTTGGCATAACATATTCCACTTCGCATGTTTTTGCTCAAAACATTCATCATTGCACTGTTTGACCTAAAACATTTTGCTTACTTGGGTTCGTAGTGGTGTACGACATTAGCATGAACTAGTGAGATTGTTGCAATGTCATTTTTTTTCCATTGATCCATGGTTAGTATGTGCTTAGGTGATAGCAAAAAGCTGTATTGTTTTGCAAACAATTTGAAGCCTTTATAGTGGTGGAGATTAAGGTGTTGTCATGGCCGATGGGCATTTGTTGCAGGGCATTTTCAGGGATCTATTGCAATGTTACAAGGATTGACAAGAAGTGTCTGAAGTTGTAGGGGGCGTGGTGTGGCATGGCATGGGATGACACGGTAGTGGAGGGATTCATTTGTGTTTTTTGGCATGTTGCAGAATTTGTTATGGGTCTAACAAAGTTTGATACCATGTGAATATGAGGTGTTGGTTGAGTAAAGCAATTCAATTAAGGTGGGGTATATTTTGGGACATGTGTCGATAGTTTAAGGACTTATCTAAGTGTTTAAAGGATTATGGTGTTTTGCACTTACAACTACAACGTTTTGAGAAAAACTTCTTTCATTTATGCATTGATAGATGCTCATTACTTCTTTAAACTTATTATTTTGGCACTTGATGGGATGATGTTGACAAAGGTTGCAAAGTGGGCTGAACACAAACATTGGTTGGAACATGATTGTGGGGAAGGTATGGTGCAATTTTGTATAGGAGAAGTGTGGTCATTCCCATCTTGATGCCATGCTTCTTATTTTGGTACTTGATGAAATTTTGTAGACAAAGATTGCAAAGTGGGTTGAACACAAACACTCTTTCGAACCTGAATGTCTTGAAGGCAGAGTGTGATATTGTTTAGGGAGATTGTGACCATTCCCAACTTAACGCCATTTTGATTAACCTCCCATGCATACACACAATTCAACTAGTCACTCATGCTACCGAATCATTTACAACTCACATGCAATAGTTGAAGCTTGCATGGTGAAGGAAGGTAGAGTGCAACATTGTATGGAAAGAGTGGGAGTGTCCCAACTTGATGTTATTTTGATTTAACTCCTATGCATACACACACAATCCAATGAGCACTCACGCCATTGAATCATTTGTAATTTTCATCCACTTTGCCTACATAGATGCATGCAAATTTATTACAATTAAAATTTACATATGGTCAAAGAATGTTCAAGAGTGTTCCATTAGTTCAAGTAATTTGAGAGTATCTTTGTAGCAGCCATGCATTGCATATTTTGCAATCATAACATTCCATCTTCATATCTCGCATGCTTTTTAGGTGTGTTGTAATTCACATTTGATTATATTTTGATGCTCCATTTTTGAAACTCAATTTTTTTGAACAAGGTGGGAGGATAATGGACATACCTTTACAAGAATCTCCATTTTGTGCATATCCTCCAATGCCTTGCAACTATTGCATTACATGATTGCACATTATATAGAAAAAACTAAAATAGTAAATTCACAATTAAAGATACTCATAAGTTGTGGAAAAACACGTATAAAGACACACCATAAAGTCAATTAATATTTGCTGCCCCTTTATTGACATAAAAACCATCGACTTTTTTCCTTGTTATTCAAATTGTGTTATGTTCAAATGTTGATTCTCAGTTTATTTTGGTTTTTTGTGTTCAATTTTGGTGATACCATAAAGTCATGTTGGCAAATATTACCCATCACATTGCATGATAATATCACTCACACAATTTAAAACGATATGAATACCATCATCAACATTTCCACGTGTTATCCAGTTTTATGCCATGTTCAAATATTGAATATTAAGCCTATTTTGCCTTCATTGTACAATATTGATGATATCTTAAAGTCACAATTAACATATGTTTTCTTTCACATTTCATGATAGTATTACTACCACAATTTCACATGACATGAAAGCCATCATTGACATTCCATGTGTCATCCAAACGGTGCTAAGTTCAAAGACTCATTTTCAAAGTTACTATTTTGTTTCAAACCGTGTTGTGTTAAAAGAATGATTATCAAAGTTACTATTTTGTTTTCAATGGTCCAATTTTGGTGTTCATTGTTTTTTGATCTTAAAAGTTCAATCTCTTCTTGTTATGTAAAGCGTACTAATTTCTCTTTGTGTAAATAATACTTGATAAAAGTTTTGGCATGTATTGTGTTGTTGTGTAGTGTTTCACTTTTTATTTTTTTAGAAATACAAAATAGCATAAAAATGATTTGATTATAAATAAAATGGGTAAAATTTAAATGTTTTTATAAAAATATATCACTTTGTAATATGAATAAAGGATCCAAATCAAATTGCATTTAACATCTATTTAGACATGTAATTAAGCTCGTTCGAATGTAAAACAATAAAATAAGAATTAATTACTAATTCAAATTATATGTAATAATTAACAGGGTTTAAGGAAGTGTTCATTTTTATGCAATATGAAATTAGTTGTTAAAGTATGATAATAAAATTTGATTTGACGATTGTGTTCATTAGAGTTGGGGATATGAAAATCTTGCTTGTCTTTTTGAATTTTGGCACATATCTTTGGAAAAATGGTGTTTTTCTTTAAATTGTAACAAGGTGATTGAGTTTGTGGAAAATAGGAAAATATATGTTTTGACGGTTGTGCGTATAGGGGTTTGAAGCAACGATTACTTATCAAGGCCCTCAACGATTTAAAATATTGAATGCAACATGTCAAGTAAAATGGAATTCACTTGGACAATCAAATGTGATGTGGTGCCTATTACTATGGCTTTCAACTTTACAATGAATGCTTGATTTCTTGTATAATGCATTGGTAAGTGTTAGATGCTTTTAATTTTTTTTTAGCTTTTTGAATGCCTTTTCTGTATGTTTGTGGTGAGTCATTGTATCTATATTTATAAATTTATTGAATTCAATTTAGAACATATTGGTGCAAGTTGATACACAAGAAAATGTTGACAAATAAGGATCCACAACTACTAGGGGACCCAAAATATCGGGTGACAAGAACCCATTTGAAACACTAGAAACACACAATTTCTAATTACAATTACATGTATCTAATTTTCAGGGTTGTATGTTATTATATGCGATAGTCCTAGTTCACTTGTATTTGATTTTTTTGACCCCAAGCCTTAGGTCATTTCAATTTTTGAAAATATGTTAAACCTTATCGTGCCTTTAATGGCTCATTTTTTAGATGTGATTTTTAAAGATGTTAGTCCTTTTATGATTGCCATGTTTTTACAAAATGATGTACGTGATTGGGATGAGGATAACATTGATGAAAGGTTAGGAAAAATAAATTTTACCCTAGTGTGTCCAAATGAATTTACAAATGACATGGGTGTCTTTGGTGTTGGTTTTGTTTATGCAAGCCCTTATGTTTATGGAATGCCAAATAATAATATTAGAGAACTAATTATTGAGAGAAAATATGTAAAGTCTCACATAAAGTAAGTTAGATGGATTTGAATTTGGATGTGTACAATGTATTGTTTTGCCTCAACCAATTGCTTCCTTTTGTTTTGTAACATTGAGCATTGGCTTTTTCTCTCGTGGAAACAAAGGTTAAATATGATGACCATATGATTGTATTTAATCTTTTTAACATTAAAATATGATGGAAATGTTTTAAAGAGCATATGCAATGAAAGAATAAACTTGAGTTTAAAGTGTATAATAATTTATCCATTGGTTGAACAAACAACATTGCCTTTGTAGGTATTATCTCTAATAGTACATGTCCATGATTCACATTCATTTTTTTTTTGATGGCATGAGACACATTCTCACCGTACGTACTTAACTAAAACATAAAGCAAACCAAGATTATTTCACTTCCCAAAATTTTAAATTTGGATCCTTATGCCTATAAAATCTAGGTAATTTGTGATTGACCATACCATTTTACAAGACACATGGATGTAGAGGTTAGAATTATATACAATATTTGAACCCCAAGATTTTGGATTGTATTTTATTGTCAATAATATTATTTGAAACCCTAGAATCTAGTAATGGTTTTTTTTTTGATAGGGCCTTGGAAATGAAGGCTTGCATATTTTCAATGTACCATTCGTTAAAACATAGCTCAAGGTTTTAAGTGCTATGTGTAAAATATGTCCAAAATGCCCATTTATCTTGCACTAATAATCTATCAATTATAAAACATAATTTCCAAATGAAGTCATATTTGTTATTTCAGTAAGATTTAAATTTACTTTACCTTTTCTTAGAAATCATAATAGGTTTGGTTTTCACATATGCTTTGCATATCAAAATAGGAACTCAAGAACTTGCAAACATATACGCTTATGTATTCAAACTCCCAACTCTGTGAACTTGCAAATGCAAACACTTCCAAACTGGCAAACTTAGTCTCGTGAGTTAGCAAAATTAGGCCTTGTGACCTTATGAATGAGATCATGTCGTGTAACACAATGTCATTAAGAATGTCGTTAGGTGTTTTTTTTTTTTTTGGGTTATTTTGATTCAGTACACACAAGTGGATGATAAGCGCCAAATATTGTTGTATCTCGTCTTAACATTTTCTTTGGTAGATTTGTTTGCTTCTATTTATTTGTCTTCAGAGCTCCAGAGATTCCAACACATGGAACAAGAGCTTTTTCCACTTGGCATTTCATGTAGCTAAGTAAATTTAGAGAATATAATTATACACAATATTAATTTATAATATTGTTTTAAACACAATATTCGATAATTATCAATGATATTATTCATCTCCCTAAATTCAAGGCTAGGTCTTATTTTGATAGGGCCTTGGAAGTGAACACTCATATTTTATGAGTACAATCTTTTCACTCAAACCTAGGTTTTATTTTGATAGGGCCTTGGAATTGAACACTCATATTTTATGAGTACAATCTTTTCACTCAAACCTAGGTTTTATTTTGATAGGGCCTTGAACGCACAAACACTCATATTTTATGAGTATAATGTTTTCACTCAAACATAGCTCAAACTAATAAGTGTTTCGAGTAAAATTCAAGACTTAGTTTTATTTTGATAGGGCTTTGGAAGTAAACACTTATATTTTATGAGTACAATGTTTTCACTCAAACATATGGGGTTTGGAAGTGAACACTCATATTTTATGTGTATAATGTTTTCACTCAAACATAGCTCAAATTTTGAAGTGTTTTGAGTAAAATATGATCAAAATTCAAATTCCCTTTTACACTAATGATCTATCGATGAAGTGATACTATATTTAGGCAATATTTTAAATTATCTTTTCCTTTTATTGGAGGTTAGAATAGGCCTAGGTTTCACATACGATTCACATATCAAGATGTGAACTCACAAATGCAAACAATCACAAACTTGTAAACTTGGACACACACAACCTTGTGGAATCGCTAACTAGAAAACCATACAAACTCACAAACTTAGACAATTGCTAATTGGTGAGTTACTCAAACCCACTAGTCGTGTACTTGCAAGCATAGTATCTTGTGGACTTGCAACTAAAAAATAATTGCCAATAATTAGTCTGAATAAATGACATGCAACACTCGTTCACAAACTCAAAAGTGCAGATATTTATTAATGTGCTCTAGAGTGAATGAGATCATGTTGCGTGACATAATGTGATTAATAATTTCTTTGCCAGTTTTCTTTCCTTGGTGTTTATTTTATCTGGGTTTATTTTTCTTGTGAGTCAGTGGGAGGATTTAAAGTGTCCTTCCCCCATTGAATCTTGTCCTGGCTATTTTATTTGATAGATTTGTTTGCTTATATTTATGTCTTAAGAGATGCAAAGATTCCAACACATGAAACCTGAGCTTTTCCTAATTGTTGTTAGGGTAGATAAGTGAATGCATAGGATATAATTATATCCCCTTTCCATGATGCCTTGAGGGTCTCAATACCAAGCTCCTTTTTTCACATGAAGGGTTAAAATTTGATGTCAAGCGACAAATATTTTGTTTAGAATATCATCTAAGATTTCCATGACTTGTCGGACGAAGCCTTTGTACATCTATTCTATTTGGATATGCCATTCAATTCTCCTTTTTTCACATGCAGGGTTAAACTTTGATGTCAAGTGAAAAAAATATGTTTGTTTAAAATAGTCTAAGATTTCCATGACTTTCAGGATGAAGCCTTTGTACATTTCTTCTTTTTGGATATGTCATTCAGTTCATTATTAGGAGGGACATTTTATTTTCTACGTTAAATTTTCCTCTATTTTGTTAAAAAAAAATAATCTATTTTTTTCTCCAAACCCTGTGGTTGATGGGGGACTGAAGGATTTAAGGGCCACGCTAGAACGATCTTACCAAGCATCACATCATGCTTTGAATATACCATTTGGATTTTTCCATCCCAAGATAATTTTTCTTTATGTACACTTGCACAAAATCTTTAGTCAACTACTAATCAAAAAATGCAATTGGAAGCAACAAACTTTTGTCATCGAAAGCAAATGAAGCTTATTTTTTCAAGATCTTTTGATACAATCTCAAAACATCACAATTTTTCCAGCAACCTAGAGTAAGTGGATTATCCACTTCCAGCTCTTAAAATGATATATAACTTTCTAGGGAGAAAAAGAAAGACAATGCATTATTGTTGACAAATCACCACAATAGATGAAAGGGATTGCAAAAGAATAATAAGCCAAGAATAGACAATATGAAGGCTCAACATGAGTCCTAAAAAGTAAGTATATTATTGTTTGATAAGTAATTCTGAGTAAATATTTTTATCTCATGCATTTTTAGTCTCCTACAAGATTCGTCATCAAAGAAAGTATATTATTGTCCATAAACATATCCTATGAGTTACAAAATAGGAATAGAAGACCATAAAATGTTTTACCCACATGGAAGAGCATGCCAAAACATTAACTACCAACAACATCAAAAGTATTGGTTAGACTACCATTTAGAATAATTTATATGAGATTGATCCTAAAAAAATGATGAATTCCTTATTTTCTCACAACATTTGTCAAATGTTGTTACTTGAAAAACAAATAGTATTTACTTTTGATTTCATCTATTCTATATGATGTAGTTAATGTTTCGAGGGT
Organism: Torreya grandis; assembly: GCA_037957365.1. NCBI lineage: Eukaryota > Viridiplantae > Streptophyta > Pinopsida > Cupressales > Taxaceae > Torreya > Torreya grandis. The sequence goes on along the minus strand of JARHVA010001648.1, from coordinate 1,325,485 downwards.
TATTTTCACAATACTATGTGAAGTTTTCAGGGGTTTAGAGGTGCATTTGAAGTTTTCAACATAACATTATGTTCATGTTTATAGGATAGAAATTGGTATCCCTTAAAATCCACTAAAGTGGATGAGTTTCTATTAGTTGTGATCTCTTCTCCATAATAAAATGTCTTCTCTTTGAACTTATGGGAAAAGTTACAAAAGTAATATTTACATTTAAGTGGTACAATAATTAGTAATGATAAGAAGATCACCACTACAAATATATGCTGGTTTCTTTAAGGGAATTATTAATGTCATAGAAAAAGCTTGCACATTCAAGCATTTAAATATTTTGCCCTTCGTTTTCTAGTTCAATAAAAATATTAAAATCTACACATGGTGTTGTATGGTGCTATAATCAATGTTGTAAATTATGGCATTGTTATCTTATAGATTATTGGAAAACCTAATGCAAAAGGTCAAACCTGCAAAATGATAGTTGTATTCTATTTGGGAGAGTATTCAATTAACTTGTTGTCCTTTCTTTGTAAGACAACTCATGTATATTTTTGGTTTAATGGAATACTTATTGCAAGCCTGTGATGGATACACAAGGATGTGAAATGTATTTTATTTAAATAAGATGTTTGGCATATCTTATGTGTAATTGGAAATTAAAACTTATAGACATGAAACCTACGATGTCATAACACAAAACATCAAAAATTAACAGTAGAGAAATAAAGACATGGTGTAGGAGTCTGTTATTGTATTAAAATATTGAATAATGTCAAGTAATATACTTAAGATATATCTATACTATACAACTACTTTATAAAGATTTAATTTATAAAAAATACTATATCAATAATATCAATGGATTCATAACACACAATAACGTCAATAATCTGAAATGATACTCTTAAGGTATGTTTACATCATTCAAAGTTGGTTCCTAAATATTCAATGTTTCAAACAATGCCTTTAAAGTAAGGTTTCATCATACAAGCATTAATACAAAAAAAAACTATATCGATGAGAACATAACACATACGTTAATGATAGAAGTGTTAGGAGGCCCCTTATCCAACGGTAGCACAATTGATTACTTATATATGAGCAATTGAACACGGAAATTATACCAGAATGATTAAGAAACTAGAAACATGAGACAGCAAAGAATTTGAGAGACAATACACACAATTGTATTAGATAATACTAGAAGAAAATACAAATAAGGAAGATGCCACTTCTCCCTCCACCTCAAAGGCTTGCCACACCTCAAGACCTTCTTCCCTCTCTCTTGCTCAACACAAAACCAACTCTAAAACCTGAGTTACAATCCCTCCTTGAATGCTATAGCTGATCTCCTTGACCTTACACCTGTAGATCTCCTTGACCTTGCTTGCTTCAATGCTCTTACTTGATTAATATATGATAATTACAATACATGCCTCATGGTTCTTTAAATAGAAATCCATGGTTATAAAAATAGACATCTAACTACTAAAATTAGACACACAGCTCGCGACTTAAAATAGTCTCTTAGCATGCAAACACTCGGTTTAACTAATTGACTGTTCGTAAACAGCAGTTCTAGACCGCACAGGCGACCGACGTCGGTCCCTGCTTGTCTGGTGCTGCCGACGTCGGTCGACTCTCTGCCGTCGCCGGTCTCCTTCTCCACTGCATCTGACCGACGTCGGTCATACTGTCGACGCCGGTGGCTCTGGTTCTTCAGCATCCTTTCTTCATGTGTGTGCAAACAGTTGAAGCTTTTAGCTCCACACCCTAACAATCTCCCACTTGGAGATAAACAGCTGCAACCTGTACCTGTACCTGTACACCATCTATTTTGTTCCTTAGGCCCTGTATCCCTCTTCAAAGTCACCCTTGAAGACCAACCACCACGCAAACCTGTGATGCTATATCTGTCACCTATGCCACAAGAACTTTGCTGCTCCCAAATTCTTCATGACATACTTCTGAACCAACTCTACCCTTAGCTCAGAAAACTCCCTGTATATGCAACCCTGCAAAAAGTAACACAATACAGTAACAGGATAATGTAGCTAATATTATCCAACCTGGTCAAGATAAAATACAATGGTCAAACCTCCATTGTCCTGTAGCTAACTCAAGACCATATACCATAGCCTTCTGTCTCAGATGTCCATCCACTCTCTTCTCTAAAACAGGAATCCATCCCTCTATATCCAGCTAACAACTCCACCAACAAGTACCTGTTTGGCTCTAATCCAAGGACTCACACTCCTCATCCATGTCAAGCTCCCACTGTTTTTGGATTCTACCTGCATTGCTTCCTCCATCTTCCTAGTTCTTGACTAACAATAAGCAATATAAAGAAGGTGAACAACGAATATGAGGTTCACATACCTTTTCTGACCTCTGTATGGGTGTTTGAGACTCATAGATCCACCCAACATCCGTTCCAGTGACCGATCTCGGCCAACTCCCAGTCTGCTCCCGACTGATGTCAGTTTTCTGCACTGATCCTGACTGCCGACGTCGTTACCCCTAGCCGACGCCGGTGTCCCCCCTGCCGACGTCGGTCCTGATGACCGACGTCGGACTTTTCCTGTCCGACCTACCGACCCTGCTGGTCTGCACATGACCGAAGCCGGTGTCTGGATGACCGACGTCGGTTCCAAGTAACCGACATCGGTGCCTGTGTGTTCCCGTGAGTGATGAATTCTTCATCCGCGAGCTCTTCTTGGATCAAATCTATATCCATGCTGCCCTGCTCAGATTTATTTACTGCATGTAACTGTTCTAAGGCCTTCATCTCCTCCATGAACACCAAGACATCCCTGTTCTTGTCAAAAGCCTCAAATTTCCTTTTCCTACAATGAATTCTATCCATGCCTTCTGAATTTGAACACATACCTTTTGAGTCAAGAACTTCCATTCCCTTCTTATTCATGTGACCCTGCCTATTAGACCACATATACGAATCTGCACCAGAAGTGGAATCAGTAGTACAAGTAGATAGATAAAGAGTACCTACTTTCTTACCTCTTGCTAAAACAAGTGCTCCCTTGGTAACCTTCCAAGAATCCGCTGTGAGGATTATTGTGCATCCCTCATCTCCCAACCTTCCTACAGAAATCAGACTCTGCTTTAGAATTGGAACATGCATGACCTCCTTCAACACCCATGTGTTGTCAATCTGCAATCTCAGCTGCACTTTCCCTTTGCCAACTATCTGACAAGGCGTACCATCCCCTAAATAAAGAACTCCAAAATCTCTCTGTTCATACTCATGAAACAAATCTCTGTTTGGGGATGCATGGAAAGATGAACCAGAATCTAATATCCATGATCCTACGTGACTATCCAAAGAAAGTATGAGAGCATCCTGTACCACAATATTTGCATCCTTTGCTTCTTCCATACCTGTATGTTGATTCTCTTTATCTCTCAACCAACACTCCTTCTTTGTATGTCCTTTCTTTCCACAAAACCAGCAGGTAATACCTTTAGACTCGGGTCTCCTTCCCGACCTTGATTTCCCTTGCTCAATCTTCTCCTTTTGCCTTCCTCTGATTTCCGCACTTAGAGCGTTTCCTGATGATTCACCTGTGCTTCTCCTGCGTATTTTTTCATTCAAAATCACACTCACAACATCATCAACCTTTAAGATTTTAGAAGCAGATGCAGAGTTACTTACTGCCATAACCATACCATCCCAACTTTCAGGCAAAGAACATAATATCAAGAGAGCCTTTACCTCATCATCAAAAACAATGTTGACTGAAGCTAATTGGTTTACCAAACCATGGAAATCACTGAGATGAGTATGTACCGAACCTCCTTCCTGCATTTGTAAAGTAAATAGCTGTTTCATAAGGTATACCTTATTAGAAGCCGAGGGCTTTTCGTATAAATTTGCCAAGGACTTTATCAACTCTTCCGTTGTTTTGCACTGTGATAAGCTGGAAATCACAGAATCTCCAAGACTCAACCTTATGGAACCAAGAGCCTTCCGATCAAGAACACTCCATTCTTCATCCTTCATATCTGTGGGCTTGCATGCAACCCCACCCAACGGTAAGTACAGATCCTTCTGATACAGATAGTCCTCAATCTGCATCCTCCAGTGTTGATAATTCTTGCCGTTAAACTTCTCCATTCGTAGCTTGCTTTCTTCTGCCATTGCTGAACTCCCACTCAATCAGAAAACCCTGTGAATGACCTGTAATAAAAAACAATAACCTGCTTCCTGCAAACCGTAGCTCTGATACCAACTGTTAGGAGGCCCCTTATCCAACGGTAGCACAATTGATTACTTATATATGAGCAATTGAACACGGAAATTATACCAGAATGATTAAGAAACTAGAAACATGGGACAACAAAGAATTTGAGAGACAATACACACAATTGTATTAGATAATACTAGAAGAAAATACAAATAAGGAAGATGCCACTTCTCCCTCCACCTCAAAGGCTTGCCACACCTCAAGACCTTCTTCCCTCTCTCTTGCTCAACACAAAACCAACTCTAAAACCTGAGTTACAATCCCTCCTTGAATGCTATAGCTGATCTCCTTGACCTTACACCTGTAGATCTCCTTGACCTTGCTTGCTTCAATGCTCTTACTTGATCAATATATGATAATTACAATACATGCCTCATGGTTCTTTAAATAGAAATCCATGGTTACAAAAATAGACATCTAACTACTAAAATTAGACACACAGCTCGCGACTTAAAATAGTCTCTTAGCATGCAAACACTCGGTTTAACTAACTGACTGTTCGTAAACAGCAGTTTTGGACCGCGCAGGCGACCGATGTCGGTCCCTGCTTGTCTGGTGCTGCCGACGTCGGCCGACTCTCTGCCGTCGCCGGTCTCCTTCTCCACTGCATCTGACCGACGTCGGTCATACTGCCGACGCCGGTGGCTCTGGTTCTTCAGCATTCTTTCTTCATGTGTGTGCAAACAGTTGAAGCTTTTAGCTCCACACCCTAACAAGAAGCCTAATCACACTAGATTAGAATAAACACCTAACCAAACATGTCACATAAGTAACTTAACTAACTACAAGTAAATCATAACCCATGACAATCTCTCCCTCAAGTCAACATTCATCATGATATCATAAAAACAATTGATATTGATAAGTGAGAGTTTTTTATGGTGCCATAATTTTAAATTGTCTACAATTTAAAATTATTACAACACCATTACCAACTACACTCCAAAGCTTTCTTGGTAATTTTTGTGTCATGCTATTCACTCCATATTATTCAATCATGTAAATTTCCTTTGAAAATTATGGTGATGAACACTTACATGTTAATTTAAGGACTACGAAAAATAAAATAAAATAATGCTACAATTTAGTGTACATTTGATTGTAAAACTAGTAGGGTTCCCAAGATCTAGCATGACTTTAATGTTATTTTAGAAATCTCTTGTGCTTCCCTCTATGTTTGGTGTTGTGCAATGCATCCATCATTGTATTCCTCTCCCATATATGTATTTTATCAAAATTTGGAATTAAATGGTGTTATTAATTATACTTAAGATAAAAGGAATTGAAGGGTAATAAATGTTGTAAATGATTTGTAGCTAGAAGAATGAAAGTAAAGTATTAAAATGGACAGAGATTGAATGAATGATAGAAAATAACTATGAAAAGCACAAAGAGGACAAGAAGAACAAATTGATTACTGCGTTTTAGGTTGAGTGTGTGTGACTGAAAGATGGCTGGAAATGATCAACTCAAACCTTATTATGCACATTTAATTGAAATAAAAACTATCACTATTCTAGGTCAGAATTGACTAGAAACAATTAGGATTGACTATTTCTCTTGAACCCATGTGGGTCGATCTTGACCTACGTGAGAAAACATAAAACTAATGGTAAAATCACTTGTGCTTTGATGAAATACAATTGTATGTGGAATTTAGACCTTCAGTTGTGTGCAAATGACATCTTCAAGGTTGAAACCCCATCACCCCCATAATGATTGAATGTTGCCTATGTATATAGAGTACTCGGAAGAGGGAATCAAAACTCAGGTAGTTCTTTCACCTAGAATGATTAGTGAAAAAGTGCTCATTTGATACATATATGCATTTAGAGATGGCTTGAATACTTGGTAATTATTTTTTGAATCAGATAGAATAAGCTCGTGACTTGGCTAAGGGTCACTTCAAGTGAATAGAATCGAATTTGGAAAGATTAGGGAATCTTTGCTCAGTGTGTAATACTATGTGTTCAAATAGTGAAATTGCCCATATGTAGAATAAGTGGCTTAGAGGTGCATTTATAACAATCTAAAGAGGTGAAACCTCATGCTACCTATCTCAAAAATACAGAACAACCTATAAATAAGGGTTTAGACTAAAAAAAGAGTCCTTTCTAGATAAGGGGTAATAACAACATGCCAAGGTTAGTATCAACTGGTGCTCCTGACCCAATCCTGACTTGGGAATGGTAAATTTTGATTTTAAGAATTTGAAATGTCTGTATAGATGCTTAGAGGGGTTTTTAATAATTAATAATATTTATGTATGTGCAAACTAACAACTTAGAAGGGATGGACCCATACAAGTACTTAAGATAGAGTTAGGTGGTGAAATAAGACCAATTTAAGGGGTCAAGTCAAGTGAGATAAATGTAGGTCAAAACTGAAATTATCAAATATTCATGATCAAAATTGAGTATCTAAAACATGTGATCATGTGCTCCTCATTTCAAAATTTTGTCTTCTTCACGCACATTGTTCAAGTCTTCTCACACCACATTGACATCACACTTTTTTACCAATTCCATTCACAAAATAACATTTCCTTACAACAATGTTCATCCATTCCCTTGTGTTGTTCACTTGTAAAATCATTAATTATTTCCCTATCAACCTTTTGTTGCACCTTGGGTGGAAAGTTCTAGTATTAATATCTCTATTAGAAATGTAAGATGTCATATATGTCTACTAAAAGGGAACATCGATGTTCAGGTTAGATAGTTAGACTTATGATAAGGTTGATGATGGTGGGTCTACATGAGTGGCTTCATCTCAAGCACTCATACCTATTCAAGTTACTTGGATGTTAAATAGGTTCCACCACCTTCTTTTGACACCACCTGTAGAAGTGATCCTCCTTACAAATAACCTTGGCCTTTTTAATACAAGTGGTATTTTGTCTCATTTAAGTGTTCAACTAATGTTTATTTAGTGGTTGTAACTAGCATTCACCTCAAACCATGTTCCAAATTGGTAAATATTTTTGTATGAGTTACGACCACAACCTACATATGTTTTCTCTGACACAATGTTGCAAATGGTATTAGAGACATGCCTTTTGAGACTTCTCTAGCTTGTGATTGTTATCATGTGATGTAATGTACAAGCTTCTAATGAGAGGAAATTTGCAAACCAAGTGACATATCCTAATAGTTGAGCATTTCATTCCACTATAATACTCAAACTTAACACATCAATTATTGGTTGTAACTGAATTTTGTAACAACTAATTAATGATCAAAGTTCTCCTTTGATATAACTACATGACATCCTAAATTTTTAAAGAGTTATCAATATAATGAGCCTTAAGTTTCAATTCAACACACACTTTGCATTTAATGTTAACATAATTATATATATATATATATATATATATATATATATATATATATATATATATATATATATATATATATATATATATATATATATATATATATAATTATGTTAACATTAAATGCAAAGTGTGTGTTGAATTGAAACTTAAGGCTCATTATATTGATAACTCTTTAAAAATTTAGGATGTCATGTAGTTATATATATAGGTTGTTGATTTAAGCTTTATTCCATAGAATTACAGTTATCAATATAATGAGCCTTAAGTTTCAATTCAACACACACTTTGCATTTAATGTTAACATAATTATCTATATATATAGGTTGTTGATTTAAGCTTTATTTCATAGAATTACACTTCCTGACACATCTCAAAATTTTCCAACAAGACCATTTTGTGCAAATCCAATAATAATTGAAGTCCATGAGACCTCATTCATATCTTATAATAGTCATTTTATTTCAAAGAAATAGTTTTTTAACCATAAAAAATGTGTCTTTTCAGAGCACAAATTTTGTGACCTAGAATTATAGTAGTTGTTTGACTTGTTTGGCATATGCATATAAATAAATTCGAAAGTGATCCTCAATAGTTGTCAGATTTAATATTTTACTTCTGTAAAGGAATATGAATTATAATAGCCACAAGCCATGAATATTGACCAACAAAGAAGGATGAATTTGTTTGAACTCAGAAAAACCCATTTAGCATATGAAAGGACTTAGTGAACTTAGATAATTCATGCAAAGCACTAAGTGATAGGGTTCTTGATATTAACACTTATACATCACGGAGAATGCTTCAAAAATAGAACATAAATAAATCATCTAAATTAAAAAACAAAAATGAAAAGAATTGAATCTTAGAATGAAGGATTATAGCTGAGAAAATAATCCTGAATTACGGATGTGATAGAAACCATATAATTGAATAGGTGATAACATTATATTTTATATTCCTTGTAACGAATTGAAGTATAATAGCCCTTACCACCCTACCAAGCTAACAAAGATAGTAAAACAAATCTATGCCATGCTACTAGTACTACATGACTCATCTTAATTAGTTTTTAAGAGTGAATATCAAATTTTAAACATATTCAAACTCCCAATGAAACCTAATGTGTGAGCTTAGAAATCTTAAAATTAACCATGAAACCAAAAATAAAGATGCACATGAAATTTCCTTGAAGATTAGCATGTGGATTGGAAATAACCTAAAGTCCATGTAGAAAGAGAATGAGATGAGGTACACCTTAACTGTAACATCAGATATAAGTACTCTTAATAAGCATTTCACAAAATCAAATTGGTGTTGTCCCATGATGACCCATCTCCCATTTTTCATTGTATACTGATTTATCCCCAAATGTAAGCCATTAAACATAATAATTGGGCCAAGTTTATCTACATAGGTAAGGAATACACACACACACACACACACACACACACACACACACACACAAAGGGCATAAAATGCCAAATACCTTCGGGATAATATTTGTTCATGCAAACTTCTCATTAAAAGAAGACGTTGATGTGTTTTCAACCTCGTGTCTTAGAATCATCAAAGGTAACCCCACAACATGAATTTAATGTAAGATTCTCATTAAAAGAAGATGTTGATGTGTTTTCAACCTCTTGTCTTAGAATCATCAAAGGTAACCCACAACATGAATTTAAAGAATGTGGTTTTGTAAATAAGCAAGTGTTGAAAATAACAAGGGTAGAGTAGTGCAAAGGTTTTTTGTTTGAAAAATCTTGTTGTAAGCAAGTTATCAATTAACAAACAAAACTAATTTGAGATGAATATTGACAAAGATGCAATGTTATATGATATAATTATGATATAAAATATTAAATAGGAAATGAGGGTAGGGCAGGAAAAAGAGATTAAAATTTCACATTAAGACAATATTAATTAAAACCAACACTTATGTTAGATGTCACTACATGTAAACCAATATTAATTAAATTTAGTATTCACATAAAGTGTCACAAACATAACAATTTAATTTAAGCAATGCTGATTATCAACATTATCATATTTTTTAATCATTCAATTTAGAGAAAAACAATTAAATCTCATGCAATGATTACTATATTCTAAAACATCTAAAACATTAATCCAAATTTCACAGAAGCAAAAACTTAGCAAAGTCACATAACAACCCCAAATATTTGTAAAGCATGACAAGTCTCAATAAGTCCTCTTGCATGAAAAGAGTTTTACAAATGTATTTATAATAAAATATTGAGAATCGCCACATTTGGAAAATCAATGTGTATGAAATTATACTCTAAAGGAATTAAATCTAAACCAAAGTCTAAAAATAAAACATGTATATTTTTAAAACAAAGCTTTGAAAATAGAACTTGTAGTTTTGAAGTTATTTTGTGCTTATCAACTTGTAATTCATCACATGGCCATTTGATTGCCTCTGTATACGTGCATGTAGTGTTCACAATCTGCATCAATTATGGAAATATCTATTATTGGCCTTCTAAAGAGATGTTCATCCTTTGCCACAAGTGATGCATGTTGATGCAAAGGACCTTCAAGATAAGCCTTAATTATGTTGGTTTTGTGGACTCTTTTAGTTGCATGGGTGATAAAATTAAGAACTCATTGACCAACTGCTATTTTAACATATGCCATTTTCTCCTTAAATGAAGCTAAAAATCCATTAAGAAAATTTGTGAATTGAATGTTGGTTATTAAACTTCTATTTACAATGAACAATTCAAGCATATTACCTTGCCTCAGAATTTGGAGGATATATTGTTTGAAATTGTTAAGTGGTGTCCTTTTCATGTTTACATTAACTGAATTTTCTTATTAATAAGTTCATGTGTTGGCCAAAACTATCTAGCATAGGTTAATATCTGACATTGTCATCAAATGTGTTGTCCCTCAAAAATATCAGCTATTTTTGGGACAACATTTGAATTATTTTGGTCCTACAGACCAAAATTTTCTCTTCCCTTTCCAAATTTTGTCTTGAGCGTTCAAATTCCTCATTTTTCAAGCTTTTCAAAAATCTACGGACTGCAAACAGGCTCATTTCTACAAGTTCAACGGGCTTCATGACTCCTACAAGTGTGTTCAATCAAACGAATTGGTTTCTAACAATTGGTCATTTTTGGAATTGGTTCATCGCCTTGTTTCAAACAAAAATTTCCATCGGCAAGCATCAACAACAGGGTCAACGTTTGGTTCATCTTTTGGTTCAATGTCAAATGGTTCAAAGGTAGGTTCAATTAAACCGTTCGTCAGTCAGTTCAAAGCTTTGTTTGAACCGTTGAACCAAAATTTGGTTCAACGTCTTGGTTCAACGAAAAGGTTCAAAGCCTTGGTTCGACGGTTAGTTCAAAGACATGGTTCAAAGGCAAGTTCAATGTTTGGTTCAATGCTTAGTTCATTGGCTTGGTTAAATGTCTTGGTTCAACGGAATGGTTCACCGCCAAAGTTCAAAGAAGCCTGAAGGCCATTCAAAGACTGCCCGAAGGGTAGATACCGTTGTGGGAGGCTCTTCCCGACTCAAAACGGGTCATTTCTTAAGGCCCAAAAGGGCGAGTGCAATCCGAAAAAGTGCCAAACAAAAAAGCCAAAAGAAGACAAAGGAATGACGCACTCGAAAACGTCAAATTCAACACAGTGAATTAGCCGTTGATCCTTTAAACATATAGAATGAAATACAATCATAGATCTCAAAGTCAAGACCAGCAGAAAGCAAAAAAGGAACATAATAGTAAATTAAATCCAGGACCCGAGTCAATTAGCCAGACAAGGAGGAACGATGAAGATAAGATCAGATCACCAGGTGGAACATCGAAAGTTACAAACTTTCAATAAGCGCAACTTATTTCCTTGCATTGATAGAATCAAATGGGTAAAGCGCCCCTAAGTTCCAGCGTGACTACTTAACAAATTCCAACGCAAAATGATGTATTGATTGTTCCCAAGTCCTTCTTGAAGAGACTATATAAGGGACTCTCTTCTATTGTAATACAGATTTCTTTTTTGACATTTAGAATGAAACTCTGCCCAAATTGAGAGGCATCATTGAGACTTTGTGCTCAGTCTATTAATCATATTTTGTTACTGGAATAAGAAATCAAGGGACTTTTTCAGACTTTGTGCTGTGATTTCTTTGTTATTAAGGAAACTGTTCTTATGTCTTTTTCCTTGATATATTTTCTGTTCCATTAATTCAACAAGCAGAATTAATAAAATTAGTCAGGAAGGTGTCCTAAAGAATCAATTGTGGAGAGACTTTGTGCCCCCATAGCTGCCTTCAGTGTCAGGATCTTGCTCCACCAAGAGAGCACAATATGATTACCAAACCAAGCAACTTAATATGCGGAAATAAACCAGATTCACCAAGTAACTAGAATTCAGAATAACACATGATATGAGAGACAATACACAACTTGTATTAATACTTTACAGAAAAGAATACAATAAAGAAGATGCCACTTCTTCTCCACCACCTCTTCAGAGGCTCGCCACACCTCAAGTGAACAGTAATTCTCTCCTCAAAGCTCTCCCTCTCAGGTCCCAACACACAACTCAAATACAGAGTTGGTGTTCACCCTCTATGCTCCACGCACACCACAAGTGCTCCACGCACTCCACAAGTACTCCACGTACTCCAAAAGCACTCAAGGTACTTCAAGTAGATCTCCCATGAACCTGAAACAACCTGCAATTCAACATACCATACTTATGGAAGGAACTCCCTTGCCTTCCTCTTTGCTCTATCCGAGTACACACCTGTACTCCAAGTAGATCCTGCCTGATTCTGCTCCCTGTTGTGTTGCTGTCCTATCTGATCTTGCACACCTGCAAATCAACCTGGTTCTACACACCTGTGAACCTTGACCTTGCATACACATACACCTGCAGATCAACGATCTTACTTACCATGTAGATCTCCTATAAAGGCCATGCACCTGTGACCAAGATCCTACACACCTGAAGAATCCTGCTGACTCTCCAAAACCAGCACCCACCTAGGTACTGCTATGGAACTAGGAGGAACACCCTTGCTCACCTCACACACAGAAGGAGCTAACTTTGCTCAACTCAAACTAGAACACTTTTCCAATACAACCATGAGTCTATTATATAGATCTCATCCAAACAATAATTAGACATCTAATTACAATAATTAGATCCGCAGCTCTCAGTCTAAAAATAGCTCTAATCATGCAAACACTTGGTTCGTTAGCTAACTGCCCGTAATAAGCTCGCAGTCAAACCACACAGGCGACCGACGTCGGTCCCTTTCTGCTTGGAGGTGACCGACGCCGGCCGATCCCTGACCGACGTCGGTTGATTCTCTTCACTATACTGCCGACGTCGGCTGATCAGACCGACGCCAGTTGCTCTGACGCTCAGCAACCTTCAGCAACCCCTCCAATGGCCTTCTCCGTGTCTGCATCAGTGAAGCTTTTAGCTCCACAACCTAACAATCTCCCACTTGGAGATAAACAGTTGCACTGTACCTATACTTGTACTCCGTCTAATCTGTTTCCTGGTTTGTATCCCTCTTCAAGATCAATCCTGAAGACAACCCACCACACAACCTGTGATGTACCTCCTGTCATCCGAGTACCCTGCCACATCCAAACCTACAAACACATGTAGTGAAGTCTTGACCTTGCATGTATACCTGCTGCTGGTCCCTCTCAAATACCTAAGAACTCACTTCTCCGAATTGGCTCCTAACTCTCTGACAGCTCCCACTGCATGGGAATACTCAGGTCTATACCAAACCTCATGTGATTTCAGACACTGTACCTGTCCAGCCCTTAGTGTGCTCCGGCTCTGCATCCTGAACCTCGCCAACACCTGATTCACATCAGCTCCCACTCGAGACAAAATCAACCTGTGATCTCCATGCCTCCCATGTCAAAGAATTTCACTGCTCCAAACTCCTCATGACATGCCACTGAACTAACCTTACCCTTAGCTCAGCAAAACCCTGTATGTACAATCCTGCTAGCAAAACATACCATCCACATACAGCAACAAAATGATGTTGCAATCATCATCCCCCTGGTAAGACAAACCACAGTAGTTACCCTGACATTGACTGAAGCCATGCTCCGTCCTCCACCTGTCAAAACCTGTACCACTGTCCTGCAGCTCCTCAAGACCATATGCCTTGGTCTTCTGTCTCACGTATCCGTTCTCTCTATTCTTCTACTAAGGAATCCATTCGTGTCTGTGCTTTCATACCTACTGGCAACCCTACCAAAAAACCCTTGTTTGGCTCTCCTCCAAGGAATCGCATCCTCATCCATGCCAAGCTCACACCTGTTTCCTGGATCCTTCCTGCTCTATAATCAGCAACATGTATAAAGAAGAGGAACAATGAATTTGAGGGCCTACTTACGTCTTCAGTCCTCCGTATGGGTGTTTGAGACTCCTTGACAGCTCGTTGTCCACCCAAAATCCGTTACAGTGATCGACCTCGGTCACTCCACAGTCTGCATCCGACCGACGTCGGTTCCCATGCGTCTGTCCCTGACTACCGACCCTGTCGATGTCGGTGTCCCTGCTGCCGACGTCGGTCCTCCTGACAGACATTGGTCTTACCTACTGCCGACGTCGGTCCCCCTGACTGACGTCGGTCTTACCCTGCCCGACATCACCGGCTTCAGTCTGCACATGACCGACATCGGCACCTGTTTGTTCGACATCGGTTCCTCCTGACCGACATCGGTATCTGTGTTCGCCTGTGAGTGATGACTTTTTACCCGCGAGCTCCTTTGAATCAAAACCCATGTCCAAATTGCCCTGCTCAGAAGTATCCAGCCACATCCACTGGTCTCTGTCCGCCATCTCCTCCAAGTACACCAAGGCTTTCCAGTTCTTAAGCCTGTCAAATATATCTGTCTTCCGCTTAAGAACATGCATCTCCTTCCTGCTCATGTGACCAAGCCTACGAAGCCACGTCTCTGCAACAGAAGAAGAATCAGTAATATAAACAAGTAGATAAAGAGTACCTGTTTTCTTACCACCAGCTAATTCAAGTGCATCCGCTGTGAGAGTTCTTGTGCATCTCTCATCACCCAATCTTTCTGAAGAAATTAGCCATATCTCCAAACCTGGGACCTACATGACCTTCATCAATACCTGTGTGTTGGCCGCCTGCAATTTCAGCTTCACTTCCCCTTTGCCAATTCTTTGGCAAGACTCACCAGCTCCTCTATTTGGGGCTGCATGGAAAGAGGCAACCGAATCTTTTATCCAAGATTCAACTTTATCCAAGAAACCTCCCAGAGCATCCTGTGCAACAACACCTGCTACATCTGCTTCTTCAATTTCTTCATGCTGATCTGCTACCAACCAACAATAATCTTTTACCTGCTCTTTCTTTCCATAGGACCTTAAGAGACCATCTGTGCTTTTCAACTCTTCCATTCTTAGCTTACTTTTATCTGTCATTGCTCTACTCCCACTCAATCAGAAACCCCTGAGAGTGACCTGTAATCAAAACACACTACCCAGATCTAAACCAATCTGTTAGTATCCCAACCAAAAGCTCTGATACCACTTGTCAGGATCTTGCTCCACCAAGAGAGCACAATATGATTACCAAACCAAGCAACTTAATATGCGGAAATAAACCAGATTCACCAAGTAACTAGAATTCAAAATAACACATGATATGAGAGACAATACACAACTTGTATTAATACTTTACAGAAAAGAATACAATAAAGAAGATGCCACTTCTTCTCCACCACCTCTTCAGAGGCTTGCCACACCTCAAGTGAACAGTAATTCTCTCCTCAAAGCTCTCCCTCTCAGGTCCCAACACACAACTCAAATACAGAGTTGGTGTTCACCCCCTGTGCTCCACGCACACCACAAGTACTCCACGTACTCCACAAGTACTCAAGGTACTTCAAGTAGATCTCCCATGAACCTGCAACAACCTGCAATTCAACAGACCATACTTATGGAAGGAACTCCCTTGCCTTCCTCTTTGCTCTATCCGAGTACACACCTGTACTCCAAGTAGATCCTGCCTGATTCTGCTCCCTGTTGTGTTGCTGTCCTATCTGATCTTGGACACCTGCAAATCAACCCGGTTCTGCACACCTGTGAACCTTGACCTTGCATACACATACACCTGCAGATCAACGATCTTACTTACCATGTAGATCTCCTATAAAGGCCATGCAATTGTGACCAAAATCCTACACACCTGAAGAATCCTGCTGACTCTCCAAAACCAGCACCCACCTAGGTACTGCTGTGGAACTAGGAGGAACACCCTTGCTCACCTCACACACAGAAGGAGCTAACTTTGCTCAACTCAAACTAGAACACTTTTCCAATACAACCATGAGTCTATTATATAGATCTCATCCAAACAATAATTAGACATCTAATTACAATAATTAGATCCGCAGCTCTCAGTCTAAAAATAGCTCTAATCATGCAAACACTTGGTTCGTTAGCTAACTGCCTGTAATAAGCTCGCAGTCGAACCACACAGGCGACCGACGTCGGTCCCTGTCTGCCTGGAGGTGACCGACGCCGGCCGATCCCTGACTGACGTCGGTTGATTCTCTTCACTATACTGCCGATGTTGGCTGATCAGACCGACGCCGGTTGCTCTGATGCTCAGCAACCTTCAGCAACCCCTCCAATGGCCTTCTCCATGTCTGCATCAGTGAAGCTTTTAGCTCCACAACCTAACATTCAGTGTGTTTTCTTTTCATTATTGTGTAAAGGACTTTGAGAAGACTTTGTGCCCTCATTGTCCTTCATATATTACTCTTGAGCATTTCAAGTAGAGACTTTGTGTTGTATCTTGATTTGTTGGTTACTACGCCCTCAATTACATTCTGCTTTTATTTCTATGAGTATTCTTGTGGTTTGCTGAATAGTACTTCTGAAAGAAGAGAATTACTGTCTGTCATTTCCCCTGAGTTTTTCCTTTGATCTGCGCACATCATCTCTGAAGAAAGAGAGATGGATGGTTTGTCCTACCCATGAGTATTATTTTCTGCTTATATATATATATATATATATATATATATATATATATATATATATATATATATATATATAGCATACCTACAGGGAACCTCCCCTTGATGAGAGGAGAGATCAGTGTGTTTTTAATGTGGTAAAACTACACATTTGGACGACTAATCTTCCTACTTTGGCTGATCAGACCTATTTTGTTTATCAGTACGCTGATCGACAAAATATTCAACCAACAAAATGGATGTTAGAAAGCATACTTGTCTTTACCACATGATAAATGATGTCAACTTTGTTTTGAGTCATAAAAATATCTACTGAATAAGTGTGGATGTTACCTAATAGTACCTCATTCTTTGTCCTAGCTTCATGAGTTTCAATAAAATAATTAAAAAGTGTACTTAAAGAATTCTCAAATCTATTTACTATAGTTTGCGGTATCTTGATATTGGCTTCTATTACCAGAATTCTAAATTTATTTTTCATTCATTTGATTATCTGTTCTAAATTTTGGTTAGAATATCTTGTCACTGATTTTGGATCTTCTTGGAACTCTTCATCACCGCTTTAATATTTAAGGGTTTTGGCAATTCTTTTGGTTGGTCTATGTCTTTTCTTAGTTAGAGAAAAGAAATATTCTTCTCTCTCACACGCTGTGAGAGAATTGAATGAATTTTTTAGTTATTATTATATTTATACTTCTAGCAGTCTTTTCAAATTTTAATCTCATCTCTTGTTCATCTTAAATTACCATTTTAGATTTGCAAGCCTTCACTAATTACATGCTATCAATCTAGTCACTTTGAGAATATTATCCCTATTGAGCCATTACTAAGGATGGAAAAGATGGAGGGAAAGTTTGTGGAATGGATGAAAAGGAAGTGATCATGGGATAAGTTGTGATAAATGGTGATGGAGGGGCAGGTGTGGGTGAGTAAATGAGAGATGTAACTAGAGTAACAGAGGAGATTGTATCGATTATGAAGTGTGAGTATGATAATGAATGAATTTATTGGAGCATCAACATGTGCCTTAAAATGTGATGGGATGGTATCCAAAGCCTTTGTTGTTGTCAAGTTTTTAGGAATTAAAATGAGAAAAATAAGAGTAGGTGAAGTACTTGTTGTCACTCAATTTTGTAGCCTTGGAGAGGTCGTTCAAACCTACTCCAAATTGAGTGGAACAATGGGATTGCACCTAGAATTGTGGGTTGTCTATAGTAGGGTTAAATGTATAGATTGAAGGGCTAGATCCCTTGATATATCTATTCAAGCTCATCACCTATAGTACTAACTTGGTTGGATGAAAAGGGAGAGAGAAACATGAAAGAAAACCCGATCTAATGAGGTGATGCATGAATTTTAAACTAATCACTACCAACCAACTATAATTTCAATTCAAATAAGAGCTAAACTTGCATATGACCCTAATCCAAATCTACCCTTTTACATAAGTATTTCTCATGGAGGTTTGAGAAGCAAACTTGAGCTAGGAGGAATAAACAAGAGGTCATAACATGATACTAGTGAAGAGACAACTCATTAAAATCATACACACTTCATTTGAACACTTAAAGATACCTGAAAAATACTTTCAAAACTAAATATGAATGCTAATGAGGATAAGATGCCAAGGAAGTGAACCTTGACTTGATACCTTGACTAGCTTCTTGAAAACTACCCTTTGCCTTGGCTTATTGTAGGACAAGTGGCCATCTTGATGGTCACATAAGCTTCTCTTACACCTTTTCTCTTCTCTTGACACCTCTAAACTCACTTCATCAGGTTATCTTTGACACATTTATTTTTTTTCTTTCTAGGTGTCTAGAGGACTCTTCATTTCATTCGGCCAATCTTGCATACAAGTGTCAAAACTTGATCTCTTCTTCTTCAGATCATCTAATCTTCATGGATGGCCTATTCATATCATATTGGACTTGCTACAATCCATTTTTAGGTCTCAAACTATCCCCAATTGTTCTACACCAAAATCCCCACTTAGGCTTCATTCCTTATAGCTCTAAAATCATGCAAACCTCATTGTATAAAGAGTTGTATGGATGGTACCGAGAATATGAAGGCATATCCTAGGACCTAGTATGGCCTTGCAGATCCATGTTCAATTTTAGGATAAAAAATTAAGTGGAGATATCCTTTATCTACTTTTCTCTCTCCTAACTAGGTCTCAATTAGGCCTCCCTGCCCAAAGACTGAAAATTGACTCTATAGGCTTCTCACACATGCCAAAACCCAAATAAACATATTATTTAGTTAGATTACCTCCTCCTCATTCTCCATGCTAATTTTGAATCTTTGATACCATGTATGAACCTCCCAAATAACAAAAAATAACCCTTTTTGACCTATTATGTATAATTTTATGCCTACAAGTATGAATGAGTTGCATGGGGAGATGCTCAGGGGAGTTTTGAATATGTTTAAAGTCATTTTGAAGTTTTTCCAATCTGTATGGAGCCATAAAAATCCATTTCTCTTTCATCGGGTCATTTTTGCTCTCTTAGGCAACTTGAAAGTGCCATAAAGTCTTAAGGATGATTCATAAAGCTTGGGGCATGAATCAAGAAACCGAATCCACTAATTTAAATTACACTAGGGTATATAACTTCCCATAGGATACTAGGGTTCCATGCAACATCTCTGAATAGTAACAAGTAATGAAAGATATCATCTTGGGCTAACAGGCTACATTTGTGAGGGCTGAGAGAGAATTGAGGTTTGTGAGAGTTTTCTTGAGTTTTTATTGGCCTGATAATGACTTACATGGGTCCATGACATCCTCCTCTACTTATGCCAATGTTCATCTTTAACCTTTTCAATCATTAGGTCTATAACCATCTCATTATCCAAGCCTAGGGTTCTTAACCCAACTTGCCTAGAATACCCTAACTGATTGTGTTCACCTATTTCATTCACTGTTGGAGGTATAGAACCTCATGAAATGTATATTCAGTCCCTTCATCATATTATTAGGGTCTCTATGATCTCAACTTCACTAACTGGCAATCTCTCTAGGTCTGCCTTGTAGGCCTATGCATGTGACTGGGCTTGTTTGGCCTAAATTGGGTTTGTCAACACTTGTTGCTTGAGTTTGAAGCTCTAATGGGACTATGTCATCAGATTTATATTATATTCAAAGATATTATTTTTGGTTCAGTTCTCTTGTAGACCTTTATATGTCTCCAAGCAATAAAACTTCTCAAGAATGAGTAGGACAGTGACATTGCCTAGACTGAGTACGCATGGCTTCAATGTGTGTCTTTGTTTTAGGTGAGTCATAGAGTTTTGTGAGGATATATTATAGCCATGAGAATATAATATAATGGTATACATTTCTATTTTACCTCACATAGACCTTAAAATTTTCTCAAGCAAGCAACCTCATGTTGGCTAAGTAGGCAGACTTGTGTAAGGACTGTGTATATGCACTTAGACTATGACTGCAATCCTGGTGTTATAAGAGCCCTAATTACAAAATTAGACCTTAAAATATTTTCATGTTATTAACTAGATGAGTCCCTTATTCAAAACTTTGAAACTTTGTACTTCACTATCATCCACTGTCTAAGGCAAATTATTTAATAGGTGGTTGTAGGTATCAATTGGGATAATTTGACTGTATCCAAGTATTTTAGATCTTAAAAGGTAACATAGCACCTATAGTACTTAACCTTATTGATGGGTTTTAATCATTCCATATAAGGTGAAATCACCATTTTTCATATCTCTTCACATACCCCTGCTTGCTTCCTCAAACTCAAGCCTATGTAGAGGTACTAGGTCTAACGTATTGGGTCTATAGACCTTTTATATGTTTTGACCCCTGTTTGGTCATTTCCTCTACTAGTCACTCATCAAAATGTTCTCATTAGTCTATGCATTTTTTTTGATGTTTTAATCCACTTATCAATGTATTTAAAACTCTAAACCTCATCAATTGTCACCATTCAAGGCCAATTCTCTCAACTGGTTGTAGGTGACCATTTTGAGACTTTGACTGTGTATATGGTCTTAAATTGGCCTTTTCAAATATACCATGACACCTATAGTGTTTGACCTCATTTAGGAGTCTTCCTTACTACCCTCAAGTCTATTATCCCTTTCAAGGCATAGTCAACCACCTCTACCTTCACTATTTCCCTACATAGTCCTATAGGTGCATTAGGCTTGCAGACCTCTTAAACACTTTGACCACCCTTTGACTTCAATCTTATTTGAATTTAGGTTCTTGGGAAACCTTCATTTGTCTGTGACCTCAAATTGAAATCATCACAATGATTTCATGGCTAGGTATACTAAATTTTAAACATTGACACCATGGTTTCTCTTGAAGCTATAGACCTATAGGCCTATAGACCTATAGGTATGCAACCCTATGTTTTGGAAGTTGAAGAGTGCAAACATGATTGTTAGGACTCAAAGATCATGATTTCATGCATCAACACATTTTATCAGGAAAATAAAACTCTCAAAATCCTTGTAAACACATATTTAAACCCACTCAACTCAATTTGTTATGCATGCACACATAACACAGTCCACAAGGTGAATAAAGATGTGACCATTTGAGACTAGTACAAAATGTTTAGCCTGTCATAGGGAAATGATTGGATTTATAAGATGGTAGAATATAATTAAATAACACTTAGGTGCATCAAATCACCTAGAGAACTTTAAACACATAAATACTACTAGTCACTTACAAACTATGCACATAGCAAGCTTTTCTTGCTAAAAGACCATCCACATGTGCCATCATGGTGAATGAAAGTGTATGTTATATATAAAAACATATGGGGACTCACTCCAATTGGTTTTATCCAGCCAAATATTTCACACTTATTCCATAGTTTTATAAAACCCAGGTTATGGGGATTTGAGCCTTTAAAAAGCAATCTAGCTCCTTAGCAATTGTTCATAAATATAAGGAGATCAATCCAAATAAAAATGATACAAAGTGTAAGCCCATATGGGTACCAAAATCTATCTAAAATATTATCCCCCAACTCTACCTGTACGGCCTGTACCATGCAATTGAAAATGACCTTCAAGAGCTTGTGAATGGAGCGATGGAGGAGAGAGAGAGATATTTATGCAACTATGGAAATTAAAATTTATTATAATTATTTTTTTTAACAAATGGAAGCTCAAAGGATACATTTTCACCTGCAAGTGACTTCAAGAAGTCTGTAAAAGTCTCCTAACTCTTCTCTTTGGCATTGAAATTCAAGATTTTGACCTTGTTCTGATATGATGATAGGTGTGAAATTTTTGTAACTGATATAAGATACATGGAATGTGTGTTATATGTATTTATCTCTTAGGGGAATTTGACATACATAAATTATAGCAAAAAATCACCTTTGCACTCATTTTCACCACCTTCAAGTCTACAAATGATCCTTAAACATTCTAAATCATCATGAAATGTTATGACAAAGTGATTAAAGTATAAAATTACCTTGATATACTCCTAAAAACTTATGACACCATTTTACCAAGCCTTATCTCTCAATGACATGTCTAAACCATTATATGACCAAAATAAGACATTACCTTAACTTCTCCAAACTAATCTTAAACAATGCTAATAAAGTTTTATGAAGAATTTTAGGGACCATATAAGGCATTAGATTCCCACATGACAATATTATGAAAGTTTAAATTTGAGGGTGTCACCAATTTTATCTTGGGGTCAAAATTTGGTCAACATTCTTGGCGATTCATAGAGGTATCATGCCGACAATGCTAAATATACTAGTAGACTTATCGTTCTATTGGGAAATGGAGTCACTAGCACTTAGATTCAGACCTAACTAGACCTTGATCATGACACAACAAACTGATTGGACCTTCAAAACACACACAAACAAAGATAACAAGACACAAAGCAAAACAACATAGATTCACACATGTGCTATCAAGCACTTAGAAAACACAACAAATAAAATAAGCAAACAAACTATATACAACTAATCTAAAAATAACTTCTTCCTCCTAGATCAAAGAGGAATATTGTACAATATCTTTCTCCATGAGATGAAGGATGACATGAATCAAGTTGTCTCTTGAGCCTTATTCTTGATGTCTTCATCTTATTCATGTTTGACAATCCTCTTGGCATGATCTCAAATGAAATAATGGTAGATACAAACATGCCACCTATGAAGGTGAGCTCATCTTGTGCTTCACAAAGCCTCTCATGATTCTCCTCAATGACAACTTTATCCAATGATGCTCCATCTAAACATGCTTCTTTGAGCTTCATGGCATCTTGAATGGCATTAGACTTCTTACTAGCTGTTACAAACTCATTAAGCTCTTTAAGGAGCTTTGCATACTCAATCCAATCTTCATCATTGTCCTCAGTGAAGACACCTTGTTCAATCTCCTTATGAATAAGATATTCAATAGGCAACATACCTTTGCAAAGGCCTTCAATCTCTTGAAGGAGTTCATTATAATGCTACCAATCATCTTTGGCTTATTTATCCTCAAGAACCACAGGGCTGTAGAGAATTCCAAGTCTTTCTATGTAGTCATGAGGTTGCAAGGGAGCTTCTTCAAGTTCATTTTCTTGGCAATTGTGTACTTTTTCAACCTCAATGTACTTAGAGAGTCTTCAACTTCAAGGCTAGTTTTAACTTCAACAAGCTTGGTACTTTGGAAGTTATCATATTGTCCTTCCAAAGGCAAAGCATCTTCAAATTGACCAACATGAGGTGTAGGCCCTTGAATATCCTCAAAATCATCACAAATCTCATTGAAATTCTGTCATAAGTTACTTTGGTCTATAGAGTTAATAGTAGATTTGTTTTCTATTGGTTTTTTAATACCGATCTCTTGATCATACTCATGAGATTCAAACAACTCAGCCAATGTGATATTCTTCTCTAAAGCCTTCTCTTCTATGTCTTGATCAAAATATTCATTGGCAACTGTAAACTGATCTAGATCATCTCTTTCTTTACTCAAGAAGACTAATTTATGTTTATCTTCACTAAGGGGGATACCTATAGTGAACTCTTCATCATAGACACTTGGGTGATCTTCTTCATCAACTATAGCAACAGTTGATCTTATTCACTTGCTTCCTATAGTATAGGTTATTATTTAAGAAGGAATATGGTGGGAAGGTGATGAATAAGTTAATGGGTTGGAGAGGGAGTATGAGGTGTGGTGGATGGCTCATGAATAGGATTGGGAATGGAGGTTTCTTGAGTGAACTTTTGGAGAGATGACAAGTTGAGTTTGGCAATGGGAGAGACATCTTCTTCAATAAGAACTTCACTTTCCTCATAGCCTTCTTGAGGATCTTCAACATCTAAAAATTTATCTTCAATCTCTTGAGGTTCTCCAACGTATGGAATTGAAGTAGGAAAAGAAGAGTTTGATTGTTGCAAGTCATGGTAAGGTTGTTGAGGTGTGTAATTGGAATTATATGAGGAAAATGTAGAATATCCATAGGACTGATATGACTCATGACAAGGATAATAGGAATCAAGGTGAGGTTGATATGGATCATAGGACTATAGGAATTATGTTGAGGCTAATAGGAAGGTACTTATTCTTCAACAATAATTTTATTTTCTTTATAGCCTTCTTTATAACCTTTTTTATCACCTTTTTTATATTCTTCCTCATAGCCTTATTTATATCCTTCCTTATATCCTTCTATATAACCTTATTTATAGGGATATTCAACACAGTAATGTTTGTATACAGGGAGAATAGGCTAACCATAGGGATGATATGACTCATAAGGAGGGTAACAAGTTTGATATGGCTGCTGAGGCACATAGTTGGAGTCATGATAAGGCTGATAAGGATGTATATAGTAGAAATTATCTTCATATCTATCCATCCCAACTTCATGAGTCAAATGAAAACACAAGACACTATTACATAATTTTCACAATAAGTACCTAGTTTGCTAGAACCATTTGATTGCATTCAGAGCCACCATTGGTGTTTGTTGAATGACTTCAAAGGCTGATAGGTAGAAGAACACACCAAAAATTCTTCCACTCTATGGATCTTCATCTCATTAGATGTGCCATAACTCTTGTCACTCAATTTTTCATCCTTGGAGAGGTAGTTCAAGCCTACTCCAAATTGAGTAGAACAATGGGACTACCCCTAGACCCATGGGTTATCTATAGTAAGGGTAAACCTCTAGATTGAAGGGATATCTCCCTTGATATGTCTATTCAAGCTCATCACCTATACTACTAACTTATTTGGATGAAAAGAGAGAGAGAGAAACATGAAACAAAACCTAACATAATGAGGTGATGCACCAATTATTAACTGATCACTACCAACCAATTGCGAGTGCACTTCAAAAAATAGACTAACCTGTAGATAACACTAATCCAAATTTTCCCTTCTACATAAGTATTTTTCATGGAGGTTTGTGAATTAAACTTGAGCTAGGAGTACTATGAAAGTGGTCATAACGTGACACTAGTGAAGAGATAACTCACTAAACTCATACACACTTCATTTTAACACTTAAAGAGACCTAAAAAAGACTTTCAAAATTGAATATGAATACTAACAAGGACAACATGCCAAGGAAGTGAACCTATCACTTAGCAAGACAAATTAGTCTATCATACACATTGAAATAGTCCATGGATAAGGTAAACTAGGTTGTTATTTATTTATCAAAGGCTAAAAAAAGGCAAGGTTTCACCATACCCAGGTGGAGGATCCTTTATAAATCTAAAAGTGGCTGCTTATATAGAGAATTGTGAAGAGAGAGAGAGAGAGGGGTGTAGTATAAGAGGATTGAAAACTGTACTCATGAGTTATAAAAAAAATTAGGTTAAGAAACAATCTTGAACATACTTCCAAATCCATGTGTCTCACTCTTGAAGATGTCCCAACCCTCCATGTGGCGTAGGACTTAGAACGTGGCTTGACACCTTGACTAACTTCTTGAAAACTGCCCTTTACCTTGGCTTATTGAAGGACAAGTGTCCCTGTTGATGGTCAGATCATGTTGTATTACATATTTTCTCTTCTCTTTACACCTCTCAACTCACTCCACCAAGTTCTCTTTGACACATCTCTTTCTTTTCTTGCTAGGTGTCTAGCATACTCTTCATCTCCTTAGGCCAATCTCACATACTAGTGTCAAAACTTGACCTCTTATTATTCATCTCATCCAATCTTCATTTACGGCATACTCATATCATATTGGACCTACAAAAATCTATTTTGAGGTCTCAAACTAGCCTCAAGAATGCATTCTACACCAAAAGCCCCAATTAGTCATGATTCCTTGTAGACCTAAAATCATGAAAACCTCCATGTGTAGAGAGTTTTACAAATGATAATTATAATTTAAATGCATATTATATGACCCAATATGGCCTTACATCTACATGATCAATTTTAGGATCATAAAGTGAGTGGAGATATCCTTTTTTTTACTTTTTTCTCTCCTAACTAGGTCTCAATTAGGCCTCCCTGCCTAAATAGTAAAAATTGACTCTACAAGATTAAAAAATATTTAAAACCAAAAATAAACATCTAATTCATTTATATGATCTCCTCCCCATTCTCCATTCCAATTTTAAAGCTCTGACACCTTGTACGGACCTACCAAATAACATAAAATAACACTTTTTGACCTATTCTATACAGTTTTATACTTGCAAGTATGAACAAATGGCATTGGGTGATGATTAAGAGAGTTTTAAAGATTTTATAGGTCATTTTTAAGTTTAAACAATCCATCTAGAGGCATATAAATCCATTTCTCTTTCATTTGGTCATTTTGGCTCTCCTAGGCAGCCTGAAAGTGCCTTAAAGTCTTAAGGATGATTCATAAAGCTTAGGGAATGAATCAACCAACCAATTAAACAAGTTGTAATTAAACTCAGGTATCTAACTTCCCCTAGGATTCCAAGGTCCAATGCAACATATCTGAACCATACCAAACAATGAAAGATAGCCTCTCAAGTTGATAGGTTACATTTTTGAGGGCTGAGAGAGAGTTGAGGTTTGTGAGAGTTTTCATGAGTTTGTATGGAATTTAAAATGACTTACATGGGTCCATGAAATACTCATCTTATTATTCCAATGTTCATCTTGAATATTTTCTATCATTAGTTCTCTAACCATCTCATTAGCCAAGCTTAGGGTTCTTAAGCCAACTTGCCTAGAATACCCTAACTGAATGTGTTTACCTATTTCATTCAATGTTGGAGGTATAAAATCTCTTTAAATATCTTAGTATACACTTCATAATATTCTCAATGTCTTTATGATATCATCTTCACTAATTTTTCATCTCTCTAGGTATTCCCTATAGGCTTATGCATGTGACTAGGCATGTTTGGCCTTAATTGGGTCTATCAACACTTGTTGCTTGAGTCTAAAGTTATGATGGGACTATGTCATAGTATTTATATCATATTTGTTGTCCCCAAAAAATGCCACTCATTTTTTGGGACAACCTATGGAATATTTTGGCCTTGCACAGACCAAAATTTCTCTCTTCCCTTCTCAAAAATTGTTCTGAGCTTTCATGTTCTTCATTCTTCAAGCTTTTCAGAAATATACGGACTCTGCAGGCTTGAAACTACGGACTCTGCAGGTTCATTTCTATGGACTCCGCAAGCTAGATTTCTACGGACTCTTACAAGGTTAGAAAAAACTATGGACTTGGTTTCTACGGACTCTGCAGGCAGGTTCATTTTTACAAGTTCAAAAGATTTCGCAGGCGAGTTCAGTCAAAAAACAAGTTTCTAACACTTAGTCATTTCCAGGATTGGTTCAATGCCTCGATTCAATCAAAAGAGTTCAATCAGAAAATGATAAAGAACAAAGGCTTCAACCATTGAACTTTGAACCACTTTGGTTCAAAGGTTCAATGGGTTCAACGACCATGTTGGTTCAACGCGCTTGGTGCAAAAGATCAAAAAGACTTGGCCAAATAACGAAGAATGAGTCGATTGAACCATTGAATCATTGAACCAAAGTTGGTTCAATCGGTAGGTTCAAGGGGCTTCCCCAAAGCCAAAGGAACAAGTGTCGTTGCAGGGGGCAGTAAGCAAAAGCGGACAAAAGTTGGGAACCCCTCGGGAAAATGGCTAAGTCCAATAGGCCGAAAGAATTCTCTCGGGAAGATTTTCTTGAAAAAATGTCAAGGCAAAATTCCTTCAGACATTTTTTCTGAAGGAATTCACCCGGAGAAAAAGTCTAAAGAAACATAAAAGAACGAATGGCCAAGTAACAAGAAACTTTCCTTCAGACATTTTGTCCGAAGGAATTCTTTCGGGCTTTTTGCCCGACGAAAAAAGCCCAAAAGCCAAAAGCCTGCCGAAGAAGTAAGAACCCGCTGAGGAAGTTGAAGCTCGAAGGACAAGTACCCTTATGAGGGGCACTTGGCGACAAAGAAAGGACCGTTTTAAAAGCCTGAAGGGACACCTTCCCTTTGGGATGTTCCAAAGGCTGAACAAAGATGCAGAAAGGAACCTTCACATACTTAGGCAAAAAGGGGCTTCAAAGGATGAACCAAATGAACCGATTGAACCATTAAACCGTTGAACCAAAGGGTTCAACGGGTTCAAGGTTCAAAGGTTCAACTAGAGCTTTGAAAAATAAAGGAAGCAATGATTGAGCGAGACACAAAATGAATCAGTGAATCGATTAAACTTTGAACCGAAAGAGTTCAAAGTTTAATGGTTCATAGGTTCAAAAGCTCGAAGGCGGCCTCAATCAAGGAAAAAGCAACAAACAAGTGGTTCAATAGATGGTTCAACCAAGGAGCGAAGAAATAATTGAACCAAGAAGCGATAAAACAAAAGAGACAGAATGAACCAATGAACTGATGAACTTTCAATGGTTCAACGGGTTCAATGTTCAACATGGTTCAAGCAGCTGGTGACCATTGACGGTCCCATGGACGTCAAATTTAAATAGATATCCATGGAAATTCAAATAAAGTGTGGAACTTAAAGGAAGAACCAAGCGATTAAATGAAAAGAGAGCCCGAAGACTCAAATTGCTACAAGGGAGAGAAGATCGATGCAAAGGACCATAATTATCTTCAAAAGATTTATTTTCAATAGGTGGAGTAGTTCATTAGGTAAATATTTGGGGCCTCAAAACATTGAAAGCACCGTCTGTTTGTCCCCTTTGAGATAAAGGCAAAATAGAGAATTGCGCGGCTAGTTGGTGATGGAATGAGCGATTTAGGATAAGGAATAGACAAAGGAGATGAACCAACACACCACAGTTAAAGCAGCCACACTGTTCCAGCTTGACAAAATCAAGAATGCATCCAGGGCATTAATGCGCCGAATGGATCACCCCATGGGAAAAGGCGCCAGGCCTCTCTCTGCCTTTATATAATGTAATCTATCTCTCATTAAAGAAGACTTTTTTCATTTTTACCGGAGCGAAACTCTGCCCATTTTGAAAGAAGAAGACTGAGACTTTGAGCTCAGATTGTAATTTCATTTTCATTTTATCTGAATAAGAAAGCAAGTTGTTTACAGACTTTGTGTTGTTTTGACTTGTGCTACTTTAGGAAATTGTTCTTATGTCTATTTTCTAGAATCATTCTTATTTATTTAATTTGACAAGCAGAACCAACGAAAGTAATTAGTAAAGTGTCCTAAAATCAACTGTGAGGAAGACTTTGTGCTTTCATATTTGTTTTCAGTCTATTTTTTTCCTTTTCTTTTTGTGTTGAGGATTCTGGGATGACTTTGTGCCCCCATTATCCTTTGTGTTATACTCTTTGGGCAGTTGAGGTGGAAACTTTGTGTTCTACTTCATCCTGCTGGTTAATGTGCCTTTTGCCTCAGTTAATTTTGCTACCTGAAAGAAACTCTTGCTGTTTCCTGCAAGAACACTTTGAAAGAAGAGAAGTGCCTCCAGTGTTTTCACCAAAATTTTCTCCTTTGTCTATGAGTATCATCTCTGAAAGAAGAGAGATGGATGGTTTATTCTGCCCCCACGTGTTATTTTCTGCTTGTTTATATTGTATATAGCTCCTACGTATCTATAGGGAACCTCCCCTTGATGAGAGGAGAGATTGGTATCTGATTGATGTAGTAAAGTTGCACACCTGGCTGAACAATCTTCTTGTTATGGTTGATCAGACCTATTTTGTTGATCAGTACGCTGATTGACAAAATATTCACCCAATATTTTTTTGGCAACTCCGTTGGGGAAGAGCACACAGTTTGAAGTCTCAAACTTCAAGCTGAAGTAGATCCTGCTCTTTTCCATTTTTTGTTTTACAATCTGACAACTCCACATTATACCAGAGGCCATAAATCCCAAGGTGTTGTTGACCTTTCTTTTTAGTTGGTGCAGCGGAGTAATTTTGAGTTGTTTCCTCCACAACCTCACCTTAGACAAACTAGGAGTCTTCTTCCTAGCCCTACTAGGCCACCAACACAAGACATAGCTTATTTTTTTGTTGCTAGCCAAGCTTTGCCTATCCACGCTCCACCTAGATTAGTGATACCAATTTCACATAATCAAATCATGGCTCAAGGCCCTTGGGGTAACTCTTTTGGTCCACTGAATTTGACTCCACCTCTGCATGAGCTTCCACGTAGTTCAAGAAAGAATTTTCCCAAATTCTTTGGTGATGGAAAAGTTTATCCTGATGAACACATTACAGCTTTCAACATAGCCTGTGGCGTAATAGGGGTGGAATTTGAAGACATAGCAGTCAGGCTATTCGTGGAGACACTACAAGTGCTACTGCAGACTGGTTCTACCACCTGTAGGCTGGATCAGTGACTGATTGGGACACTCTAAAAGACAAATTTGAAGCCAGGTTCAAGCCTGCAGAAGATGCACATGCCTTGCTAGCCCAACTTACACAGATGAAGAAGGAACCCCATGAACCTATGAGGGATTTCATTGCTAGGTTCGACAAGCTGAGGCACAGGATTCCCATGGTCGCCTAGCCAACACCTCAAAATCTCAAGTGTTTATTCATCAGCTCACAGCTGCCTGAAGTGAGTTTCTTACTGAGACGGGCTAGACATATAGACCTTGTTGCTGCTCAATACTTGGCTACTGAGGTAGAAGATGACCTTATCTTGGCAAGAAAGATAAGGAGAGACCCTAATAAAGGTAAATCCTCTTCATCTTCTGAGTATTCACCTACAGTCACCATTGACCCGATGGTACAAAAGCTAGCAAACAAAATGCTAGCTCTCAAAAAGTAAATAGCGCAAGGGACGTCATCTGCTCCTACATATAGAGATATGCCCAGGAGGACATTTCAGAATCATGCGTACCAAGGCAATGCTGCCAAGAATCAAGGACAACAAAATTGCCTTCCTCCTCCATAGAGGAACCTCACCCTTGAAGCACCTCCAAGTAACTTAGCAGTTGGATATCTTGAAGCTGAATCGGATTTCTCATTCTAGCCTGAGTTGAATCCTGAAGATGACGCTAATCTCTTCACTGAGAAAGAAGAAGAATTAGCTGACGACTCCCATATTGGTTTCCTGAACTATCAGGATGAACCCAAAAGAGAAGGCAATGCAGCTGAGGGGTCATATGTTGTATTCACCCGGTCCAAGAATCAATCAGCTCAACAAGTTGATAAAGAGAAAGCAAAGGAGTGACCTCAACCAATAGTTTCAATTGCTAAGCGGGGATCCACTCTTCCTTTTTAGCCAAAGGACCCAATGATTGTGAAAAAGGTAAGTACCTGAAATGCCCCTACGCTGTCTACTTCAAATTCACAGTCCAGTCCTCCCCCTTTCAAAAATCAAAAGGATGAACTCCCATCCTCTGCTCCTAGCTCATTCCAAACATTTGATATCATTGACCATATAAAGAAGACCAAAATTTAAATGTCTGAATTCGAATTTATGTAGTCCCATCCTAAATAATTAGACATACTGGTTCAATGTGTTAAAAACCAGAACATCCCTGTTGAACAAGTAATTTCCAAAGTGACACATGATTCTGCCAAGAATGCACCCACCAGAAACAACCTTGTCATTGCTCCCCCTGCTGCTCCTGGCAGGACTAAACCTTTTTATGTCTCATTACTGATAAATGGACATCAACTAAATAATTGCATCATCGATTCTAGAGCTTCAGACAATGTCATCCCTGCTAAAGTGGCTGAATCCCTTGACCTCACATTGACCAAAACTTTTGGTAGATGCTTCTACATGGAGAACAAGCAAGTACCTTTGCTGGGACAAATTAAAGATGCCTAATTTGCATTTGCTACCTTTCTAGACAAAAGAATCAAGATGACTATCTTAGTAGCAGACGTCCCAACATCATATGGCATCCTTCTTGGGCAGAATTTTCGCAGACATGTTGGAGGTGAATTGAGCATGGATTTATTAGAGGCAAGGATTCCATTCAAAGGTGTTATGAAGACGCTGCTCCCTGAGAAGGAAGTGAAATATGTGGTTACCCATACCTTAGTACCTAAAACTCAAATTATGTTTGAGTCTTCAGGCATGGGTAACTACTTTCTGTACACGGATGGAGTTCATGAGATATCTGATGAAGCTCCTACAGATGACAGCCTAGAAATGCATTCAGCTGGAATAGAAGAAGAATCGGCTGAGCACAAGGCAAGTGTGGAAGTATCTCCACCCCTAGATGAAAAAGAATCCAAAATAAAATCAGTATTAAATGAGGTATGGATTCTTGAATTTGATGGCAGTTTCTCTTCCACTGGTTCAAGAGCCAGGGTTGTGTTAATATTTCCTCAAGGAGATATTTTTCCCTCATCTTATGAATTGCAATTCAGTAACATGAATAACACAGCTGAATATGAGTCTCTGTTGCTTGGATTGAGAGTTTCTCGAGACAAAGGCATCAAGCTCCTTCATGATAAAGGAGATGCCAAACTAGTGGTTTTTCAGGTGAGAATCTATATCAAATCAAGAATGAAAGATTGCGTCATTACCACAATCTAGTCTGTGACCAACTTGAAGACTTTGATGCTTTTAGCATCTCTGTAGTTCTTAGAGAATTCAATGATAGGGCAGATGCATTGGCTGTTTCAGCTACTCTCTTGGTCCCCCACCCAGATTTCAAAAGAGACAAGTACATGATTGAGCTGGTCTTTCAGCCAAGTGTACCTGATAATGCCAGTCATTGGCAGGTATTTAAAAATGACAACGAAATCATTGCCTTCCTAGAGCAAAAAGACAGCTTTGAACACCTACATTTTGAAGGCAACGAACCTCATAAGTGTGAAACAACTCCTGAATCAAATGCAGACACAGGGGAGGAGTTCTTGCAACTCAAAGGGAATAAGATTCCCAAAGGCCTAGTTTCCCTTAAGAAGTTGTTTGATAAGCATGATAGATTCATCAGACAACAGCCAATGGATTCAAGTTCATCTTAGGAATTTGATCAAGTAAATTTGGGAACCAAGGAAGACCCCAAGATGGTGAACATTAGGAAATGTTGTACTCCTGAAGAGCGTTTCAAGTTCACCTCTTTGCTCAATGAATACATGAATGTCCTAGCGTACTCCTATGATGACATGAAATCCCTCTAGCCTGACGAAATTCGACACAACATCCCTCTCAAGGCTGATTCAACACCTTACAGACAAAAGTTCAGGCATTATAATCCAAAAATATCAGGTGCTATTTTATCTGAGATACAAAAAATACTAAATGCCAAGATCATTTTCTCAATCCATCATTCCACATGGATTGCAAATATAGTGCCTGTAAGAAAGAAGAATGGTGAAATTTGCATTTGTGTGGATTTTAAGAATTTGAATCAAGCATCCTTGAAGGGTAATTATCCTTTGCCAATCACGGATCAAGTGCTACAGACAGTGATGGGCTCGGAGATGTTGTCAATGCTAGATGGATTCTCAAGATATAATCAAGTCAAAGTTGGTGAAGTAGACCAGCATAAGATCGCTTTCACCATACCTTGGGGCACATTTGCATATAAAAAGATGTCTTTTGGATTGATAAATGCTAGCGCCACTTTCCAAAGAGCAATGGACCTTGCCTTCAAAGATGAGATGGGTAAGTTCATTTTAGTTTATCTTGATGACTTGACTGTCTTCTCTAAGCATCACCCAGATCATGTGAGCCATTTATAATATGTGCTGGAACGCTACTGCCAGAATGGCATTTTCTTAAACCTCAATAAGTCAATTTTTGGAGTAACGGAGGGGAAACTTCTCAAACACATTGTGTCCAAAGGAGGCATAAAGATTGACTCATACAGAGTCAAGTCTATCCAAGAACTTTGTTTACCCACAAGCAAGATTGATGTTCACTCTTTCTTTGGAAAGGTGAATTTTTTACAAAGGTTCATCCCTGAGTTTGCTGAGAAGACTAGGCACATTGTAAACATGATGAAGGAAAAGGCCACCTTCAACTGGACTAAAGAAGGCAAGTCGGCATTTGAGGATATCAAGACTGCCATTGCCCATGCTCTAATTTTGACTTGTCTAGACTATAGCAAAGAGTTCACCATTTACAACTATGCTTCAGAACATACGCTTTTAGCAATTCTGGTTCAACAGAATAAAGAAGGTATGGAATCTCCCATTTTCTTCATAAGCTATCCTCTCAAAGCTCATGAGCTGAAGTACTCAAATATGGAGAAGCACGATTATGCAGTGGTGAAGGCTGTAAAACATTTTCATTTCTACATCCTCAATTCTCGAGTTACTGCCTTTGTCCCTGACACCACAGTGAAATCTATACTGACTCAGCAGGATTTTGGGATGAAAAGAGGCAATTAGGTCACAAAGATCTAGGAGTTTGATCTGATCATCAAGCCAACAAATCTGGTACATAGAAAGGGGCTATGCCAACTAATTGTTGATAACAAGCCAAGAGAAATAGAGCATGAAGAACCAAAAGTGGATGACACACCAACAGTCCTCTTTGTCTCCGCCACAAATGAGTGGTATTCAGGTATTGCTTATTTACTTACTTATGGTGAATGCCCTGCTCACATATCTTATAAAGAAATGAGGACCATCAAGCTAAAAGCTGCTAATTTTGTTCTCTGAGACAACGGCCTATACAAGAGGAGCCTTGATGGCATGTTCCTTCGCTGTGTGGACAAGGAGCAACAAAGCTGACTTCTAAAGTCCTTCAATAATTCAGCTTGTGGAGGACATTTTTCTGCCCCTGTGACTGCCCATAAGATCTTACGAGCTAGGTATTATTGGCCAACTCTCTTTCAAGATGCATATAAGTGGGTCAGGGGATGTGAATTGTGCTAGCAGTTTGTTGGAAGGCCCAAGTTAGCTGCCCTACCCCTCAAACTAGTGATCATAGAGGAGCCATTCTAGCAATGGGGAATTGATTTTATTGGAGCTGTAAACCCATCATCAAGTGCTGGACATGACTATGTCCTCACAACAATAGACTACTTCACCAAATGGGTGGAAGCAGTTCCAACCAAACATGCTACTTCAGAAGCAGTATGAAATTTCCTCAAAGAAAACATCATGTCCAGGTTTGGGGTCCTAATTAAAATTATCACTGATAATGCAGCGTATTTCACTTCTTAGGAGATTACTCAATTCTACTTCTACTATGGAATTACACTCTCCCATTCCTCTGATTACTTCCCACAAGGGAATGGACAGGCTGAGTCAAGTAATAAAAATCTGGTGACTATCATCAAGAAGCTGGTGGATGACAACCAAAGGACTTGGCACAAGGCATTGGTTGATGCTTAATGGGCAGATAGAATTACACCAAAGAGAGCAATTGGTATGTCTCCCTTCCAACTTCTGTATGGTGTCAATGCTAAGATACTAATCACCTTGGAATTGCCAGCATTGAAATTGGCTAAGGCGATTGAAGATCAAACGTATGAGAGCTCACTTGAGAAGAGGATCATGTGCCTTGCTGAGCTGAATGAGCAAAGAACTATAGTGGTGGACTAAATTACTGCCCATCAAAGTTTGGTGAAGAAGCTCTTCGACTAGAAAGCAAAGAATCACGATTTTTAGATTGGAGATCAAGTCTTGTTGTGGGACAAGAGAAGAGAACCAAAGGGGATGCACAAAAAGTTTGATTCCCTGTGGAGAGGCCCTTTTACTATTCATCAGCTCAACGGTAAAAATAGTTTCTTGTTGAAGTATCAAGATGGCACTCTCTTTTCTCTGCCTCACAATGGGCAACATCTGAAGCACTTCAACTCTTGAAGTATCGGATGAGTTTCCCTGTACATATGTATATTTGAATAGTCTTTTGTTTCTATTTTGTTCTTTTATTTTCATTTTTTGGAGCCTTTCTTCTTGGGTAGCATGACTCCATATCCCAATGGCACACTTCAAGGCACTAGATATTTTGGTTTCTACTCCCCTCAGTGGTGTTTCAAGTTTCCAACTAAAGGTAGTTCCCCAACTGGAGCCAGCTGTTGTCCTCAAAAAATGCCACTCATTTTTCGGGACAACCTACAGAATATTTTGGCCTTGCACAGACCAAAATTTCTCTCTTCCCTTCTCAAAAATTGTTTTGAGCTTTCAGGTTCTTCATTCTTCAAGCTTTTCAAAAATCTACAGACTCTGTAGGCTTGAAACTATGGACTTTGCAGGCTTGAAACTACGAACTCTGCAGGCTCAAATCTACAGACTCTGCAGGTTCATTTCTACAGACTCCACAAGCTAGATTTCTATGGACTCTTTCAAGGTTAGAAAAAACTATGGACTTGGTTTCTACGGACTCTACAAGCAGGTTCATTTCTACAAGTTCAAAAGCTTCTGCAAGGGAGTTCATTCAAAAGAACAAGTTTTTAACACTTAGTCGTTCCCAGGATTGGTTCAGCGCCTCGATTCAATCAAAAGAGTTCAATTGACAAATGATAAAGAACAAAGGCTTGAGCCGTTGAACTTTGAACCACTTTGGTTCAAAGGTTCAATGGGTTCAACAACCAAGTTGGTTCAACGCGCTTGGTGCAAAAGATAAAAAAGACTTGGCCAAATAATGAAGAATGAGAACATTGAACCAAAGTTGGTTCAATCGGTAGGTTCAAGGGGCCACCCCAAAACCAAAGGAACAAGTGCCTTGCGGAGGGCAGTAAGAAAAATCGGACAAAAGTTAGAAACCCCTCGAGAAAATGGCTAAGTCCAATAGGCCAAAAGAATT
This sequence comes from Torreya grandis, assembly GCA_037957365.1. NCBI lineage: Eukaryota > Viridiplantae > Streptophyta > Pinopsida > Cupressales > Taxaceae > Torreya > Torreya grandis. Next base: position 1,288,752 of record JARHVA010001648.1, on the reverse strand, counting down.
CTCTCGAGAAGATTTTCTTGAAAAAAATGTCAAGGCAAAATTCCTTCGGACATTTTGTCCGAAGGAATTCACCCAGAGAAAAAGTCCGAAGAAACAGAAAAGAATGAATGGCCAAGTAACAAGAAACTTTCCTTCAGACATTTTGTCTGAAGGAATTATTTTGGGCTTTTTGCCCGATGAAAAAATCCCAAAAGCCAAAAGCCTGCCGAAGAAGTAAGAACCCGCCAGGGAAGTTGAAGCACGAAGGACAAGTACCCTTGTGGGGGGCATTTGGCGACAGAGAAAGGACCGTTTTAAAAGCCTGAAGGGACACCTTCCCTTCGAGATGTTCTAAAGGTTGAACAAAGACGTAGAAAGGAACCTTCACAAACTTAGGCAAAAAGGGGCTTCAAAGGATGAACCGAATGAACCGATTGAACCATTGAACCAAAGGGTTCAACGGGTTCAAGGTTCAAAGGTTCAACCAGAGCTTTGAAAAATAAAGGAAGCAATGATTGAGCAAGACATAGAATGAACCAGTGAACCGATTGAACTTTGAATTGAAAGAGTTCAAAGTTCAATGGTTCAAAAGCTCAAAGGCAACCTCAGTCAAGGAAAAAGCAGCAAACAAGTGGTTCAAGAGATGGTTCAACCAAGGAGTGAAGAAACGATTGAACCAAGAAGCGATAGAACAAAAGAGATAGAATGAACCAATGAACTGATGAAATTTCAATGGTTTAATGGATTCAAGGTTCAACATGGTTCAAGCAGCTGGCGACCATTGACGGTCCCGTGGATGTCAAATTTAAAGGGATATCCATGGAAATTCAAATAAAGCACGAAACTTAAAGGAAGAACCAAGTGATTAAATGAAAAGAGAGCCCAAAGACTCAAATTGCTACAGGGGAGAGAAGATCAATGTAAAGGACCAAAATTATCTTCAAAAGAGTTATTTCCAGTAGGTGAAGCAGTTCGCTGGGTAAATATTTGGGGCCTCCAAACATTGAAAGCACCATCTGTTTGTCCCCTTTGAGATAAAGGCAGAATAAACAATTACGCGGCTAGCAAGTGATGGAATGAGTGATTCAGGCTATGGAATAGACAAAAGAGATGAACCAGCACACCACAGTTAAAGAAGCTACCTTGTTCTAGCTTGACAAAATCAAGAATGCATCCAAGGCATTAATGCGCCGAATGGATCACCCCATGGGAAAAGGTGTCAGGCCTCTCTCTACCTCTATATAATGCAATCTATCTCTCATTAAAGGAGACTTTTTTTATTTTTACAGGAGTGAAACTCTGCCCATTTTGAAAGAAGAATACTGAGACTTTGAGCTCAGATTGTAATTTCATTTTCATTTTATCTGAATGAGAAAGCAAGTTGTTTGCAGACTTTGTGTTGTTTTGGCTTGTGCTACTTTAGGAAATTATTCTTATGTCTGTTTCCTAGAAGCATTCTTATTTATTTAATTTGATAAGCAGAACCAGTGAAAGTAATTAGTAAAGTGTCTTGAAATCAACTGTGAGGAAGACTTTGCGCTTTCACATTTGCTTTCAGTCTGTGTTTTTCCTTTTCTTTTTGTGTTGAGGTTTCTAGGATGACTTTGTGCTCCTATTATCCTTTGTGTTATACTCTTTGGGCAGTTGAGGTGGAAACTTTGTGTTTTGCTTCATCCTACTGGTTACTATGCCTTTTGTCTCAGTTACTTTTGCTACTTGAAAGAAAATCCTGATGTTTCCTGCAAGAAGACTTCTGAAAGAAGAGAAGTGCCTTCAGTGTTTTCACTAGGCTTTTCTCCTTTGTCTGTGAGTATCATCTCTGAAATAAGATATATGGATGGTTTATTCTACCCCCACATATTATTTTATGCTTATTTATATTGTATATATCTCCTATGTATCTATAGGGAACCTCCCCTTGATGAGAGGAGAGATTGGTCTCCCGTTGATGTAGTAAAGCTGCACACCTGGCCGACCAATCTTCTTGCTGTGGTTGATTAGACCTATTTTGTTAATCAGTACATTGATTGACAAAATATTCACCCAAAAATATTAAAACATATATATTTTTGGTTTAGTTCTGCTATAGACCTTTATATCTCTCCAAACAACAAAACTTCTCAAGAATGAGTAGGGCAATGACATTGCCTAGACTAAGTAGGCAAGGATTCAATGTTTGTCTTTTTTTTAGGTGATTCATATAGTTTTTTGAGGATATATTATGTGAATGAGAATATTATCCAATGATATAAATTTCTACCAGACCTCACATAGACCTCAAAAATTTCTCAAGCAAGCAACCTCATGTTGGCTAGGCAGGCAAACTTGTGTAAGGACTATGTGTATACACTTAGGACTATGACTAAAACTTGGTGTTCTAAGAGCCCTACCTAAAAAATTTAACCTACTAAAAATATTGTCTTGTTATTGAATATTTGAGTACTTTATTCAAAACCTTGAAACTCTTTAATTCACTATCATCCACTGTCTAAGGCAAATTCTTCAATAGGTGGTTGTAGGTGTCAATTGGGACAGTTTGACTATATCCAAAGATTTTAGAAATTCAAATATAACATAAAAAATATATTATTTAACCTAATTTATGGGTTTTAATCACTCCATACAAGGTTTAATTACCACTTTTTCATAGCTCTTCACATACCTCTGCTTGCTTCCTCAAACTCAGGCCTGTGTAGAGGTACTGGGTCTGTAGATCTCTTATATGTTCTGACCCTTGTTTAATAATTTCCTCTGATATTCACTCATAAAAAAGTTCTCATTAGTCTATGAATAGTGTTTATGATGTTTTAATACATTTTTCAATTCCTTTAAATCTCCAAATCTCATCAATCATCACCGTTCAAGGCCAATTCTCTCAACTAGTTGTAGGTGACAATTTTGAGAGTTTGACTATGTTTATGGTCTTAAATTGGCCAATTCAAATATACCATGACACATACAGTGTTAAAAATAATTGAGGGGTCTTCCTTACTACCCTCAAGTTTATTATCCCTTTCAAGGCATATTCAACCACCTCTAACTTCACTGTCTCCCTACACAGTCTTGTAGGTGCATTAGGTTTGCAGACCTCTTAAACACTTTGACCACCCTGTCACTTCAACCTTATTTGAATTTAGGTTCTTGGGAAACCTTAATTTGTATATGAACTCAAATTTAAATAATCAAAATGATTTCATGGCTAGGTATACTAACTTTTAAACATTGACACCATGGATTTCTCTTAAAGTTGTAGACCTACAGGCTTGTCGACTTAAAGGTCTACAACATTGTGTTTTGGAAGCTGAAGAGTGAAAACATGACTGTTAGGAATAAAATATAATTTTTTCATGCACCAACACATTATATCATGAAAACAAAACTCTCAAAATCCTTTGAAATACATATTCAAACCCACTCAACTCAATTTTTATGCGGGCACACATAACACAGTCTACAAGGTGAATGGAGATGGACATAATGTTTATCTAGTTATAGGGACATGAATGGATTTTTAAGAATGTATAATAAAATTAAGGATCACTTAGATGCATCAGACCACCTAGAAAACTTTGAAATACATAAATAATACCAGTCACTTGAAAACAATGCACATAACAAGATTTTCTTGCCAAAAGACCATCCACATGTGCCATCATGGTAAATTAAAGTATATGGTACATATATATACATCTTATAACTCACTCTATTTAGTTTAATTCATCCAAAGAGTTCACACTTGTTTTGGAGTTTCATAAAACTTAACTTGTGGGGATTTGAGCCTTCAAAAAGTAGACTAGTTCGTTAGGATTGTTCAAAAAGATAAGGAGCTCAATATAATGACCAATACCACAAATTTTAATCATATATGGGTTTAAAAATTTGGATAAAATATTATCTCCAAACTCTACTTGTACAACCTATATCATGTATTTGAAAATGACCTTCAAGAGCTTGTGAATGGAACGATGGAGGAGAGAGATATTTCTGCAACTGTGTAACTTGAAACTTCTTCCCATGATTGTTTATGACCTATGAAATCTCCAAGGATACTCTAAATTTTTTTCACCTGTAAGTGACTTCAATAAGTTTGTACAAGTCTCCTAACTCCTCTCTTTGGAGTTGAAACTTAAGGTTATGACCTTGTTCTGACTTGCTAATAGGTGTGGTATTGTGTAACTACTCTAATATCCATGTAAGGTGTGTTTTATGGATTTATATCTTAGGGTACTTTTGCATACGTAAATGTTTGCCAAAAATTACCTTTTCACTCATTTTTACCACCTTAAAGTCTACTTAAACGTTCCAAAACATCATGAAAGTTATGATAAAGTGATTAAAACATAAAATGACCTTGATAGACTCTTAAAAACTTATGACACCACTTGACCAAGCCTTATCTCTCCATGACATGTCTAGACCATTATATAACCAATACAAAACATTACCTTAACTTCTTCAAACTAACCTTAAACAATGCTAATAAGGTTTTATAAAGAAATTTAGAGACCATATAAATCATGACATGCCCATATGATAATCCTATGAAAATTTCAATTTGAGGGGTGACCAATTTTGTCTTGGGGTCAAAATTTGGTTAATAATACTTACCAAAAAAATTGGACTAAGTGTCATTATTTGGACATGACAAGAAACAATAAAATGTTGTTTTTATGATTCAACTATAGTGAATTTTGAAAAAAATTGATTTCATTGTTCAATGGTGGTAGTTTTAGATACTAATGAAGGTGAAATGCTCAAGATGGCATTGGAAAATGGGATGGTCACAAGGACACTGATAGTGGACATTGTCAGTGCAGAATTAGTCTCAGTTGTTGTGCTAATAGTGTGTAAGCAACACTTATAATTTGTTCATCTAGAGCTACTTGAGAAGTTGGGGATTGGCTGGTGTAGTTATGAGTAAAATTTTGTGGATGAATGGTAATGATAAACATGGGATGTAATCTGAGTTATTGTAGTCATAATGACAAAAGAAATAGAAAACATATCTGATTCCAAATTAATGAAAACTAGGGGAGTAAACATGAGTGTCTAAAAAGCATGATAAATAAGAGCTAACCTTGTTACATGAGCTATAGAAGGTGGTTCTAATGATGATGTACTTGAAGGTGTGCCTTGTAACACTTTTCATTTGAGGTGTATATTATTTACCTAGGCTATCATTTGACTAGAAACATTGTGACATTTGGCTTCTCTTCAATCTCTTATTCTTGTTGCGGTTGGGGCATTTGTAATGAAACAAAGAGACTTACTGCTTTCAATTTTTCCAACATTTCATTCATATTATCCTCCCTTTGTGATCCTTATGCCTTAAATCATGATCATCTAGTCTAAAAGAGTCTCCATGAGATGACAATGCCTGAATTGAGGGATAGTTCTTGTAGAATGCTCTTTCTATCTTCAATAGAAGCAATGGGAAGGGTTTTTTGTTTGTTTCTACTTATAGAATCTAGTGATCCTAGTAACATATTGGTATGCAAGTTCCTATATTGCCAATCTGTTTAGGATGTAATATGGGAACTTAAGTGTGGCAAGCATTATTCCTTCAATTCTAAACATAATGAAAATATATAATAACTAGTATGCTCCAATGTCCTTGATCAACTATCTCATTTCATTAGACAATCTAAGCATGGGACACTCATTTATTGCTTCATATACATAAGGATAGAAAAACTATAAATCTCTTCAATATTCTCTTGATAATGATGAACATGGATTTTTTAATATAACACATGGATTGGAGAAGTGGAAGAATGTGGCCATCTAGGGAAAATTAAAATACCTTGAATTTATAGTGGCACAACATGCATACAAAAAATAAGACATCACATAAAATATTTATCCCTATTTGACTCCTTACAACTATTACTTCATGTTAAAGGAGATAATTTCTCCCAAAGCCAATTTATTTCTTTCATTGATGATTATTGTAAGCAAAGGGTCCCAATGTTTATTTACATGAATAATATATGTGTCTTCATATAATTTGTTCATGATGGCCATGCCAACCCTAACTCATTTTATGAAAATATTGATTATGTATGTATTAACATCTCCTTTATTGACCCAACATTCTAGATTTTCAACCTAGTCCTTAAAAACTTCCATGAAATCATTCTAATTTAACCATTTGAGGGCAACCACCTCGTTTTGAATGAAATAAGGTTGTGGTAATCTATAGTAGATCTCAAAAGCAACCCTAAATTTTTTTAATCCTATTATGTAATTCAACATAGTGAAATACACCATACTCAAAAACACATTCAATAAATATACTATGCAACAATTCCATGGATGGAAATACCTTGGGTTTAGTAGCAGCATAATGAAGACAAGTTTTTTGTAAAGCTATTATATCATCCTAGTATTCTATAACATCTTTAGAACTAGCCTCGTCATCTAATATGGAATGAGATTCTTCAATCACTTTGAATAACACATTGTAATGATCATATGGAAGAATGTTGGGTGAATAAGTCATATCTCTAAATTCTTGTTGAATACCATAAGAGGAACATGCAATAATTGTGTGTTGAGTAAAAAAAAATTATTTTTTTCTATGCAAAGAGCAAGATGGTCAGAATCTGTTCACTGATCTTCTCCTGATCATTTTTGAATTCAAAGATTTTTTTGGATATGTGTATTATATTTTTTAATGGCCATTCTTTGTAATCAACATAAATTATATTAATTTTGTATCTTTTAGGTTTTCATTCCAAATATTTTATAAGGTTTTTTGGGAATCCCAAAGAAGTTTAAAATATGCACATTAATGGCAAATGGTGACTCTTTCAATGGTTATTGATAAGTGGATTTTTGTGATTAGATTTGATAGATTGTGTGACCAAATTTAAAACAATGCATAAAATTTGACCACGTGTCACAACCTATGGTTGTCCATTCATGGAGTGCATGATATGCAACTATCTAACATATTGATTTACGTGGATCTATTGAGAAATTTATTAAATTTAACTTTAGTTTATGTAAGATCCACTGCTTGAAATTATTTTCCTTTTTTTGTGCTATCAAAATATGACATGAGTGGATAGTTAAGTGGATTAGAGTCATAAAGTCTTTTTGTAATCTCAAATTTATTATTATGTTGCATGGACAGATTTTGATTCTAAATGTTTGATGTCCATAAATTTAGCTACAATCAAATGATAAATAATAAGTGACATTTACATTTATGGAAACATGTGGCATTCATTGAACAAACATGGGTCACAGAATTAGGGACTTGCCTTCTATCTAGTTAGTGATGACGTGTGTTTTTTTTTTTTTTTAAAACTAGTCTCCAAATTATAATTTTTTAATATCACGTGGCTTAATAAATAAATAAACTAATAGAAGATAGAGGCCTTATTGATTTTTTATTAAAAAAAATTTATATTTTTTTTATTTTTTCCTTTTCATCTATTTATATTATTAATGAATATAATTCATCGTGATTAGAAAATTATGCACATATCATTTAAAGTGTGTGCTTTCAAGTGTTAGTCTATTACCAATATATTACATGTCTTAACGCTTGAAGTTTATTTTTTGGTTTCAATGATCGAATATGGTCACATCAAATCTAGTATAATTAAAAAGGTTTTTATATTTCAATTTTGGATTACAAACTTGAGATTGAAGCTTTGATTATCATGAAATGTCCTATATTTTTACTAGTGTGAAATGCCTTTGACCTTTGTGCTAGATTAAATATGTGTTAATTTTGAATATATTAGCCATTTAACTTCTTTAATTATAATATTTTATAAATCAAATGAAAATTGGTTATTAAAGATAATATCTCATCATGCATTTGGAAATTATCATTTGTTAGAGCTTGTGACTTATTTGTTCCTTTCTTATTAATCAATGGTTTTTAGTGATCCTTCTGAGCTTAGATTTCCATTAAAAATATGTCCTACAATTCTCAATGAATGAGCCTCTTTTCCTTATAGAAGATGGAAATTGGAAAAAAGGAAAATTGATGGCCATATTTGGATATGATAATGTAGAGGGAAACCTTTGGGTCACCAATACATTGATGATATTTTTTTAGGGTGATAAGAAACTACTAACCAGTTGGTAAAAGAACAAGATATGACATTCACTTTTGCCAATGAATTCACATTCTTTCTCTTCAGTTTTTTCTCTAGCAGTCATTATATGTAGTGCTAGATATGTCTCGTGAATAAGCATATGGCTCTGAAGGAATTGATTTCCACTGATGACTCTGCCAATATTCTTATTGCAATGAAACCAAAGGTGATTTTTTTAAATCACATTGTACATGAATATGCGAATTAATTTTGGAATATCACAAACATTATAGCATAATTTTATGTTTATTTTGTCTCTGCTTAATATTGTTACATTTGCATTTCGTGGTTTTTAGCATGCTTCCTATTCATTTTTTTTTAAATTTTTTTTAGCATTTAAATTTATATCACTTTAATTTTCGTACTTGTACATACTTCATTTCATTGTATCACTTCAAAAATATGGGAATAACATGTTGTGTGTAATGCTCTCAAATAAATAGTCAAAGAAATCAAAAAGCCAGGATGTTTACAATTTTATATTTTTCCACTAACTGATCACAATTTACTAATTTTTCTCTTTTTGCTCTTTCGGCCCTAGAGGGCCTGCTAAAACTGCTATAATTCATTCTCATGGTTCTAGGTCCCTGTAAAACCTAGATTTTACCCTATCAAATAAAAAACAATTTACTGTATAATTAAATAATATTGCACTTAAAAAAAACCATTCTACCACATGAACCTAATTGTTCAGATTATGATTTGGGTGCAATGTTTTTTTGTGCCAACACAGTTTGAGGGTTAGAAAATTATTAAATACATGAATGTGTAAAGTGTTTTCTATAAATTACTATCTAATAATTTTAGCAGGTTTATAATAATTACTTTTTCTACTACTATCCATTTTAATTATATTATCAGAGATTAGTATTATTTATTAAGGTGTTGTGGAGAAGGATATCGATTGACAAGGAGAAGTATATTTAGATGTTCTATAAGTATGTTACATGTTCATACGATGGCTTTCTCGTCCAAACCTCTTTCATTTATAGCTATTGTTTTTGGTTATTTTGGAATTATCTAGAAGAATTTAGCTTGAATATTTTGAATTTAGTAGCAAACCAACAACAAAAAATAATATTGGGTGTCTTCTAAAGCAAAATAAGAAAATAATGTTTAATATACCTAGTAATAATGAGTTTTTGGAAGCTATTGCAAACTCGTCTTCCAATATGTTTATTGAACAATTTAGCATAATTACTTGTCGAGAACAATATTTAACTTCTTGCATAGAATAGGGACATAAAGTTGAAACTAAGATTGTTGTGAGTATGGGTCTAAGAGGATTTTTATTTTTGTAAAATTTATAATTATTGAACCCCAACATTTTTTTGGGTATAATTTTCCATATTTCTAACTAGATGTTTGGATTGGTTTATACTATAGACTATGGATATCAAATTTTTATTCCAAGTCAAAAAGATCTTGATTGTGTTCAAGTGTGCATTGCACTATATGTGTTATACCTATAATTATGGTAAAAATAATATTTTAAAACAATATCTAATATTTTTTGAATAGTATATACGCGTATCAAACATTATTATTCAACACACTTTGTTGTTTTTGTAAAAATACATGTTATATAATACTTAAAGAATTTACTTCCATAATCGATTATGTTTAAGAGAGATAAGCCAAGGTATAAGGATGGTCAAAACTTTAGTACTGAGATTAAAATTTTCATATATTTTGATTATCCTTTGAGTGAGGATGACATGTGAACTATAAAACCTTGGCAAATATATATATCATACATTGTCATTACTTTAATCCAATGGAAGAGGCCTTTCCTGACCACATAGGCTATGTTTATCAACTTATTCTCCATATTGGTGATTTGTGTTAAGTATTTTTAATTTTTTTGATATAATAGATTGATTTTAAGCTTGATTGCATGAATTTTAATTAAGGAGTATAAAAATGAACTCAAGGCATCTTCCAAATTATCAAAATTTACTTTTCTAAAAAAAAAAATCACCAATCATAACTCAGATAAATGGCTATTTTCCAATATTTCATTAAAAATAAGCATTTAAATATTGAAAAGGTTTGATTATTTTTATGCACATATAATAATGCTATTCCATTAAATGAAAAATATAGGTTTAATCAAAACAAAAGTATAGTAGATGTTCAAGACCAATGACATCAAATTAATAGTATCCCTTAAACAATAATGAGAGAGAGAGAGAGAGAGAGAGAGAGAGAGAGAGAGAGAGAGAGAGAGAGAGAGAGAGAGAGAGAGGAGAGAGAGAGAGAGAGAGAGAGAGAGAGAGAGAGAGAGAGAGAGAGAGAGAGAGAGAGAGAGAGAGAGTAATAGTTGTAGTGAAGATAATGAAATCTAAATTTGATTCTTAAAAATAATTAAAAAAGGACTTTTTAATATTAAATGAAAGAAGATTAAAATAATGTAAATTGAAGAAAATAGATAAAAACAAGTGCCAAGATTATATTAAAACATTTCACCTTGATAGCCTTTATAAAATATAACCTTAGTTTCTCTACCATCCTCTAAATATTTTATTAGTGCAACTCATATCTATTCACATTCTCTTTGATGTTCAAATTCATTTTTTACCTCACAATCACAAGGGATTTGAGGTGATCACTATTTTTATTTCGTGCTTCATTTATTTGACTAAGATCTCAATGATTTTTTTATGAATGTGTTGTATAGGTGACACGAGTGCAACATATGTTTACTTAATAAAGTCTTACAGACCTTGAAAACCAATTCATCAAAAATACACCTCAAGACCTCCATTTCTATTCAATTAATGACACCCGTTTTGTGAAAATTTGAATTATTTATTACTTTATCTTAACAAAAATTGATTCATATTTATTATATATTCATAGGAAATTCACATACTTCTACAGCCCTAGACCTTTCAATACAAGTTCAATAAGCCTCAAGAAGTAAATACAACTTAGGAGCCCATGCAAATAAAAAATTGTCACTTGTCATACTTCATGTTCTCCCACGGTCCCACAAATCATGTCAAAGCTATAATGACTCCAAGAAGGCCATAAATTTTGCATCTCCCATCCAATCTAGCGGTGACATGTGAAACAATACTATTAATCATAGAAAGTGAAAATGAATAGAGTCATAGGTCACCAAAAACACGACACCATCTTATGCTAGGTGGCAAACATGTGTCAACATTATAGTTACCTAGACCATAGATAAAATGATAGTTTTATGTGTGAAGTCCTATAATCACATAATGCATAGTAAATAAGGAGATAAAATGGAGACTTTGAGACTCTAAGACCCTAAGATCAAAACATGTGGATGGACGAGATCTCATCTACAGATAAATCCATAAGCAAAATGTTACATGGGATTTTAAGTAATCAATATTTTTAGTTTGGGATTCATTTATCTAACCATGATCTTGTGATTTGTTTAAGAATGTGTTGTAAAGGTAATATGGTTATAATCTATGTTTACTTATTGAAATCTTGTGTACCCCCAAAACCAATTCATAAAAAATACACCACAGGATCTTGTTACTATTCAATAAATGACACGTGTTTTTTGAAATTTTGATTTCTTTATTAGTTTATATTTACTAAATTCCTATATCTAATTCATATTTATTATTTATTTATAGGAAATTCACATATTCCTACAATTCCACACCTTATGATATGAATTCAGTACACCCTAAGAAGTAAGTACATCATTGAAGGTCAAATAAATTAAAATTTATCACTTGGCATCCTTCATGTTCTCCTAGGGTCTCGTAAAACATGTCAAAAATATAACAAATCTATGAAGACCATATGCTTTGGGAATTTAATAAAAAATAGTGGTAACACATGGAACACTGCTATTGATTTTGAGAATGACATAATAAATAGAGACATGGGTCACACTAGGTGTCAACATTAAAATTAGCTCAAATGACAGATTTATGTAATAAGTCTTTAATCACACAATTAATAATAAATAAGGAGAGAAAATGGAGAATATAAGACCCTAATATCATGACACATGGATAGATGAGACCTCATCAAGAAATAAAGTCGTAAGCAAAGCATCACATGGGATTTGAGGCGATCACTATTCTTAATTCACACTTCATTTATTTGACTATGATATCATAAATTTTCTTAAAAATGTGTTGTAAAAGTGACATAGGTGTAACCTATGTTTACTTAACAATGTCTCATAGACCCTAGAAACCAATTCATTAAAAATATAACCTGGGTCCTATTTTTATTTAATCAATGGCACATGTTTTATGAAAATTTGAACTCCTTATTTATTTATCTTCAAAAAATTCATATAGATGATTAATATTTATTATTTATTCATAGGAAATGTGCATACTCTTGTGGTCCCAAACCTTGTGATATATAATCAATATTCCCTAGGAAGTAAGTACAACCCAAGAGCCTAGGAAATTTTTTTTTTTCACTTATCATCCTTCATAGTATCCCGCAGTCTAAAAAAACATGTAAAAACTATAATGACCTTGAGAATTTTTTTATGTTCAGGGGATTTAATGAAATCCAATGGAAACATGTGGAAAAATACTACTAATCACTGGAAGGGCATAATGAATAGAGACATGGGTCACCAAACTATGTCACCAACATACGCCAGGTAATAGACAGGTGCCAACATTAAAGTTACCTAGAACATAACTCAAATGATATATCTATATGTGAAGTATTTAATCACATAATGCACAATAAACAAGGAGATAAAATGGAGATGTTAGGACCCTAAGATCATGACACGTGGATATATGATATCTCATCTAGAGATAAAATCATAAGTAAAGCATCAAACAAAATTTAATGTGATCACTATTTTTAATAGTTATAGCTTCATTTATTTAATAATGATCTAAGTGATTTATTTAATAATGTGTTATATATGTGATGTGGGTACAACCTATGTTTACTTAATGAAGCCTTATGGACCCTAATAACTAATCCATCAAAACATGCACCCCAAGACCGTGTTGTTATTCAATACATGAAATGTCTTTTGTGAGAATTTATTTTTTTAAGTTTAATCTTCACAAAATTTATATATCAAATTCATTTTTATTATTTATTTTTAGTAAATTCACATACCCATACAATATTAGACCTTACAATAGAGATTCAATATGCCTTAGGAAGTAAGTACATCTGACAGCCTATGCTAATCAAAATTTATCACTTTTAAACCTTTATGTTCTCCCACAATCTCGTAAAACATGTCAAAACTACAGTGACTTAGGGAATATTATTCACTTAATGAATTTGTTCCAATCAAGTGGTGACATGTGGAAAAATGCTACTAATCCTGACAAGGGCATAATTAATATAGTAATGGGTCATTAAACACATGTCACCAACTTCTACTAGGTGGTAAATAGGTGTCAACATCATAGTTACCCAGATCAAAGCTCAAATAACATATCTATATATGAAATCCCATGATCACACAATGCACAATAAATAATGAGAGAAAATGGAGACTCAGGGACCCTAAGATCCCAACACGTGGATAAAAGAGATCTCATCTAGAGATAAATTTGTAAGTAAAGCATCACAAGGACTTTGAGGTGATCAAAATTTTTAGTCCACCATTCATTTATTTGACTATGAATTACATGATTATTTAATATTGTATTGTACATGTGATAAAGGTGCAACCTATGTGTAGTGAATTAAATCTCGTAGACCTTGAAAACCAATTCATCGAAAACACACCTTAGGACCTTGTTGCTATTCAATTAATCACATATGTTTTGTGATTTTTTGAATTATTTATTGATTTTTCTTCAAAAAATTACTATATCCAATTCATATTTTTATTATTTATTTATAGGAAATTCACATAATTTCATGATATCAAACCTTGCGATATAAATTGAGTACATACTAGGAAGTAAGTACAACCCAAGAGCCCAAGAAAATCAAAGTTTATCCCTTTCCATCCTTCATGTTTTCCCATAGTCTTAAAAAATAGGTCAAATTTATAGAGACTCTGGGAAGGTTGTATGCTCCAAGGCTCATAACTAATAATGTTAATGATCCCAATAAGGGCATTAATGAATAAATTAATGGGTCACGAAACTCATGTTTCTATATTATTAAAGGTGGTAGACAATTATAGAAATCATGGTTACTTGAACCGTAGCTCAAATGATATATTTATGTATGAAGTCATGTGATCATGTAGTGTACAATAAACAAGGAGAGTAAATAGAGACTTTGGGGCTCTAGGACCCTAAGATCATGACATGTGGATGAACAAGATCTCATATAGAGATAAATATTTAAGTAAAGAAAAAAATCAAAATCACAAATATACAAATAGTAAATAAAGCCACAACATGATATTTTATTATAATCAATTTACATAATTTAAAATGACAATACCATCTTAGATTTTGAATGCAAAAATCACACATTTATATAACGACTTATTTTCATTAGTGACCATAATTGCAACTCATAAAGAAGAAGCTCAAAATATTTGTGAACTCAAATATTACTTCAAATTCAATTTAGTCTCATAGGCATATTACTAATTTTTACATTCAAAAGTATTGAAGCACAAAGTAATTATAATGGTTGCATCTTCTTCTTCTAAAATCCCAATTAAAGAATTAAAATACACTACTTTCACACAAAGAGTTGTGAGTTTCAAACTTTAAAAATGTTATATTTAGTATACTGGAAGAGGTTTGTGTAATTATAGATGATGAGGATGCTCCAAAAATAGAGATAAATTACATTGATGATGTGGTCACCATACAAAAGGTGAAATTACAGAAAGTAACAATGAAACTAGAGGCATTCCCATGTATTCACTTGTTTCATAATTTATTCACTCAACTTATATGTTGATATGACATTATCTATTCTCCCCACTATAAATACAAAATAGATTTAATATCCAAGTGATTATTTGATAAATATTATCACCTACCAGACCATATGATCCCATATAACCAAGTAGTGAACCGGTAATGGTTGGATACACATGACCTTAGAGAAGTTATTAAGGACTAGGTGAAGAATAGAGATAACAGGGTTAGTAGAGAAGATATTGAATTTTATGTCATTAAATAGTTTATACCAAGGGTTAGGGTATAAATTTTACTCTTGAACATGCTATATGGTGCTTATGATGGTATACATGTGTATAAGTTATGGGTTTCATTATTGGATACAATCATTGAGGACAAGAAGATACCTTCTCTTTGGCATATCATTTCTTATAATTTAAAACAATAAATGTTGAGAGTAAGATAAGGCCTAAATTTTTACATGATGTCATATTTAGTAGATGTATGATGTCAATTGTTATATTTTCACACCTATATTTTCCTAAATGGTCTCCCTCTTCTTTGTCACCAATCCATTTGAAATATTGGAGATTGTATGAACACAAGTATTTGATACATCAAATAAATTTGCAATTTATTTTATCTACCTCTTTATTTAGATATTAATGAGGTAAGAGTTCTTAGATTATCTTAAGATAAGAGGAAATCAATTCTTGAAATCAGTGCATATTGGTACTCTCAAGATTTTATTGTGATTAGAATTGAAGGAAGTCTTGTTTCCCCCTCAAGTTACCTTATTTTGTGCAAGATAGGTTGGCATAGTAAGAAGTGGCTTACCAATTTATTGGGGGAATAGGAGGATATTATAGAGGGAGATAAAAAATAATAATTTTCCTAATTTGTCTCTTAGGATATGCAATAAATATTATAAAAATTATCCTTAAATTCAGTCCTTATCTTCACACATGCTATCATTTAATCTTAATGGCCAGGATCTTAGACAATGGGATTTATAAGAAAGAGTTAGGAGGTGTGTATATGTTAAGGTCAAGGTTTAATATAGTATATAATCACAATGATCATGACAATAATAGGTTTTAATTACATCCACTAAATTATGAAGAAGTAATAACAAAGTTGGAAGTAGTTGGTCAAGTGAGACCCTAATTCCCAATCACAGTGGGGAGTAGTGGAAGGATTAGGGCCCCATCCATCTCTAAATGAATCACCAAGAATAGATCCTAGGCTTAAGAGTAAAGTATTACAAGTTTTTCTCTAGCATCTCGATCATATTATTCCAAGGCTACAAGTAGTGGTCAGGTAAAGGGATCCCTACTTATATCCTCCCTTGTTTCTTTGGTATTCACTAGTCTAGCTACTCATTTTTCTAGTTTATCTCCTCTAAGAAAATCCTCACCTATGAGTACTACTATTTTTGCCATAATAATTCCCTTTAGACTCATTGATTCTTCTATTGATTTGTTAAGAGCTATGGGATTCAATTATGTTTATAGTAGTAAGGGTACATTTACATAAGCCACTGATGGTACTTAAGTTGAGACTACAGTTCCTAAATAAATTAGCCACATGTTTGAGATACCAGATGTGATTGATTTTACATAGCCTATGACTAATCTCCCAATGGATTTGTCTATAATAAATGACACTAAGATTTCACCTTCCTAATTGGTTTTAGTCTCTTTTACGGTTAGTTTCGATATTAGTCCTACATCCACATTTACTATATTTCCCAAAAATTGAATTATAATTGGGCCATCCATTCATATGACTAAAAACCAAGCCCTCACTTACTTGTCATCCCGTGTTTTCACTTCAACAACAAAAATTCCATTTTCATACCCTATTTATTTCACTTCACCCATTCCCACTCCTATTTGTATCTTGCCACCACACTTCACTCCCACTGCATCCATTTCAAAAGACATGTCAATGGATTAATAAGGAGGGGATTCTTAAGATGATTAGATTGATAGTTTTCAAATGACCAAATCTCAAAGACATGACATGATATATCACACAGACCTTATCAAATTAAAATTTAAGAAATCTATAGGGATGCTAAAAAGGATAACAATGAATAAGTTCTCTTAAGATGGCACTCCAATAGTTTTGGAAACATAGGAGGTGTTGATCTCGTTAACCAGGAAATAGAAAAGAAAAGATCCTAGTGGTGAAGAATGATTTATAGAGGACCTAAAATCAATTGTACTATCTTCTCATCAGTTGACATAAAATATTGTCAAGGGTATGTCACAAAAGGTAAGAATATAAGAGACTCAGGTTAAGACCACAATACTAGAGGCAATTATTGATAAAGTAGAAAACACTTTGAGCTCACTTTTTAATTCCTTGATTGAAATACATGAGGCTAAGTTTAAAGGTGGTCTACTTAATCAGGGAATTCAAAAATATTTGGCATAGATCACCTGCAAAGAGAATAATCTAATAAATATTACCCTTGTAGTTAAGAAAGGCATTTTTCCTTGGCTTAAAATAATTTCAATTTATGATATCCATATGTGTCAAGTTTTTATAGTTCACATGAGATATTTACTTTAATAATGGTCCATGTATATGAAGAATATAATCTCAAATTTAGATGATTTTAAAAGGAAGATTGGGGAATTCTTAGATTTCAAATAGATATAACATCTTTGTATTAGTAGAATATTATGCTTGTGCTTGTCACAAAATTTAGGGAATTCTTGAGGAATTTTGTGATCTCATTCAGGAGTAAAGTGACTGAAGGAAATGAAGAAGGAAGTCAACATGCGATCGAGTTGATAACACATGCCACTAAAAGAATATAAGCAGTTAGAGTAGTCAAGGTGTATATTTAGAATTCTTTAGGATTCATGAAACATTAATGAATCAAGGATAAATTCTATTTATAAATCCAATTATTAATGTGGCTATAATTGATGAAGACTTCCAGTTAATCACTTGGGAAATGCAAGGACAACAAGTGATTAAGCTAGACATGACCCATAAAGGGACCAATTCATATGACTCTTGAGATTGAGAACTATTTTGAGCCATCTACTTTTATAAATAAAATTCTATTTTGCATGTTTTAGATTTTAGATTTTAAATTAATTTTAAAAATAGGAGATTTTTATTATCTTTCATGCAAAAGCTTATTATCCAAGACGAGGTGATGACCATCTTAAATGTATAAGTACATTCATTGTAAAAAAAATTATAAGAGAAAGAATTATTATGGCTCTACATGCTTTAAAATCTCTTGGAATTTTTTATGAGTGTGCCAAGTTTTTCTTTCTCAATTCCGAGATTAAAGCTATAAATGTTTTAAGCTTTTATTATTCACTATACGAGATTCATTATTTCTTGTGAATAGATTAGATTGAGTGATTAACTAAATTGGTCACCTTAGTAGTTAGATTTGGTTAAAATAATTATTGTGGATGATTTTATTTTTAATAAATTCACTATAGAAGTTCACCTTATGAATTTTATGGTATTGATATTTAATCAAAAAATATATCCTCACACTATCATATTTTTTTATGTGATGAAAAACATAATAAACATTGGCTTGTATGCAGTAAATATTGTGAATGTTTTCTATGGTAAGAGTATCCTTAAAATGAAATGTGAATTTTATCTCTTTTTTGCCTTACCCTTCTCTCTTGTGTGTGGATTTTTTAAATTATAATTTAAATTTGTAAAAAAAATATCATTGTAAATATACATATTAAATTAGATTGCATAAATAGTTTAAAGTAGATTAATTCATAATAAATGTCATTTTACATTAGTATCCTTTGTATAAATTTGACCTCGTTATTCTACCATGACTACACAAGAGACTCACAACCTGTAATGCGTGCTCCGATCTACCTTTTGTTGATCCTAAAACAATAACATAAAAAACCATAAACATATTGGGATGAGTCATAAAATTGCATCAACACACTTATTTATTGTTGTTTATGATTAGTTTGTGCACTTTATCTATATTGAGTTTTTGTAAACTATTCATTTTTATAATTCTAAAGCATCCATTTTATTTCATTCTTGTGATGTTTAAAAAAAATGTTAGTTGAGTAATTAAGAGCATCCTATAACTTACACTGCTATATGTGATGACAATTCCCCTCTAATTTAAAATAGGAGATATAAACAACTATGGAAAATTCCTTATTATCACACATGTGCACACTTCTTTACTAAGAAATGACTATCAAAATATGTAATGTGCAATAAATTTTGTTTAATGATGAAGTACACAAGCCACAAACATTGATTTTAGTGTTTTATGTATTTTGCACATTTCCATAGTTTCATATTAATTTGTGTTGGTTTACATGGTATGCATTTTTTAAAATATTATTTTTCTTTCCAAAATAGAGGTATAAGGATTCATACTATCTTTGTTATCTTTTATTTCAGGAAAATTGTGATTTAGTTGTTTTAAAACTTTTGAATTGGACATATATAATGGGGGCCATATTTGAATGGAAGTCATGATGAGGGTTGGATGTAGCCTAGCGGGATAATTAATGTAAATTTCACATGAAGGTATAATTTTTTTATTATAAGACTATTTGCGCTCACCACATTAATCAATAGAGTTGGATAAAATTTCTTCTAATCATTAGGCATTAAAGAAGCGATTTTTTTTGTAGGAGTTATTTTCTATTATGTTAGTTGAAACTAATCATATTTTAAACATTATAAAAATACTTCACCATATTATCTTATAAAAAATTATGACACAAATAAGTTGACCTAAAACTCCTCAACTTCTCTAATTAATTTTAAATATTATTTTACATTTTGAAGGGGTAGATATAAGGATTCCTATGATCTTTTTTTTTCACAAAGCTAAAAATTATTTTGTTCTAAAACTTTTTAATTGGCCACCTATTTGGGTGGCCATATTTAAATGGAATCCATGATGAGAGTTGGATACATAGTCCATGGAAATTTAATAAAAATTTCATACGATAGTGCATTTATTTAATAACAAGACTATATTTTCATCACATCATCAAAATTCAATACAATTTATTCCAATCATTAGACATCAAATAGGTAGAACATGTTTTACAAGAGATTATTTGATGTTGTATTGAGAATCAATAATCATATAACATTTAATCCTTATCAAAAAAATTAACAAAACCTTATAAGAAACATAAGCTGGATAATAAATCCTCAATATTATCAATTAATTTTTTATATGTCATTGAGATACTAACCACAAGACTACTACAAATTTTTATTTTTTCATTGATATCAGAAACTGAGATCCGTTATGATCATCGTGGAGTTGATGAATCAACACAATGCATTCTGTCTATTCATTCCTTTGAAACAATGCTATGAAAATGATAATGTATTTTTAACCATAATCTATAAACATGACAAATGAAAAAGAATAGACTATTGCCATTCAAGAGCCTATATGGCAATCATACTGAATAAATTTTATACATATCAAAAGAATGAGTATTTTTCACTAGTTTGAAAAAGTAAATTGTATTGTCATTTTTTGAAATGATAATCTTAATTTTAGATGCATAAGAAGAGTAATAATATTTTTAATTCATAAATTTATTTTAGTTTTAGTTTTAAAATGCATGTTTGAAATTTTACCTAATTAATAGTTTCATCCCAAGTTCTTGTAGTTTATTCCAACACCCAATCAGGATAGGGTGAGTCATGTTTCTGTGTACACAAAGGTAATATTTTTGGGATTCTTGCATCTACATGGGGTGAACAATTGATCCTGTAAATGGGTGTAATTACCGATTCACTAGGATTATTTTCCCTCCAACAATGGATGTGTACTCCCTTCAAGTCAAGTTATATACTCGGGCATCCTAGCAAGCATGGAGTAGAGTTTGAGCCATGATCCTTACCAATTCAAAATATAAATAAGAAAAAAAAATTACTAATTTCACTATTTCATTGATTTTCTTAGTTGTTTGTGGTACTTTAAAGGATTTGTTTTTGTTGTCAATCATATGATATTTGGAGTTTATGTTTTGATTTCACTAGTATGATAACTGTTATTTGTTGTTAAGCTAATTTCCCTTATGAAGCATGAATATTTATCTTACAAAGTATGAATATATATTTTTAAGAAAACTGATCCATGTTAAAACTCATTGTGTTTCCTTGTTTAAATGGATTTGGATTAAGATCCAAAAAAATGTGGTAGCCAATTTGGTAATTCAATCTGCACTGACTTGTTATTTGAATCAAATATTCATAATAATATTCAATGCCTAGACATGGATTGAATCTCTCTAATATGTTATGTGCACAAACAAATAATGAATGATAGAATACAACTATACATAGTCTTGAATTAAAGAGTATAGAAGATCAATAATATGAGAACTTGTAATTATAATACAACATTATACTATCCAAATTCTATACACTAATCAGAGAGATCAGATGTATCAATGAAAAGACTCTCCGATATGAGATAATTTTGAATGAATAAATATATTACATAATTATGTAAAATAAAAATATGAAGTGATGACTTGACAATTACAATAAATACAACCACATACATTCTACTTCATATTTTCTATTTTGTTTGTTTCTGTAGTTATTGTTAAATAATGGTCCTAGAAATTGATTACATTTTATAGGAAGATGACAAGAAAGTATGAAAAGGGAAATACAATTATCAAATTTATCCTTTTTAGGGGGTTTCACAATGTTTTCTTCATTTTTTCCAAGAGCATGTCTAAATAAATACAAAGTTTTTCCCTGAAATCTTTTTGATAGTCTATAATAATCTATAACCAACATTATATTTATATTTAATTTCATTATCTTCTTCATCAAAAATTTTCAAACCTTTGATTATTTTTCTCTACATCCAAACACATAGTGACACTATGACTACCATAAATGAAAATAAAAAATGTTACTAAGAATAAATTTTAAACAATCTTGTACAAATGCATTATGTATCAATTGGAAACTTTATCTTAACTTATAACAACTCAATTGAAAATTACCTATGTTAACCATGACACCAAATTCACTTCATATTTGTGTTGAATGTTATTGAATAAGTTTTAAGTGATTTAGAATCCAATAATTAATTACAAAAATATTTAAGCTTGGGAAAATGCTTGAGAAGTTTTTAATTTTTCTCCCATTTTTGACATATCTAATAGAGGAAATCCCTAATATAGAAGTTCTCTTTCAGTATCATGAAATTGCCAACTTTTCCTAGATAATAAACTCCATATTTGTCAATTTAAAGAGAATTCACTTTATTACTTTACTTGTAATTAGAAGACTTTAAGTAGTACATGCACCCTTTACTTTCAGTATTTATATTTGTGCCATATAAGTTGCATTTTAAATATTTATTTGTTTTTTTTAAATTATTAGATCAGTCCACACCTCCATACAAGCAAACAATATGCAATAATAACTCTAATTCAACAATCCACTTGTCAAACATTAAAAAGGGGACAATTTCACTTCCATGAAGGATATATACTAAAGAAGAGGGAATTTGTCAAGCTAATTCTTATATACGAAGGATATTAATAATGTTATATAGCCGTGAATTCTTCTGTAGGTCCAACTTCATGAATATATCCCAAAACACCAACTACATGCTTGTCATAATGGTTCCCCACATTCTTTCTTAGTGAAACATAACATAACACTATGTTAAAACCCAAGATACTCATCAAACACCCAATAAAAATCTTGTCTTACAAAAACCTTGATGCTAAAGGCCATGCCCCAGGCACAAATCAATTAGTTACCTATCATAAAATTAGAAAAAAAAACCTACATCATGCATTTTCAAGATCTAGGTAACTCCCTGTTAAAAATTAACTCATGGCATTTGAAAACCCAGAGACCCCCCAAAAGAAACACAAAAAAGGACAATATCTTAATAAATGGGTGTTTCAAAGGCAAATTTTTATGTAACTCTCTAATTATATAATTCCAAATACCAATGTATCAGAATTTTTCAAAACCAAAAAAATAGTGGAAACAAAGACACACAGTTAAAAAATTACCTTGGAAGCTTTATTACCTTCCTTATCCATATATTTTTCAGTTAATCTACAAAAATATTAATAGGTTGCTTATATATATGGCCATACTACTTTTTTATTTTTCTTTACAGATCAACTAAATTTTGATAGGATCTCAAAACGATCTGTATTTACACATTGCATAGTCATTATTATAGACTAAACCCAATGGCTAACCCTGTCATCCTTTATAATAATTTGGATTACCCTCCAAACGTACACAAATTGAATGTGACATAATACAGTGACATGCCTATTTGTACTTACATACAACTCACACATAAATAAATTGAACCTTTCTCCTAAAAAACCATGAAGTGCACAATAAGATCTCAACTATTTTAGATTAATCACAAGTCAGATAAATAGTATTTTTTATTAAAAAATGAGCATCTTAATTATTGAAAATGGTTTTTTTAATACATAAAACAATGCCATTTCATTGACCTAAAATAACATGATTTAATAAAATGTTAAAGCATACCAAATGCAATAGCTATCCCTTTAGGACTAAAAAATAAGCCCTCTAATGGTTTAACCATAATATTATTTGTTTTTAGACCTCCATGTGGGATTCACACATTTAAACCATATGCTTATATTCTTATATACACATTTACTTTTTTCCAAATTAAATTATTTCAAATTGTGTAATATAGATAGATTGAAAAGTAATCTACATTATAGTAGAGGGGAGACAAACCCCAAGATTGATGCATGAGTAGTGTGAGTGGGCTATAAAAAGGGTTATCTTTTGCCTCTACTATTTTTGTTCCCACCTTGGTATACATACCCAATTTTATTAGATTATCTTGCATGATACTATGGGTTTTGGTTTTTTTGTCATGTCCTCCTTTGATTAGTCTCCATCTTCCCTCTTACTTGGGGAAGTTCCAGTGCTTTTCTCAAGGGAGTCTCTAGAGATTATTATCTCAGACCCATTTTTTTAGGTTATGGAGATGGATATTGGAAATAGATGTTTTTTTGGTAAATGTGTGGGCTTTCCCCTATTATCTTATGATCTTGCCTACTCGACCTTAAAGGAATGAAGCTCCATAGTTGTTCCTTCCTTTTTGATGCCCAATCATAGTTTCTTCCAAGTTACCTTCCAATGCTCTTTTGAACAAGACTTTTTTTGGTCTTGGGGTCCTTGGTTCTTTGGAAACTTTGGGTTATCTTTCTATCCTTGATCACCTTTTTTGGCCTAGGGAAGGTGAAAATATGAACTGCTCCTATTTGGAATAGATTGTACAATCTTTCACCCATCATGAGAAAAGAAGAGCACAACAAAATACTAGTCAATCAGGCTGGTTATTTTGTGAAAATTAATAGAAATTATTTGGGAAGCAAATTTATCAGAGCATGCACTATTTTGGATCTCTCTAAACCTCTTTTTCATTCAATTAATTTGATCTCTTCCCGTGGTTCATGGACTCATTTTATTAACTAAGAAGGCATTCTTTTTAGGTGTTTTTCATTGTAATCTCCTTGGGCATCATGTGATTGGGTGTTCCTAAAAGGGTATTTAGCCTTCGTAGTCTCACTCTCAGTTAGTTTGGAAGAAGAAGGATGGGGTTCAAAATCAGGATTTATTTTTGCATAATCATGGAAAATTCTTCCATATTTCAATGCCTTCTCCTCCTCAATCTATACCTAGGGATCTTTGGATTTCCCCTAGGAAAGAGGATCTCCCAAAGGATGTGTAAGATTCTGATGCAACCCCAAGCCATCTTCAATTTCTTGTTAAATCCACCTATCTTCCTAGTTCTTTTACAATGAGACTTAAAGCTCTCTTGGATTCCATAGTCAAAAAGAAAGGGTGAAGATCAGAGGTAAAAGGTTGACATTAGATGTAGAGGAATTGGTGAAATATGGTGCTCAATGGATGATGGAACACCTCTTGTCCTAAAGAGGGAGAATATTAGTATTGGCCTATGGTCGATCCATTATCTCATTGCATCTTTTGTTGTCTCCTTTACTAATTGATTTTACCCTGACACATTAGAAAGTAGCTATGTATATGGCAACATTTGATAGTTCTACATAGATTGGTGGATGGATCTCAATTTCCATGTTGTTTGGTGATGATTTTTTGTTGTTGTGTTATACTATATTTTTACTAATTATATTGTTTTTGTGTTCCTACATTGTTTAGTAGTATGTATGGTCATTTAGTTAGTATATTGTAATGTTTTGTTTAGGAATTCATGGTGATTATTATTAACTTTTGTATTAGGTTTTGGGATCCTTTAGAAATTCTCACCTTTACTTGAACTAAAAAAATTCCAATACAATTTATTTAAAAATATGATTTCTAATATACTTATTATAAAAATAATAAATAAATAAATAAATTTAGTTAAACATTAAAAAGGTTCAATGTCTAAACAAGGACTAAAAATATCCTCCCCTATCACTAGTCTGGTTTATTCCCTCACTCCTCTTCATAGTTCCCTCTTAAGATTGATCACGATGGAGAATGCTAAAAACTAATGAAATTCCATTTGTTCAAATACCCTACTTCATGGGTCCTATCAAAATCATAAAATCAAATATAGAGAGATGAATGAAAATACATATTTTCAAAATAAAAATAAATGAATCTCAAAATGAAACATTATATCCGAGGAACAAAAACCTTAAACTAACATTTTGAAAATAATGTGGAAAGTGAGAGGGCATACTTAGCACACAATTGTATGTGCCATCTTAGAAATTTATCCAACACACTGGTGGTGAAGACCACACTCAGATTTACATGCAATGGATGAATATAGGTTTAATAGCCATGCCATGTTGAAAAAACATGGATATATAAATAAGTATCCATGCCGTGTTGAAAAATCTAGTATATATAAATAAATAGCCATGCCATACTATGAAAGTGACAAAGATAGAGAAATAAATTGTAATTCCATGTTACAATATTGTGTAGACCTTTGAAATTATCTCTAAGTATGCATGCAAATTTCTAGAGCTATTGGTACCGTGGTTGAAATATGAGGCTAAATCCCACCACCAAAACTTTTAAAGTATACATAAAACCATATGAGAGACTAAAATTATTGAAATTGGCTAGAAAGATAAAAATGTAAGTGTACATGTAATGTCCTCACTATAATAGTTCTATAATGCTTGTAATCCATCGAAGGGTCACCTTGATAGTGTCCAAATAAAATCTTCATTCAACAAAGTAATTTAATAAGATTTTTTTTTATTGAAAAGCGCACTTTATTAAATAAAAAAACTTTACAAAATAAAATATAGCTAGTCATACAAAAAATGATGGGTGGAAAAGTCACACCCCAAAATTAAGAATTTTGAAAGAAGTTGACAATTGTAATTTGGTGTTTAAACACATTGTCACATCCCTTGGGAAAAAATATTATAAATTTGTCAAAAATCTTAAGAGTATATAGTGATTGGCTATCACAATGGTACCAATATGTTCTAAAAATTTATTGTAAGTAATTATTATATGAGATAAGCAAACCATTTTTTGAACAATGTTTTTGAAAACATCAATAGTTATGTTAAGTGAAATAAGCTATAAACATATTAGTACTACAATTAACTTCATGTGAGGAAGTAGCATTGGTAAAGAAGAATTCAACACATTTAGGGGTTATTAAGATGTACACAAAACTTTGTTAGTTATATTTTTAGGTCTATTTATGTAGGGACAACAAATTTTGTTTTTTGATGTCATGTTAAAGGGTCAAGGCTGAACACCAACATTCTGCATGGCTTCTTTATTCCCCCCAAATCTTTGATTGCAAATGTGATACCATTTCCATGCAATTTATTGTTATCATTTCCATGTCCACAAATCGACATAATACCATCATTGTGATAGTTAATAAGTTGACTAAGGTTGTCCATTTCTCACCTATTAAGACTTATTATAATGCTGAGATAATGGTGAGAGTGTTCTTAGATGAATTTTTTAGACTACATGAGATACCAAAAAAATCATTTTTGACAAAGATCATGTGTGCACGTTGATATTTTAAACTACCTTATAAGAGGTATTGGGCACTCAAATCAACCTTATTATGTTTTATCATCCAGAGATAGATGGATAGACTAAAAGGGTGAACTAGGTGTTGGGTATATTGTTCTATATGTGTATTTGATGAACCAACAATATCGATGGGAGGATTATCTCTATGTAATGGAGTTTTCTTGTAATAACGACTACCAAAATTCTATTAATATTACCTCCTAAAAGGCACTATATGGTAGAGAATGTGTGACTCTATTGAGTTGGGATTAAATTGAGGATCATGTTATTATTGGTCCTGCATTACTATAAGATATGGAATGTTAGGTGGTCCTCATTCGATAGTGCCTTTAGGAGGTGTAAGATCATCAAAATTAGTAAACCAATGCCAAGAGATTGGATCGACACTTTCTTATGGATAACAAGTTTTTTCTGAGTATAACTACATAACAACCCTATCTACTATGGAAAAGGCTCTAAACTTCACCTTCATTTGTGGGACCATTTCAGATTATTAAGAGGATTGAACTAGTTACTGACTGCCTAGCTTTTCCACATATCCTATTGCATGTTCACAATAAATTTCATGCTTCAATTTTGAGGTAGTATATTTTAGACACATCTCATGTTTTGGATTAGATGAATTTTCAACTAGAGGAGGATGGTTACCTTAATTTGGATCCTATTCACATTTTGGAGCATCAAAGGCTGGGATTTCAAGGTTAATAGTTAGACTCAGTGAGGGTTCAATTGGATCAATACAATGAGACAATATCCACCTAAGAGGATGCTACATTATTGAGGGTTTAATGCCCCTACCTCTTCTAGTCATTTATGGGAGGGAGTCTCATTTAAGGGAAGGGGGATGTGATGCCAAATAGTACCCTTGTTAATTATGTCATGCTTCTATTTCACTATTTGACTATTTTTATCACTCTCTAAGTTGGCATAGGGTACCTAAATAGTTTATCTCATTACTATCAGTATTCATCTTGTGATTATTATAATTTTATATGGAATTCTTATTTGTTACATTTTGGCAGCACATCATTCTCATGAATGTAAATGGTCTATTTTTTTGTGACCTATTAATTATTTATGTACCCTATGTAAAAATGAAACCTTACTTATCATATATTTTATCAAATTTAATGTTTTCCCCCTCTATCCATGGTAGCAGTCCTCTCTGTGAAATCATTTACCTCAGTCTTTGTGTGTGATTGTTATAGATGTTAATATACTTAGCAGGTATTGATTTTCAAAAATTTAGAGTTCGAATCCACATTTTTGGTCAAGGATATTAAGACGGAATATTTTATTTTATTAATTCATATTATATACCACACACTTTTCAAATTTTTAATTTATTATAATTTTAAAATTATTTACTCCTATGGTTTGCATTGTTTTTGCACTAAGAGTATTTGGAAAGGATGTTGTTCCTAACTCTCATGAAGATTTCAACATGATTTCTAAAGCATACCTTGTAATTCATGCCACTTTATCTCACTAATGGTAAGTGTGGTAGCTATTTAGATCTTGGGGTTTAATATTTTTTCCATAATGAAAATGGGTGTATATAAATAATGGATTGAAAATAACACACACACACACACACACACACACACACATATGGTTTTATCAATGTGTGAAACATATAGATTTGGTTTATAGATGAAAATAATTGGAACTTTGGATCATTTGACTTGTTTTATTTAGGTTTTAACTTTGTGCATAGTTGACATTTTATAGTATTAGGCTACAATGTGGAAAATAATTACAATTGAATATGGGATGCATGTATATGTTTGGTAGAGAATCTCACTAAATTTGATCTTGATACCTAAATACTCAAGAATAATCCTTTAATATTATTCCATTTTATCCCATCTCTTAAGGAATGACATTGAATGTCATAAGGCTTGCTTTTGTAGACTACGAAGATGGTTTATAGTATTTATTAATTTTCATTTACCATATATGATTCATGCCATGAATATGTATTGATAATGTTTTATTAGAGACTATTAGTTACACACTTTAAACATGGTCTTTTTTAGTTAGATAGGGAATATGTAGGTAAGATGACAATGTTTTATTATGTATAGGTTTAGTTAATGCACAATCAATGAAATTATTGGATAATACTAGTGAATTTCATGTATTCCAAAGTACAAGATGATATAAATATAAATAGGCTCATATTTTTATAATGCAAACATGTAGTTATCAATTAGGGGATCCAACATTTCATTTATTTCCTTAAGCAATAAATATAGTTTTTTCTCCCTCTATTACCTAAATATTGGTTAGCGAATTTGTTAGGGGAATGAATAATTTCAATAAATAATGTTAGGACCTTATCCCATTAGAAGGAAAAGTTACCTTTATTGAAAACCAAAAAGGGATGTGAGAAATAAAGTCATTTACAACAAAAAGGGTTCTTCTTGGACTAGTAATTTTAACCACAAAGTACAAAAATGTAATAGAAATAAAATGTAGAGAAAAGATGGTGGGAGGAAGAAATGTATGCAAGGATAGAAAGAAAATAAAATATGACTTTATTTAGCCAAACACAAACTTACTGGAATAATCCGAATAGGTGATTTTAATATGAGGAAACCTTTATCATTAAAATGGGTAAGAAAGACATATTATGGTCTTGGGAATATAAAACATACACCAAAGAGGTCGAAAATAACTAGGAATAGAGCTATAACAACAAATTTGTTTTTCTTTTTGAAAATAGATAGAAAACATATTGTTAGTCCATAGGTAAATACACAAATTTGGGGGACAAAAAATAGCTACTCGTAGACATGATTTTCCTAAATTTTTAAAAAATTGAACTTGTGTAGATGATTTGAAATAGTTACACTCAAAATTTGAAGATGCTATAAGAACATGAATTGTAGAACTCCAAGTCTAGTTTCCAAAACACTATTTTTTAAAAAATGATTAAGTATAACTAGGTCAAACATCTAAAATTTGAATAGGAACTCCTATTTTTTTCAAGAAAATAGAGTGGATAGATAACCATGTGGGCCACCATTTTTTGAGCATCATTTAATACTGTTTGAAACCCTTTGAGGAATAATTAGATAAGATATTATATTCTGCGACTTATAGTTTTTATATTTTATCAATGATTTTTCATTAATTTTATAAGTAAATAGATCCTAAAAACTGATAAAAACATAGATATATAACCATGTGCCCCCCTAACTACCTCAAAAAAAAAGAAAATGATTTTTTTTTGAATGTGTGTAGAATTAAGCCTAGATTGTGACCATATAATTTGTTTTACAATTGGATGAATGAAAAACAAATTACATTAACATGTATAGGCATGTATATTTATAACATCTAGTGGCCTACAAAAATTATAGTTAGAAATCAACATAGTTTATAACCTTAAAATAGTCCAAAAATTATAAAAAATAATATATTTGAAAAGAGGAGAACATGCTCATTGTCATGGTAATAATTTTGTTGTTGAAATTCCTAGTGTATTTGGTAATGGAAGTTGAAATTTGTTATTTCTATCAAAGTTCTCAGATTCAGCTGAAGATTGATAGGTCTAAGCCTTTGGATTGAGAATCCATGCCATTTTTAAGCCAAAAGGCTTGGATTTTGAATTCAAATCTATAACACATACATGTTATGCTATAACATGTATGCATTCAGTAACACATATGAATTATAGCATAACACATGCATGTTATGCTTACTATAGATAAAAAATTTACTTTTTAATGAACTTTTTTACACTATTTGAGAAATATTTCCCCATAGACATTCTTTGCACACTTCTAAAATACTTGCATATAATATTCATCATTAGTAATATTTTGAATATAATATGATCAATTATATTTTTCCCACTATCACATGACTTTTAATCATCTAAAATTATCAAATCACCTAAAATTATCAAATGTGGATCAATGGTCAAACATTACACTTCATTGTTGATAATTAAATTTGGAGGTTTAAATGACATGGCATGGAACTTTTTATAGATATTAGTCTTGTTTTAGGCATTTAATATGACCTTAAAAAATGTATGAATCACCTTAGAGTGCTCCCAAGGTCTCAATATCTCCAACCATGCACAAACCTATTGGCAACTTTCACTTTTCACCTTGTGTACAATTACATGTATAACATATAAATTATAATTGTATTTATAATTAAGCACACTTTTAAGTACCTCTACTCATTTTATTATAATAATTTATGATTATTGTCATTCACTCTCCTCTATAACCATTTTAAATGAGGAAGTTGGTTGTTTTAATACTTAAAATGGATGTGGAGGTTTATATCAAGTCTATATTTGAAGGATTAGATGGTATTGGCAAGAATAATAATGATAATGAGGAGGAAGAGATGGAGATGGAGGAGACCATTGGTGGGAGTAGGCAATGTGAAACTCTAGACTATGTGGTAATAGATTACAAGTCTAAATGTGGCATTCAAGGTCAGGCTTAGGCTCAAGCTTAGAGTATTGTAGCTCATGCCAGAAGTAAAAGCATCAACCACAAATTGAGGTTGTTAGAGAGCTTAATTTTGGGTAGAGTATCAATATTAGTATTAGGATTAGGATAGACCAAGATTTACACAAATAAATTTTTTTAGGAGGCCATCAAATATATGCAGGCATAACTTGAGGTTATAGAAGCTCCCTCTCCCTACAACTACAACTGTCACTATCACTATCACTATAACTTCATTCTTTCCCTTATAATCATGTCTGTTGTAATCTAAATAAATGTGTACACCAAAAAATGCATCCTATGTATCTATAATCACCTTCATATCACTCATTAATCCCTTTCTAAAAAAAAAATCTAGGAGGGTTATGGTCTCTTGCAGTAGATTAGTCTGTTTAAAAGAAATAATTTACAAATTAAATAATGTAAAAAAAATTGGTAAAATACAAGGTTAATAGGTGTAGTTTTTTATCACTTACCTCATCTACGTGGTGGTATTGTGAAGTTAAGGATGTGTCAAGATTTCTAATGGACTTTTGGCAAGTTTTGAGGTCTTTAAAGGATAAAAATGATCACAAAATAACACTTAGGAGTTGGAAAAATGGTAAGAGGTAGTTTTAAGCTGCGGGTTTAAGAAAAAATAAACAAGCAATTTGTACATGTTATGGCTCAGCAATCATCAAGCCATAATGTTAATAATGCATACACATTATTAACATAATGCATATGCATTAAAAAGTATGTCCAAGTAATTGTCCCCCAATTTCGTGCACATACCTCAACCAAGGCTTCACAATGACATAAATTATTACAATGTAGTTTCAAAGAGAAAATGCTATAATAAAATTTCTTTTATATTTACTATCTAACAATAAACCCAACAATATTCAAAAGAAAAGTAATCAAACATGTTGATGCATACACATACATTATCCATTTACAAAGATTTTGAGCACAAGTTTTGCAAAATTTCTCTTTGTATTGATTTTTTTTATGAGCTATAAGTACAATCTCTTCTTTCACCTTTTCTTAAAAAAAAAATTAATGTCAAAAATCCCTTAAAATGACTCAATAAATTCTATTTATAAGTTGATATGGGTGGTTATAATACATAAACACCTTTTTTAAAGTTCAGGACACTTGTAAAAGTGTGTTAGCAAATTTGCATGACTTGAAACTTGAAAAAGAGTGTTGACCAATTTGTACATCTTGTAAAAACTCATTGTCAAATTCACACAACTTGTAAAAGTTCATAGACAAATTTTCACAATTCAAAACTTGCAAAAAGGACATAAAATTTTTGTATGACATATAATATGCAAAAGTGTTATTATAAAAATGTGTAATGTGAGATTGCAAAAGTAACTTAGGAAAATTAAAAGTATAGAGTTAAAAATTTACAAATTATTCTTTTTCATCATTAAGGATGACCTAGATTTCTTCATCGTATTCTTCATCTTGTTGTATCTTCTTCCTGTATTCATCAAAAAAATTCATAGTTTCCTCGACTCTATCTTCATTAAGTCCAAGTGAGTGCATGAAATAAATTTCAACATCAAAATGAAGATCAATCATTATATGTGTAACTCATTGAAGCTTTTTCAATTCTTTACTAAAACTACTAAGGGAAACTTGATATTTGAAAAATTTATGAATTGAATCATAGTTGTATGTTGATCTAGGAGTCATTTCCTTTTCTGTCAATTGTTTACATTATGCTACAAATTGGAAGAAATATTCTATCATCATCCATAAATGAACGAGGGAAATTTCAATTGTTCTTTATATATCAAGTATACCATCACCTACTATTGACTAGGATTTTATAAATTTATTTACACATTCATCAATAATGCTAATACAAAATTTAGTAGCTTCCAAAAAATCTATGAGATCTATAATATTTTCTTGTTTTTTAACTCCTTTGAGAAGATATTATGGATCAAAATTAGGGAAAGCCTCAAGTTTCAGTATCATCTATTTCCATTTGTTTGCTTCAACTTAATATTTTTCTTTAATTTCTTTTGCAATATCATGTTTAGACTGAATCTTAATAAAAATATTCATGGACTCAGTTATTCTTTTAGTTCCTTTTTCAATCAATTTTTTGAACCATTCTTTTCTTCTCTCCCCATGGGCCCAATTTCTTTGGCTGTATTTAGTGTCTCAAAATCTGAAATATGATGAACAACAGAAGACATAATAAAGAATTGGTTTCACCAAATTTTGAACGATTGATGTGACTTGCTCAAATTTTTATTTTAGTTGTTCTTTGGTGGATTTATCATGGTCCATCATATCAAAGAAATTACCAATTACAAATTATACCTTTTATTTAACTCCTTATCTAGTAACTTTCCCCAAATGCACCTTTGATATTTGGTAGTCAATAACATTGACATTATCTTTATTTTTTCTAGTAGGAGGGATTGCCACCTTAGCATATCCTTCTCCTTTATCATCTTTAATTATTATAGAAACCATTTTAGGTCTCTTTACTGCATAAGGAGTAGGAACAATCAAGACACTAAAATCAATTTCTTGTGGTTGTACAAATTTATTTCTATTTTTAACCACTTATTCAACCACTTTGAGACTTTGTGTTAGGTGGTTATTGTATTACTACATGCTCCAATTTATTTTGAGTGTTTAGGGGTCAAATCATAATAGTGTGTCCCACTTTTTGGCATAAAGAGGTCACTTACACTTCCAGCCTCTCCTCAAAATATATCGAGTTTGGGTCATTGATATTAATCAAACATATGTGTTTTAGCTTATATATACAAATAAGTAGTGCATATACACTTTTTCATTTTTATTTTAAAAATCATTAAATATTTTTTAGGATTTATCTTTTAACTAATTTTCTAAATAAATTTTTACGACCTAGTAGGATATAATATTTTTATTTGACCCTTCAAGGAGGAAGAGATGGAGTAACAAAGCTTGAGAATAAATATGTTGAACCTCATCTTAATCTATTTTAGTCAATTCAATGGTAGTTTTGGGAATTGAGATAGTGGGCAACTCAACATCTTGAGAAAGGAGTGGAGGTAATGGAATATTTGCTTGAGGAGGAGTGAATGCAAAAAGAAATAAAGAAGTATTTGGAACCATGAATTATTGAGTTGTATTCACTACCAAACTCTAAGCATGAGCAATGTTCACATGAGAAGTATCAAGTGTCATGGAAATACCAAGAGTACTTAAAGACTTTTATCATAATATTTTGATTTTTTATTTTAGTGGTTTCTACTCTTGAGTAACCATTGGGACTACTTCAACTCTTTATTCCAAAATATATTTTATGTCTTTATCTTCTTCTTATGTAGAAGATGGACCTACCTTTAACTGTTATTATTGCACAATTCCCACTTCAATTTATTTCATGGGTGCGGTAGAGCCTATTTTGTCCACATTGATGCCTATATTTCTCAACCATATAAGTGTTCTTTACAACACCTTTTGATTTATGATTTCTAGATATGTAGATTCTGCTTTGTTCCAATCAACTCATAGAAGAGGCTTTGACTCAATATCTTCTTCATATATGGGATCTAAAACATACTAATCATCTACAAATTCTTTGGATATTTTGGCTATCTTAAATTCAATGAATTTTTTCAGAGTGAAGTGATAAGTATCATGTGTTTCGACATCCTTATCATATTCACAATCCATCCAAAAATATTTAAAGTGGGGTAAATGTTGGTATGAACAACTAATAACGTTTTCAATCATACCTTGAATATCAAAAGAATGTCTATTGTTGATTAATTGAATAGTAACTTGGGTCATTTCTAAATCAATAGATTTGGTCTTGGTCAATGAATCACATGTATATCTCCCTATGGTTACTAGGAAGTGTATTCCAATTTTGTGTTTACTACAAAATAATTATGAGTCTCTACCAACTATTTCACCCATTTCGTTAAGGTCCATTTGTCACCTACAAACTTTGGGAGCATATACAAATCTATCTCACATAGACACAAAATATAAAGTATGTGAATGTTAGGAATTGAATAGACCAAGATCCCCATCTATAAATCTCAATTGATGTTGTAATTGATAGCCTAACATTGCAGGGATCAAGCTCAAATAATTGAATGAAATAATGTAATAATACATCATTAAACTGACAAAAATGATGTGAACTTTCCTTTAGAGTGACTTTTGGGTAGAATTCATAGATTTTATAAGATGATATATTGCTCATTGTATTCAAACTAGGAAAAATTCTTATGCAAGTAACAACATACACAATATATAAACTCATGTAAATTTTTGATGTGATGGTGATTTATGTTAGTTGTTTATGTATTCAATAACAGATCAACTGACCCCAATCGATGTATTGTTTATTATTATGTATTATATAGGTATATTTGGACATCCATGTTTTGAAGTCTTTAACAATAGTGTTACCAAAAACTCTATTCAAAAGTGTGATTATATCATTGACTGCATTGACAAAATTAATTCAGGGCATAATTTTTGGCAATCATGTTGTTGAACTCTTAGGCTTGATGAGCCACTATTTATTAACCCACTTGGAACAAGAATTGGTGTTAATATCCCATAATTTTTTATTGGAATATGGAGTGAGATCAATAAATGATTCATGATCAGGAAACTTTAACATAATATCAATGTGTTTAAGTCAAAGACAAAATACATATTCCCCTTTCAGATTTATGACCTCTCTCTTTTCTTTATCATAGTGCTCAATGATGGTTAGGACTAATTTTGGATATTGAACTTTTATTACAAAATATATAGCTTAGGTTAGGCCACTACCATGAATGCTCTATCCCTTATCTATTTTATTTAATGCATTTATTATCCATTAAAATTCATTTATGCCAATATAACCTAGGTTTGTGTCTATCACTTTATTAATATTGGAATCAAGAATCAAAATCGGTACTTCATATATGTATTCTTCTTATTAATTGGAATCTCTGGTACAATTAATGTAGACATTTGATGAAGCCTCTCTAAGAGAAGAACAAAATACTAGATTTGATCTTGTGGAGAGGTAGTTTGAGAGTTTATTTGAGTCCATAAGGTGATAAATAGGGGCAAAAATCCACTATCCAATAAAAGTCAAAAAAAATATATGTGATGAACAGAGTAGTAGATTTTAAGTATTGTCTGAACATAAATTAGGTTCCAAAAGGGGTCCAAACAGGCAACGGGATCCAAGATGTGCTGGAGTAGACTAGTGGATTCTAAGATTAATTTGAGCACAATGTAAAGACCACTAAAAAATAAAACAAGCTCAAAACCCCAATGAGAAAAAGAATAGCCAAGTAAAAACCTAAAACTTGACTAAATTTTTGGACCAATTTTAGAGATTTGGCAAGAAAAAGTAAGTGTTTTGAAGCTAGGAAAATGCACCAAATGTGGAAAACCCTAACTAGAAAAAAATTGACCAAGTCTCCAATGTGTAAGCTTAAAAGCTAAAAATCTCAACCTTAATTCGAGCAAAGTGATTGATATGGAGGAAAAAATTAAAATAATAACGAGGTAAGAGTAAATGAGCTAATAAAGATAAAAAAGAGCAAAGTGAGGAAGAAATGAATTGAATTTAAGTTTTGAAGTAACTTTAAAATATCTACGTGTGTGGGGTAACTTTTGACTTTATGATGGGGATGCGAGGATGTCCAAGCAAGTGTCAGGATCCATAGGGTGTCTAAAAGGTTAGCATATTTTAATGATTATTTGGACATGTAGTTGATTATGATGAGTGTTTAGACATGAAGCAGATTCAAATGAATGTTTAGACATGGCTTGAGTTTCGATAGTGTGTTTGACATGTAGCATATTTCTGACATGTGTTCAACATAGTCTCAAAACCTACAAAAGAAAAGGGACTTAGCCAATTTTTGAATTTCACCAAATTTTGACAACACTTAGAATTTTTTTGAAAGGGATACTTTGACTTTGAACATGTGACACATTGATGACAAGCATTTGACCATCTAAACTAGACTTTGACTATTTGTTAACAAAAGATTTGAAAAATTCAATTTTTTTAATTTTTTTACATAGGTTCAAATTTGGATATAATGCTATAGAAGTTAATTAAAGCATGTGGTAAAATATAGTAGTAGGACATACTTGGGAACTAAATCTACTTTCAAAGTGAAAACATTTTTGTTTGTGTGATTTTTTTCATAAAATATGGAAACACATTTAACCTACTTCTCAAAAGTAGGGTTAATTGTAGTTATGATTTTTTCATAGGACTTGTTTTTATTTGTTATATTGTTATCGTTTATAATTTTCAACTCAAAAAAATAAGAATTAATGTTAGGTTGTATCAATTAGTACACACCTTTTTTGTATCAATAATTTAATATTAAATGCTTCCATTTGACCTATTTAGAATTTAAGTGATTCTTAATATCACTAGAGGCTTCATTATAAAGGTTCAATCCATTTTGGTAACACAAAGGTGAATACCTTTAACCTCATTATTTTTGAGTTACTATATGGCTTACATTAGAGAAACAACCAAGAAAGTAACAAAAACATTCTATATATTTATATTTGATAAATTTAAACTATTTTATATAATTTTTTTGGATATTATATATTTTAATATATTTTGTTTGTCAAATCATAAATAAAAATTCTAAACTTATCTAAAATTAATTCAATTCTAAAATATTAGCATATTTTATATGTTTATTCATAAATTAGAGTAACCTTTGCATCTTAAGGGAACAAACACGGATATAACACAATTTGAGATAAAATAAATAGTTGGAAATTGCATAAGTAATTTTATTATAAATTCTCTAGCTCAATATAATTGCAAAAATGTTTGTTTCCATTTAAAATGAGTATATAAGTATAATATAGTTGTCAAAACATTAAACAATATCTATTTTACAAAAACCATTCTTTTAATTACCAACTGCTAGAAATATTACCTTCTAATAACACTAAAATATTAATATCTTGTCTCTTAACTATTCATCATTAACTATATATATACACTATATAAAAATATAAATATTCTGAAGGATTAGAAGAAGAGTTAGGGCTAAAAAAAATACTTTTGTTTATCTTGATCATAAATTAACCACAAGACTTTTTTTATTTCTCTCAACCTCTTGATATCATTATTTTTATTTTGTACTCATGTACACATCTGTATACAATTCTAACACTAGATATTTGCTTTCCATTATTGGGTTACCTTTAATATAATATTTGCACATAAATAATGAAAGCTAGGCAAAGTGGTTATATAATAAATACTTATATACATTTTCCTTGGATATATGGGTATCACTTAATGCTATAATTTTAATTACAAAAGAGGGAAGAAAAATAATAAATATTTTGATATTGGATTGATTGATTTAGTAAAATTATTGAAGTGCTACGAAAATCAATAAAGTATGCATATTGATATATATGATTTTAAACACATGCTTTATGTGGTACAAATATTTTATAGAATTAATAAAAAGGGTAGGATAATTAAAAAAAAGACATCTTCTTATTTAACCTTGATTTGAATTAATAGGTGAGATTAATCTAATTAAGATATAATTTTGAAATGTAATTTAGATCAATAAAAATGACATTCAAGCATATATCTAAATGTGAAAGATTGAGATTGATTCTTTTGATTTGAAAATGGAATATACTAAATATACCAAGTAATAAATAGATCATGATATTTATATTTTTGTGGTGATTTTTTTTATTGTGACTGTATTCTAGAAGTGAAAATTAGAGATAAGGAGATTGTGGTTCGTTTGGTTTTAAAACTGGTTCGATATTTATGTTAGGTTTTTTTTATAGGATAATGTCAATATTTCCATTAAATATTGAAGTTATGGTAATTATGAACTTACTTGAAATTAGGGTACAATGACTTTATGGTCACCTATGATTATCTTTACTTTGTGTTTACAATCATAAACCTCGATGATGTGTAAAACTCCATAAATCAATCTCCTTTCCTTAAAACATTAGGTGTGTGTGTGTGAGGGATAGGAATTTAAAAAATAGGGAAAGTGTAATGGAATGAGCTGATCCAAACACCCCCTCATAATGATTGAATGTTGCCTATGTATCAATAACTTCAAGGAAAGAAATCAAGCCACATGTAATTCTTCCACCTAGTGTGATTGTGCAATTATGCTCCTTCACTATATCTATATAGCTAATGATGTGGATTTGGTATTTGAATATGCATGTTTTGAATTATATTTTTAGTAATTTAGACTTGGCTTACAAGTAATCCTAGTGATATGTTTGAAAATTGGGAAGAATATGACATATTTGCTTAGTGTGCAATAGTGTATAGATGTATATAAGATAAGTGCCAAGTCTCTTTTGAATGAGACTTTTATTAATTATATATGGATGAAATTGAATAATTTATCATGTCATAAACATGATACACTAATGATATGATCCTAAATACCAATTTGATTTTAGAAGATAGTCATGGGAAATTGATCTATTTATAGGGGCACTAAACTGAGAGTATGGAGATGTCTGTGTAGGATATATAACATGTTTGAAATATTAAAAAAGGTTCCCATAGGTGTGAGACAACAAAAAAAATGGTTGAATCATAAGATAACATGAAAGTGTGAGGGAATGATGAATTAATACCTTATTTGGGTGCTCAATTTATGCATGGTAAATGTGTGTCAAGCTTGTCATTGTCAAGTAGTAAAGCCCAGATTTTATTATCTATGAATTTACCTATTTATTTTGGTAATGAAATTTATAGATTAAAAGGAGAAAGTGTACCTAAGTGGTATGCCACACTTTGTATTTGGTATGATACCTTCAAGTGTATAGATTTTATCCATGCAAACCTGTAATGAAATTGAAGTAGTCCATGTCCATATGTAAAATTTGAAATGTTAAAAATTGTAAATTGAAAAAGTTTTAAGACCAAGAAAGGAGTATACCTTTATGTGAACAAACCATGTTTCACTATAAATTTTTGGAGATGATGTTTCCTTGTTGAAGCATTGGATAATTATGTTTCCGTGTTGAAGCACATGGAGATTTGGGGTGATCATACCCCAAACTAGTGTATCTATGCAAGATCATGGGTTGGGAAGGAATCATGCCCCAACCTTTATGAACATGGGGAAAATACATAATGTACTTGTTGGAGATTTATAAATGATGTCATTATGATGTAATGGAGGTGTCCTAGTGAGTGGATAAAGTGCTTCGATAGCCTAAGTGATAATGACAATGTGTGCAATGTGCTTGTCCTAGTGTGCTTAAAGTTGGCTTCATTGATCTTCAGTTTTGGCATGATTAGAGATGTTCAAGGATGAGTATGGTGATTTAAACATGTGAAAGGGGTCCTATAAAATGTCAAGGATTATTATATATCTTGTGTATATGAGTGGAATTCATTTGATAGTCCATAGTTTTCATCTAGATAGTTTGGGTCTAGTGGCAGAAAATCTAAGTAGGTAGTTTGTTGACATTAGCATTGTCAAGTGTGGATGAGTCAGGGGAAGTTGGTCATATGGTTATTATCACATTAGTCCCTATTTTATATGCACTAAATCTTAGGTCATTCACCTAAACACATTCAAATATATGTGGGTGCGAAGTTGGGCTCTCATGCATTTTGACAGCGTTTTCCCATACTTAGCCAAATTTGCAATGTGGCAAGAAGAGCTGAGTAAGTATTTTGATGATGGAATATATTAAACATTTGGAAATTTAAGAAAAATTTGGTCATATTGTTTTATTCAATTTTTTGGTTAGTTTATTTATGCTAACTTTTAGGTCAAGCATTGAAGCATGACAAAAGATTTGCAAGTGCAAAGTTGACTTCCCAAGCAGTTTACAATGTTTTTCAGACCGTCAGAAACTGTCATGTAGACATGGATTAACTAGTAAGTTTGTGAATTTATTTTAGGTATATAAAATGTAAATATTTGTCAAAGGATATCATGTATATGTTTTCTATAATGTCAAGAATCTACCCTAAAATTTTGGGGTCTTGAAGTGATGTCCAACTTGAGATATAAATATTCAAAGTTGAACTTACAAACAGTAATGGGTCAGAGACCATCAAGTTTATTCACATTGAAGGATGAGGTCATTTTGTCTAGAAGATACAATTGTGTGCATTAAATCATACATCTTTATCTTACAGTGTGTATGAAGTCAACATGTCAACATTGCACGCGAGGCTACCAAGTGGCACAAGAGCATTGAATGATAGTAAAATGCTCAAAAGGCACATGAAGGTGCCAAGTGTCATGATATAAGGAGTTATGATATATATATGTATATATAAAGGTGAGAATTTTTAGTTAAAGACCTGGTTGATATGTAGAGATCGATGGTACATATTTAGTCAAATATTGCAAGGGTGCATGAGATGAAATCAAAGTGACTAAAGTTTAATGTTTGGATAGTAAAGTACTACGGGTTAAAGACTGAGCTATTTCAAAGGATATAGATGGAGTGAGTTTTTTCTAAACTATCAAGAAGCAACAAGATGAGGATAAGTGTCTAAGGTTTAACTATGACTATTTGAATTTGAATATTTGAATTTTGCAAAGGAAAAAAATAGTTTGTAGAGTTTGAGCCATAAATTTTGATCTAAGATGAATTTGTTGTTGATGTAAAAATAAAATATGTAGAGGAATCCATGTCACATATATTTAACCTATTTATAAGGTTTGAATGTAAGTATAAACAAACATATTGATCTCTAAATTTGATTATGTTTTCATGTTTATTCTGCAAGTGACTCGAGAAGACTGTTTGAGCATGTATTGTTGTTGTTTTGATATCTCATGATAAATTAGATATTTATGAGTGTTTTAAACTCCATGGGGATTATCTATGTGCATTATTAAGGTTTTAATAATCATATTTAGTATGAATAAAGTCTTAGAAGGTGATTTTGTGTACAGAGAGTTGTTTTAGCAAAGTGTGCTTAGGCAGAAGGGTAATGCAACAATTGTTGGCACTTAAGGAAGACCCTTATATAATTTTGAATGGGTACATGCATTTTAAAAGTGTTACTATGTTTGATTTTTCTCACAGAAGTGTTAAAGATCTGAATGAGTCTTTATATGACCTAAAATATGACTTAGGCTTATTTGAAAGTGGATTGTGCTAAGTGTGACCCATGTGAGATGCCTTAAGGGTGAAGGCATGTATTATGGACAACAAGGAAAGATTGTGGACTTGATAATTCATGAATGATATATATATAGTGAAACCTAATGTGTTGGTTTATAGACTTGTTAAGGAAACCAGTGCAAGGTAGATATGAGAATTATGGAGCAAAAGAGAGTTAGAGTGCCAAATTGATGAGTTGATGAGTAGAGCAGAATAATGACTATGTGTATGACCTGTAACTCATATTTTTGATGTCATAAAAGTTATATTTCATTTTGAGGATATGCAAAGAGGTTTGAGTGTGC
This sequence comes from Torreya grandis, assembly GCA_037957365.1. Classification (NCBI taxonomy): domain Eukaryota; kingdom Viridiplantae; phylum Streptophyta; class Pinopsida; order Cupressales; family Taxaceae; genus Torreya; species Torreya grandis. The sequence goes on along the minus strand of JARHVA010001648.1, from coordinate 1,245,814 downwards.
ATATGAGGATAGTTTGAGTGAAGAAGGAAAGAGATTGTGGCATGCCTATGTGAGAGGCTTATATGAGCTAGAGAGAGATTTTTTAAAGGGGTTAGATAAATAGAGATCCATCATCAGGTGTTGAAGGCATTAGTACTAAGATGGAAGTTTTAAAATGAGGGTTTAAAGGATTTGATATTTCTTAGGGGAAGTTATTCCTTGTGAAACATGTGTTTCATTAAATACCTTTGGTCAGGAGGATATGATCAAGGTTTACTAGTCTAAAGGAGTTGATCAATCTCTTGTTTGTAATTTCTTATAGGATAATAGTCCATGTGTTTTAGGCTTGAGAGTGGGTTTTATTCCCCATGAGGGTTTCCCACAGGAACTATGTGTTATGTGATTAATCTTATGTATGCATTGAATGAATGAGCTCTCTTATTAATGTTGCTTGATCAAATTGATATATGTTGATTGTTTAATAGTTTTAAAGGGTTTCAATTATAAATTAAATATTTATGCTCACTTATTCACCCCCCTCTCATTGATTATACCTCTAACAGTTGGTATCAGATCAAGTCCTTGCAAGTTTAACCACTAGAAGGTAATGAAAGGTACAATGGTTGACAAAGAGGTTGTGACTTGTCTTCAAGATAATTTAGTATGTGCTTTATCAAATGTCAATTCAAGCATGAATACTTTGAAGATGCAAGTGAAAGATATAGAAGAAATGGTCAAGGATCTATAGATCATGATGGTTAATGATCTCAACCAAAGGGAAGAACAATTTGAAAATAAAGTCATGAATTACTCAGATGTGCTTTTATCCAAGCATAAAAGGAATTTTAGCTCCACCAAAAGGGTCAAGAATGAAAATTCATGGATAGGAAATGATCAAGAGAAAGACAGGTCAAATTTGAATGATGTCTTCAATGTGTACTGCTTTTCCTATAATCAATTTGGTCATAGATATAGGGATTGTGCTTTCTCTTCAGAGATCAAAAGGAATATTATATGCTACAAGTGTAACCAACACGGTCATATAGCTAAAAACTACAAAATATCTTCTTGGAAAAAGGATATACAAGCCATTGACACCATCAAATGGTTCAAGAAGACTAAGTTTAAGACTGAAGAAGAAAAGAAGCAGAATTCAAGCAGTCCACCAAAAGAAGAGTCAATGTTTATTCAAGTAGCCTTGAAAACTTAAGAAGATAAAAATTGTTAGGTTGTGGAGCTAAAAGCTTCACCAGGATGCGAATAGGAGAAGTTAGGGAGGTTGCAGAGTGTTTGCTGAGTGTTGCAGTCACCGACGTCGGTCAGGACAACCGACGTCGATAAAGTACAGATAGAAGGCAACCAACATTGGTCTTAGATCGGCCAGCGTCGACACCCCTAGGCAGACAGGGACCAATGTCGATCACCTGTGGTTTGAGCTGCGAGTATATTACGGGTAGTTAGTTGACGAACCAAGTGTTTGCATGTTTAGAGCTAATTTTAGACTGAGAGCTATGGATCTAATTATTGTAATTAGGTGTCTAATTATTTTTTGTATGAGATCTATTTAAGAGACTCATGGTTGTATTGTAAAAAGTGTGCTAGAAAGCCATTGAGTTTTAGAGAGAGCCAGTGTAGCTCCTCCTAGTTCCAAAGGAGTGCTGAGAGTGTATGATCAGGGAGAGTTGCAGGGTCTGCAAGGTCTAGGAGCTAATCCACTGGGGTACTGGTTGAAGAATCATAAGGAATTGGTGAGGCAAGGACAAGGGTTCTTCAGGGGTTTAGAGATATCTACATGGTGAGTAAGGTCTAGTGATTTGCAGGTAGCAGCAAAGAACAGGAGATCTACTTGGAGTACGGTTGTGTACTTGGTGTACTCGTAGCGTGTTACTGACTGGTTGCAGAGGTGAACATCAATTTTGTATTGGAGTTGATTGTTGGGACCGAGAGAGAGAGGGAAGAAGGTCTTGAGGTGTGGCAAACCTTTGAGGTGGAGGAAGAAGTGGCATCTTCCTTATTGTATATTCTTCTGAGTGATTATTAATACAATTGTGTATTGTCTCTCAATTCCTGTGTTGTTTCATATTTCTAGTTACTTATTGATTCTGGTATAATTTCGTGTTTAGTTGCTAATACAAGAAGTAATCATATGTGCTCTAATTGAGGAGCAAGATCCTGACTAAGTAGGCATCAGAGCATGTTTATTGTTCTAGGTTCCTGACAAGTTGGTATCAGAGCTTTTGGTTGGGTTACTAACAAGTGGTTTCAGATCTGGTAGTGTTTGTTGATTACAGGGTACTCACAGGGGTTTCTGATTGAGTGGGAGTATAGCAATGGCAGAAGAAAGTAAGCTACGAATGGAAAAATTGAATAGCACGAATGGTCTGATTGATGGAAAGAAAGAGCAGGTAAATAAAGATTGTTGGTTGGTTGCAGATCAACAAGGAGGAGCAGATGTTGCAGGGGATGTTGCACAGGATGTTATGAATAAAGTGGAATCTTGGTTCACAGATTCTTTTGCCTCTTTCCATGCAGTTTGAAATAGAGCATCTTTTCATGGGTATGTCTTTGGAGACTTTGAAGAGATTTATTTAGGAGCTAGAGAGCCTTGTCAAATGATTGATGAAGGGGAAGTGAAGCTGAAATTGCAGACGGATGACACACAGTGGTTGAAGGAAATCATGCAGGTACTAGTCTTGGAGATGAGTCTAATTTCTTCAAGAAATTTGGGTGATGGGAGATGTACTGTAACTCTCACAGTGGATACACTTGAATTAGATGGTGGTAAGAAAGTAGGTATCATTTATCTATCTACTTATATTATTGATTCACCTTCTGTTGCAGAGATGTGGCTTCATAGGCTTAGTCACATATGTAGAAGGAGAATGCAGGTTTTGAAGCGGAAGTCAGATGTCTTTGACAAGCTAAAGAACTGGAAAGCCTTGGTGTTCATGAAGGAGATGACGGACAGAGATCAGGTGAGGGAACTGAATTATTTTGAGCAGGGTTATGTTGATTTGAACAGGATTTTGATCCATGGAGAGCTCGTGGGATCACTCACAGACGAACACAGGTACCGGCATCGGTCAGATAGTAACCGACGTCAGCAACAGGAAGAGTGACGTCGATCATAAAGGAACCAACGTCGGCAGAAAGGATACCGGTGTCGGCTAAGGAGATGACGTCGGCAGTTAGGGTCAGTGCAGGGAATCGACATCGATCGGGAGCAGACTGGGAGATGGCCGAGATCGGTCACTGGAACAGATAGTGGGCAGACAGCAAGCTATCAACAAGTCTCAAATGCTCATGTCAAGGTCAAAAAGGGTAAGTGAACCTCATATTCATTGTTCACCTTCTTTATATTGCTTACTGATGGTCGAGAACTAGGAAGACGTGAAGAGGCAATGCAGGTAGAATCCAGATATAGTGGGAGCTTGGCATGGATGAGGAGTGTGAGTCCTTGGAGAAGAACCAAACAGGTACTTGTTGGTAGATTTGTCAGATGGAAGAAAGCACTAAGAGACGGATGGATTCCCAAAGTTAAAGAAGAGAGTGGATGGATACGTGAGATGGAAGGCCAAGGCATATGGTCTTGAAGAAGCTTCAGGACAGTGGTACAGGTTTTGACAGGTGGATGACTAAGCATGGCTTCAGTCAATGTCAGTGTAACTATTGTGATTTTGTTCTTACCAGGTGGATGATGAGTCGTGACATTATCTAGTTACTGTATGTGGATGGTTTGCTAGCAGATTTTGTACATACAGGGATTTGTTGAGCTAAAAGGTAAGGTTAGTTCATAGGTATGTCAGGGAGAATTTGGAGCAGTGAAATTCTTTGGCATAAGAGACATGGAGATTTGGTCTCCAGTGGGAGCTGATGTGAATCAGGTGTTGGTGAAGTTCATTACGCAAGATGCAGAATCGGTAAGCACACCAAGGGTTGGACAGTTCAAGCTTAGCTGAGAACAGTGTTCAAAATCACATGAGGTCTAGTGTAGACCTGAGTTTTCCCAATCAGTGGGAGTTGTCAGAGAGTTTGGAGACAATTTGGGGAAGGTAGATTCTCAGGTATCTGAGAGGGATCAGCATTAGGTTAACATGTTATACAGGGTCAAGGACTTCACTACATGGATATGTAGGTTTGGATGCGACAGGTTACTCGGATGACAGGAGGTACACCATAGGTTGTGTGGTGAGTTGTCTTCAAAATTGAGCTTGAAGAGGGATACAAGCCAAGAAACAGATTAGATGGGCTACAGACAGATACAGGTACAAGTGCAGTTGTTTATCTCCAAGTGGGAGATTGTTAGGTTGTGGAACTAAAAGCTTCACCAGGATGCGAATAGGAAAAGTTAGGGAGGTTATAGAGTGTTTGTTGAGTGTTGCAGTCACTGGCGTCGGTCAGGACAACTGACGTTGGCAGAGTACAGACAGAAAGCAACTGACGTCGGTCTTAGTTTAGTCGGCATTGACACCCCCAGGCAGACAGGGACCGATGTCGATCACCTGTGGTTTGAGCTGCGAGTATATTACGGGCAGTTGGTTGACGAACCAAGTGTTTGCATGTTTAGAGCTAATTTTAGACTGAGAGCTATGGATCTAATTGTTGTAATTAGGTGTCTAATTATTTTTTGTATGAGATCTATTTAAGAGACTCATGGTTGTATTGTAAAAAGTGTGCTAGAAAGCCATTGAGTTTTAGAGAGAGCCAGTGTAGCTCCTCCTAGTTCCAAAGGAGTGCTGAGAGTGTATGATCAGGGAGAGTTGCAGGGTCTGCAAGGTCTAGGAGCTAATCCACTGGGGTACTGGTTGAAGAATCATAAGGACTTGGTGAGGCAAGGACAAGGGTTCTTCAGGGGTGTAGAGATATCTACATGGTGAGTAAGGTCTAGTGATTTGCAGGTAGCAGCAAAGAACAGGAGATCTACTTGGAGTATGGTTGTGTACTTAGTGTACTAGTAGCGTGTTACTGACTGGTTGCAGAGGTGAACATCAATTTTGTATTGGAGTTGATTGTTGGGACCGAGAGAGAGAGGGAAGAAGGTCTTGAGGTGTGGCAAACCTTTGAGGTGGAGGAAGAAGTGGCATCTTCCTTATTGTATATTCTTCTGAGTGATTATTAATACAATTGTGTATTGTCTCTCAATTCCTGTGTTGTTTCATATTTCTAGTTACTTATTGATTCTGGTATAATTTCGTGTTTAGTTGCTAATACAAGAAGTAATCATATGTGCTCTAATTGAGGAGTAAGATCCTGACTAAGTAGGCATCAGAGCATGTTTATTGTTCTAGGTTCTTGACAAAAATAAGATATGGTTCTTATATAGTGGATGCTTAAATAATATGATAAGAGACAAGAACAAGTTTATCTCCCTTAAAAAGACCAACCCTGGTTTAGTGAGATTTAGTGACAACAAATCTGCTAACATAGTTGGTAAAGGTAATGTGAGTTTGGATAATGGTCATTCTAGGACTGAGAATGTCTTATATATAGAAGGTTTTAAACATAATATTTCAAGTGTGAGCCAAATGTGCAAGCAAATAAATTTTGTAACTTTTCATGATGATGTTTGTGAAGTAAGAAAGGCTGGTAAATTAGTTTAAAATGTTTATAAAATAGATAACAACATGTATATATTTCATGAATCCAAGAAGTAGTGCCTCATGAGTTAATTGGAAGAAATTTGGCTTTGGTATAAAAGGCATGGAGATATAAATTTTGATAACATGGTAAAGATCAGTTCAAAGGGATTGGTAAGGCATGTTGGGTAAATATTTTGTCATCAACTAACTGATGACAAAATGGGTATATCAACCACAACATAGGGAGACTTACACCATAAAAAGTATAGGTTTACCAAATCTTTACGAAGTAAATCTCTCCTCTCATCAAGGGAAGGTTCCCTATGAATATTCACGTGCTATATGCATATATATAATTAAGCAAAAAATAACACATGGGGTGGTATAACATCATTTACCTCTCTTTTTTTAGAGGTAATGTACAAAGAATGAAAATAGGATATCATAATCCTTAGTTAACAACACTCCTCTTTTTTCAGGAATGGTATCAAACGGAGAGCAGGAGATCACCTGAGGTAACAAAGTCCACAAGAACACTCACGTAAGCGCAAAGTCTTTCGTAGCTTCTTTCACCAATTCGAAACAAACGTAACCATAGAATAAAATGAAGCACAAAGTCTCCGCCTAAAACTACAAAAGATAACTAAATCTTCGAGGATAAAAATAGCTCAAAGTCTACTCTCTATCTTTTAGAAGCGTTCTTAGATAATATAAACACACCCACTTTTCTTATTAAATCAGATAAATAAGAGATTATCAGGAAAGAGAACACAAGAAACTGTTTTCTAGACAACACAGATAACTTCAACACAAAGTCTAAAATAAACCTGCTTCTCATTCATTCAATAAAATATGATTTACAAGTTTGAGCACAAAGTCTCAAAAGTTGCTTCAATTTCGGCAGAGTGTTTGCTTTCTATTTTTTTTCTAGATCTTTTACAAAATGAGGTCTCCACTATATATAGGGAGAAAATCCTCAAAAAACAGAAAATAATAAAATATAAAAATATCTCGGTCAAAGATGACTCATCTTTGACTTTGAGATATTTTTTCAAAATATTTACATGTAATTACATTTTACAAAATTGCATGCACTTTTCACAAAACAGAAGTGCATAAGGAATGAAGAAGAAAGGAGGGGAATAATTCAGTTCTTGCTGCCAGATTTCTTTATATGGGCATCGTACATAGTGATGGATGCCTGAATTCCTATGTTGTCTGGTGCAATCATGTTCTTGGAGATGATTTTGGCTCTGATCAATGCATCCTTTAATGCTGTGACGGCCTTAGCGTGACCAGTTAACCTGAATTTTAGATTTTCCAAAGTTAATTGAGCATCTAGAATACTGTCCACAGAAGACATTGAGAAGGATTTTTTTCAAAATCTCTCTGAATCATCTCTTTGAAGCTTTGAATCATTTCTTCTGCTGGAACGAACTGATTGTCCTTAGAGGTTAGGTTGCATGGCAGCTCTTCTAGTTTATTCAGGAGGCTTAGGTCACTCTTCTCACTAGCCTCCTTAAAAGCTTTGAGATCATCAATTAGATCTTTGAGTACCTAAATCCTGAAGATCAATGACTCCTTGATTTTAACATAGGAGTACTTACTGGAGATGACACCGATAGATATCAAGGTGCTTTTCTTCAGATCCTTCATCTCTTTCCATTTGCTAAGATCTTTTTCTGAAATATCGATCTCTTGAGAGATAAGGGAGACAAAGTCATCTAACTCTGTTTTTATCTTCTTCATCTTACCCATCCTTTTTGCAACCTCTGATAGCAAAGAAACTCCCTCAGTATGCATCCTTTCAATATAGTCCTCTAGGACTTTTCCCTTCAAATAAGTCTTTTCTACTTTTTGAATGATTGGGTCATCCATGGAGAAGGCCTCTGGAGTTGCTGCTTCAGGAGGAAGAGTGAACCTTCTTATTATTGCCGTTAGCTGCTCTGCCTTGGCCTTGTAATAATCCTTCATCTCCTCTCGATTGAATTTTTGGACCATGATGTCCATAGCAACCTGAAGATCGCTTTTCGCACCTTTGTGAGTAACTTTGCCAAGTTCAACACGAGAGATGGAATAGCTGCTCATCTCGAAACCCTCAAGAGTTGCATCTTGTGGAGGCTTGGCCATCTCCAAAAAAATTTTCCCTTTTTCCTCGACTAATTTTGAGAGGATTATTGGCCTCTTAGGAGCTTTAGCTTTCACCGGCACTATTTTGCCAAAGTTTAATTCATCTAGGGAGATGGACATCTTCTTTCTTTTGGGGGTGAAAGTTGTCATCCAAGGCGGGAGAGAAGTACCTACTGTGGTAATGGTTCCCTCTGCTGGTGTTACTGCGGTGGCTTTTACACTGTTGGTGGTGACAGTAGTCATAGTTGGAGTGACCGACGAAACTGTACCAACCACTGATTCTGGCTCTGGTGCAGGGCTTGTTATCAAGTTGAAGGAGGGAGATGATAAACTGAGAATAGACTCAAAAAAGCAAGGAGAACCTCCAGAAGTGCCCTGAGGATTGCCGAATACGACTCTGAAAGGAGAGGCAGCTCCAGAAGAGGGAACGCTGATCAGAGAGATAGGAGAAGAGGGTACCATGGGGGACTAAAGATGAGAAGGAGAGATGCTCTTGAGGGACTGCGATTGTTCCTGTGAGAGTGGAGGTCCAGTGCTTGGTTGCCCTGATGGCTGATCATCTATCTCCATTGGTTAGGCTGCCTGTGTCTGAGAACTCTATTCCTTGATTCCTTTTGTTACCGCTTTAGGCTCTTCTGCAGTCTTAGATTTCTTAGATACAAAGATGATTCTAGGCTTGTGAGGCCTAGAAGGAGAAGGTACATCATCTTTGTTTTTAGTTCTATTTTCAGCCTTCCTCTTCAACTCTACTTGGTATTCAGCCTCTGATCCTATGACAAATTCTTTCAAGATGATCCCTTTAGTTGCTAACCAATCATTGGTGTTAGCCAATATTGGTTCGAATCTCTTTGTCAGAGAAGTCTGCTCCTTCTGAGACCACTGTGTTGGAGGAAGAGAGGAACCAGCAACCTTTCATACCAGGTATCTGTTATTGATAACATTTTTATCATCGATCAGGCAGAGGGGATCTCTGTAAGTCTCAGATATTTGATCTGCTCTAGGGTCAGCTTGCAGAAGTCCATTTTCTTGATTTCTTCGGTCGTCCTTAGGTCGATCTAGATGTCTTCAATCATGGGCTCGTGGAACTGGGTCTTCCTCCTAATCTTATCCTTTACACCTCTGTAGTCAAATTTTTTCCTTCTCTTAAATGGTCTTAGAGTGACTATCTGCATTTCAGTTTCCATGACCTTGGCTTTAGTTGATGTTGCAATGAAGTAACTGCCAATCTCAATTGGAAACTTGAAGCCTAGTTTCTTCAGCTCCATTTTTTTGGTATGCACGATAATCAGTTGTCGACAAAGTTTCATTAATACTAGCTTATCTGAAGGGAACCTGGGAAGCATGTAGGGGTAGCCTTGGTAAAAGCCGACCCGAAGATAGCAAAAAATGGAAAATTGCAGGAACATGCAGCTGTAATCATTGACCACTATCTAGGCCTCATCTGATACTCTTTTCTGCTCAAGCTGAGGGTCGAAGAGGCATAGAAATGTGGTGAAAAGGGCATCATTTACCCTCTTGAAGTGGCGAGTTGATCCTTGCAGAGTCAGCTGAGGATAAATGAGTACACTGGGGTTGTCTTTCTATCCCCCTCCGTGGTCAAGCCTGGAAAAGCCTGCATTGCGGTAGCTATGTACACAAGGTATGAAGTCATGTAGAACTTGTAAGACGTCTGCACCTTGGTTAGCTGTTCATGAAGAGCATTGTTGATCTGCTCTCTCCAAAAAATGACCTGTTTGTCCTGGAGGATGATTTTAATGAATGGATACATCCATTCATGAAACAGTGAGGAGGATGGGAGGCCTCGTACCCTGTTGATAAGGGTGATCAAGTCCCCAACCTCCTCAATAAAGTCACTCCTCAGAAAGTTCTGTGGCCATCTTGATAAGCTAGTCCTAGGGGTCTTCAACCACTTATAGTTCATGACCTTCTTTGCCCTCTCAAGGTCTTTGTCGTATTCCTTCTACACGTCCACGAAGTCAATCTTGGTTACTTCAGTGGCTGGAGGACACATGAAAACTTTATCGATGAATTTGGGGTCCAACCGAATCACCATGTTGCCACTGGCGTCTGAGACCAACCTGGTCTCTTTGTTGTAGAAGTGAGCACATTGAAGAATGAACTCAGTGTGATGTGCTGCTAATGGAAAGGTGGTCACCAGATGGATGTTACTTTTGACGATCCTCTTCATCCTAGTGCTTATATTCATCACCTTTATTCATGCTAAGAATTTGGCCATGTCTACGTGGCCGATCTCGGTGTCCCGAATGTCATCGACATTTGAGGAAACCGACGTGAGCGGAAAGACGCCCTGATATTTATACTTTATGATTTTTGCCTTTTTTGGAGACGCTTCAGACATGGAAACTGATTTTGGTCGAATAGGTGCCGATGAATAAGAGCTCTCTGAAGGTGTTGCAGACATGATTATGAGTTTAGAGGAGAGTGGATAAAAGGGGAAAGCACAATTTTAAGCGATCATGATCAACGGATGTCACTTAAAAAGGCCGAGTGAAAGAAAGGACTAGAAAATGAAGAAGAAAGGAGGAGAAAAAGTCAACACAGAAAATTTTGAGAGTTGGCAAAATTCGGAGAAGGTATGCACGGGCGGCAAAATTTGCCGCCCTTGCAAGTTGGAATAAAAGAGTGCAAGGGCGGCAAAATTTTCCACCCATGCAGGGATGGCCTGCATAGACGGCGAATTTTTCAACCTTTGCAGGCTAGAAGAGGAAGAAGTAAAAGTGGTGAAAATTGATGCCCCTGTAAGGAATACCTGTAGAGGCGGCGAATTTAGTCACCCTTACAGGAAATACCTGTAGGGGCGGTGAATTTAGCTGCCCTTTCAGGGAAGGCAAAGCAGAAAGTAGGGGTGGCAAATTTTGCCATCCCTGCAATGATGGGTTAGAAACATAGAGGGGCGGCAAAAATCGCCGCCCCTATAGGTTAGCACAGCAGGGACAAAAAAAAGGGGGGCGGCAATTTTTGCCGCTCTTGTGGGCTTTGGGATAAAAACCCGCAGGGAATGGAGGGACGGCTTTTTCTGCCATCCCCAGCAAGGAAAAACTCTCAAAACAACAGAAGATAAATAAATAAAAGAAGAAAAACAAAAATAAACGTAAAAAGTAAGACCTATCTAAAAAACCGCATGCGCCACAAGCTCGAATCCATAAAAATATGCTTCCAATCGCTCGTCAAATGACCCAGACACAAAAAGGAGGAGAGAAGGAAGTAATGATTAGCGGGAGTAGAAACCAATGGCTCTTGTTGGGGAACTTTCGTAAATCAAATTGATTAGCGGGAGTAGAAACCATTCTCTAAGTGCCTTCATCCAAGCCATTGGGCTACGGAGTAAGACTAAAAATGAAAAAAAAAATAGACAAAACATAAAAAACTGTACATATATACAAATGGACTTCTCCAAGTCTCAAGGATTGAACAGCTTCAAATACTGCCCACTGTGAGGTAGTGCAAATGGTGTTCCATCTTGGTATTTTAGCAAAAAGTTGGCCTCACCACAGAGCTGTCGAATGGTGAATGGGCCTCTCCACAGGAAGTCAAATTTGCATTGCATCTCTTTTGGTTCTCGCCTCTTGTCCCACAATAAGACTTGATCTCTGACTTAAAATTTGCAAACTTTAGCTTTCTTATCAAAGAGTGTCTTCACCCGGTTCTGATGTTCTTTAATCTGATCTACTACCATAACTCCACGTTCATTCAGCTCGCTTAGGTACATAATTCTTTTGTCGATCAAGTTTTTGAAGGTTGAGTCTTCGATTGCTTTAGTTAACCTAAGCACTGCCAGTTCAAGGGTGATGGAGATTTCAGCATTTAACCCATAAAAAAGCTATAAAGGGGACATACCTATAGCCTTTTTTGGTGTTATTATATCCACCCATAAAGCATCGTATAATGCTTTGTGCCACATTCTCTGATTGTCGTCTACTAATTTTCTGATAATAGTGACCAAGTTCTTGTTACTCGATTCTACTTGGCCATTTCTTTGAGGGAAATAATCTGAAGTATGGGATAAGGTAAACCCATAATAAAAACAAATTTGAGTGATTTCATGCGATGAAAAGTAGGTCGCATTATCTATTATGATCTTTAGTGGAACCCCAAACCTGTAGATGATATTTTTTTTGAGAAAGCTGCATACCACTTCAGACGTAGCATGCTTGGTTGAGATAGCCTCCACCCACTTAGTAAAATAATCTGTTGCCGTGAGGACATAATCATGTTCGGCACTTAAAGATGGGTTGACGACCCCAATGAAGTCAATACCCCACTATTGAAATGGTTCCTCAATCACTACAGGCTTGAGAGGCAAAGCAGGAAGCTTAGGCTTTTCAATGAATTGCTGACACAATTTGCACCTACGCACCCATTTATAGGCATCCTGAAAAAGTATGGGCTAATAATACCTTGCTCATAGAATTTTGTGTGTTGTCACCGGTGCAGAGAAATGTCCTCCACAGGCCAGATTGTGGAAAGATTTTAAGAGTCTTTCTTGTTGCACCTTGTCAACACAACAAAGAAATGCCTCGTCCAGGTTTCTTTTGTAAATACCATTGTCCCACAGAACATAACCAACTGCTTTCAATTTAATATTCCATTTCTCTTTAAAAGAAAAATGAGCGAGACACTCACCATATGTCAAAAAATGAGCGATATCAGAGTACCACTCATCAGTAGTGGCAACAAAGAGGACCGTAGGCATGCCTTCGATCTCTACTTCTTCACTTTCTACTTTGCCTGAAATGTTGTTGGCAATCAACTGACAAAGACCTTTCCCCCATACGAATTTGGTTCATTTGATGTCCAGATCAAACTCTTGAGTTTTGGCAATCCAGTTACCTCTCTTCGTACCAAACTCTTGCTGAGTCAATGGATTTTACTGTAGTGTCTGGTACGAGAACTTCGATGTGAGAGTTCAGGATATAAAACCTGAAATGCTTGACCGCTTTGACCACAGCGTATGCATGCTTCTCCATAAGGGAGTATTTTAGCTCATGATCTTTAAGTGGACAACTCATGAATGAGATAGGAGATTCTGCACCTTCTAGATTCTACTAGACTAGAATAGCCAATAGTGTATGTTCGGAGGCATAACTATATATTTTGAAACTTTTAGTATAATCTGAGCAGACTAAGACTGGTGCATGAGCGATTTCTTCCTTAATCTCTTTGAATGATGATTTACGCTCAACAGTCCACCTAAATGTAGCATTGCCCTTCATCATGTTGACAATATGACGGGTTCTCTCAGCAAACTCAGGAATAAACCTTCGAAAGAAATTCACCTTTCCAAAGAAAAAATGAACTGTGATCTTGCTGGTAGGTAGAGTAAGTTCCTGGATGGACTTGACTCTTTTTGAATCAATTCTAATACCTTCTCGGGACACGATGTGTCCGAGAAGTTTCTCTTCAGTTACTCCAAAAATAGATTTCTTTGGGTTTAAAGAGATACCATTTTGATGACAGCGTTCCAGTATCTTTTACAAATGGCGAACATGCTCAGAACGATGTTTTGAAAACACTGTCAGATCATCCAGGTATACTACAATGAATTTTCCCATCTCATCTTTGAAAGCAAGATCCATCACCCTTTGAAAAGTGGCGCCTACATTTATCAAACCAAAAGGCATCCTTCGATAAGCGAATGTGCCCCAAGGCGTGGTGAACGTTGTCTTGTGCTGATCTTCTTTTCTGACTTTGACTTAATTGTACCTTGAAAACCCGTCTAGCAATGATAACATTTCTGAACCTGTTACCATTTGCAGGACTTGATCCATGATGGGAAGAGGGTAGTTATCGTTTAAAGACAACTGGTTTAAGTTCTTGAAACCCACATAGATTCAAATTTTTCCATTTTTTTTTATAGGTATTATGTTGGCAATCCATGTTGAGTGATGGATTGAAAAAATTATCCGGGCATCCATCATCTTTTGTATCTCAGCTAAAATAGTACTTGAGATTTTTGGATTATATTGCCTGAATTTTTGCTTGTAAGATACAGAGTTGGCTTTCAAGAGAATGTCGTGACGGATGTCATTTGGCTTGAGTGATTTTAGATCATCATAGGAATAGGCCAATACATCCATATACTGGTGGAGTAGACTAGCAAGCTCAAATATTTTCTCGGGAGTGCAGCATTTCCTAATGTTTATCATCTTAGGATCGCGCTTGGTTTCCAAGTTGACTTGATCAAAATCTTGAAAAGAATTTGAATCTGTTCGCTGTTGTTTGACAAATCTGTCATGGTTATTAAACAACTTCTCTAAGAAAACCAAACCTTTGGGAATCTTATTTCCCTTAAGCTGTAGGAAATCTTCACCTGTATTCATATTGGTCTCAGGAGTTGTTTCACATTCTCGGAGTTCACTACCTTCAAAATGCAATTGTTCAAAACTGTCCTTTTGCTCCAAGAAGGTGATGATTTGATCGTCATTGTTAAACCCTTGCCAGTGGCTGGCATTATCTGGTACACTTGGTCGAAAGACCAGTTCAACAGTATACTTATCTCCCTTAAAGTTTGGGTGAGGGACTAGAATGGTGGCAGAGACAGCCAATGCATCTGTTCAGTCATTGAATTCTCTCAAAATGGCAGAGATGTTGAAAGCATCAAAATTTTCAATCTGATCCCAAACCAGGTTGCGATAGTGACGTAACCTTTTATTTTTTGTTTGATAGAGGTTCTTCACTTGGCAGACTATCAACTCAGCATCCCCTTTAGCATGGAGTAGCCTAATGCCCCTTTCTCTGGCAGCCTGTAGTCTGAGCAATAGGGATTCATATTTAGTCGTGTTGTTGGTATTGTTGAAATGCAATTTATAAGACAAAGAAATAATATCTCCCTGAGGAGATACCAACACAATCCCAGCTCCCGAACTAGTAGAAGAGCAACTGTCGTCAAATTTTAAGGTCCATACCTCGTTAGGTGTTATTTTTTCTGTGAAAACTCTTTTGTTTGGAAAAAGAGGCTCTTCCATGTGTTCATTTTGATTTGTCAATTTTTCTACTGCATCAGCTAAACATAATCTTAAGTTATCATCCGAAAGAGTTTCAACATATGCCTCATGGGTTTCATCCGTAGATAGGAAGTAGTTGCCCATGCCTGAGGACTCAAATAAAATTTGAGCTTCCGGTGCTGACGATCGGATAACTACATACCTTGCTTTTTTTTCAGGAAGTAACTTCTTCATGATACCTTGAACTGGGATCCTTGCTTTTGACAAGTCCATACTTAGCTCACCTCCAACATCTTTACAGAAATTTCGTCCAAGCAAGATGTCGTAAGATGTTGGAACATCGGCCATTAAAACCATCATTTTTATCTGCTTTTCTAGAAAAGCCAAGAAGGCGTATTGAGCATCTTTTATTTGACCAAGGAGAGGGACTTGCTTATTTTTCATGAAAAAATATCTCTCAAAAATTTTGGTCAAAGTCAGGCCAAGAGAATCTGCCACTTTCGCGGGCATGACATTATCTGAAGCTCCAGAGTCTATAATACAATTACTCAATTTATAACTATTTATAAGTAAGGAAACATAGAAAGGTTCTATTTTTTTGAGAGTGACAAGAGGAGTCACAACAAGATTGTTTTGGGCTGGTTTATCTTTATGGGGATCAGGAATGACCTTCAAAGAATCTTGTCCTATGGGGACAGCTTTATTTTTTACATATTTTACTAACCTATCAAACTGTTCTGGGTTAGTTCTCAAATATTCGACCTCTATCATTTAAATTTTAGTCTTTTTAGCAAGATCAATTATATCAAATAATTAAAAATAACTTATAACAGAGGAAGAGAGTCCATCATCAAAGACTTTAACAGGGGCGGCACTGGTCTGAGTAGCAGAAGTGGAAGATATCGGGTGATTGAGAGTACTCACTTTTTTATGGGTTACTTGATCTTTTGATTGTGGAGGCAATGAAGTCCTGCATTTAGTGATGGAAATCGTTGGTCGGAGTTTCTCCTCTGCCCTTCGTTTGTTAGTCTGTGAACTCGACTGATTTTGGGATCTAGTGAAAACAGCGTAAGATCCATCCAACCCCTCTCTTTTACTTCCAACTTCGTCTTGGTAATCTAGGAAACCGATATTGGAATCGCCAGCTAATTCCTCTTCCTATTTATCGAAGAGATTAACATCTTCTTGTTGGTCTAACTGAGGTTGAAATAAATTATCGTGCTCAGCCTCTAAGTAACTGACAGCTGAATTGGCAGGTGTTGCTTCAATGGCTAATCTCCTTGGAGGGGGAGGTAGGCGATTGGATTGCCCTTGGTTCCGGGTAGCATTACCTTGATGTTTTTGATTCTAGAACGTTCTTCTAAGCGCATATTGATAGGTAGGAGCAGACGTACCTTGGGATATTTGTCTCTTTAAAGCTATCAGTTTATTCATCAATTTTTGCACCATAGGATCTGTAGTACCTGAAGAACTTTCAGCAAATGAAGAAAATTTATTTTTACTAGTCTTTTTTTATTTTACTTGCCATGATAAGATCATCCTCAATCTCAGTAGCCAAACTTTGAGCCAAGGATAGATCCATAGGGCCAGCTTGCCTCAACAGGAAACTTACTTCAGAAAGCTGCGAATTGATGAAAAAGCACTTGAGATTTTTTGGTGTGGGCTGAGCCATAGTTGGAATCCGATTTCTCAACTTATTGAATTTAGCTATGAAATCCCTCATGAGTTTCTAGGATTCTTTTTTCAAATGTGTTAGCTGAGCCAACAAAGCGTGTGCATCTTCAGCAAGTTTAAACCTAGCTTCAAATTTGGACTTGAGCGTATCCCAGTCTGTTACTGACCCAGCCTGCAGGTGATAGAACCAATTTACGGCAGCTCCTTGCAAAGTTTTCACAAAAAGTCTAAATGCTACATCTTCGAATTCCACGTCGATCACGCCACATGCTATGGAGAAAGCGGTAATATGCTCGTCGGGATGAACCTTTTCATCACCAAAAAACTTTAAAAAAATTTCTTAGAACTACGAGGTAGTTCATGCAAAGGTGCAGTCAAATTGAGAGGACCAAAGGAATTACCCCACGGGCCTTGAGCCATTATGTTAGGATGATTAAATGGTGGGATAAAAAATCTTGGTGGGGTATTTATAGGTAGGGCACGATTAACAGTAGGAAAAGAGGTTCTATCTTGTGTTGGTGACCTGATAAAGTTAGGAGGAAAACTCCTAAAATGTTAGAGAAAAGGTGACGGAGAAAAGAGATCAAAGTTACTTTGCTGCGCCAACTCAAACACGGGGTCAACACCCTTAGATCTCTGGTTTCTGGTGTAGCGTGGAGTTGCCAGATTTTAAAATGAAAAGGGGATCGAAATTGCTTCAAATTGAAACTTGAGGCTTCGAAATGCACATTCTTCCCAGCAGCTCTAGTTTTGTAGACCAGACAATGTAACAGAGGTGGAGGGAGATGGTAAGGCTATAATAATAAAGGGTAAGACATGGAACAGAGTCACCAGACTATGTAATGGATAAGGGTAGGGACTGCTTCAATCTAAAACTTGAGGTTTCAAACTGCACATCCGATGTTCCCCATCGGAGTCGTCAAAAAATTGTTGGGTGAATATTTTGTCGTCAACTAACTGATGACAAAATGGGTATATCAACCACAACATAGGAAGATTTACACCACAAAAAATATGGGTTTACCAGATCTTTACGAAGTAAATCTCTCCTCTCATCAAGGGGAGGTTCCCTATAAATATTCACGCGCTATATGCATATATATAATTAAGCAGAAAATAACACATGGGGTGGTATAACAGTGTCTACCTCTCTTTTTTCAGAGGTAATGTACAAAGAACGAAAATAGGATATCCTAATCCTTAGTTAACAACACTCCTCTTTTTTCAGGAATGGTATCAAACGGAGAGCAGGAGATCACTTGAGATAACGAAGTCCATAAGAACACTCACGTAAGCGCAAAGTCTTCCATAGCTTATTTCATCGATTCAAAACAAACGTAACCATAGAATAAAATGAAGCACAAAGTCTCTGCCTGAAACTACAAAAGATACCTGAATCTTCGAGGATAAAGATAGCTCAAAGTCTACTCTTCATCTTTTAGAAGCGTTCTTAGATAATATAAACACACCCACTTTTCTTATTAAATCAAATAAGTAAGAGATTATCAGGAAAGAAAACACAAAAAATTGTTTCCTAGACAACACAAATAACTTTAACAAAAAGTCTGAAATAAACCTGCTTCTCATTCATTCAATAAAATATGATTTACAAGTTTAAGCACAAAGTCTCAAAAATTGCTTCAATTTTGGTAGAGTGCTCTCTATTTTTTTTTCCAGATCTTTTACAAAATGAGGTCTCCACTATATATAAGGAGAAAATCCTCAAAAACCAGAAAATAATAAAATATAAAAACATCTCGATCAAAGATGACTCATCTTTGACTTTGAGATATTTTTTCGAAATATTTACATGTAATTATATTTTACAAAATTGCATGCACTTTTCACAAAACAGAAGTGCATAAGAAAGGAAGAAGAAAGGAGGGGAACAATTCAATTTTTGCTGCCATATTTCTTCATATGGGCATCATACATAGTGATGGATGCCTGAATTCCTATGTTGTCTGGTGCAACCATGTTCTTGGAGATGATTTTGGCTCTGATCAATGCGTCCTTCAATACTGTGATGGCCTTAGCGTGACCAGTTAACCTAAATTTTAGATTTTCCAAAGTTAACTGAGCATCTAGAATACTATCCACAGAAGACATTGAGAAGGATTTTTCTTCAAAATCTCTCCGAATCATCTCTTTAAAGCTCTGAATCATTTCTTCTACTGGAAGGAACTGATTGTCCTTAGAGGTCAGATTGCATGGCAACTCTTCTAGTTTATTTAGCAGGCTTCGGTCACTCTTCTCACTAGCCTCCTTGAAAGCTTTGAGATCATCAATTAGATCCTTGAGTACCTGAATCTTGAAGATCAGTGACTCCTTGATTTCAACATAATAGTCCTTACTGAAGATGACATCGATAGATATCAAGGTGTTTTTCTTTAGATCCTTCATCTCCTTCCATTTACTAAGATTTTTTTCTGAAATATCGATATCTTGAGAGATAAGGGAGACAAAGTCATCTAACTCTACTTTTACCTTCTTCATCTTACCCGTCCTTTCTACAACCTCTGATAGCAAAGAAACTCCCTCAGTATGCATCCTTTCAATATAGTCCTCCAGGACTTTTCCCTTCAAATAAGTCTTTTCTGCTTTTTGAATGACTGGGTCATCCACGGAGAAGGCCTCTGGAGTTGTTGCTTTAGGAGGAAGAGTGAACCTTCTTATTATTGCCGTTAGCTGCTCTGCCTTGGCCTTGTAATAATCCTTCATCTCCTTCTCTCGATCAAATTTTTGGACCATGATGTCCATAGCAGCCTGAAGATCGCTTTTCGCACCTTCATGAGTAACTTTGCCAAGTTCAACATGAGAGATGGAATAGTTGCTCATCTCGAAACCCTCAAGAGTTACATCTTGTGGAGGCTTGGCCATCTCTAAAAAATTTTGCCCTTTTTTTTCGACCAATTTTGAGAGGATTCTTGGCCTCTTAGGAGCTTTAACTTTCACCGGCACTATTTTGTCAAAGTTGAATTCATCTAGAGAGATGACCATCTTGTTTCTTTTGGGGGTGAAAGCTGTCATCCAAAGTGGGAGAAAAGTACCTGTTGTGGTAATGGTTCCCTCTATTGGTGTTACTGCGACGGCTTCTACACTATTGGTGGTGACAGTAGTCGTAGTTGGAGTGACCGATGAAACTGTACCAACCACTGATTTTGGCTCTGGTGCAGGGCTTGCTGTCAAGTTGAAGGAGGGAGATGATAAACTAGGAATAGACCCAGAAGAGTGAGGAGAACCTCCAAAAGGACCCTGAGGATCACCGAATATGACTCTAGAAGGAAAGGCGGCTCTAGAAGAGGGAACACTGATCGGAGAGATAGGAGAAGAGGGTACCACAGGGGACTGAGAAGGAGAAGGAGAGACGCTCTTGAGCGATTGTGCTTGTTCCTGTGAGAGCGAAGGTCCAGTGCTTGGTTTCCCTGATGGCTGATCATCTGTCTCCATTGGCTGGGCTGCCTATGTCTAAGGACTCTGTTTCTCGATTCTTTTGTTTTCGCTTCAGGCTCTTCTATAGTCTTAGATTTCTTAGATACAAAGATGATTCTAGGCTTGTGAGGCTTAGAAGGAGAAGGTACATCATCTTTATTTTTATTTCTATTTTCAGCCTTCCTCTTCAACTCTGCTTGGTATTTAGCCTCTGATCCTGTGACAAATTCTTTCAGGATGATCCCTTTGGCTGCTAACCAATCATTGGTGTTAGCCAATATTGGTTCGAATCTCTTTCTCAGAGAAGTCTGCTCCTTCTAAGACCACTATGTTGGAGGAAGAGGGAAACCAGCAACCTTTCGTGCCAGGCATCTGCTATTGATAACATTTTTATCATCGATCAGGTCAGAGGAGATCTCTGCAAGTCCCAGATATTCGATCTGCTCTAGGGTCAGCCTGCAAAAGTCTATTTTTCTGATTTCTTTGGTCGTTCTTAGGTCGATCCAGATGTCTTAAATCATGGGCTCGTGGAACTGGGTCTTCCTCCTGATCTTGTTCTTTACGCCTCTATAGTCAAATTTTTTCCTTCTCTTAAATGGTCTTAGAGTGACTATCTGCATTTCAATTTCTATGACCTTGGCTTTGGCTGTTATTGCAAGAGAGTATCTGCCAATCTCAATTGGAAACCTGAACCCTAGTTTCTTCAGCTCTATTTGTCTAGTATGCATGATAATCAGTTATCGGCAAAGTTCCATTAGTACTAGCTTATCTGAAGGGAAGTTGGGAAGTATGTAGGGGTAGCCTTGGTAAAAGCTGACCCAAAGATAGCAGAAGGTGGGGAATTTCAGGAACATGTAGCCGTAATCATTGACCACTGTCCAGGCCTCATCTAATACTCTCTTCTGCTCAAGCTGAGGGTCGAAGAGGCATAGAAATGTGGTAAAAAAGGCATCATTTACCCTCTTGAAGTGGCAGGTTGATCCTTATAGAGTCAGCTGAGGGTAAAATGAGTACACTGGGGTTGTCTTTCTATCCCCCTCCGTGGTCAAGCCTGGAAAAGCCCACATTGCGACAGCTATGTACACAAGATACGAAGTCATGTAGAACTTGTAAGAGGTCTGCACCTTGGTTAGTTATTCATGGAGAGCATTATTGATCTGCTCTCCCCAAAAAATGACTTGTTTGCCTTGAAGGATTATTTTAATGAATGAATACATCTATTCATGAAACAGTGAGGAGGATGGGAGGCCTCGTACCCTGTTGAAAATGGTGATCAAGTCCCCAACCTCCTCAATAAATTCACTCTTCAAAAAGTTTTGTGGCCATATTGATAAGCTGGTCCTGGGGGTCTTCAACCACTTATAGTTTATGACCTTCTTTGCCCTCTCAGGGTCTTTGTCGTATTCCTTCTATGCGTCCACGAAGTCAATCTTGGTTACTTCAGTGGCTGGAGGGCACATGAAAACTTTATCGATGAATTTGGGGTCCAACCAAATCACCATGTTGCCGCTGGCATCTGAGACCAACCTGGTCTCTTTGTTGTAGAAGTGAGCACATTGAAGAACGAACTCAGTGTGATGTGCTACTAATGGAAAGGCGGCCACTAGGTGGATGTTACTTTCGATGATCCTCTTCATCTCGGTGCTTAGATTCGTCGCCTTTGTTCGTGCTAGGAATTCAACCATGTCCACATGGCCGATCTCAGTGTCCCAGATGTCATCGACATTCGAGGAGACCGACGTGAGTGAAAAGATGCCCTGATATTTATACTTCATAGTTTTTTCCTTTTTTGGAGACGCTTCAGACATGGGAACTGGTTTTGGTCGAACAGGTGCCGATGAACAAGAGCTCTCTGAAGGTGCTGCAGACATGATTATGAGTTTAGAAGAGAGTGGATGAAAAGGGAAAGCATAATTTTAAGCGATCATGATCAACGGAGGTCACTTAAAAAGGCTGGATGAAAGAAAGGACCAGAAAACGAGGAAGAAAGGAGGAGAAAAAGTCAATGTAGAAAATTTTGAGAGTTGGCAAAATTCGGAGAAGGTATGCATGGGCGGCAAAATTTGCCGCCCCTGCAAGTTAGAATAAAAGAGTTCAAGGGCGATGAAATTTGCCACCCATGCAGAGATGGCCTGCATAGGCGGTAAATTTTACCACCTTTGCAGGCTAGAGAAGGAAAAAGTAAAGGCGGCAAAAATTGCCGCCCCTGCAAAGAATACCTGTAGGGGTAGCGAATTTAGCTGCCCTTGTAGGGAATACCTGTAGGGGCTGTGAATTTAGCCGCCCTTGTAGGGAAGGCAAAGCAGAAAGTAAGGGCGGTGAATTTTTCCACCCCTACAATGATGGGTTAGAAACAAAGAGGGGCGGCAAAAATCGCCGCCCCTGTAGGTTAGCACAGCAAGGACAAAAAAAAAGGGGGAGCGGCGATTTTTGCCACCCTTGCGGGCTTTAGAATAAAAACCCACAGGGAATGGAGGGACTATTTTTTCTGCCATCCCCAGCAAGGAAAAACTCTCAAAACAATAGAAGATAAAAAATAAAGCAAGAAAAATAAAAACAAACGTAAAAAGCAAGATCTACCTGAAAAACTGTGCACGTTGCAAGCTCGAATCCATGAAAATGCGCTTTCAATCGCTCATCAAATGACCCAAACACAAAAAGCAAGAGGAGAGAAAGAAGCAATGAGAAGAAATGAGGCTCAAATTGGTTTATATGGGGTGAAAATCGACCCCAACAACCCACCGTGCACGGCAATAAATGCCGCACATGGAAACCGAGGCATGCTCGGGCGGCAAAATTTGCCGCCCTTGCATGTCTTGGTGGGTCTGAATGTAGGGGCGGCAAATTTTGCTGCCCTTTTAGGCTAAGATGTAAGGGCGGTAATTTTTGCCGCCCTTGCAGGAAAAATGCGAGGACGGCAAATTTTGCCGCCCTTGCACAAAAGGAATAAAAGACCAACTCTGGAAGAGGCAGTCTGGGAGAGGGGTTCCTTGGTCACAACGAGATCGTGGACACTTTCATGTTCCTAGGCCAAGATGAGAATGAATTCAAAATCTGTCTCAAAAAATAGACTTAGAGAGACAAAAGACAAAATGGACAAGTTTCGTAGGGGGTTGTTCCCAAAAACGGGCTAATTCAATTTTGGAAACAACAAAGCATACACCCAAGATTTATAAAATTCCTCATTCTCTTTATAAGGCATGTCTTCATTGAAATAAAACCAAAAGAAGATATAAATCCAAGGAGTTATCCACCACAAAGCCATTAGAGTTGATCCACAATTATCTATGTGGACCTATGAGGACCCAAAGTATTCAAGGTAATAGCTACTTCATGCTTCTCATTGATGATTTTACTAAGATGACTTGAATATTTTCTCTTAAATAAAAATTAAAAGCTTTTACAAAATTTATGGCATTCAAAGCTCTTGTTAAAAATGATAAAGGGTCAAAGATCAAGTGTGTAATATCAGATAGAGGAGGTGAGTTTTGGTCTCTTGAATTTGATGATTTTTGTGAAAAATAAGGGATAATGAGACAATATTCTGCTGCTATAACACCACAACAGAATGGTGTTGTTGAAAGGAAGAATAAGATTGTTCAAGAGATGAGTATAACCATGCTTCAAGATTACAAACTATTAAATGGTTATTGGGAAGAGGTAGCCAACACTTCAGTTTACATCCTAAACAAGTGTCAAATCAGATAAAATAGTGATAAGACTCCTTATGATTTATGGAAGAATAGAGTAACTAATGTCAAAAAATTTAGAGTGTTTGGGAGTAAGTGCTTCATCAAAAAAGATGAAGAGAATCTTGTCAAATTTGATTCAAGGTATGATGAGGGCATCTTCTTAGGTTACTCCTCTATCAGTACTGCCTATAGGTGCTTCAACAAGAGACTTCACAAGATTGTTGAAAGTTCAAATGTAAGGGTAGATGAGACTAGTAGAGTCAAGAAGCCAAAATTATAGGTAAGTGACTAAATTTAGAATGTTGTTGCAAACAATGATGAGTTCTATGTTCAAACGGATGATGAAGATGAAGAGGAGGAAGAAAGAAAAGATTCTAAAGCTCTATATAGAATAATTTAGAAAGATCATCCAATTTATCAAATTATTGTATATGTTGGTGCAAGGTTGCAGACTAGAAGGATAATGTTGATTAATCAGACTCAACAAGACTTAGCTTTGTTATCCATGATTGAACCCAAAACATTCATGGAAGCTAGAAAATATGAAAGTTGGAATGATATAATGATTAAATAAATTGATCAAATAGAAAGGAATGAAACATGGGACTTAGTTCCTAGACCAAAAGATAAAAATGTGAGGATTTTCAAAAACAAGATGAATGTGAAAGGAGAATTCATAAGGAACAAGGCTAGATTGGTGTGTAAAGGATATGTTTGGGTTGAAAGAATTGATTTTGATGAGACTTTTTCTCTTGTGGCAAGAATGGAAGCAATTATACTCTTCTTGGCATATGCAAGCTTCAAGGGTTTTAAGGTATATCAACTGGATGTGAAATCTACATTCTTGAATGGCAACTTAGAAGAAGAAGTCTACATTGAGTTACCTGAAGGATACTTCATGTCAAGTAATCATGATTTTATGTGTAAATTTAAGAAGGCTATGTATGGTCTTAAACAAGCTCCTAGAGCTTGGTATGGCAGGTTAGATAGGTATATTTTGATTCAAAGTTTTAAAAAGGGGGTAGCTGATAGTAATTTGTACATTAAGATAGAATGTCATCATCAATTGAAGTTTTTTTATATGTTGATTATAGTTTTTGGATTTGACAATGATAAAATGAGTAGAGAATTTGAAGAAACTATGAAGACTGAGTTTGAAATGTTAATGTTGGGAGAATTGCCTTTGTTCTTAGGATTATAGATTAATCAACTTGATGTAGGGATATTCATTTCACAACATAAATACATCAAGGATATGCTAAGGAAGTTTTACATGATGGATTGTAAGCCAATGGGTACTCCAATGATCATAGGGTACAAGTAAAGTAAACTAGATGACTCATCAAAAGTTGATCAAACTTTGTATAGATCCATGATTCAAAGTATTTTGTACTCTACTTCTTCTAGGCATGATATCATACAAGAAGTGGATATTTTAGGAAGGTTTCAAGTTGACCATAGATAATCTCACTTAAAATCAGTCAAAAAGATCTTGAGATATCTCAAAGTCACCATAGAGTATGGTTTATGGTATCCCAGGAATAAAGATTTTTTTTTGAAATCTTGTACTGATGCAGATTGGGTAGATTGTGTGGATGATAAGAGAAGTACCAGTGGTGGGGTCTTCTTCATGGGAGAATGCTTGGTGTCTTGGATAATCAAGAAACAAGCCTTACTATCTCTATCAACTGCAGAAGCTGAATATATAGCAGTTGCTTCTTGTTGCTCACAAGTCATGTGGATGAAACAAACTTTAGAAGATTATAAGGTAAGGTAAAATGGACCTTGTCATATCTATTGTGACAACAATAGTGCAATTATTATCTGAAATAATATTTTTATAAACTCAAAAACTACGTATATTCCTATTAGATATCATTTCTTGAGAGAACAAGTGAATAATCAAAGTGTTAAGTTGGAGTATGTGCCTACAAAAGAACAACTTGCAGATATAACGACTAAACCATTATCAAAAGCTAAATTTGAGTATCTAAGATAAATATTGGGTGTCATTTATTTCTCTTATTTTTTTGAGGAGTAACAAGTTCATGACCTTGCTCTAGAGGTTTGTAAAGAAGCTATAGTGCAAATGCATAGTTGGTGGTCATGGAAGTGTCTTAAAATAGAACACTAGTAAGTCTATATGATGGATCCTCATGGTATATGGAGATATAAAGATTCTCAAGTGATGAAATAGCTCAAAAATCTTAGGGGGAGTCCCTCTCAAATGTTTTTTGGTAAGTTCCATCAAATGTCAATGTTTTGTGTAGTCTGTCTTCATTGGTTGTAGTGCTTTGTTGAAGTAAGTATTGGCATGGAGCAAGAAGGATGTTATCAAGGAAAGAAGAGATAGGATCAAGGTAAGGGGGAGTTTGTATCATATTTTTAAGATTGTCCTCTCTTATTGGTAGTCTTTTTAGATCCTCATGATTAGTTGGTGCTCGCTTTGTCATTATGTCAAAGGGGGAGAAACTTCCTAGTGTGAGACTACTTGAAGAGAGAGAAGGTGAGTTGAATGATGTTTGTTGACATCAATGAAAAAGGGGGAGATTTTTTTAGAGTTTTTAATGATGTCATGGATGTGTCTTGGTGAGTGGATAAGTGATTTGATAGCCTAAGTGATAATGACAAAGTGTACAATGTGTTTATCCTAGTGTGTGGTTGATCTTCAATTTTGACATGATTAGAGATGTTTAGGGTTGAGTATAGTGATTTTATAATGTGAAATGGGTCCTATAAAATTTCAAGTATGATTAGAGAGCTTGTGTGCATGATTGGAATTCATTTGGTAGTCAATAGTTTTCATCTAGATAGTTTGGGTCTAGTGTAGAAAATATGAGTAGGCAATTTGGTGACATCACCATTGCCACATGTGGATGAGTCAGGGTGAGTTGGTAATATGTATGTGATCATATCAGTCCCTAGTTACTATTCACTAAATCCTAGGTCATGCACCTAAATGCAATTAAAGATATGTGGGTGTAAAGTTGGGCTCTCAGGTATTTTGACAGTGTTTTCCCATACTTAGCCAAATTTGCAATGTGGCAAGAAGAGCTAAGTAAGCATTTTGATGATGGAATATCTCACACACGTGGACATTTCAGGAAAAAGTGATCATATGTGTTTTTTCAATTTTGTGCCTAGCTGATTTGTGCTAACTTTTAGGTCAAGCGCTGAAGCATGACAAAAGATATGCAAGTGCAAAGTTGGCTTCCCAGGTAGTTTGCAATGTTTTCCAAACCATCACAAACCATCATGTAGACATGGATGAACTAGTAATTTTGTGAATTTATTTTAGGTACATGACAGGTTAATATTGGTCAAAGGATATCATGGATATGTTTTTTATAATGTCAAAAATCTACACTAAAAATTTGGGGTCTTGAAGTGTTGTCCAGCTTGAGATATAAATATTCAAAGTTATACTTATAGACAATGATGGGTCAGAGATCATAAACTTTATTCACATTGAAGTATGATATCATTTATTCTAGAAGATCCAATGGTGCACATTAAATCATACATCTTGATCCTACGGTGCATATGAAGTCAACATGTCAACATTGTATGAGAGGCTGCCAAGTGGCACAAGTGCATGGAATGATAGTAAAATGCTCAGAAGACATGAGAGGATGACAAGTGTCATGATCTTGGGAGTTATGAGCTAAATATAATAATGAGCATTGATAGTTAAATACCTATTTGATCCATAGAGATCGATGGTGCATATTTAGTCAAATATTACAAGGATGCATGAGATGAAGTCAAAGTGACTGAAGTTTAACATTTGGGAAGTAAAGTACTATGGTTTAAATATCAAGCTCTTTCAAATGAGATTGATAGAGTGATTTTGTTCCAAACTATCAAGAAGCAACAAGAAGAGGACAAGTGTCTAAGGTTTAACTATGACCATTTGAATTTGAATATTTGAATTTTGCAAAGCAAAAAACCAATCTATAGAGTTTGAGCCATAAATTTTGATCTAAGATTAATTTGTTGTTTATTTAAAATAAAAGATGTAGAGGACTCCATGTCACATCCAATTGACCTAGTTATGAGGTCTAAATATATGTACAGACAAAGATATTGAGCTCTAAAGTTGACTATGTATTCATATTTATTCTGTAAGTGACCCAAGAAGATTGTTTGAGCTTGTATTATTATTGTTTTAGACTCCATGAGGATTATCTATGTGCATTATGAAGGTTTGACTAATCGTATTTAGTATGAACAAAGTCTTAGAAGGTGACTATGTATTTGCTCATAATGATTATGTGTACAAAGAGTTCTTTGAGCAAAGTGTGCTTAATCAAAAGGGTATTTTAATGATTATTGGCACTTAAGGAGGAAATATAGATCATGTTGAATGGGTCTATGCATTTTTAAAGTGTTCTTGTATTTTACTTTTCTCAGAGAAGTGTCAAAGGATTGAATTGGTCTCCATAGGACCTAAAAGGTGACTTAGGCCTATTTAAAAGTGGATTGAGCTTAAGTGTGACCCATATGAGATGACTTAAGGGTGAAGTCATGTATTGTGGTTGATAAGAAAATATTTTGGACTTGATAAGTCATGAATGATCTATATATAGTGAAATCAAATGTGTTAGTTTATAGACTTGTTAAGGAGACCAGTGCAAGGTGCATATGAGAATTGTGGAGGGAAGGAGAGGTAGAGTGCCCAATTGATGAGTTGATGAACAGAACAAATTTATGACTATGTGTATGACTTGTAGGTCATATTTATGATTTCAAAAAAGTGTTATTTTAGTTTTAGAATATGTGAAGAGGTCCGAGTGTGCATATGAGGACAATTTGAGTGAAGGAGAGAGATTGTGGCATGTCTATGTGAGAGGCCTATATGAAATAGAGAGAGTTTTTACAGGGGTTAGATAAATATATATCCACCATCAGATGATGAATACATTAGTACTAATGTGTAAATGTTCAAAGGAGGGTCTAACGGAGTTGATCTTTCTTAGGGGAAGTTGCTCCTTGTGAGCAAGTATTTTACTAAATACCTTTGGTCAGGAGGATATGATCAATTTTTTTTAGTCTAAAGGAGTTGATTAGTATCTTGTTTGTAATTTATTATAGGATAGTAGTCCATGTGTTACAAGCTTGATATTAGGTTTTATTCCCCATGTTGGTATCCCACAAAAACTATGTGTTAAGTGTTTGATATTTTGTATGTATTGAATGAATGATATCTCTTGTTAATATTGCTTGATCAAATTGATATATGCTAATTATTTATTATTTTGAAAGGGGTGAAATTTTAATTGAAATATTTAGGCTCACTTATTTACCCCCCAGTGATTGTACCTCTAATATTACTAACCCAAATAACTATACAAGAAAAATAGAAAACCATCAGGCCTATTTCACTCAAATAAATAAATTATGTAGGTAAATCAAAGAACCATCAAGGTTCACTAAGAGAAAGTGAATCAAACATTGCAGATGGATTATAAATTTAATTTTAATGTTTCACTCAATCTTGATCTATGTAAACAAAAAAATACATGATTGAAAGGGAATGAGCGATGTTCATGCCCCCATCATGAACACAAATTTTTATTGTGTATTTTTTCTCAAATGTATAGAAAAATCCATAATCACAAGAGAATGGACCATGTCAAGTCCTCCATCATGACCAAATATATGATAAGTGTGAATTGGAATTACAAACATTTTCCATTCAACCATATTGTGTTAGTATGTATGTGCATAAAACATTATCATGCCCCTTGAATCTAAATGAACATATAGAGAATGATATGCATCTATATGCTAAAATTGAGAACCCATTTCTCAAATATATACGTATGTGAAAAAATATAATCATGTTCATGTATGCTATTGTGCATATACTGATGTATGCACTCAAGTGTGTATGAATCTATGTTGAAGTATCTGTAAGGTGAATTCATATGCAGGACATATGCATATGTGATCTATATTAATATGATTATATATGTCATGTATTTGAACCAATATGATATTTGACCATTATGAATCTATAAAATATATACTCTTATTTTATTTTATGCTCATGTAACCTTATGTATCTATGATAAGGCCACCGTAATTCCCCCTTTTGAGATGAAGAAAGTATCTTATAAGTCACCCATCTCAAAAGAAGAGTTAATTGTACCGTGTCATGTATATAGATAACATCATGTAATATCATTTTATCATGTGTATAATGTGTTATAATATTAATGAAAATTTCAATCAAGGCATGTATGTAACATATGGAATGCAAAGCATGTAAGCGTCATGTCTAGATATATGTATCAATGAAACATGGAATAAAAGTGTAACTGAATAAAAATACATAGTAATAGGGCATGATAGAGATCATAACACACCTCAATATTAGAAAGCTCAACAAGCACAAGTGTTAGTGTCACACATAAATCCAAGGGCCATATACAAGGAACTAAAATGTTTTAAAAAACAAGGCCAAAGGCCACACATACGAGGCCATAAAAATGTCACAAACAAGAGACATTAAGGTTGTCACATAAACGAAGTCCAAGGGACACAAAAAATGGTAAAACATAAATTAGTCTATCATGTAAAAGAGTAGTAACATAAATGGATCATAAAACAAAGAACTAGTCTACACCATCCATATATATTAATGCCACATTTCTATATAATGGCATATCATGCATCAATGTGTAATAAGGGAGTAAATAGCAATACATGTGTAAGCAATATGAGAAGATCAACATGGTACAAAGGTCATAGAAAGATATAACCTATAATAGTAAAACTAGTGGAATAAGATTCCCATAGTATTGGCATGGCCATTGGGTAGAGGGAATACCAAGACATGTATGTCCATGTGTAACTTATTTGTCCTACATAACACTAATATATTATGAAATTCATGTGTGTATAAAAAGAACATGCCATTTACCAAACATGTGATAAATAACATATGTACACAGTGTAATCTAGAAATCATGTCTTACTTAGGTCTTATTTTTGGTTTTTTAAATATTTGAATATTTTGGTATTTTATGATTGTTTGATTTTTTTAGATTTTTGAAATATTTGAATTCCAAAAGATAATCCCAAGCAGTAAGGATTTTAAAATATAAGAATGAAAGGGATTCATACAATTTGAAACATGTGTCAAGGCATAAGTGTATTAGCTATGATAACATGGCTAATGTGGAGAAAGTGAAATCAAGTAATATGCCCCCACTATATATGTGAATTAAAAAAATGTAGCTCAAGAGCATATGTGGAGATAATAATAATCATGTCTCTTGTGGGAAAGAGTCAATATGTGCTCATGTAATATGTAGATAGGGATGTATATGATCATGTAAGTGTAATGACAAGCCAAAAATGATGTGCACTAGAATAAATGTAGGATAAGTGTCATAGATGTTTGAATGAAGCGATACATCAAGGTGAAAAGGCTAAGTGAAAATAAAGCCAAGGGATAGGATAATCGTCATTGCAGACACATATCAGTGCATGTATTACAAAACAAAAGAATATAATGGATGAACAATCTGAGAGGCTATGTGTACCACTATGTTTTACCATAATTTGAAATAATGGATGAGATTAATATAATTAAGATAGAAATTTGAAATGTAATTCAAATCAATAGATATGACATTCTAGCATAAAACTAAATGCAAAAAATTGAGATTGATTTGTTTGATTTGACAAGGGCATATGCTAAATATATAAAGTTATAAAGAGATCATGATACTTAGCTTTTCTATGTGACTGTATGATTGTAATTGTATTTTGAAAGCAAAAATTAGAGATACGAAGGACTATAATTTATTTAGTTATGGAATTGGTTCATTATTTGTGCTTGTTTAGTTCTAAAAAATTAGGTCAATATCACCAGTCAATATTTACCTGCTAGATAATATTGTAGGGTATAATGACTATACAGTCACCTAAAACTATAATTGATTTATCTTAGTTTACAATCCCAAACCCTAATGATACATGTAGTTCCATAAATCAATCTCTATTGCCTTAAAAACTTAGGTGTCTTTGTGATGGCTAGAGACTTAAAAAATTGGGGCAAATGTAATGGGATGAGGTTAACTCAAACACCCTTGACTGATGATTGACCATTGACTACATATGTAATACTCCAAAGAGGGAAATCAATCCACATGTAGTTCTCCCACCTACTGTGATCGGTAAATTGTGTTCATTCACTATATATATGTATCTAATGATGTGGCTTTGATACTTGACAATTCTTGATTTGACTTGGCTTGCGACTACTCTTAGTGATAGGCTTGAAAATTTGGAATAATAGGGAATATTTTCTTAATGTGAAATAGACTATAGATGTATATTAGATAAGTGCCAAGCCTATTTTGAATGAGATCTTGAATTGATTATATATGAATCCAATTGAATAATAATAATTTTACCAACATGTTAGGATGATGGGTTGACCCTGTTGTCCCCAAAAAATTCCACTCATTTTTGGGACAACCTACAGACCAAATTTCTCTCTTCCCTTCCCAAAATTTGTTTTGAGCTTTCAAATTCCTCATTTTTAAGCTTTTTATGTAAAGGGATTCATAGGTTCAACAAGTTAAAAAATCTTTTGTAGGTGATTTTAGACAAAAAAACAAGCTTCTAACACTTACTCGCTTCCAGGATTGGTTCAGCACCTCGGTTCAATCAAAGGAGTTCAATCGGCAAATGATAAAGGATGAAGGCTTGAACCATTAAACTTTGAACGACTTTGGTTCAAAGGTTCAATGGGTTCAATGACCAAGTTGGTTCAATGTGCTTGGTACAAAAGAACAAAGGACTTAGCCAAATAACGAAGAATGAGCCAATTGAACCATTGAACCGTTGAACCAAAGTTGGTTCAACCGGTTGGTTCAATCGAAAGGTTCAAGGGGCTGCCCCAAAGTGAAAAAGGCAAGTGCCCTTGCGGAGGGCATGCAGCATTAGTTCGAAGGTCAAAGAAAAGATAGAATTCTTTCGGATTTGTGCAAAGGCCCAAAAGAAACAATTATTTCAGACTTTTTGTCCGATGGAAATGGTTAAGTCCAAGAGGCCGAAAGAATTCTCTCAGGAAGATTTTCTCGAAAAAATGTTAAGGAAAAGTTCCTTCAGACTTTTTGTCCAAAGGAATTCACCCGAAAAAAAGTCTAAAGAAACAAAAAAGAACAAACGGCTAAGTCACAGAAACTTTCCTTCAGACATTTTCTCCAAAGGAATTCTTTCAGGCTTTTTGCCTGACAGAAAAAGCCCGCCGAAGAAGTTGAAGCCCAAAGGGACACGAATGAACCATTGAACCATTGAACCAAATGGTTCAATGGGTTCAAATTTCAAAGGTTCAACCAGAGCTTAGAAAGATAAAGGAAGCAGTGTTCGAGCAAGACATAGAATAAACCAATGAACCGATTGAACTTTGAACCGAAAGAGTTCAAAGTTTAATGGTTCAACATGGTTCAATAGTTCAAAGGCGGCCTCAAGCAAAGAGAGAAACAACATGGATGATTCCAAAGGCAAGTTC
Source organism: Torreya grandis (assembly GCA_037957365.1). Classification (NCBI taxonomy): domain Eukaryota; kingdom Viridiplantae; phylum Streptophyta; class Pinopsida; order Cupressales; family Taxaceae; genus Torreya; species Torreya grandis. The sequence continues at coordinate 1,212,831 of JARHVA010001648.1, read as the reverse complement.
AAATGAAAGTGATGATTCAACCAAAGAGCAGAAAAGTGATTGAACCAATAAAGCGATTGAAGTAAGAAAGTGATTAAACCAAGGAGCCGAGAAGGCCACCTGAACCGTTGAAACAGTCAACCAATGACGTCCCCGTAGATGTCAAATTTAAGGTAAGGGAATATCCATTGAAATTTAAATAAAGTGCCGAACTTGAAGGAAGAACCAAGTGACTAGCTGAAAAGATAGCCCGATAGCTCAAATCGCAACAGGAAGAGACAAAGCTGGAAAAGACAAAAGCAGAAAGAGGGAAAAGCTCGAAATGTCTGCGTAGAAGTAATTTCAGTAGGTGGAATAGTCCACTAAGCATGTATTTTAACTTGCAATTTAAAGACACGGCCTATTTTTTTCTTTCCATGAAGTAAAGACAAATGGACAGCTGTGCAGACGTCAGAGGGGACAGACCAGATGATCCAGACTCGAGAGAAGACATATGGGATGAAATGACATGCCATAGTTAGGACAGCTAACCTATTTTTAATGTAGTACTTTGACAAACCTGAAAATGCATTCAAGGCATTGAATGCATAGCATGGGCCATTCTATGGAAAATAAGTGCCCAAGTCTTTCTTGGAGTGCTATATATTGTAATCTCTCATTTGTTACAAGGGAGACTTTTCATTTTTTTTTAAGAGTGAAACTCTGCCCATTTTGAAAGAGGAAGACTGAGACTTTGAGCTCAGGTTGTAATTTCATTTTCATTTTTAGCTGAATGAGAAAAAAAGTTTTTCAGAGTTTGTGATGTTCTAACTTGTGTAATTTTAGAAGATCGTCTGTCTTCTGAAGGTGTCCTTATTCATTTAAATTGGTAAGTAGAATTAGTGAATGTAATAGGGAAGTGTCCTGAAACCAACTATGGAAAGACTTTGTGCTCTCACAATTGATTTCAATCTGTGTTTTTCTTTTCTTTTTGTGTTGAGGATTCTAGGGCGACTTTGTGCCCCCATTATCCTTTGTGATATACTCTCTGAGCAGTTGAGGTGGAGACTTTACACTCTGTTTCATCCTACTGTTACTACACCCTTTTGATCACTGGTTATTTCACTATCTAAAATAAAATCTTGATGTTTCCTGTAAGGACACTTCTGAAAGAAGAGAAGTGCCTTCAACATTTATAGCCAGGATTTTCTCCTTTGTCTATGTGCATCATCTCTGAAAGAAGAGAGATGGATGGTTTGTCCCACCCCTGTGTCTTACTTTCTACTTATTTATATTGTATATAGCTCCACATATTTAATAGGGAACCTCCCCTTGACAAGAGGAGAGATTTGTCTCTGGTTGATGTAGTAAAGCTACACACCAGGATGACCCATCTCCCTATGATGTGGTGATAGGAACTATTTTGGCCACCAGTTAGCTGGCCGATAAAATATTCACCCAACAGTTTTTGGTGACTCTGTTGGGGAAAGAATGAGCAGTTCCAGTTCTTTCCCATTGTTATTTTTTCCCCCAGCTTCACGCAATAGTTTTTGGTGACTTTGCTGAGGAAAGAATGAGCAGTTCCAGTTCTTTCCCATTGTTATTTTTTCCCCCAACTTTGCACAACAGTTTTTGGTGACTCTGTTGGGGATGAACGTGTAGTCTGAAGCCTCAAGTTTCAGATTAAAGCAGTTCCTTCCCTTATCCATTATACAGAATCTGGCGACTCCATTTCGTGTCTTACCCATTATCCATTTATAGCCTTACCATTTTCTTCCACCTCTATTATTTTTATCTGGTTTGCAAAACCAGCGCTGCTGGGAAAGAGTGCACAATTTGAAGCCTCAAGCTTCAAGCTGAAGCAAGGCCAGTCCTTTTCCATTTTTGATTCACAATCTGGGCACTCCACCCAAATTTTTAATCCCTATTTTACATAATTAAAACATGGCAGTTCGAGGCCCCTGGGGTAACTCTTTTGGCCCACTAAATTTGACTCCACCTCTGCATGAGCTTCCACGTAGTTCAAGGAAGAATTTCCCCAAATTCTTTGGTGATGGGAAGGTTCATCCTGATGAACACATTGTAGCTTTCAGCATAGCCTGTGGTGTAATAAGGGTGGAATTTGAAGACATAGCGGTCAGGCTATTCGTGGAGACACTACAAGGCGCTACTACAAATTGATTCTACCACCTTCAAGCTGGATCAGTGACTGACTGGGATACAATCAAAGATAAATTTGAAGCTAGGTTCAAGCCTGCAGAGGATGCCCATGCTTTGCTGGCCCAACTCACTTAGATGAAGAAGGAACCTCATGAGACTATGAGAGATTTTATTGCCAAGTTCAACAAGCTGAGGCACAAGATTCCCATGATCACCCAGCCAACACCTCAAAATTTCATGTGTTTCTTCATCAACTCATAGCTGCCTAAAGTGAGTTTTCTATTGAGACGGGCTATACACATAGACCTTGAGGCTGCTCAGGACTTGGCTACTGAGCTAGAAGATGACCTTATCTTGGTAGGGAAGATGACCTTATCTTGGTAGGAAAGATAAAGAGAGATCCTAACATAGGTAAATCTTCTTCATCTTCTGAGTGTTCACCTGTAGTCACCATTGACCCAATGGTACAAAAGCTGGCAAATGAACTGCTAGCCTTGATAAGACAAGTGGCACAAGGTATGTCTTTTTCTCTTTCATACAGAGATGTACCAAGAAGGACATTCCCCAATCAGCGATATCAAGGAAATGCTACCAGAAGTCAAGGGCAACCAAATCATCTTCCTCCCCCACAGAGGAACCTTACCCTTGAAGCACCTCCAACCAACTCAGCAGTGGGACAGTTAGAAATAAAACATGTTTTCTATTTCCAACTTGAGTTCAAGCAAGAATATGGTGCTAGTCTCTTCATGGAGGATCAAGAAGAATCAACTGACGACTCCCACATTGGTTTCATGAATTACCAGGATGAACCTAGAAGTGAAGGTGAAGTAGATGAGGAATCATACGCAGTGTTCACCTGATCTGAGAATCAGTCAGCCCAGCAAGCTAATAAAGAAAGAATAGAGGAATGAACTCAGCCTGTAATTCTACTGCTAAGTGGGGAACCACTCTGCCTTTCCAGTCAAAGGACCCAGTGATTGCCAAGAAGGTTAATACATCAAACATCTCTGCACCTTCTACTTCAACTTCGTAGATTAGTCCTCCCCCTCCCAAAAACTAAAAGGATGAACTTCCATCCTCTCTTCCAAGTCCATCTCAGTCATTTGACATGATTGATCATGTCAAGAAATTTGAAATTCAAATGACTGAGTTTGAATCCCTACAAGCCAATCCTGAGCAATTAAACATTGGTGGAGAACCAGGTGCGGACCTGTCTGAGGCAAAGATTGTGGTTACCCAAACATCAGCCCCTATTTCTCAAATTCTATTTGAGCCTCAAGGTAGGGATAATTACTCTTTGACCACAGAGGATGCTCATGTCTCAGCTAATGAAAGTCCTGTAGCTGGCAATCCAGGATTTGATCCAAACAAGGCATCAGAATAATTAGTAGGGCATAGTACAAATCAAGAAAGATCTTTCATCTCCCATAAAGAGAAATAAAATAGAAGATCACCTTTTGATGATGCTTAGATCCTAGAATCTGATGGCAGCAATTCTTCCACAGCTGGATGCAGATCTCTGTTGCTCAGATTGAAAATTGCTCAGGGTGAAGAGGTCAAACTCCTTCACACCAAAGGAGATGCTGAGCTGATGGTTTGTCAAGAGTTTGATGCTGACAATCAAAGCATGTGCTGGACTGAACCAGCATAACAGCACATTATGATGATGGACCATATTGTTGTATTTCAAAGTTAGTGAAAGGAACTCTTCACAAAGAGAGCAAGGAGTTATGGTTTTCAGTTTGAAGACCACATCCTGCCATGGGGCAAGAAGAAGAAAAGGCCAAGAGGAAGATGCAGAAAATTGGTTTCCTAGTGGAGAGTTTCATTCGCCCATCACTGATTCTGGGGACAAAATGGTTACCTAATAGTTTAACAGGATGGAACGCCATTTTCATTGTCTCACAATGGGCAGCATCTAAATCACTTCAATTCTTGAAGTGTCAGATAAGTTCACCTATACATATATACATTTGTATAGTCTGTGCTTCCATTTTGTGCTTTTCATTTTCATTTTCATTTTTTGGAGCCTTTCTTTTTGGGTAGCATGACTTCGTAGCTCAATGGCACACTTCAAGGCACTGGAGATTCTAGTTTCTACTCCCCTCAGCTGTGTTTCAAGTTTCTAACTGAAGGTAGTTCCCCAACTAGAGCCAGTTGTTGTCCCTAAAAAATGCCACTCATTTTTGGGATAACCTATAGACCAAATTTATCTCTTCCCTTCCCAAAATTTGTTCTGAGATTTCAAATTCCTTATTTTTAAGCTTTTTTCGTAATGGGATTCACAGGTTCAACAGGTTGAAAAAGCTTCTACAGGCGAGTTCAGACAAAAGAACAAGCTTCTAACACTTAGTCGCTTCTAGGATTGGTTCAGCGCCTCAGTTCAAAAAAAGGAGTTCAATCAACAAATAATAAAGGATAAAGGCTTGAACCATTGAACTTTGAACCACTTTGGTTCAAAGGTTCAATGGGTTCAATGACCAAGTTGGTTCAACGTGCTTGGTGCAAAAGAACAAAGGACTTAGCCAAATAATGAAGGATGAGCCAATTGAACCATTGAACCAAAGTTGGTTCAACCAGTTGGTTCAATCGAAAGGTTCAAGGGGCTGCCCCAAAGTGAAAAAGGCAAGTACCCTTACGGAGGGTAGGCAGCATTGGTTCAAAGGTCAAAGAAAAGATAGAATTCCTTTGGATTTATGTAAAGGCCCAAAAGGAACAATTCTTTTGGAATTTTTATTCGATGGAAATGGTTAAGTCCAAGAGGCCGAAAGAATTCTCTCGGGAAGATTTTCTCAAAAAAATGTTAAGGTAAAGTTCTTTCAGACTTTTTATCCAAAGGAATTCACCTGGAGAAAAGTCCGAAGAAACAAAAAAGAACAAACGGCTAAGTCACAGAAACTTTTCTTCGGACATTTTGTCCGAAGGAATTCTTTCAAGCTTTTTGCTCAACGAAAAAAGCCCGTCGAAGAAGTTGAAGCCTGAAGGGACACGAATGAACTGAATGAACCATTGAACCGTTGAACCAAATGGTTCAATGGGTTCAAGGTTCAACCAGAGCTTAGAAAGATAAAGGAAGCAGTGTTTGAGCAAGACACAGAATAAATCAATGAACCGATTAAACTTTGAACTGAAAGAGTTCAAAGTTTAATGGTTCAACATGGTTCAAAATTTTAAAGGCAGCCTCAAGCAAAGAGAGAAGCAACATGGATGATTCCAAAGGCAAGTTCAAATGAAAGCGATGGTTTAACCAAAGAGCGAAAAAGCAATTGAACCAATAAAGCGATTGAATCAAGAAAGCGATTGAACCAAGGAGCTGAGAAGGCTGCCCGAACCATTAAAATAGTCAACCAATGACGTCCTCGTAGATGTCAAATTTAAGGCAAGGGAATATCTGTTGAAATTCAAATAAAGCGTGGAACTTGAAGGAAGAACCAAGCGACTGGCTGAAAAGATAGCCTAATAGCTCAAATCATAGCAAGAAGAGATAAAGTTGGAAAAGACAAAAGCAGAAAGAGGGAAAAGGCTGAAATGTTTGCACAGAAGTAATTTCAGTAGGTGGAATAGTGCACTAAGCAAGTATTTTGGCTTGCAATTTAAGGATGCAACCTATTTTTTTCCTTTAATGAAGTAAAGACAAATGGATAGCTATGCAAACGTCAGAGGGGATAGACCAGAGGATCCAAACTCAAGAAAGACATATGGGATGAAATAAAATGCCATAGTTAAGACAATTGCCCTATTTTCAATGCAATCCTTTGACAAACCTGGAAATGCATTCAAGGCATTAAATGCATAGCATGGGCCGTTCTATGGAAAACAAGCACCCAAGTCTTTCTTAGAGCGCTATATATTGTAATCTCTCATTTGTTACAAGGGAGACTTTTCATTTTGACAAGAGCGAAACTCTGCCCATTTTGAAAGAGGAAGACTGAGAATTTGAGCTCAGGTTGTAATTTCATTTCTATTTTTAGCTAAATGAGAAAGCAAGTTTTTCACAGAGTTTGTGTTGTTCTGACTTGTGTCATTTTAGAAGATCATCTATCTTTTGAAGGTGTCCTTATTCATTTAAATTGATAAGCAAAATTAGTGAATGTAATAGGGAAGTGTCTTGAAACCAACCGTGGAAAGACTTTATGCTCTCACAATTGATTTCAGTCTGTGTTTTTCTTTCCTTTTTGTGTTGAGGATTCTGGGGTGACTTTGTGCCCCCATTATCCTTTGTGATATACTCTTTGAGCAGTTGAGGTGGAGACTTTGTGCTCTGTTTCATCCTATTGTTACTACGCCCTTTTGATCACTGGTTATTTCACTATTTGAAGGAAATTCTTGATGTTTCCTTTAAGGACACTTCTGAAAGAAGAGAAGTACCTTCAGCGTTTATAGCTAGGATTTTCTCCTTTGTCTGTGTGCATCATCTCTGAAAGAAGAGAGATGTATGGTTTGTCCCACCCTTGTGTCTTACTTTTTGCTTATTTATATTGTATATAGCTCTGCATATTTAATAGTGAACCTCCCTTTGATGAGAGGAGAGATCTGTCTTCGGTTGATGTAGTAAAGCTGCACACCAGGACGACCCATCTCCCTATGCTGTGGTGATAGGAACTATTTTGGTCACCAGTTAGATGGCTGACAAAATATTCATCCAAAAGTTTTTGGCGACTCTGTTGGGAAAAGAATGAGCAGTTTCAGTTCTTTCCCATTGTTATTTTTCCCCCTAGCTTCGCACAACAGTTTTTGGTGATTCTATTGGGGAAAGAATGAGCAGTTCCAGTTCTTTCCCATTGTTATTTTTCCCCAGCTTCACGCAAAAATTTTTGGTGACTTTGTTGGGGAAAGAATGAGCAGTTCCAGTTCTTTCCCATTGTTATTTTTCCCCCAGCTTTACGCAACAGTTTTTGGCAACTCTGCTGGGGATAAACGTGTAGTCTGAAGCCACAAGTTTCAGATTGAAGAAGTTCCTTCCCTTATCCATTATATAGACTCTGGTGACTCCATTCCGTGTCTTACCCATTATCCATTTATAGCCTTACCATTTTCCTCCACCTCTGTTATTTTTATCTGGTCTGCAAAACCAGCGCTGCTAGGAAAGAGTGCGCAGTTTGAAGCCTCAAGCCTCAAGCTGAAGTAGGGCCAGTCATTTTCTATTTTTGATTCACAATCTAGCCACTCCACCTAGATTTGTTATCCCTATTTTACATAATTAAAACATGGCAGTTCGAGGCCCTTGGGGTAACTCTTTTGGCCCACTGAATTTGACTCCACCTTTGCATGAGCTTCCACGTAGTTCAAGAAAAAAATTCTTCAAATTCTTTGGTGATGGGAAGGTTCATCTTGATGAACACATTGCAGCTTTCAGTATAGCCTGTGGTGTAATAGGGGTGGAATTTGAAGACAGCGGCCAGGCTATTCGTGGAGACACTACAAGGCACTGCTGTAAATTGGTTCTACCACCTGCAAGCTGGATCAGTGACTGACTGGGATACACTCAAAGACAAATTTGAAGCTAGGTTCAAGCCTGCAGAGGATGCCCATGCTTTGCTGGTCCAACTCACTCAGATGAAGAAGGAACCTCATGAGCCTATGAGGGATTTTATTGCCAAGTTCAACAAGCTGAGGCATAAGATTCCCATGATCGCCTAGCCAACACCTCAGAATCTCATGTGTTTCTTCATCAACTCACAGCTGCCTGAAGTGAGTTTTCTATTGAGATGGGCTAGACACATAGACCTTGAGGATGCTTAGGACTTGGCTACTGAGCTAGAAGATGACCTTATCTTGGTAAGAAAGATAAGGAGAGATCTTAACAGAGGTAAATTCTCTTCATCTTTTGAGGTTTCACCTGCAATCACCACTACTCAATGGTACAAAAGCTAGCAAATAAACTGCTAGCATTGAAAAGACAAGTGGCATAAGGTATGTCTTCAACTCCTTCATACAGAGATGTACCAAGAAGGACATTCTCCAATCATCCATATCAAGGCAACGCTGCCAGAAGTCAAGGGCAACCAAATCATCTTCCTCCCCCATAAAGAAATATTGCCCTTGAAGCACCTCCAACCAACTCAGCAGTGGGATATCTGGAAACAAAACATGTTTCCTATTTCCAACCTGAGATTGAGCAAGAAAATGATGTTGGTCTCTTCATGGAGGATCAAGAAGAATCAGCTGATGACTCCCACATTGGTTTCCTAAATTACTAAGATGAACCCAAAAGTGAAGGTGAAGCAGATGAGGAATCATACGCAGTATTCACCCGATTTGAGAATCAGTCAACCCAATAAGCTGACAAAGAAAGAATGGAGGAATGAACTCAGCCTATAATTCCAATTTCTAAGCGGGGAACCACTCTGCCTTTCCAGTCAAAGGACCTAGTGATTGCCAAGAAGGTTAGTACATCAAACATCTCTACACCTTCTACATCAACTTCACAGATCAGTCCTCCCCCTCCCAAAAACCAAAAGGATGAACTCCCATCCTCTCTTCTAAGTCCATCTCAATTATTTGACATGATTGATCATGTCAAGAAATCTAAAATTTAAATGAATGAATTTGAATCCCTGCAAGCCAATCCTGAGCAATTAAACATTGGTGGAGAACTAGGTGTGGACCTATCTAAGGCAAAGATTGTGGTTACCCAAATGTCAGCCCCTACTGCTCAAATTCTGTTTGAGCCTTTAGGTAGGGGTAATTACTCCTTGACCATAGAGGATGCTCATGTCTCAGTTGATGAAAGTCCTATAGCTGGCAATCCAGGATTTGATCCAAACAAGGCATCAGAAGAATTAGTAGGGCATAGTACTAATCAAGAAGGATCTTCCATCTCCCATGAAGATAAATCTGATAGAAGATCAACTTCTGATGATGCTTAGATCCTAGAATTTGATGGCAGCAATTCTTTTATAGCTGGATGCAGATCTCTGTTGCTCAAATTGAAAATTGCTCAAGGTGAAGAGGTCAAACTCCTTCACACCAAAGGAGATGTTGAGCTGATGGTTTGTCAAGAGTTTGATGCTAACAATCAAATCATGTGCTGGACTGAACTAGCAAAAAAACACGTTATGATGATGGACCATACTGTTGTATTTTGAAGTCAGCAAAATGAACTCTTTGCAGAGAGAGCAAGGAGTTATGGTTTTCATTTTGAAGACCACATCCCACCATGGGGCAAGAAGAAGAAAAGGCCAAGAGGAAGATAAAAAAAAATTAGTTTCTTGGTGGAGAGTTCCATTTGCCCGTCACCGACTCTGGGGACAAAATAGTTTCCTGCTAGTTTATCAGGACAGAATGCCATTTTCATTATCTCACAATGGGCAGCATCTGAATCACTTCAATTCTTGAAGTGTCAAATAAGTTCACCTATACATATGTACATTTGTATAGTTTTTGCTTTTGTTTTGTGCTTTTCATTTTCATTTTTTGGAGCCTTTTTTTTGGGTAGCATGACTCCATAGCCCAATGGCACACTTCAAGGCCCTGGAGATTCTAGTTTCTACTCCCCTCAGCTATGTTTCAATTTTCCAACTGAAGGTAGTTCCCCAACTGGAGCCAGCTGTTGTCCTCGAAAAATGCCACTCATTTTTGGGACAACCTACAAACCAAATTTCTCTCTTCCCTTCCCAAAATTTGTTCTGAGCTTTCAAATTCCTCATTTTTAAGCTTTTTTCGTAAAGGGATTCACAGGTTCAACAGGTTAAAAAAGCTTCTACAGGCGAGTTCAGACAAAAGAACAAGCTTCTAACACTTAGTCGCTTTTAGGATTGGTTTAGCGCCTCGGTTCAATTAAAGGAGTTCAATCGGCAAATGATAAAGGATGAAGGCTTGAACCATTGAACTTTGAACCACTTTGGTTCAAAGGTTCAGTGGGTTTAACGACCAAGTTGGTTCAATGTGCTTGGTGCAAAAGAACAAAGGACTTAGCCAAATAATGAAGGATGAGCCGATTGAACCATTGAATCGTTGAACCAAAGTTGGTTCAACCGGTTGGTTCAATCGAAAAGTTCAAGGGGCTGCCCCAAAGCGAAAAAGGCAAGTGCCCTTGCAGAGAGCAGGCAACATTGGTTTGAAGGTCAAAGAAAAGATAGAATTCCTTCAGATTTGTGTAAAGGCCCAAAAAAAATAATTCTTTCAGACTTTTTATCTGATAGAAATGGTTAAGTCCAAGAGGTCGAAAGAATTCTCTCGAGAAGATTTTCTCAAAAAAATGTTAAGGAAAAGTTCCTTCAGACTTTTTGTCCAAAGGAATTCACCCAGATAAAAGTCTGAAGAAACAAAAAAGAACAAATGGCTAAGTCACAGAAACTTTTCTTCGAACATTTTGTCTAAAGGAATTCATTCAAGGTTTTTGCCTGATGAAAAAAGCCCGCCGAAGAAGTTGAAGCCTGAAGGGACACGAATGTACTAAATGAACCATTGAACCATTGAACCAAATGGTTCAACGGGTTTAAGGTTTAAAGGTTCAACTAAAACTTAGAAAGATAAAAGAAGCAGTGTTCGAGCAAGACACATAATAAACCAATGAACCGATTGAACTTTGAACTGAAAGAGTTCAAATTTCAATGGTTCAACATGGTTTAAAAGTTCAAAGGTGGCCTCAAGCAAAGAGAGAAGCAACATGGATGAGTCCAAAGGCAAGTTCAAATGAAAGTGATGGTTCAAGCAAAGAGCAGAATAGTGATTGAACCAATAAAGCAATTGAACCAAGGAACTGAGAAGGCCGCTTGAACTGTTTAAATAGTCAACCAATGACATCCCCATAGATGTCTAATTTAAGATAAGGGAATATCCATTAAAATTTAAATAAAGCATGGAACTTGAAGGAAGAACCAAGCGACTGGCTGAAAATATATCTCGATAGCTCAAATCACAGTAGGAAGAGACAAAGCTGGAAAAGACAAAAGCAGAAAGAGGGAAAAGCCCAAAATGTTTGTGTAGAAGTAATTTCAGTAGGTGGAATAGTCCACTAAGCGGGTATTTTGGCTTGCAATTTAAGGACACGGCCTATTTTTTTCCTTCCATGAAGTAAAGACAAATAGACAGCTACACAAATGTCAGAGGGGACAGACCAGATGATCCAGACTCAGGAGAAGACATATGGGATGAAATGACACGCAATAGTTAAGACAACTGCCCTATTTTCAACGTAGTCCTTTGACAAACCTAGAAATGCATTCAAGGCATTGAATGCACAGCATGAGCCATTCTATGGAAAACAAGCACCCAAGTCTTTCTTGGAGCACTATATATTGTAATCTCTCATTTGTTACAAGGGAGACTTTTTATTTTTACAAGAGCGAAACTCTACCCATTTTGAAAGAGGAAGACAGAGAATTTGAGCTCAGGTTGTAATTTCATTTTCATTTTTAGCTGAATGAGAAAGCAGGTTTTTCACAGAGTTTGTGCTGTTCTGACTTGTGTCATTTTAGAAGATCGTCTGTCTTCTAAAGGTGTCCTTATTCATTTAAATTGGTAAGTAGAATTAGTGAATTTAATAGGAAAGTGTCTTGAAACCAACCGTGGGAAGACTTTATGCTCTCACAATTGATTTTAGTCTATGTTTTTCTTTCCTTTTTGTGTTGAGGATTTTGGGGTGACTTTGTGCCCCCATTATCCTTTGTGATATACTCTTTGAGCAGTTGAGGTGGAGACTTTGCGCTCTATTTCATCCTGTTGTTACTACGCCCTTTTGATCACTAGTTATTTCACTATCTGAAAGAAACTCTTGTTGTTTCTTGTAAGGACACTTCTGAAAGAAGAGAAGTGCCTTCAGCGTTTATAGTTAGGATTTTCTCCTTTGTCTATGTGCATCATCTTTGAAATAAGAGAGATGGATGATTTGTCCCACCCCTGTGTCTTAATTTTTGCTTATTTATATTGTATATAGCTCCGCATATTTAATAGGGAACCTCCCTTGATGAGAGGAGAGATTTGTCTCCAGTTGATGTAGTAAAGTTGCACACCATGACGACCCATCTACCTATGCTATGGTGATAGGAACTATTTTGGTCACTAGTTAGTTGGTCGACAAAATATTTACCCAACAGACTCTACTATTTCCTAGAGCGGGTGGGTATCAATCAGAGTAGGTTAGTTTTGACTGGAGATACTCACTGTATTTGGTAAAATTGACCCATGTATAGGTGGACTAAAATGAGGGTCTATAGATGTTTATGCAAGATATTTAACATGATTGAAATAGATATTGAGGTCAATGTAGGTGTGTAACAACAAAATGGAAGGGTTGAATCATAAGATATCATGCAAGTGTGAGATAATGACAAATTAAGACCTTATTTGAATGTTCAAGTAATGTGTGGTAAATGTGTGTCAAGCTTGTCATTATAAAGTACCAAATACTATATTTTAATATCTACAATTCATATCCATACCATTACAATATCTTCATGAAACTCTAAAAAATTATTCACTTGAAAACACCATTTAAGTTCAAGTTTATTGTGGGTTGATAGTAGTATATCCCATTATAATAAATATTAGATATCAAAATATTTTCTTATATATTTATCATATAGTCAATATGATTTGTCATCTAAGAACATAGGGAAGCATTTTAAATTATGATAGATTTAGTTATCTAAATAAGCTAAAACATTTTTAATATTCAAACTATATAAGAAATGTCTAAATTAAGCATATCTAAATGTAGCAAGCAGACTAAAACTAATATTTTTACTTTAATTTATATAAATGAGAAAAATATATAGGGTAATTAGATTGTTTCTATTTTTCTGGTCTATGTCTGTGTATAGTCATAAAAATACATTGAAATGGATTTGTGGTCTCTCAGATTAAGCTAATGACTGTTAGAATATGCATGGATAGATCCATAAATGCTCATATGATTGTGGTTACTAAATATCTCTATTTAAAAAAAAACTATCCTCTATATTTTTTTGATTTATTTTGCCACAGAGAATGACACCTACCTATAAAAATGTTTCTCATGAAATTTTAGATGTTTGGTCATGTGTGAAGATTATATTTTTTATTCCTTCAACTTAAAACCCTAGATCCACTATTGACACGTGGTTTAGCATGTATAAAGGGGTTAGAAATTTGGGATGAACACCTTCAGCCACACCCCACTATATAGTTAATCATTTCATGTGTTCTAATACTATTAATATGGCTCAAACTACATGTAGTTCTCCCACCTATGTAGATGTGTGTTCAATAGTGATCCATTAGTATATATGAAGCCTTTTTAGCTTTTCAAAATTGATAGTAGACAACTATGACCTTGTTTTGTGTATTCAAACTTGGATTAGTGATTATTATTTTGAGGGGATTTTAATTTGGATGCTTTAGGGTAGTGCCTCAAGGATGTGCAAGTGTATTTCTCAATGTGTAAGTGATTTCCAAGTGAGCTCTGAATAGGAATAGCCTTAGAATTGACATGTTTATATATGACTCTCTGGGTAATTTCTATTTATAAGTGATATGTGAAACATGTGGGACGACACAAGGGAAGGTTTTCAATTTAAAAATTATCCAATTGGATTACCAGGGACACCTATAGCTAAGGTAGTAATTACTAGTAATCAATATCATCTGACTATTCTTAGCTTTGTCCAGGATAAGGAATAAAATGATCTAGAGAATGATAGTAGTCTACATAGGATAATAAATAACTAAGCATAAAATAGGGATATCCTCTATGTGTATGAGGATAACTTGGGAAGGTAAATCCTAAAGATAGATGAATGGCTAGGAGAGAATGTGATCAAGATTCAATTATATATGTAAAAGTTAGGTATGTTAAGGATTAATCAAAATTGCCATTTTCATGGCTCTAATATCAAATTTATGTGTCTAAAAATTCCCCCTTTTAGTCTAGTATTGAAAATGCTAAATTAAAAGGATAAAGTGATAAATTTTGTATTTGGTGTCTTCATGTACATATAGAGTATCTAGCTTGTTAAATGAAAATTACATAATGAAAGATACAAAAATCAATTCCCACTATGATATAAAATCTGAACCAATCTAGATCATTGAAATATTTTAAATTTAAAAAGTAAGGAATAAATACACCTATGAGTATGTGAACTAATCTACCCTCATGAAGTCATTGGAGAATGGGGTGATTATTCCCTAAGGAGATGCCACTTGTTAGAACCATGTGTTGGGATGAATCTTCCCTAAGCCTCATTGGAGACTAATAAGTTCCAAATGCATCACTCACAATATGATCATAATTATTTTGGTTGACCTTGTATAGGTTCACATGCCAAGGGCTTGGATCCCCATATTAGGCTCGTATATAAATCTAAAAACTCTAAACCAACTACTACATATATATTTTATATTCAAAGTGATACCTTTATTTCCATGATAAAAATAAATAAAAAGTGTATGCATGAACAATGTTCATGCCCCAAGATGATCCATCTATACCAAATATGTGATATAAATTGCCATAAATTTATATATCACTCTGTTGAATCTAAGAATTTGATCTAATATGATAATCTAACCCTCTATTTTTTTAATTATTCTCAATTTTATCCATCTAATGTCTCATAATGTGATATAATTTATCACCTATTCATGTATAATGCCCAACATATCCATTGCATAAGTGTCAGTCTATCCATTTACACCAATTTAAACAATAGTTTGTTCCATCTAAGTCATAATTTATCCAAATTTGTGTCACATGACTCATATAATCTATCAGATTATAATTATTTTTTGTCTATGAAGGTGCAAATCTATATTACAAGACCAATAGTATGCACCCATTTTGAGGTGAGGGATTTAGCTTATGAATCACTCATCTCAAAATAAAAGAGTTATATATGCTATATAGAAATGATGTAAGCATACAAGGCATGTGTGATAACATGATTAGATTATGTAATTATAGAATGATTATATTTTTCATACACATGAAATATGTATCTTAATGCATACTATAAGTTTCGTGTCAGGATAGATATATTAACAAGGCATGTAGGAGTGGTCATCAAAGATAGAAGTAATCATTAGTAAGCCACATAGAAGATGCATGGTATGAATCATGACATCATACATAAGTAAAATAATGCATGATATGAATCATAACACCACAAGTTAAAAAATTATTCATATACATATCTACATATATGCATACAATGTCATGAACATTATGCATACACAAATAATCAAGACATGACATGACCTTGACCCAACTCTACCCTAATATAGACACCATGGCCATGAGATGGAATAGAGGATCTTCGACATAACTAACATATGATGTGACAATACACAACCAATTCACTCATAGAAACACACAATATAATAGCCAATGTCACACATGATTAGTCACAAAAGTAAAAATCATCAAGTCACTCATGGAGGCACACAATGGTCATTAAATGTCATGCATAACAATTATCAAATAATGTGATAAAAATAAAGTATCCACATGCATAAAATAAGCTAAACTAGTCTACACAATTAATCCATGTCATCATTGCACATAATAAAGTATAACATCCATAGAATATAATAATCTAGAGAGCATATGCAAGGGAAAGTCATATATTATCAGTTTAAGTAGTTGTAGATACTAAAATATGTATTATGTAGTACCTTAGTCTTGTACATTTAGAAAATACTTTTCATGGTTATACCTTTTAGTTATAGATCTACCCACTATTAAAAGGATAACATTCATTATATTTTTGTGCCTAATTGCTTCTCTCTTAGTATGATCATTATTATTCTAATGACTAGGCCTTCTATACTATGCAAAAATATCTAAACCTGCTTATTATCCTTCATTGCCAATTCTAGACTTGTACTTATTTTATAGCTTCCTAGACACTTGCATTCTAGACAGATACCTACATCAATGAAAGTTTCCCCTTCTACAACAAAGTGTCCAATGCCCAAAAGTCATCCAATTTGAAAAAGAAACATATCCTAAAGGTTGGAATAAGTTCTTTAGTCTAAGATATTTTCAAAAAGGATTGTTATATATACAATATCAACCCTCATTCATTCCTCACTTATAAAACACATGAAACTCATAAGGAAACATACCAAGAAGCACTCAGTCAAGAATTCAAGTGAGAAAAATTGCCTTATTCATACATATTTCTATATTATTCATAGGATCAATATTTCCAAAGGCATAAAGCATTCAAAGAGAAGTTCATGAGCCATATTTTGCAAGTTTCAAGCTAGGTCACTGCATGTATTTTTTGAATATTGTCGTTAGTGTCAAAGGTGCATCTTATGAAGGTTGATGTCAAAGGTAACTAAGCCTAGTTATAAATTTGTGATGAGACAAGGTACATTTTGAGAGTTTTGTCATTAAAGGATGTTATTATGAAAGAAAATTTGACATGCACATGAAGCTGATGTTTAGCCCATAAAAGCCTGTGAGCATGCACATGAAGCTAATGTTGACATGAAGCTTATTTTTACTACTCCAAATGTTAAGTATAAGGAAATAAATGTAACAATATAATTATACTTTAAATTTATTTTAGTAAATATAATAAATTAGGGTCACTCTATATCTGATAGAATTGGTCTCACAACTGCACACCTTTCGATGTGGAAAATAGTTTTTTAAAATCAAATATGTTTAGTACTTAGGAATTTTTTGGGTTTAAGTATTGGACCTAGGGATTTAAGGACATAAATTTTGCAATTGATGTCCATTTTTGGTAAACATATAATCATTTTTTAGGTTTTTGTGCCTTCCAAATTAATTCTTGACATTTCTAAGAGTCATAGGTTTGTCAAAATTGAAGTTTTCAAACCACTCACTTTGAACTTGATCCAAAGTGGTGTGATTGGGGTAGAATAGGCTATATTGATGACCTACACACTTCAAATGACCACTTTGTGTTAATTTCACCTGTTCATCATCCCTCATTTATTCTTGATCACTTCCTACTCATTCCTCATCACCCATAATCACTCTCTCATTTATCATTATACCTAATCACTCCCAAATTAAACCTCATTATCCTTCATCATCTCTAATCACTCCCTCATCATCCCTGATTACCCCTCATTGACCCTCACTATCCTTCTTTATCCCTAATCTCTCACTCCTCATCCTGAATCACTCCCTCATTGACCATCACCATCTGTCATCATTTTTAATCAGTCCCTCATCTTCATTAATCATTCCCTTATTGGTTCTCACCATCCCTCATCATCCCTAGTCACTCCCTTATCATCCCTAATCACTACTTCATCATTATTAATAACTCCTTTCTCATCCCTCATCATCCCTAATCACTCCTTTATTGACCTTGACCATTCCTTATTATTTATAATCACTCCCTTGTTATCCCTAATCACTCCCTCATTGACCCCCACCATCCCTCACAATCCCTAATCATTTATTCATCATCCCTCATCATCTCTAATCACTCATTCATCATCCTTCATCACCCCTAATCACTCCCTCATTAACCCTAACCATCCATCATCATACCTAATCACTCCCTCATCCTCCATAATCACTCCCTCATTGACCCCACCATACCTCATCATCCCTAATGACTCCCTCATCATCTCTACTCAATTCCTCCCCATCCCTCCTCGTCCTTAATCACTCCATCCAATACCTTGATGGTGATATTTTTTAGGGTTTTAACAATGTTAGGAGCTACAATTGGAGAGTTGAGTGCTAGCATTAAATATAAGACATAATGATCAAAATGATGTGGAGGAAAATTTGAAACATAAATATTTATCACCTATGAAAAAATATGGGCTTATTAGAAATTATGTAATTGATAATTGAAGATTTACCAAAAAATGAGAAGCAAATAAAACCACCATAACATAAAAAATGGGTAGTAAATATGAGGTTCACCAAACTATGTGATTTCCTGAAACCAATCAATTTCTTTCCATATGAGGACATTTTAGGATCTAAATAATTACATTGAAGGCCTTCTATTTGTATGTATATTGATTAAGACATCATACCAAAGAGTGGAAAATATTTTTAGATGATTAGAATAAGTAGTCCAAGATTGGAAAGTGGTGCTTAATTCATAACTTGAATATTTGATCCAATAAAGAGTGTCACACTATGAGTTCTCTATTTGCACAAATCAAAAAAGTGGGTAAAAGATATTTAGCACTATAAAAATCTAAGTAGATAAAAGATTATGAATGCAATGATATAGTTAGTACTAAAAATATCTCTACTTCCCCCAATAATAAATTATATGAATTAAAAATATTATTTTGTTAACAAATGTAGATCAATGGTGAACCAATATGCTTCATCATTTCTAATGAAATTCATAAGAATTTAATTTCTCCTAAAGCATACTTTAAAAAATTGAAATTGAAATCGATGCATCATCCATAACCATATACTAGTGTATGGTCTAGTGTATTCCTTGAGAAATGGATCACCTAGTAGTGTCACTTGGTGTACAAAATTAATCCTTTTTAAAGATGCAATACATTATGAAATCTCACCATTAGAGGTATGTGATTTTTTACATGTGGCCAACCATATATTTTCCATTGACATGTAGTCTATGAATTAAATCCTCAAATTGTTGTGATATATTGTCATGATCTGAAATACCATATATAGTAGTTTATTCATAAGCTTTCAGTCATTAGTGTCAGGAAGTGCAAGAATATTTTCAATTATATTAATAAGTATACTCTTGATGGTAATAAGTAAATGTATTAACATCCTTATGGCACCATATCATAGTTTGGTTTGTCCAACTATAAAAAATATAAAATAATTGAACCATAATTTGGATGAATATAAGGATATCTTTAAGTCACCTAAATAAGTTCCTAAATATTATACACTAAACAATACTATTTATTTGTTCCCTTAACTACCTCTACCTCAAACCTATTTATACAACATATCATTTCTAGAGAATGAATAGATCAAGTGGTAGATCCATGAAATCATAGATAATGGAGACATCATACCTAAATCATTGTCTTGCAGAATCCTAATTGTGCTTGCACAAAAGAAGGATGGGACATGAGGTTGTGAATCGATTAAAAAAATATTTTAAATATTAAAGTGAATAAATATTATCCTCATATAAATATTAAGACATTTTCACATGGTGTAGAAGTCTTTTCTAAAAGTCATCTTAATTTTGGGTACATCATTGTATTCATGTTGAACCTATATAAATTTGGAATATAGTCTTAAAAATAAAGGAAGGATTGATTGACGAGTTGGTTATGCCTTTTAGGTTAACTCATGTAGCGAATTAATTCATTGAGATGTTGAACAACATCTTCAAGCCCTTTAACTATGCCATTTTTTTTAATCTACCTTGATGACATCCTATTCTTTAGAAAATATGGGATGAACATCTACACCATGTTGAACTAGTGTTTCACATTCTGCACAAACACATTTTTATGATAAGATGAATAAATGTTCCTTTTTCATGCAAGAGATAAAATATTTGGGATAAATTACACACACAAGGAGTGCATGTATGAACTTGAGCAAGATTCAAGTCATACACGAATGAGAAACATCAAATAACTTTGCATAGATTTAAATCTTCATAGAATTAGAAAATTATAAAAGAGATTTGTGTTTAATTTTTATCCTTTGAACAAAGCTACCAAAAGTGGAACCAAATAAAGTTTCATCTAGTCAGTTGCACAACAAAGATAATTTGATGAACTAAAATTGAGATTCTATTTTGTGTTAGCACTTATGTTACTTGACTATAAATTTGGAAGATCATCCAATTCATTTAGTAATAAAATTGACAATCATAAATTGGTATTGACAATACAAGTCCTAGAAAAAGGTTAATTTCTATTATAGTGGATTAAACAACATATGATTGGATAAAAGATACCTGTAGAGTATATACTTACATCAGATGATGAGGGAGTGATTAGGGATAATGAGGGATGGTGAGGGTCAATGATGGAGGGATGAGGGATGGTGAGGGTCAATGAGAGAGTGATTAGTGATGATGAGGGATGAGAAAAGAGTGATTAGGGATTATGAGGGATGAAGAGTTAATGATTAGGGATGATGAGGGATGGTGATAATCAATGGAGTGATTAGGGGTGATAATAAAGCTCATAAATTGATCTTGATCGAGTTTTCATGTTTGATCAAAATTTAGTAAAATCATTATGTAATATAAGGAAAGATCAATAAGAAACCCTTTGGAGGATAACATAATAAATTAAATAAATAAATAAATATGATACATTTTTATGGTACCAAACTAGAGGGTTATTACAATATATTTGATATATAGGTGTACTATAAATGGTACTACACAAATATTTTATATCCAAGGACGTCATAAAAACATGTCAAGGACCCCTATGCTTGATAAGACTAAAAATGGAGTAGACAATGATAAAATAATTGACCTTGTAGCACTATATACCTAATAGTATTATGTGTATGTCCATCAAATGTTTTGATGATTTTTGTTATAGCTTGTAAATCATGCTCTGTATATCCAAGAGTGTGAATAAGTGTCACTAGACATGCATTTTCACTTGACCCATTTTTATCATGCAATTATGTATAGGTTTTTTGTTGATACAAGCTTGAATAAAGAGTGTATGTTCGTCTAAAACATCATCACCAACTTCACTATTATTAAATGTGATCATAGGACATGGTGTTGATCTACCTATAAGTGTACCAATAATACCATTTATTGCATGTCCATATGTTAAAGGATGAGGATGAACACTATACGCATGATATACCTCTAAATTATATGTATTTTCTATAGTGTCATGGTTTAGAAATGGATTACTGAATATTTTAAACTTTACATTGTCATTTTGTTGTGGTATAGCCTCCTTTATGGGTGAGCTTAGATCAATAGCATTATCATCAATAAGATCTCATATCTTATGTCTTAGCCTATACCATTTATTTGTGTAATGTCTAATACATATGCGGTAATCATAATATACATTATTGGCAAATCCCTTGTGTTGAGATTTAGTCATATCAACCTCTAATGGTAGAGGGAGAGATATGAGATTGAAATCAATTAATTTTTGTAACAAAACATGAGGAGGTGATGATAACCTTGAAAATTGCCTCCTTGGTGGAGTTTCCAATTAAAGCTTGTTCATTTGTTGTGATATTGCATTGACTGCTACTTTTAATTCATTCTTGATTTCATTAGATTTGACCTTGTAGCTTGGTTTGATTTGAAACATGGTAAATGAAATAGTTGTATTATTTGGTGCATATTTTAGTTTGTTCAAAGTTATGATCTTGACTTCTCGTTATTTGACTGTATTGCATAATTCATCAATTTTTTTGAATTTGTCAAACATGATAGACTCATGAAGTGGTGCTAGCAAACTTTGTGTGAAGATATCTTATAACTCATTGTCTACCATAGAATTGGTCATATTAGCTAGCATAGTCTTGTATTAGAGAACATATTCATTGTTTGGCTCATTGGACCCTTACATGAGTTTTGTAATTTGTGAAAAAGATAGTTTTTCATCAATTTTCATAGAGAAGTGTGTTAAAAATTGATCTGCCAAATAGTTTAATGCTTTAACTGATTAGAGTGGAAGATCATAGAACCATCACAAAGAATTTTTTTTAGGGTTTATGAAAGAGCTTGGTTAATAATTAGTCATTTTATACATAATCCATGCATGTTTTGTGAAATGATCAAAGATGTTGTTTGGGATCACATTGAACTTCATTGAGAGGTAGCTTAGGAGCTACAAAACTTGTTGGTAACATGTAAGATGTTATCTCTAGTGCAAAAAGATTATGAAGTACAGTATTGGAATCCCTTAAATGATTAATTCTAGAGACACATTGCTTTAATTATAATACTTTAACATGAAGTTTGGTAACAATTTTCTCAAGGGAGTGTAAATCAGGAAAAATTGGTGGTGGACCATGTGTAGTAATCAAATAAGGTGTGTATGATGCCTGTGTTGAAATAATCATACTAATATGTTGGAAACCTTGTGAAGCCCCCATACCTAAGGATGATGTCACATATGTAACTAGAGATGTGAATATAGAAATAGAAGTAAGTATAACACCTAAAGTGGAATTATTAACTTGATTGAGATCATAATATGGATCATATTGCTCTTCTAATGCACAATATTGAGCCATTTTCATTTGTTCATCTGTTAAAATCTATAGTCATGCATCAATATTGTGTGGATTGGAATTAAGATATTTAGTAAATTCTTTGTCAATATTTCATCTGATTGCTCTTTATTAGCTTTATTGGTCTCAAAAGTGATGATAAGTCCATCAATATGATACATAATATGCCTTGTAATATTTGAAATGTATAATTTTTCTTATTCCCAAGTCATACTTGATTTATTTTTTTGCCTTAATAGTGTTTGTATTCTAGGAGAATCATGGCGTGATATAGTATTGCAACAATAGGAGTTGATGAAGGCTTGAGATTGTACATTATCAATTTTAGCCTTTTGTGACATTTGAATTTGATTAATGCCAATATATAATGAATCCAAATAACACCTTGTAAAATAGTATAGAATGTGATTATGAACCTCACTAGCCAGATCAAAAGATATAAACATAATTCATTCATTATGGCCATGATTTGATTGTGAGACTTTGAATTTGCAAATGGTATTAGGGATGTAACTAGATAGGGTGTGTTTAATTTTTGGGCTCTTAAATATATTGATCTTAGTTGTAAATAGTGAACATGGCTCAAAGGGGCACTAACTACAGAGGATTCCACCATCTCGTAGCCACACTATCCTATGTATGAGATACATTGAAAGTAATTAAATGGGGATAACACTTACTGGTGCACAATAAAACCAAATGGTCAAGAGGATTCGTATGGTTGACAAAGATAAAACCTAGGCATTTTTTGAGATATCATGAGGTACATGAAAATTGAAATCCATATATAGTGTTGTTATATGGCTTGAGTATTAGAGAAATACCCCTCACACCATGGCTCAAGTAAAACTAATGACTAATTTTCTTAGGGATGGCAATGTCTATGAGTTTTAAAACTACTGGAACATAGTTCTAGAAAGCAAGGAAAGAAAGAATTTGAAAACAAATAAAAGAAAATATCTTTGTGGTAAAAAATCAGGAATTCAATTTGAAAATCCTAGGTCAAAGATAAATCCTATAGAAATTCTCAATCAAATCATTAAAAGATGTTCAAATTTATATTTAGTGTATGGGAATCATGAGTTAAAATAGAACTTTAGAAAATAATTGATAAATCAATACTCAAAAAAAGTACAGCCAATACATGTGTGAATATCTTAGGTTCACCAATATGTTTTACCCTATTTTTATTTGACAATGTAAATGTTGTTTAATAGGTATAAAAATTTGAAATATCAAAATGCTAAAAATATACAATTTACCAATAATTTTGATTGTAACTTGTTAAATATATTAACATGCTATTTTTGGAAAACACTAGGAATAAAATGACTTGGATTATATATGGGTTCCTAGTTGACTATAATTGGTGTCTGATAGTGAAAATCAAGGTAAAAAATAGTTTAACCTCTTTAAATCAGGGACATAATCTTTGGATATGTCTAGATAGGTTCACACTCCCTGGATAATAGTGCAGGCTATTTGTATCTATAGATTACAAACTTGTTTGAATTGACTATGATGAAATTGTGATTATTCGACATTTTGCACCTATGTCTACTAAATGACCCGAGATGTTTCAATTATATAGTTTATGCATATAAATCATTGGTTTCTTTATCTTCACTTTTAAAAACCTAGTGGTCTTTATGAGAGATAGAAACTTGAAAAAAAGAAGGGTAAGGGTAATGGGTTGAGGTGACCCCAATCATCCACTTGATGATTAACCATTTCCTATGTATCTAGATACTCCATGGAAGAAATAAAGCCACATGTAGCTCTCCCACATAGAGTGATTGTGTAATTTTTGTCCTTGAATATATGTATGTGACTAAAATTTTGGCCTAAATACCTGACAATGTTAGCTTTTGACTTGATTTGAAATGCTTCAAACTTGTCTTGTGACTAGTTCTAGTGAATGAGCTTGAATGTAGAAAGAATATGGTAGATTTGTTTAATGTGCAATAATATATAATTTCTCAAATAGATAGTTTCAATTTATTCATCAAGTCCCTTATAAACAAGGTTTTATTTCCCTTATATAGTGAGCTTTTTGAGTAATATCTTTTAACTAACCTTGAAAAATGTGTGGAAAGACCTAAATTAATATTTAAAATTTTGAAATGAGTTATTAATTGGTGTGGGGACAAGGTTGATCTAGGTGGATAGGTTTGTAGTAACACACCTATCTGCCTAGGGTGGACCTATCCTGAAGAATCGAAGAAAGCTATCCTAAGGTTGGTAGAAGTTTGAAAGTGATATAAGGAGGTTTGAGCATTGACTTGTAAATTCTTGTGTATTAGTGATGATGAATAGAGGGTCAATCCTAGATATAAATAACTTTATTAGGAATGGCAAATAAGAGTCAAATATTTAGGCATAAGTGAAGTGGTTTAAAATGTGTCAAGAATTAACATTGTCAAGTACTTAATTCCAGATTTAAGTGTCTATAGTATGTTACCTATGTATAAATAAGCATATTAATATTTTATAAGCCTCGTGATACCCCCATACCTAGGGATGATGTCACATATCTAACTAGAGGTGTCAATATAGGAATAGAAGAAATAGTAGAAACTAGAACACCTAAAGTGGAATTATTAACTTGAAAGGAGTGATAAAGTCCACGAAATAAATCATATTGTTCTCCCAATGTATAATCTTGAGCCAATGTATTTTGTTCATCTCTTGAAATGTATAATAATCCATCAATCCTATATGGATTGGCATTAATATATTCAATGAATTACGTGTCATTAATTTCATCAATTTTTTTTGTATTAGCTTTATTAGTCCAAACAATCATGATCAATCCATCAATAGGGTGTGTTGTATACATTGTATAATACATAAAAAGAGTAAGAGGAACAAAATGAGTCATGCACACCCTTTGGTGGGTGGTGGTGATAGGTAATAGCTCATATTGGATATTTCAACAAAATGAATTGAGGAAGGCTTCATATTGTAAAGTATTCATTTTAGTCCAATTATAATATTTAAATTTGATCCCTGCAAATATATAATGAATCAAGATAACACCTCAAAAAGTAAATTGAAATGTGATAATGAACTTTATGAGCTAGATCAAAAGATAGAAGCAAAATTCATTCACTATAGCCATGATTTAATTTTGAAACTTTGAATTTACAAATGATAATAAAGGTTTAACTAGGAAATATGTGTTTGATTTGTAAGCTCTTAGATATACTGATCCCAAATGCGAATAGTAAAAGGCCAAAAGGGGCACTAACTATGGAGGATTCCACCATTCCATAACCACACTATCTTGTCTCTGAGGCACCTTGAGAGTAGATTTTTAAGGTTAATAACTTACTGGTGCACTACAAAACCAAATGATCAAAGGATTCCTATGGTTGAAAGCAAAAAGACTGCACTTATGATATGCTTGTTAGGTATATGTAAGATAAAGTTTGTATATAGTGTTATCTAATGGCTTGAGTATTAGAACAATATCCCTCACACTACGGATCAGGTAAAATAGATGTCCACTTTTCCTTATTATTTTTATACCTACTGGAATGCAAATATAGAAAGCAATAAAAAGTAAAAAAATGAAATTGAAAACCAATAAAAGAAAAGATTTTTGTGCATGGAAAACAAGAATTCAATCTAAAAACCCCAGGTCAAAGATAAATCCTAGAGCAATGATCAATCAAATATTTGAAAGGATGATTTGATTTCTCTTTAGTGTATGAGAATCATGAATTTAGTTAAAGCCCTAAGACAAAAATCTAAAAATCAAAGCTTGAGCAACAAAAGGGTTCACCAACATGTTTTACCTTGATTTTGATTTAACAATATTTAATAGGTATAAAACATTGAAAGATAATTTAGATTGTAATATATGTCATTCAATCATAAATTTGAATCTAAAGTATAATTAATTGAAATTGATTGATAAGTGGCATATACTAAACATAGTAAGTACAATCAATAATAAGATACTTAGCTTTTTTGGTTTTTGGTTGATTATAATAGGTGTCTGATATTGAAAAACATGATAAAATAGGCTTATGACAACTCAAGTTTTGAAACAAAGTCTACAACTACATCTAAACAAGTCCGTGATTCGTAAATAGTTGCATACTGTGGCCTTGTTTGTTGACTGCAAATTTATTCGTTGTGAAAGTGATGAAATTATAGTCTCTACCATAAAGGTCTACTTCTATTAATTTGATTGGTATGTTCTAATTTTGTTAATGTCATGCACAAACCTTTGTTTTCCTTTTATTTGCATTGAAAATACTAGGTGTACTTATGAGAGTTAAAAACCTACAAAAAAGAATGAGAAGTTTAATGGGCTAAGATGACCTCAATCACCCATGTTGATGATTGATTGTTAACTACGCATCCAAATAATCTAAGTAAGGAATCAAGCCACACATATTTCTCCCACCTAATATGATTTTACAATTGTGTTCTTTCATTATATATATGCAACTAATAATTTGGATTTTATACTTGACAATGTTAGATCTTGACTTGATTTGGAATACTTCAGACTTAGCTTGTGACTACTCCTAGTAATTGATATTTTAATTTGGGAAGAATGTAATCATTTTTCTCAATGTATATTATTGTATGAGTGCTTAATATATTATGCCAAGCTCTAGGGACATATTTTGTAAGTAATGATTGACCTTTGATTTGTATTTTTAGGAGTTTAATTGAATAATTCCCTTTAGCTTACTTGCAAAATACATGGGATGACCCATATGGATATTTAAAATTTTAGAAACTAGTCATTAAATGGCACATGGATAAGGTCATGCTAAGTGGACAAGTCTGTGACAATGAAACTTTCAGTAAAATGTAGACCTATCATAGAAAAGTAGGATCAATTGGTTTGAGACTTAGAGCAGTCTAAGAGTGATATAAAGTGGTTTATGTAATGATTTGGGAATTCTTAAGTAGTATTGATGGTGAACAAAGGGGTTGATCCCACATATAGATAAATGGCTAGATGAATGGTGAATAAAATTCATATATTTGAGCATATGTCAATTAGTTCAAGACAAGTCAATAATTAGCAGTGTCAAGTACATATGACTAGATTTTGTTATCTACAATTAGAATGTTAACTTTTATCTGTATTAATTATGAAAATTGATGCAATTATTTTTGCACTTGGACTATAGATTTAGAAAAAAAATGAAGGGAGTGGCTTATAATTTCCTTCACATATTTATAAAGCTTTGGGTTATGTTGATGTCAGATTTATTCATTTTTTAATTTCAATGCATTGCAGGTAAAATAAGTTGTTTTCAATGTGCACTTGACTGGTATATATCAGAGGTTGAAATTGTAAGATGGATAGGTGTAGGGTCCTTTTTCTATGGTGTATACCACCTGTATATATTCCTTCTGTGTATTTATTTTTTTGGACAAAATGGGATGTGGTGTGTGTTTGGTGACAATAATGAAAGTTACAGCCTTGTGTTTATTCAATTTAATGACAATAAATTATGACCACTAGATTCTCATTATAATCCCTTATAATGGCATTGAGTAAGATAAACCATCAACTGTGAAGATGATAATGTAAAATCTCACACCTTTAGATTGAGCATGACTATTAGTAACATTGTTATCATTGAGCTCATTATAACAACCTAGCAAATTGAGGCCAAGCTCAATAATAAAATGGTCTAGTAACATTAAATTCAAATTCCAAAGAACAAAAAACATGTTATGCATGCCCATCAGGACCAACATCAACACTGGATGGTCCCAACATGGAAGCTCCTACCACCTTGCATACCACCATGGCACTTTGTAGTCCACAATTCATAGATTTGCCATAGTTGAACATCCCACATCATTATTCTTAGGACATTGAGTGTTTACATCTCTTGTGCTTGCTTCCATTCTTGTGTCTAAAGAATTTAATAGAGGAAATTTATTTTAAAACTCTATTAAATCTCAGGATTAGATTTTGTAAACCTCTACTAAATATAGAACTATAGAGCTTATCTAGTTTTGGAAGATTTAATGATGTTGTAATCGAATTTAGCTGAGATGAATGTATAGGGTAGAAAAGAATTTGGAACTATGATTTTTTCCGCTTTCACTTGATAGAACTTGGAGTTTTGAAACTACAAATATAAATGTCTAAGCTTAAAATTTTGATGAACCATATTAAGTTTTGTGATTAGTAATTATTACATGTTATACATGTATATATTTTAATCAATTCAAACTATTAATTGGCATTGGAAAATGTGCAACCAAAGCAAGTGAAATATTTGTTCATATTCTTAACTTGTAACATTAGCATTGTAATTTATACATGTTATAAAAAAATTAAAATTAAATAGTTTATTTTGTTTGTATTAGCTGAACTCGGGCGATGTGACTAATTTTCTAATAAAATTTAGTATTATGGAACCTAATTTTTTTTTAATTTTTTACATTGACTAACAAAAAAGTAGTGGTAAATAATGTAGTGGTAAAAATGTAGTATGACAAAACATCGTGAAGAAAAAATGTAGCAAGGAAAAAATATAACGGTATTGGTATTGTTGTGAAGATAACACAAGTTTCAACTAAAGGTACAAACTCAAGAAATCACATTTTCCTCTGTTATTTTACTTGTAAATTTGGTGCATTACTTTTCCACCATGAAATGTTAACTACTATCACCAAACTGAACTAGACAACAAATAAACAATCTAATAATCACTAAAATGTCCCAATTATGCTCTTTGCGACATTTTTATGACATTACCAAAACCACTACATTTTTCCTCACTCTGTTTTGTCCTTGCGACATTTTTATTATACTATATTTTTGTCACACTACATATTTATCGCTACATTCTTTACCACTACATTTTTATCTACTACGTTATCACATAGAGCCTAGCTCGTAGCTGACAATTCAAACTTATAGAATACAAAGTCAAGGGATGTGCAAAGAGTGGACTTTTCTTGTTGGTTGAGATTTAATATCTTAATATGAAATCTTGTCCCCCTACAAAAAGAATTGAATGCAATTTAAGATTTAAAAATATTGTGGGTGTTGTCAAATTAAATAACTAAAGCAACTTGTCATGCACGGTAAATTATCCATTCCTTTTGCCAAGTTGGTTTTAGCTATCGACTAGTTCAATTATTATGTTTCTACATCTTAATACAATACATTGCTATATTAAACAACACAAATTTCTTGCCATTATAAGGAAAAAATTAAGACTTGAAAATGCATTTTTAATTTACACGAAATAGAAAACATGCTTAATTTATTGGTGAGTATTTACCTAATACATTATTTTAATGTAATTTTTCTTAATGCAACATCTACTTTCTCACACTTACATCTGGACTTTGAAAATATTTATCCACTTCCTATTCAGTTTTTATTTCTTTCCTACATGACCAAATTATAATGCTCAGAAGATTATGACCATTCTAACTTTTTATTGGTTAGAATATCAAACCACATACACATGCCTAACATGAAAGGGAGCCTAATAGACACAATTTGGAATGGGGCATTAGTAGTTTCTTCAGTATTTTCTCACCACTAGTAAACATATATAAAAATAGATAACCATAATTAATTAATATTCTTAACTATTTGATGAAGTATTGATACTTTCATGCTTTATTTCATTCATATGTATATATTTAGAATTGTATACCCCTATGAAGACTACCATTAGTAATACAAGTAGGATTTTATTTGAAATTCAAAATTACGAGGCTAAAAATTATACATAATTCTAAAAGTGAAATGGAAGGACAAAAATCAAAGGCAAACCAAAAAAAGGAGAAAATGTTGTCCCTTGTTAATTCATGCATAAATATTTTATTTTCTGTTACCCGATGTGATCTCTTGGATGTCAACGTTACCATGGACAAAAATATAAACTGTATTCTCAAAAAGTAGAAGGAAGGATAAAGAATAAATAAAAAACAAAATTAGGAAAATTGTTCCTTTGAAAATTCACATGGAAGAATCCACTTTTAAAATAGTGATAAAGTTACAACTACCTTGTCTTCATTCAAGGTTGGTTTTGAAAATTACCCAAGTACTCTTTAGAGAAATAGCAGTAGAATATTTAATAATGAGATATTATCCACCTTTAATTTATTGTAATCGCTCAATCTTGAGCAAATAAAGGACTGACCACATTTTATCAGAATCAATTACACAAGCATGATTACACTAGAAAATAATAAAGAGAGAATCATTGGAACTTAGAAAAAACAAATTAAATCTAAAGAAAATAAGAGTGAAAATGGTAACATATGCTTTTAAATATTTACTTGGAAGTTAAACAATGACATACATAGTTTAATATGAATATCACTACATTTTTTTCCATTTTATGATTTGGGATCTTGAAGTAAGTTTTTGGCATTATTGATTATCAGTGCATATATAAATTACTTTAGATTCTCTTTACCACTAAGCCTCTTAACAATCATGGGTTTGTCTAATATTTTACCTCCTCTCAATGTTTGATATTGTACTTAGATAAATTGTCATAATCTCCTTACAGAAAATGAAGTTCTATAGAGTATATCCCATTAGGCTATTACCTTGAAAATTTTGTTGGATCCCATATCACCTAAATACTTGCTTTGGAGATATTTTCTCTAGGTCTATCCTTTTACGTATAGATCTTGACATCACTTTTGCCTTGAGAGGTTTGTTCATTTCCTTAATTATTTTTACTCCAACACCAACCCAAAACTTTGGTTTGTGCATTGATCCCCAGGCTATTAGAGGTAATCAATTTTTATCCTCTATGCCTTGCAATAAGAATATCCTCTAGGTGTTTTGAATTGTGCTCTAACTGAGTTGGGGATCTCTAAAACTAGCATGTAGTAGATACATAGAGGTTTTTAATACCAAGAAAATAATTTGAATTTTATATGTTGTTGATAATCATTTCCCCTACCATTCCATAGCACTTTATTCATATTATGTATCAAAATGACAAAAATAATAGGCTAGCTAATTGAATTTATTGCCAAAAAAATATCATCTATGTGTATTGTGTCTCAAATCTATTGCCTACCCCAAGAAAATTAGATGGCTATAGATATCAATGTTTGTTGAATCCATCCAACTGTCCAAGTTAATAGATAATGGAACATAGAAGGTACTGAGAGCTTACTAAAGAGAGACTTAAAAGCCATTGTCTTGTAGTAAAATGTTACCAACATCAATAGCTATTACATGTACGTACCTTTGTTATGTGTTATCAACCTACTTTAACTTGTTGTTTTTTCTTCTAGATGTCAATTGCCTATTGTCATTGATGCCTTCTCCTTATACTGTATGGTTTTATGACCTATTTTACATGTTGGAAACTTGTTTTCTCCAAGTAATCAACCTCCTAGTGTCATATTATCAACACCTTCCCCTAATGTTTGATGAATGTATAATTGATGACCACCATCAATGCTTAAGACTCATTCAAAAACATTTAGTTTATATTTTCCACAACACTCTTTTGGTTGAATAAATGGAAGGTTCACTTTCATTTTATCATTTAATTTAGGTAACAATAGTGTTTGAATGTTGGAATTTATGGGGATTGGATTTCGACTAATATTCAAATTTTTGAAACTTTACATATGCAAAAAAAAGTATGGGATGGTCAAAAATACATCTAACTTACATAACATTTTATTTTTCTTTCCAAATAAAAATTTGTACAGTTTAAGGTGATGTAATAGTTTGTAGGACTATAATTTATTTATACATGTTATATTATAATGTATATTTTAAGGTTGTAAATACTTGTTGATGAGAGATAGATTATTTGGTAAAGTTGGTGGGCTCTCTTTGTCCATCCAAATTGAAATTTTAACAACTGTCATGATGCAATGGAGATTTAATTCTTGTAGGGAAGAGGAATATTTAGATTTTATTAAAATTAGAACTTTGATAATAGTTTTTTTAATGATGTAAACAATGTTGGTTGGGTGGAAGTAATAAATGTAATGTTTGATGTTTATTTGTTTTACATAATAACTTTTAAAATTTCAAGTTGTTATGCCTTCAAAAAAATTCTGTGTATGGACTTCCATTTACAGCGAACCTAGTGGTCCTTTGAAGAGGAGTGCATATTCTTTAAATAGGCATGCCCAAAATATTTTGATTTATTGAAATATCATTTTATTTAGAATGAGTTTTTAATAAAGTGTCATTTGCATTGCCTACATTTTATGGTGAAGAATCCACAAAGCATACAAACATTTTTTTAATAATGGTAATATAGTCTCTTAAAATGGTTGTATGGCCTTTAAATTGTATTAATTTATATCAATTTTGTACATTTAATTTGGTATAAATCAAGTGATATTAATATTTTAATTAACTTTAAAATTTATAATAATATTTTTTAATCCTCAAAACACCTTTTATTTTACCTTTTTAATTCTCTAGTCCCACTATCTAGACCATACACCATATAGTAATATTTCATTTAGAGTAAAGTGTATGATCCAGAAAATTGTTTTCCCTCTCACCTTTTGTTAGATGAGTTTGTTTATCCTTTCAGAAAATAAATCTAACCATTGAAAGTCAACACATGTGGTAATATTGTAAATTTTGAATTCAAATTCACCTATAAATAGACAAGTATTATAATTCATTCAAACACACAAATTATCGATTATTCTTTAGGTATAATTATATTATTGATCATTTTTGGTGCACATTTTTAAGTTATTTATATTTTACAATTTACTACTTTTTAGTATCTTTGTTTTCCACCTAAAGTTCTGATAAATTAGCATCCTCCTATTGAATACAATACCCTAAATTGACTTCATGTTCTTGAACACTCTAAGGCATAAATAAAAAAATATTTGTAAGTACACAAGATTTGTAATACAAGATTTGAAATCAAGAAAATGAAATTTGAAACCAAGCAAACAAAACTTAGAGGTCAAATTTTAATTTCAACCATATTGTCTAGATTATAAGTTCAGTCAAGATATCATCCAAAATGAAGTGTATGGTATGTGCAGCGATCTCTATTCAATTCTAAATTTCTAGGTTGTGATTGTCTTAGCTTTGGGTGTGTATTTATAGGTTAAATGTTCAACAATATTTCTTCAACATTATACACATGTATGTCATTTTTATCCCTATGAACTTATTATATCATTATTTCATTTGTTAATTGTACATTATTTTTGTTTTTTACACATATTATAATTCTTGTACCCTCTCATATAATTAAACTTTTAAAATGGACATGAAGGGAACTTTATGTGATCTTTACAATTGTAATGAAAAAGCAATGTGGAAGAAAGTTGGATTAGTACAACACTTAGTTGCATTCGAAGGTTTATAAAATTGATGATACAAATTAAACATGAAGAAATTTTGTTTTCTCTTGACCTCCAAATGTCCAAATGATTTAATTTAGAAATATCTATTGTGTTTTTCCTCCTTACAATTTCACATATATTAATGAGTTCTCTAGCTAGCATTATATTATCGATTACTTTTGGCATAGATTTTAAAGTTTTTTCCTTTGTGAAATTTACTACTTTTCAACATATTTGTTATCCACATAGAGTTCTGATAAATTAACAACATCCTATTGAATACAATGCCCTAAATTGACTTTGTGTTCCTTAACACTCTAAGGCATAAAGAAACAAATATTATAAGTAGATGACAGTTGTAACACAAGATTTGAGGGAAAGAAAATAAAAATCAAAACCAAGCAAACAAAACTTGGATGTCAAATTTTAATTTCAAACATATTATCTAGATTATATGTTTGGTCAAGAAATCATCCATGATGGAATTTTTTTTTCTCTTGACCTCCAAATGTCCGAATGATTCACTGCAAAAATATCTATTGCATTTTATCTCCTTGCAAGTTAAACTCAAAAAATAATCAAGTACCCTTGATTTAACTATTTTATCAATGTTCTTCACTCTAAGAAGTCACACACCTAGAAGGTACTTGATTTAATAAGATGTATTGAACCCCTATAAAACCATATTGGTATGAAAGTTTAAATCTAGAGGAAAAATTATCTTATATATATCTTTGATCAAAGTGGTTTCAATGCATTTTAATAAACCCATTATGTTTTATAGGATTTTTTTTATACCCTATGTTCTAAGGCCAAATAAATTATTATACAATGAGAACAATGAAATTGCATACAAGCTTTGTATTAAAAAAAATAAAATCTAATTTATTGAAACAACAAGAATAAATTATTATCTTATCAAGAGGATCCTTATTTGTCTTCTTTATATACCATGATTAGAGATGCCTATACTCTAACATTATTCCTTAGAGAGAGAGCTAACTTTAATACACATAACATACATCAATAACTCTTATATGGAAATTATAAAAATTACCTCTTTCTTCCAATGAGCACTAGTGACATGAAGTAACCTGGAAATATTATTATTACATAGGATAACATCTGTAGGCATAACAATCATTGCCTTTTGATTACATGACAACTCATTGTGTTGCTTTAGAATTTAAAGGCAATTTAAATATAATTGATAATGAGCTTCTTAAAGGGGTCCCAACTTATAGACTTAATGATCAAACATCTAATAGCTAATAGTAAAGATGTGTGCAAAATGTGGAAGCATGTAGAACAATTTTTTGATCTTTTAAGAGATGGTGTTCATATTTGGGCCTCTTGACTAAATAGTATTGTGTCTTGGTTACATATAGAAGATATGCACATAATTCATGTAATTTTTTAAGCAAATATATTTAATAGGTCTAGACTAAAACTTGGTAGCCTTTGTTAGTATCTTTTTAGTGTATGACAAAATTCACATTGTGTATATGCAAAATAATCTCTAGGAAATAATTTAAACCTTAAAAATTAAACTTAAGGATTGCATAATCTCTCTATAGTTTTTAATTTTTATGGATGTAAAAAAATGACCATTTATTTCTTCAATTAGTTTATTTTACCTCTCGTTCTACTATCTTGGTTGTTTCCTTTAATTTCTATATTATAATCAACATAAGTTTCTTCGAGTTCATCTCTATTGTTTCTTCCCTTTTTCGATTTTATATGCCTCTAGGCAATATTTCCATTTTTTTATGGATCCTTACTGATGTATTTATGTCTTTAGTGTAGATGTTGAGAAAATCATAGCCAAATCTTGGTCCCCTCATCGGGTCTAGGTCAACCTTCTCAAATAAGAGGAAGGAAAAACATCCTAAACTTAGAAAGGGAAAAAAGAAAGTTTTATTGGCTCCACCCTTCCATGCCACACCAAGCCCCAAAATTGCTTTTCTGCCTATGAATTCGATGACCTCATTGAAAAATTTTATTCCAAAAATGTACGAGGGCCTATGCAATAAAACCCCATTTGCCATAAAGGATTTCCCCACTGGATGTGGTTGGGATGTAACTAGCCTTGATTTTCCCCTTAAAGGCCTCATTGAGGAGATGATTGATAGAAAAATGTTGCACATGAGTTATAAGAATAAGAACTTGAAGAGATGGTCAAATACATTCCCAGTGAGCATGCTAAAAAAACTTATTATACATTACTTTGCATACCACATCAACCTAAATTCCATCACCGATTACACAATTTCTTAATTGCAGTTTGAAAAGTAACTTGATATTTTTTTGAAAAAAAACAAGATGTTCCTAAAAATTATGTCATGGTCTATTATGAATACTTATATTAATTTTCTTACACACTTAGAAATGAATATTCATCACCTCCTTTATGATAATTTTAAACAATAACTCCATTACAAGAGCATTCTCTATTATTTTTGTTGTAATAGATCCTCTTATTAAATTATCAATTGTGATCATACATTTGTAATATTAAACACATTGCTTTGTGTTTTTTTTCCTTCTTTTTTCACCTTCTACTATTGTGGATTGTAACACACATTTTCATTATCAATGTCTAATGTTATGGTTTTTTTTAAAGCTCTAAAAGTAACAAATTTTCCTTCCTTTTATTTATAGTGTCTGTATGTGAAACACTTTACTATTTTGTGCACCTTTGTTGCTCATACCTATCTTGGTTTTATCATCCATACATGTCTTACCTTCTTGCATAAATTTAGATCAACATCCTTTACTAGGAATGAGTTGTTATACAGTGCAAGTCCACATATCACCTAGCAAGAGAAACATTATTATTTCAAATAAAAATGGGAACCTACCCTTTATGAATTTAAAAATAGCATCCCATTATTTGTCACATAGGACCAACCAATCATTGTTTGTTTCTGACTTTTTAATCACATAAATGAATATACATTTAAAATTAGTAATGTCAACAATGTTTTAAAAGTTCTTCCTGACAAGTTTGTTGATGTTATTTCTAACTTTGTCATATCATAGTTGGATATATTTTGAAAAATTGTAAAGTTGTTCTTAAGAATTTTACAATTGTCATGCACATTTTATAGTTCTAAATTTGTTCTTAAGAGTTTTACAATTGTCATGCACATTTTTCAGTTGTGGTCTTAAATAATTAAATAGTTTTTATTTTTTTAATTAATTAAATGGGGATTTTATCGACCTACATTTTATTAGGATATATTTTACAGATTAATGATATCAATAAAATCTATAAAACTAGAAAATAATATTACAATTGTCATAATATTTCTATAATTGTAATTTAAAATTAGCATACATATCTTAAATTAATCTATGTAAAAGATACCGAGATATATCAATTCGCAAGGTTCCCTATTCCACTTATGTCACAAATTCGATATAATATAGGTGCCCTGAGATTGATATCTCTCAACATCTTTTACATAATTTTATCTAAGATAGGTATGCTAGTACTTATATATTACCAAAAATACATGCGAAAAATGTCATTTTGGATGGACAATGACTATTTATGGAGGTCATTTGAATAATGCTAAAATATACATGGATATAAATCCCACAAAAATTAATATCTAATATAGAATACATTTATATATTACTATTATAATGTATAAATATTAATCTATAATACTATATATTAATATATAATATAAATATATACTATAATATTATATGTATATAATAATATAATAGTATATTATATTATATATGATATAGTATACTATATTTTATATATATAGACAAATAGATAGATAGTGTTTATACTAGTAAATAAATATAATATAGTATAATTTTATTATATTAGTATTCATTTTTTCTTCGTCTTATTGATTTTAGAGTCGTCTTATTTGGTTTTATATAGTTAAATCAATTAACATTTTCATTTACCTAGTTTTAGACCCATTTAAATTGATACATGATGCATTCTCTACATTTTTAGAAGAGCCATTGGTTATTCGACATCTATTTTTATTGAGATGACACTTGTTTCCATTTATATGACACATGTCTCAATCATGTATTAAGTAATTGAAATATTTTGGTTGAAATTACAAATTGAATTTACATGTGTCATGTCATCAGATTATGTACATGTATATGTGTCGGCTTGTTCAAGTCTATCACCTAAAATACCTTGTCATTGCCCCTCACCATCATTGTCCAAATCAACTTGAAATATTTCTCCACTTTCATGTTTTGTATGGCCTTGAATTTCCCTACCACTTTGCCATTGCTCAAACTCACTATGAATGGAACATTTTTTCCTTACACAAGAATATACACATCAGATTAAGGAACACACCACCTCATTTTTCATCATCATCTCTACCAAAAATATTAAATTATTGTTGTTTAATGCTTCATGCATAAAAGATGATACATGGTCAATGGTCATGGATTTTGAGTGAGGTATGATTTTTGATTTACATGGATTTAGTTTACAAAATACTCCACCAAAACATCAATAAACACCCCTCCTGGTGTAATTTTCACCTTTGGGAAATTTTTCATATATATGATGTTTTTACTTTTACAATTCTTAGTATACTTTTAATTTGTAAATTTTACATTTAAACTGAATGAAATACATTTATTGTTATGAAAATGAGAGTCTGAATGAATTTTACGTCGAGAGGTATTTTATAATGGTATTTGGGGGTGGTGGTGGGTTGTAATGTAACGAGTGAGTCTACCTTTAATTTTAACTTTAAATTTGACGTCCATTTGACCGTTAATTTTTTTCCTTTTTTAGAGAATTCAGTCAAAATATTGTAATGTCTTGGTCGTATGATAGAATTTGGAACCCCCATATGGAAAATGTCTATATTAATTAGAAACATAAATAACAAGGGCACATAGCTCCAAGTCCCTGTGGGAGGTAGAGGTTAGATTTGGTGGTCATTTATAAATTTTATTTTAGCTGATTAGAAAAAATCTTAAAGTTGTTGGCTTCGATAATTGTAGGCACTTTATTTGAAATAACTTTTTGTTGAATGGGAACAAAATTCAATGTTGCAGATGTTAAATCAATTTTTTTGTCTCTTGAGAGGTATAAGCATTTATTAAATTATTTGAAAACATAACCAAATGATATGAATATTTCATATGTTTTAGTACTAACTCTGTTGCCAATGGATTGTGTTGGGCCCTATACAAAATAAACATATAATTACATAGGACGAAGGTGTTATATTAACAATGTCTAGTGAATTAAAAATATATTATGCATACTCAAGGGAGTACTTTGCTTATCAGATATCTCAAAGCATACACAATATAATGTGTGACCAAATATAAGTATTTTTTCTTGAATTGTATATTGTCTCTCAAATTGTTCAAATTTTAGTAATTTAAAGGTCAAGAGATGTTTACAAAGAAATATGATTCTAGGCATTATGTAAACAACAAAACTAAAGGACTAATAAAACATTTTACAAACAAATTGAGTATGCCCACAACATAGCACTGCCCAAAAATATCCCCTCCTCAATGATGAAGCTATTGAATTCCTTGTCTCCATAAATGGAGAAGGATTTGAAAATTACACTAGAGATAATTTGCACAAGAAGAATACATGAATCAATACTAGACAAATATAATTGCATAAGGCAAATATCATGACAAATAAAGTCTAGTCTGTATTGAGACATGTTTTGACTAGTTACCTCCAAGTTGAATTAATCAATTCATTTATAACGTTTCAATGCCAATGACTGAATATGAAAAAGATTAAAGTCTTGTTATCAAGTGTTTTACTTATAAATTCATTTGAAAATGAGCTTCATTTGTTTCTTTTCAAATTAATACTAGTGAGATGAATATTTCATAAATTTGAATGCCAGTTTCAAAACATTCAAAAACACATTTGGTCTGTTGCATCTTCAGAATGTATGAAAAAATTACTTTCAAATATTCAACATAGATGCATGTAACATGTACTGAATAAGAGTCATGTGGTAAATATACAAACATGTGTACATAATGCTAAACAAGAAGGCTATAAGAAAACTTTAATTATGGCTAAAATAAGGCATTGGTGTTTGTTGTGGTCAATGCAACCCCTTTTTTCACTGAAGAAAAGGGGGATACCTCTAAATATTCTCAACTTGGAAGTTTCCTAGACTCCAATATTTTTGCCCTTGGTCACAAATTACATGAGTCTTTTAACCCTCATTTCACCTTGATTTATTGTGTATTTCATAACATTTGTAGTGAGAGGTAGCCATCAAGATCTTTTTGTTGTTTATGTTACTGACAATGCATCCTTTTTATGTCATAAAATCAAAACCTCCTCATACTTATAATATTTTGTACTAACTATTTCAAAGAATTATTAGTATGTGGGTTTTCCCAAGATGATGAAAACTTAGAATTCTACTTGGAAACTCATGAAGCTTCATTGATGGACATGTAAGATTTCATTCGATTACATGCCCCTTTATCTGACTTATTCACTTTTTTAAAATCTTTCAGTAGAGCCTGACAAATGAAAAAGTGCCATGTATAAATTGTCAGACTTGCCATTCTCCTAGGAGTGTCATAGTTGTCAAATCCATAGGAGAGACCAACGAATGATAAAGTCCCATGTGGAACATGTCAGACTTGTCAATCTCTTGGGAGTGTCTGAATTATCAAGTCCTTGGAGAGCCTATTGAATGAGAAAACATCAGGCAGAACCTGTCAAACTTTCTAGTCTCTTGGGATTTTTAGAGTTGTTAAATCCCAAATAGAGCCCGTTGAATGAGAAAGTGCCACATAAAACCTACCAAACTTTCCATTATCCTAGAAGTGTCAAAGTTATTAGATCCTTGGGAGAGCCTGATGAATGAGAAATCACCACGTGAAACCTATCAAACTTGTCAAACTCTTGAGAGTGTTAGATTTATCAAAGCCTCGAGAGACACCCATGAATGAGAAAGTGCCACGTGGAACCTGTCAAACTTACCAATCTCTCAGGGGTGTTAGAGTTGTCAGAGCCCTGGGAGAGCTTGATGAATGAGAAAGTGTCATGAAGAACCTATCATACTTACCATTATCCCAGGGGTGTTAGAGTTGTTAGAGACCTAGAATATCCATGCTCACCAAAGGATGCCATGTGTCACTTTCTGTACAAGATGACAAAAAGGTTGAGGAGCATCCTGATTGATCTAGAAATAAAGTATTATCAGAACTATGAACCAATCATAGAATGCTATGTATCCTCAACAAGCACAAATACCACACTCAAGTACATAAAGGGATAAGGGGATGACATCCTTGAGTCCTACACTTACTTAGCATAACCTGTAGATTAAGTACCCAATCAATGAATGGCATGTGGCTTGACTTAAGGGTACTAAAACTGCCATATAGGACTAAAGTAGGTGTGTGCCTTTCATGCTCCATACATTAATTCATTTAGGTAATTATGATCTAATTGGATAGCTAATAAGCATCCAATCATTATCATAAAATCTAAATTGAGAACCCCATTTAAAAATATATGAGTTAATACCAGATCATGGAATGACTAGGTGGATTGTGCCATTAACTCAAATTTGAATTCACACAAAGCAAGTCTCCATAATTCATTAATGTATGATATCTTTACATATCCCTATAAGTCCTTAGAGCAATCAAGTTTATTGTTACAACTCCCAATTCCCAAGATTTATACTTCACGGTGCTCACTCGAGTTTTTTAGTGTTCCTCTTCAACACAAAATTCCTCACCTAGGTAATTTCACAACTCAAAAAGATGGTTGCATTATCTTCTAACCCCAAGCTGGAGCTCAAAATCTAGGACACCACTTTCTTATCAAATCTAGTGCATTTCAAGAACTACAACAAAGTCTTCAAGCTAATCAAAGATGTGTGGGCACCCACCTATGATGATGATGAGGATCAAACTAAGTTCCTCGATGATACTACATCCCTAGGGAGATCAAGATTGTATAAGGCCATGACTAAACCCGAAGAGTCTCAAAACTCTTGTAGGGAAAACTCATTGAGTTGAGCTAACACCTCTTTATTATTTTCTTCAACCACCAACTCCTCCTTCTCTTGAACTAGTTCTTGGACCACCATGAATAACACCTCTTCCTTCTCTATTCCTTTCTGAACTAATTTCCATGATGGATATGTGTAGGGAACAACCACCTTTTCTTATTTTTGAACGGGTATAAGAGACGGTGGTTTCACAAGAGAGGGCATGCCATAATCAGGGTCAAAGGTGTAGGAAGAGATCCATAGGGGGATGATTTCAAAATATTGAGTGGGAATGGGCGTAGGGGTAGGAGAGGACAAACTGATTAGTTTGGGTTTGACATACTCATCCTCATAATGAGTCAACATCTCCTCTATCAAGAGTATCTATTCCTTCATCTCTTGCTTCTCAACATGTGGATAGTCACCTTCTTTAATGGATGCCCACACACTCCAAAACTTATGCAAAAATCTCCTTATCCCCTCCATGGCATGAATGGGGAATTTTTGTCCAAGTCCAACCTCCTTATTGATTTTCATGATTGTTATCCCTT
Organism: Torreya grandis; assembly: GCA_037957365.1. Taxonomy (NCBI): domain Eukaryota; kingdom Viridiplantae; phylum Streptophyta; class Pinopsida; order Cupressales; family Taxaceae; genus Torreya; species Torreya grandis. The sequence goes on along the minus strand of JARHVA010001648.1, from coordinate 1,170,709 downwards.
GGTCTAATATTTCTTCTCTAATTCTTTACAAGGTTGAATAGGGGCTAATTTGAAACCCTTGAAGGTTAAGATTGAGGCTCTTGGAGGGGAGAGGATACATAGGACTGATTATAATAAGTCTATTGATCTTCATAATATATCAACACACTTTCCAAATCTTTGACCATGCTTGTCAACCACACCTTGTTCTCCCTCTCACAAACTACCCATTATTCATCCTCACAAACTGACCACCTATTCTTGACCAAATGAAGAGAACTCCTTTCCCTTATAGAACATGAATAGGGATGACTAAAGAAATTTATAAACCCCTACCAATCTCCCTTATCAACTCAATATAATCTTATAATGCTTGCTTGAATCCTGACAAGGATGTAACAGGGAAAACATGGTATTGATAAGGGGAATTAGAAGACTGATATGAATGCAAAGGACATTGATCTTGATCATATGCAGGGGTGGGAGGAGGACAAAGGCCATGATAGGGATGATAGGTTGTTTGAGGGCTACTTGGGGGGAACACAAACATTTTTAGATTGATAAGTGTAATGTTGAGGTAGAGAATAAGCATATTAATCAAAATATGGTTGTTTATACATACTAAATAGTAATTATTAGGAACTTGGGCTGCTTATACCAACTAATGAAATACTTGGATTTGCCATTGATGTTTACACACATGCCTCTAAAGGCTGAATGGATGAAGAAAACATCAAAACTCTTCACTCAGTGAATAACGTAGTCCCACCACGCATGCTAAAAACTATTGTAGCATAGAATTTCACCCTTGTGGGAGATTTTTTAAGGCTCTCTCACTCCCATATACAAAATGGGAACAACCCCAGGTTGTGGGTATCCTATGATGGGGTTGAACCTCTATGTTATGGGCCAACTCCCTAGGTGTATCATTTAAGCTCTTAGTAAGCTGATTATATGACTTAGGAAAGGGTTTAGAAGGGTAAACGGAAGAAATTAAAACATAAATAAAGGTGATACACCATAGAATGATACTCCAACTACATTAAAACACACACAATTGAATCCAAAATATCTACCACTCACACAACCCTAACACTACTGAGGTTGCATAAGTAACTCTTCAAAAAGCTTGTAGAAATGGGTTAGAAATGAAGGAATGGACTCATTCACATCAGACCTATGACTGATAAACACGACTCAAGACCTAAAAAATCAAATCTATCATGCACAAAGGTGAAGGGAGAGGACAAAAATCAAGGGGATAACTCCCACCACATGATCCTCATCAAACAAACCATAATACACACAAAGATGCAAGCATAGTAGAAGGTAATCAATCTTATTAACTTTAATAGGCTATCTCATTACAAAGTTCGGCAAAGTTTCCCCTTGCCAAGGCATGAAGCATGCCTCTCAAAAAGAAATGAGAGGCCTTAAATAGAAAAGGAGAGAAGGAGAGGGGTAAAAGGGTCCCAAAAAGACTTAAATCCACTTGTAAGTGTTCACACTACTCATCCCGATGTAGGAGATATGGGGATCCTCTTGCCATGCTTTAGCTCCTCAATTTGGATTTCACTTGCACCTTTTTAATTCAAAAGGCATAAAAAATCATAATATTTCACATTAGAGCACTTTATGTTCTAATTTCAACTTGACTTAATGATTTCATTCTCTCATCACTTGGACAAAAGTCTTCAATCCTCTAAAAGCTCTATCTAACTCCTTTTAACCCTCCCCACTTGCATAACATACCATACTTGACCATTAGCATCTTTTAGAAGTTACCCTTGACCATTAGAATATTTTAGAAGTCACCCTTGGCCATTAGCATCTTTTAGAAGTCACCCTTGATCACTAGCATCATCTAGAAGTCACCCTTGACCACTAGTGGTTAGTGAAGATAACATCTTTTGCTTGGGAGAACATAAAGTAAATTGAGTATAATTTCATGTTGAAATTTATCCCTTTTCCTCTTTTGGACATCATTATACCTACAAAACATTTCCTTTATCTTGTACTCCACCATTGGAGACCCTTTGAGAGCCTAGGCCACCATGAGATCCTTCACCCTAAAGCTTGCCTATGAGCTAAAATCTTGCTAGAGTCTCCAAAGACTTGAATATGTATTTTGAGGAGGTCTTATTACATCTTTGGGTCATGCCATGGCCATTAATACACCTATAACTTTTCTCAAGGCTCCATTAATGGAGGCCAAACCTGTAATTTTTTATTCAGAGGCCCAAAACTAAATTTTTTGAGTCCTTACAGGTAATGATGGATTCAAGGAGATAATATAATACCATTGGATGAAATTTTATGGGTATTATAACCTCTACAAACCATTTAAACATATTCTCCTTTGGAGCACCTTTGAGAAGGTTACAAAAATAGCCAAAAAGAGCCTCAAAATAGCTCATACATACAAAATTATCTCTCCAAATAAACCCAATATATGCTTATTAGAGATATTTCATGATTTAAAATGTATTAAATGTGAAATTAGTGCATAAGAATTCATTTTAATAATCTTGGAGCCAATTGATCCACTAGAGAGGGGTTTGAAGGGTTTTTCCAGCAATTTTTCAGTCTTAATGATTGTTCATAAATCTCAGGACCTTAAATAACCTAAATCCAAAAAAAATTTCAAGTACATAGGGATAATTAAAACATACTAAAATCATTTTACCCAACTCCCTATGTAGTGAAATATATGAGCATCTAAAGTGGGGCTCAAACTGGGTGTCAAGACTTGAAAAGTTTTAATTTCTCCTTGGGAGACTAATAAGACTTTTACATTGCCTTCCTCTAATTTAAAACACATTTATAATACCTGAAAAAACTCCATCAATCATATTATACTTCAAAAAACTTTGAAACTAGCAAAAGATTCAGACCTATGCACACAGGCATGTGTTTTGCATACTTTAACTATCCCTCAAGGGCATCCTTGTATGAAAACAACAGTGTGCACAATCTCATCAGGTGTATAAAGACATATAATCACTTTTAAATACCTTAAAACACTCCTAAAAATTCAAAAAACTTATGTTATACCTGTATTTTTTCAAAAACCTTTTGAGCTCCAATGGTGGTTATCAACGGACAAGCACATGGATGTGACAAAATAGCGGATATATCCCTTATGTATGTGGAAAACATAAGATTATTTATGCTTATAACCACTCATGAACATCATTTTTACCAATTTTCATAGTTGGATATCACCTGTAGAGATCAGTAGATGAATTTTTCTCCAAATTTGCTAGTGGGCTACTTGCGTGCATGACTGATTATGACTGCATTAAGTCTAATACAAAACATAAATTGGTTTACATATTATATTTTACTAACCAATATTATGGATAGATATATCAACTCATGATTATCATATATACCAAATTTGAGAACTTGAAACCACCTGTAGGTGTTCCAAAAATACCAATTTCTTCAAGGTTATCAATAGTTGCCTGAGTTTTCATGGCCTCGGGGCTTGAAAACTCCATATAAATACTCAGGACTCTTTAGGTGGGCCATACCCTTTCATAAATACTAATCTCATCCCCTGAGACCCTTGGGATCTCCCTAAAATAGCGTGATAAGATTTGCCACCTTTTAGGCCTAGTAGGTCTAGGTGTGTCTTTATGCTAAATTGGGCTAAAATGAGCCTCTCTTGGCCTGATAAATGTGTTTACATCATGATAATGGATCTTAGGGATAATCCTGAGCACATTACATCCCATAAATTTCCCCTTTGACCCCTAAAATTCTCACTTTAAGATCTAGTTTTGAGCAAAAACTCCATTAATGGAGATATGAGAACTTGAAATTTCTCTTTGAGAACCCTCCTCTGATATTATTTGGACCATATGAGCATTTTTATGAGGTTTATTAATTTTTTTAAAGCATCCCAACATGTTTTCAAAAGCATCATGCACCTAAAACATCCATTTTCTTCTTAAAGCTCCATATTAGATCTCTCATGCTCTTCCTGAGACCCTATTTTGGATTGGGGGGTTCAAATGAGTTCTAGGTCTCACCAAGCTCTATTTTTGGATTAATTGGATAGGTATAAATGGTTTATACCTGGAAGAGTTTTGAAAAATCATAAAAACATCACCATGCTCTCAAACAAAAAATAATAAAAAAGTGACAGCTTGCAACCCTATTTTTGCTTTGATGATGGTTCTTGAGTTATAAGGGTAAACTAGGGAAATTGAGAGAGGTTTTTGTACCTCACCCATTCCCCCAACTATCCTCCAAATTTCAGGTCATAAATCCCAAGTAAATTACTTATGTCACCCCCTTCTCTTATGGGATTCTAGGCCTCTCTTAGCTCTTTATGCCTAGAAAACTAAAAAATAGATTTTTTATCCTTTAAATGTATGAAAATTCTTGGGAAAAAATTGATTCACCTTGGGGAAGCTACCATTATGTCCCATTAAAAATTTTAGACCTTGAAACATTGTGCTCATATGCAAGCCTTGAAGTATTTATAGCACCAAGTTTTAAAAATGCATGGTTTAGGGGGTCAAAACACAAAATTTTTGTTAGGTTGTGGAGCTAAAAGCTTCACTGATGCAGACATTGGAAGAAAGTGCTGAGTGTCACAATCGCTAGTGTCAGTCAGGCCAACCGACGTCGATCAGGTGGAGACAAAAATCTATCGACGACAGTCAGATATTGGCCGACGTCGGTCACCCCCAGGGAGACAGGGACCGACGTCGATCGCCTGTGCGATTCCAAACTGTGAGTTCCATGGATAGTTCGTTAACGAACTAGTTGTTTGCATGAAGAAGGCTAATTTTAGTCTTGAGCTGTGGATCTAATTATTTTAATTAGGTGTCTAATTATTGTTTGCATGAGATCTATTTAAGAGACTCATGGGCTGTATTGTAATTTGTGCTAGAGAGTAAGAGAGTAAATATTAGCTCCTTCAGAGTGAAGAGAGCAAGGTGTGTTCCTCCTAGTGCCACTGTGCCAAGTATGGGTGTTGGTTTGGAGGATCAGAAAGATTCTTCATGTATGTAGGATCTTGGTCAGCAGGTGTGCAAGGCCACATTTGGAGATCTACATGGTAAGTAATATCAATTGATTTGCAGGTGTATGTGTGTGCGAGATCTAGATTTACATGTGTGCAGAACTAGATTGATTTGCAGGTGTGCAAGATCAGGGAGGTCAGTAACACAACATGTAGCAAGATCAAGAGAGATCTACTTGGAGTATGGTGTGTACTCGATTATAGAGCAATAGAGGAAGGCAAGGTAGATCCTTCCAAAGTAAGATCATTTGAGTTGCAAGTTGTTGCAAGTTCATGGGAGATCTACTTGGAGTGCGTTGTGTACTCAGTTGAGTATGTTTGTATACTCGGTGTACTGGCAGTAGTGGATACTGACTGGTTGGAGGTGAACACCAACTCTGTGTTTAAGTTGTGTGTTGGGACCGTAAGAAAGAGAGTGAGCTCTTGAAGAGATTTACTATTTATGCTCTAGATGTGTGTGAGCTCTAGAGATGTAAGGAAGAAGACTGTGGCATCTTCTTTATTGTATTTCCTTCTGGAAGAGTATTAATACAATTGGGTATTGTCTCTCATATTCTGTGTTATTTCTGAATTCTAGTTACTTGTTACTTCTAGTTAAATTCCACATGTTTAGTTGCTTGGTAATCAATGGTGCTTTATAGATCCTGACAGTTGGTATCAGAGCTAAGGTTGCAGGGAGTAGGTTTGTGTTTGATTACAGGTCACTCTCAGGAGTTTTTGATTGAGTAGGAGTATAGCAATGGTAGAAGAAAGTACACTAAGAATGGAGGAATTCAAAGGCATGAATGATCAATTACAGTGTTATGGAAAGAAAGAGCAGGTAAAGAAAGATTGTTGGTTGGTAGCAGATTAGCATGAAGGAACTGAAGAAGCAGATGTTGCAGGTGTTGTTACACAGGATGCTCTGAGATGTTTCTTGGATAAAGTAGAATCTTGGTTTATAGATTTTGTTTCCTCTTTCCATGCAACCCGAATTAGAGGGGTTGGTGAGCCTTGTCATAGTATTGGCAAAGGGGAAGTGCGGCTGAAATTGCAGATGGCCAACACATGGGTGTTGAAGGAGGTCATGTAGGTCCCAGTCTTGGAGATGCGGCTAATTTCTTCAGGAAAGTTGGGTGATGAGAGATGCACAGGAACTCTCACAGCAGATTCTTGGAATGTTACCAAGAATGCACTTGAATTAGCATGTGGTAAGAAAGCAAGTACTCTTTATCTACTTGCTTGTATTACTAATTCTACTTCTGTTGCACAGGTGTGGCTTTGTAGGATTGGTCACATAAGTGAGAAGGAAATGAATGTTCTTAAGTCATATGGTAAGAGTTCAGCTTCGAAGAGCATAGACCAAGATTTCTTTGAGCAGTGGGATGCTACAAGAAAGGATTGGATTTATTGCAGAAAAAGGAAGACTGATGTATTTGATAAACTTAAGAACTAGAAAGCCTTGGTGTTCTTGGAGGAGATTACGGACAAAGATCAGCGGATGGGGCTGGATACCTCTGAGTAGGGCAGTTTAGACAAAAAATTGATTCAAAGAAAGCTCACGGGTAAAAAGTCATCACTCACAGGCAAACACAGTTACCGACGTCGGTCAAGGGGAACCATCATCAAATAGACAGGTGCCGATGTCGATCATGTGTAGACCAGAGCTGGTGGTGTCGAGCAAGGTGGCTGTCAGCATCGGTCATAGAACCGACATCGATGACCAAGTAAGACTGACGTCGATTAGGAAACAGGTGTCGGCAGAAAAGATAGTTGCATGGAATCGATGTTGATCAGATGCAGATTGTGTGGTGACCGAGGTCGGTCACTGTAATGGATTTTGGGTGGACAGCAAGCTGTCAAGGAGTCTCAAATGTCCATATAGAGGACTGAAAGGGTAAGTAAGCCTCAAATTTGTTGCTCCTCTTCTTTATATTTGTTGCTCACTATAGAGCAGGAAAGATCCAAGAAACAGTGGGAGCATAGCATGAATAGGATTCAGAACCAAATGGGAGATTTGGTAGGGTTGCCAACCGAAAGAAAGCATTGAAAGACGAATGGATACCTTAGTTAAAGAATAGAGAGAATGGACATGTGAGACAAAAGGCCAGGTCATATGGTCTTGAGCAAGCTGCAGGACAGTGGTACAGGGCTGATAGGTGGTACCAGGGGGATGACAAAGCAGGGCTTTAGTCAATGTCAATATAACCATTGTGTTTGTCTTACCAGGTGGATGATGGTCGCAATATTATCCTATTACTGTATGTAGATGGTATGCTTGGTGCAGGTTCAGACATACAGGGTTTTGTTGAGCTAAGGGTAAGGTTAGTTCAGTGGCATGTCATGAGGAATTTGGAGCAGTGAAATTCTTTGGCATGAGAGACATGGAAGATCACAGGTTGATTTTGTCTCCAGTGAGAGCTAATGTGAATCAGGGGTTAGTGAGGTTCAATACGCAGGATGCAGAACCAAAGCACACCAAGGGCTGAATAGTTCAGTGTCTGAAATCACATGAGGTCTAGTATAGACCTGAGTTTTCCCCAGCAGTGGGAGCTGTCAGAGAGTTAGGAGCCAATTTGGGGAAGTGGGTTCTCAGGTATTTAAGAGGGACCAGCAGCAGGTATACATGCTATCCAAGGTCAGGATTTCACTACATGGGTTTGAGGGTTCGGATGTGGCAGGTTACTTGGATGACAGGAGGTGCACCACAGGTTGTGTGGTGGGTGGTCTTTAGGATTGAGCTTGAAGAGGAATACAAGCCAAGATATAGATTAGATAATGTACTGGTATAGGTACATTGCAGTTGTTTATCTCTAAGTGGGAGATTGTTAGGTTGTGGAGCTAAAAGCTTCACTAATGTAGACATTGGAGGAGGGTGTTGAGTGTCATAGTCACCAGCGTCGGTCAGGCCAACTGACGTCGGTCAGGTGGAGATAGAAATTTGCTGACGATGGTCAGATATCAGCCGACGTCGGTCACCCCCAGGCAGACAGGGACCGACGTCGGTCGCCTGTGCAGTTTTGAACTGTGAGTTCCACTGACAGTTTGTTAACGAACCAGTTGTTTTCATGAATAAGGCTAATTTTAGTCTTGAGCTGTGAATCTAATTATTGTAATTAGGTGTCTAATTAGTGTTTGCATGAGATCTATTTAAGAGACTCATGGGCTATATTGTAATTTGTGGTAGAGAGTAAGAGAGCAAATATTAGCTCCTTCAGAGTGAAGAGAGCAAGGTGTGTTCCTCCTAGTGCCATAGTGTTAAGTATGGGTGTTGGTTTAGAGAATCAGAAGGATTCTTCATGTATGTAGGATCTTGGTCAGCAGGTGTGCAAGGCCACATTTGGAGATCTGCATGGTAAGTAAGATCAATTGATTTGTAGGTGTATGTGTGTGTGAGATATAGGTTTACAGGTGTGCAGAACCAGATTGATTTACAGGTGTGCAAGATCAGGGAGGTCAGCAACACAACAGGTAGCAAGATCAGGGGAGATCTACTTGGATTACGGCGTGTACTCGATTATAGAGCAATAGAGGAAGGCAAGATAGATCCTTCCAAAGTAAGATCATTTGAGTTGCAGGTTATTGCAAGTTCATGGGAGATCTACTTGGAGTGCGTTGTGTACTCGATTGAGTATGTTTGTATACTCGGTGTACTGGTAGTAGTGGATATTGATTGATTGGAGGTGAACACCAACTCTATGTTTGAGTTGTGTGTTTGGACCGTAAGAGAGAGAGTGAGCTCTTGAAGAGATTTACTGTTTATGCTCTAGATGTGTGTGAGCTCTAGAGATGTAAGGAAGAAGACTGTGGCATCTTTTTTGTTGTATTTCCTTCTGAAAGAGTATTAATACAATTGGGTATTGTCTCTCATATTCTGTGTTATTTTTGAATTCTAGTTACTTGTTACTTCTGGTTAAATTCTGCATGTTTAGTTGCTTGGTAATCAATGGTGCTTCCTAGATCCTGATAGTTGGTATCAGAGCTAAGGTTGTAGGGAGCAGGTTTGTGTTTGATTACAGGTCACTCTCAGGGATTTTTGATTGAGTGGGAGTATAGCAATGGCAGAAGAAAGTACACTAAGAATGGAGGAATTCAAAGGCACGAATGATCAATTACGGTGTTATGGAAAGAAAGAGCAGGTAAAGAAAGATTGTTGGTTGGTAACAGATCAACATGAAGGAACTGAAGAAGCAGATGTTGCAGGTGTTGTTGCATAGGATGCTCTGAGATGTTTCTTACATAAAGTAGAATCTTGGTTTATAGATTATGTTGCCTCTTTCCATGCAACCTAAATTAGAGGGGTTGGTGAGCCTTGTCATAGTATTGGCAAAGGGAAAGTGTGACTGAAATTGCAGATGGCCAACACATGGGTGTTGAAGGAGGTCATGCAGGTCCCAGTCTTAGAGATGCGGCTAATTTCTTCAAGAAAGTTGGGTGATGAGAGATGCACAGGAACTCTCACAATGGATTCTTGGAATGTTACTAAGAATGCACTTGAATTAGCATGTCGTAAGAAAGCAGGTACTCTTTATCTACTTGATTGTATTATTGATTCCACTTCTGTTGCATAGGTGTGGCTTTGTAGGCTTGGTCACATAAGTGAGAAGGGAATGGATGTTCTTAAATTCATATGGTAAGAGTTCAGCTTTGGAGAGCATAGACCGAGATTTCTATGAGCAGTGGGATGCTACAAGAAAGGATTGGATTTATTGCAGGAAAAGAAAAATTGATGTATTTGATAAACTTAAGAACTGGAAAGCCTTGGTGTTCTTGGAAGAGATGACGAATAGAAATCAATGGATGGAGCTGGATACCTCTGAGCAGGGTAGTTTGGACAAGGAATTGATTCAAATAAAGCTCGTGGGTAAAAAGTCATCACTCACAGGCGAACACAGTTATCGACATCGGTCAAGGGGAACCGACGTCGAACAGACAGGTGCTGATGTCGGTCATGTGCAGACCATAGCTGGTGGTGTTGAGTACGGTGGCTGTCGACGTCGGTCATAGAATTGATGTCAGTGACCAAGTAAGACTGATGTCGGTCAGGAAACCAGTGTTGGCAAAAAAGACAGTCGCATGGAACCGATGTCAGTCGGAGGCAGATTGTGTGGTGACTGAGGTTGATCACTGTAACAGATTTTGGGCAGACAACAAGCTGTCAAGGAGTCTCAAATGCCCATATGGAGAACTGAGAAGGTAAGTAAGCCTCAAATTCGTTGTTCCTCTTCTTTATACTCGTTGCTCACTGCAGAGCAGGAAGGATCCAGGAAACAGTGGGAGCATGGCATGAATAGGATGCAGAACCAAACGAAAGATTTGGTAGGGTTGCCAACCAAAAGAAAGCACTGAAATATGAATGGATACCTTAGTTAAAAAATAGAGAGAATGGACACGTGAGATAGAAGGCCAGGTCATATGGTCTTGAGCAAGCTGCAAGACATTGGTACAGGGCTGACAGGTGGTACCAGGTGGATGACAAAGCAGGGCTTTAGTCAATATCAGTATAACTATTGTGTTTGTCTTACCAGGTGGATGATGGTCGCAACATTATCCTGTTACTGTATGTGGATGGTATCCTTGGTGCAATTTCAGACATACAGGGTTTTGCTGAGCTAAGGGTAAGGTTAGTTCAGTGGCATGTCATGAGAAATTTGGAGCAGCAAAATTCTTTGGCATGAGAGACATGGAAGATCACAGGTTGATTTTGTCTCCAGTGGGAGCTGATGTGAATCAGGGGTTAGTCAGGTTTAATACACAGGATGCAGAATTGGAGCACACCAAGGGCTGGACAGTTCAGTGTCTAAAATCACATGAGGTCTGGTATAGACCTGAGTTTTCCCTAGCAGTGGGAGCTGTTAGAGAGTTAAGAGCCAATTCGGGGAAGTGGGTTCTCAAGTATTTGAGAGGGACCAACAGCAGGTATACATGCTATGCAGGGTCAGGACTTCACTACATGGGTTTGAGGGTTTGGATGTGGCAGGTTACTTGGATGACAGGAGGTGCACCATAGGTTGTGTGGTGGGTGGTCTTCAAGATTGAGCTTGAAGAGGAATACAAGCCAGGATACATATTAGACAATGTAATGGTACAGGTACAATGCAGTTGTTTATCTCCAAGTGGGAGATTGTTAGGTTGTGGAGCTAAAAGCTTCATTGATGCAGACATTGGAGGAGGGTGCTAAGTGTCACAGTCATTGGCGTCGGTCAGGCCAACCGATGTCGGTCAGGTGGAGAGAAGAATCTATCGACGATGGTCAGATATCGGCTGACATCGGTCACCCCCAGGCAGACAAGGACCGATGTCGGTCACCTGTGCGGTTTTGAACTGCGAGTTCCACAGACAGTTCATTAACGAATCGGTTATTTTCATGAAGAAGGGTAATTTTAGTCTTGAGCTGCGGATCTAATTATTGTAACTAGGTGTCTAATTATTATTTGCATGAGATCTATTTAAGAGACTCATGGGTTGTATTGTAAGTTGTGCTAGAGAGTAAGAGAGTAAATATTAGCTCCTTCAGAGTGAAGAGAGCAAGGTGTGTTCCTCCTAGTGCCACAGTGCCAAGTATGGGTGCTAGTTTGGAGAATCAAAAGGATTCTTCATGTATGTAGGATCTTGGTCAGCAGGTGTGCAAGGCCACGTTTGGAGATCTGCATGGTAAGTAAGATCAATTGATTTGCAGGTGTATGTGTGTGCGAGATCTAGGTTTATAGGTGTACAGAACCAGATTGATTTACAGGTGTGCAAGATCAGGGAGGTCAGCGACACAACAGGTAGCAAGATCAAGAGAGATCTACTTGGAGTACAGTGTGTACTCGGTTATAGATCAATAGAGGAAGGCAAGGTAGATCCTTCCAAAGTAAGATCATTTGAGTTGCAGGTTGTTGCAAGTTCATGGGAGATCTACTTGGAGTGCATTGTGTACTCGATTGAGTATGTTTGTATACTCGGTGTACTGGCAGTAGTGGATACTGACTGGTTGGAGGTGAACACCAACTCTGTGTTTGAGTTGTGTGTTGGGACCATAAGAGAGAGAGTGAGCTCTTGAAGAGATTTACTATTTATGCTCTAGATGTGTGTGAGCTCTAGAGATGTAAGGAAGAAGACTGTGGCATCTTCTTTGTTATATTTCCTTCTGGAAGAGTATTAATACAATTGGGTATTGTCTCTCATATTCTGTGTTATTTCTGAATTCTAGTTACTTGTTACTTCTGGCTAAATTTCGCATGTTTAGTTGCTTGATAATCAATGGTGCTTCCTAGATCCTGACAATTTCTTCCTTAAGGGTTCAGTGGAGTCTCTAATGTCATTATCTCATGATATTAATAATTATTAACCATCTACATAACCTTTTCTCTTCCCATTGGTTTCCATTTGACAAGACACAAGCAAAAAACTTGTTTTAGACCTTAGGAAATGGTCTTTGAGTCTTTAGATCCTTCAAAACCTCTCATTGTCTGATGTGGTTCTACTCTATCCCATGCATGGATTTGGATGCCTAATTCCCTTAAAAACCAACTTTGAAGTTATCAATTTTGACCTTTGGTCTAAGGAGGCCAAAAATGGTCAACACCTCCCAAACTAGTGTCAGGTTCATAACACAACCTATCACGGGGAACTCAGCTGTATAAAGTTTTGTAGTGCTTTTTACATCTTCCAAAGAGAAATGGAAGAATACAAGGTGATCTCAAACCACCTATAGGCCCCTAATTATAATAGGCCCCCAAGTACAGCTATGGTATTAGAGACCATGGAGTTCCTTAGCCAAGAGGATAATGATTTGGAGGAGACCACAAGTGAGGTCCACACATTCCAATAGTTCTAAAGGAGCAATTATGCCCTTGGGAACTGGATGCAACAACAAACCCTCACTACCTTTATACCTCCAAATAATGGTGCTATCCCTCTTAATCCCAAAGTGAGGAATGACCCACCACCTCCAAAGCCTAATGAGCCTAAGGTCCCCATGGATACCCCACTTGTCTCGGGAAAAATAGTCTATAATATAGTGGAGGATATAAACAAGATTAAGGCTAGTATCACACTTCATGAGCTCACCCAAATTACTGAACAATGAGATCTTCTATTAAAATATCTCGTGGAGAAGCCTATGGGATGCTCCTCAATAGGGACTAATCTAAAACACATAATGGATAGATGGCCACAAACTTTTCACATTTGTGGTTGCCTTGGAGGGGTGTGGCCAATAAAATCTTAGTAGATATGAAACCCATGATGAAACACATGATCATATAATACAATGAAATGAATGAAAAGGTAAATCTAGTATCCTCTGACATGGAAGTTTACATCTTGTCTATAGATCTTGCTAAAGTCAAAACTAAAGACCACCCTTAGTTGCTAGGATTATGATCCCTATACTTTGATGGGGCCCATTCTAAGCAATTTTATGGGGTGGGAGTCCTTATGATTGACTTGAAAGTAAAATGACACTTAGCCACTCATATATTACATTTCCCTTATACTAACAACTTGGCATAATATAAATCCTTCATTCTTGGGTTATGATTTGCGTTGAAGCACAAAGTTAAGGACTTGAAGGTGTTTGTAGATTTTGAGTTTGTCATAAACCAAGTCAGAAGCAAATTCCAATGTAAATTGTCCTACCTTGGGAAATACAAGCAAAGGGCATGGTATTTAATATAAATGTTTACTGCATTTAATAATATTCCCATTCCCAAAGATGAAAACTAGGTAGTTGACTCACTGGCAACTTCTACTATGAATCTATCCTCCCTGGATGACTTAGGGCTACAAAAGTTTTATGCTGAACTAATTCCCTATCCCTCAATCCCAAACAATGTTAGGAACTTCCAAGTCTTTGATAATGACCAATATATATTGGAGTTCCTAAATAGTACCAGTATTTAATCTTCCTAGAACCACACCAAGGAGATTATTTAAATCCCAAGTCATTGACGGAGCAGAAAGGGATGACCTAGTAGAAAGAGATTATGACTAAGATGACATCATGAATCTTAGAAAGAATCATGTCCTGAAGGGAATGATCTCCCTTGAGTGGATTTTAAATTTGGACATACCTATGTGCCCACCTAAAAGATATATAGACCATAAGTCTAAGACCATTAATCTTAGATCTTCTAATTAGCCCCAAACCGTCAATGTCAGCCCCAACTGTACACTAGTAGAAATTGAACAACTCACAAGGTTACTATTGAAGTACATGGATGTTATTGTTTGGGCCTATGGATACCTTGAAGTAATTGACCTAAGTGTAATAACCCATATTATACCCATCAAGCTAAACCATAAATATTTTAGGAAAAGATAAAGACCTACAAACCTGATCCTAGAACCACTCATACATAAGGAAGTTCCCAATCTCCTTTCAGTTGGGATTATCTTCCCAATCTACCATTCTACCTAGGTAGATAACTTAGTATTTGTTCAAAAGAAGAAAAGGGAGTTTCAACTATGTGTGGATTTTCATAATCTAAACATGGCCTCTGATAAAGATAACTATCCACTACCCTCCATAGATGAGGTAATCTAGATGGTGATCGGATCCCAGATGATGTGTTTCCTAGATAGATTATTTACATACAACCAAGTTCTCGTGAACCCATAAGATAGAACTAAGACCACATTCACCACAAACTAGGGCACCTTCACCTATAGAAAGATGCCATTTGGCTTAATCAACATGTGATCAACTTCCAGAGAGCTATGGACTTTGCCTTTGAAGATTTGATAGGAAATTACATTTTTATATACATGGATGACTTAATCATTTTTTTTTAAATGTAGGGCTGATCACATTTGCCATTTATAGAAGATATTTGAGAGGTGTAGGAGATATAGTATATCCCTAAATCCAAATAAAAGTGTGTTTGGTGTTACCGAAGGTAATCTTCTCGGTCACATCATTACAAATGAAGGTATTTCTATCGACCCCAAGCGTGTATATGTTATTTCTAGATTATCTCTCTTAAATAGTAAGAAGGAACTAAAATATTTCTTTGTTAAAATTAACTTTGTGTACAAGTTTATTTTGGGCTTTGTTGATATTGTTAAACCTCTAAATGCAATGTTAAATAGGATGTGAAAGTATAATGTAATTCTAAGGTAAATAAATCCTTGAAGGGCATATAGTATGCCATCATGTAGGGACCAGTTCTTATAAATTTGGACTACACCAAAGACTTATACCTCTATTATTTCACTTCTGAGCACACCATAAATGTGGTCCTTACCTAGAAGTTGAATGGAGAAGAGCACCTAATCGCTTTCCTGAGCACATACTTGAAAGATGCTAAGCTTAGATACTCTAATATAGATAAAACCACATATGCCTTGGTCAAATCAATAAATAAGTTTAGACACTACATTCTCAGGAATAAAATGCACGCTATTGTCTCAGACCCATTTGTAAAGCTCATATTAGGGCAAAATAAATTGGGAGAACGTAGAGGCCAGTGGATGGCCAAATTACACTAATATGATCTGGAGATCAAACATGTTAAGATAGTTTAAGGCCAAGGTATCACTTAGTTAATCATCAAGTTTGACCGCATGATTATTGTACACCAAATGGACCAACCAGAAATACTACACCAAGATTGGTGCACTCTAGTCATACATTACCTTCTCTATGGGAAACTGCCTCTTGGGCTGAACTAGATGTAAAAAGGGGACCTTAGGTTGAAAGTGTCCCACTACAGGCTAATAAAATGGGTTGTACATAGGAATAAATATGAGCACATCTAACTAAGATGTCTGTTGAAAGAAGAGTCCAAGGAATTCATGACTAGTTTTCATGAGAAGTTAGGTAGTGGTCATCCTTTCAAGAATTCAACTGCACACAAAATCCTACAAGTAGGCTATTATTAACCTACCATCTTCAGGGATGTTCAAGTTCATGTGAACTCATTCCACCAATGTCAAGCCTTTGATAAATGGCAAGCTCATGCTATAATGCCTTTGTAACATGTTATTAAAGGAAGACCATTTGCCTAGTGGGGACTTGACTTCATAGGGGTTATCAATCTAAACTCCTTAGTTGACCACAAGTTCGTACTCACAACCACTGACTAATGCACAAGGTGGACTAAATCAGTGTCAATGAATATTAACACTGTTAAGGAGGTGATCAAATTTATAGAGGAAAACATAATTGCCCAATTTGGCACACTAATGTCTTTGGTTTGTGATGATAGACTTTCACTTCAATCTACAAAGTTTATCGAGGGGGCATATGAACACAAAAATATTTTAAGATTCTCATATAACTACTACCTATAGGGAAATGGGTTGGTGGAGTCCACAAATAAACCTTGGGAGTGGCACTCACTATTGAAATATGCCCTCTTCACTAATCGCACCTAGTATAAACAAGCTCTCAAAATCTCACCATTCTTGTTGGTATATATATTGGATCCTATCTTCCCAATTACCCTTAGATTACCTACTTACAAGTTTATGAAGGAGCACATGGAGAGTAATGAGAATTTAGAGTCAAGGTTGTTGAATATTGTCCAACTAGAAGATGCCCAGGAGGAAGCCCTACAAAACTTCAGCAAGCACCAAGGTATTATTAAAAAGTGGTTTGACAAAATGGTTAAGGTCAAATCTTACATAATGTCTGATCTAGTTCTATTGTGAGACAAAGCCCATGAAAATAAAGGGAAACACTCTAAGTTCAATCCCATCTGTATTGACCCATACCAGATCTTTGAATCATTGGGGTAAAATGATTTTTACCTCAAGGACTTATAAGGAAATAATCTCTCATTCCCTATAAATGGATAATTCCTGAAGCACTACTTCTCGGTTGTCCCTTCCAATGAAATCTCAAAGTAGCCTTTCAAGTAGGTGACTAGTAATGTATATATTAGATTAGTTTATAGTTAGTTACTTCCATTGTGTGTTTATTTTCATTTGGTCTCCTTTGGTTGTGTTTATTTTTTCTCTATTCCTTTAGTATATTTGTTGTGTTCCCTAAGTCCAACCTTTATTCCATTCAAAGTGATGATAGTGAGCCAAGTCGAGTGGAGTTGGGTCCCTATGTCATTAAATTTTAACTACTTCAAAGGTGACATTCCAATGGAAGTCGAGCCCGAGAGTTGGAAAATAGAAGGCGGATCCATAATATTGAATAGAGTGATGAGCAAAGTAACTCCTTTTGAGATATTTTAGGAAATAAGAACCATTGGTATAAAATTTACTAAGTGAAATAAGAAAAGCTATACTTCTACAAGGGTTTACATAGTGCTTTAATGAAAGAATTTAATAACACAATGAACCATTGAGAAAGAAAAGGTCACCTAGATGTTAAAAGATCAAATAACCAAACCATCACCTTGGATATATTGGTCTCCAACCCTCATGGATCTAACCTCAAAACATCGGAACAAAGGAAGTTTAAATTTCACATAAATTTTTGAGTTTATCTTTAAGAACGGGTGATTTAGATAACCTCCATCGTAGGCTTTCTATCTTGGCTAACAATGGAGCAATGCCTAAAGTGAAATTAAAGGTATATTCATTGGGGTTATAGATGCCTGACTGGTAGCAAATCAATGCCCGTAGCCACTCCTACTAAGCCAAGAATCTATAAAACACATGTCTATTCAAGAGACTTTAAACATCTCAGATGTACCTGAGTTAACTCAACAAGTTAATGGAGAAATGAAAGGAACATTACACTATTGCATAAAAGGACCCTTAAAGGAACCGGAGACTAGTATGTCATTTATTGAAATATGATTGAGTGTCCATAACTTCCTATGTTTTAAAATAAGGAATCATGTTTACTTGTCTCTAAGTTCAATAATGAAGGCCCATATTATGGGTTTCAAATGTTGGGGCAACGATTTCCCCATAAATTTGTCATTTGTTGTAGTCAACACAACTCCCTTTTTTGTTGAATAAAAGGAGTACCCCTATGAAAATTCTCAACTTAGAAGTTTCCTCAAGCTCCAGTATTCTCACCCTTGGTCGCGAATTGCATGAGTCCTTCAACCCGCATTCTACCTCGATCTACTGAGTATTTTGTGACATTTGTAACAAGTAGGTAGTAGCCATCAATATCCTTTTCTTGCATGTGTTACCAATAATACAACCATTCTATGTCATAAAATGAAAGCTTTCTCATACTTAGAATATTGTGCGCTAACTATTTGATTTCATAGAGTTATTAGTGTGCAGGCTTTCCTGAGATGATGCTAACTTGGAATTATACATGGCATCTCATGAATTTTAATTGGCCGACATGTAAGCTTTCATTTAATTACATGCCCCTTTATTTGACTTAGTCACTTTTCATAAATCTTTCAAGAGAGCTAGATGAATTAGAAAGTGTCATGTGTAACTTATCATACTTGTTAGTCTCCTGGGAGTGTCAAAGTTGTCAGAGCCACGAGAGAGCCCAACGAATGAGAAAGTGACACACAAAACTTGTCAGAATTGTAAGTCTCCCACTGTGTGTCAGTGTTGTTAGATCCATCAGAGAGCCCAGTGAATGAGAAAGAACCACATATAACTTGCCATACTTTCCAATATTCTGGGATTGTTAGAGCCCTGAGAGAGCTTGGTGAAAGAGTAAAGGCCATGAGAAACCCATCAGACTTGTTAGTCTTCTAAGAGTGTCAAAGTTGTTAAATCCCAAGGAGAGACTAATGAAAGAGAAAGCACCACATAAAACCTGTTAGACTTGTCAGTCTCCTGGGAATGTTAGAGTTATCAAATTTCCAAGAGAGCCTGATGAATGAGAAAGCACCATGTCGAACTTGTCAGACTTGACACTATCCCAGGAGTGTCAAAGTTGTCAGAGCCCTAGGAGAGCCTGATAAATGATAAAGTTCCATGCAAAACATGACAAACTTATGAGTCTCTTGGGGGTGTTAGAGTTTTCAGATCCTGGGAGAGTCTAATGAATGATAAAGCGCCATGTGGAATTTATCAAACTTACTAGTCTCTTGGGGATGTTAGAGTTGTCAGAGCCCCAGGAGAGCCATGCCAACCATAGGTTGACATGTGTCACTTCTATATAAGATGATAGAAAAGGTATAGGAGTGTCCCCATTGATCCATAAAGGAAGTATTGTCAGAACTAGGAACCAATCAAAAAATGCCACGTGTCTTTGATAAGCACAAATAGTCAACTTTAGTACACAAAAGGATAAGGGGATGATAGACTTAGGTCTTGTGCTTAGTTGGTATATGGAATGTGACCCAACTTAGAGGTACTAAAGGTGACATAAAGGAGTAAAGTAGGTGTGTGCCTACTGGCATTCCATACATTAACTCATTTGGATATTTGGGTTATGATTGGACAGCTGACAAACATCGAATCCCCATCACAAAATATAAATTGAGAACCCATTTTTAATATATTTGAGTTAATGCCAAATCGAGGAATGACCAAGCAGATTATGCCACCAAATCAAATTTGAATTTGTGAAAGGTAAAATACTAAAATCTATTAATGTAGGAGATATTTGTAGAGCCATATAAGTCCTCAAAGCAAACACGTTTCCCATTACCACTCCTAATTCCCAAGAATTCTACTCCACGATACTCACTCAAGATTTTAGTGCTCCTCTTTGACCCAAATTTTTGTGCCCAAATATTTCTACAAATCTCATAGATGGTTGCATCATCTTCTAACCTCAAGCTAGAGCCTAAAATTTGGGACACCACTTTCTTGCCAAATCTGGTGTAATTTGAGCACTGCAACAAAGTCTTCAAAGTAGTCAAAGATGTGCAGGTACCCACCTTCAATGATGATGAGGATCAGACTAAGTTCCTTAATGATATCATAACTTTGGAGAGATCAGGATTGCATAATTCTATGGTCAAGCTTGAAGTGTTCCCTTGTGCAGACCTCATTGATAATCTATTGTAGACTTCGGTGTGTACTCAATGAGGAGCTCAAAACCTGGTCTATTCTACCAACTATATGAATATAATCATAGATATCTCAAGGGTTATTTTTAAACAATATTAAAACCTCCTTGACTACACCATCTCCTATGATCAGAGACAACATATGCATGGGCTAGTATGCATAAGATATACAATATTCTCAAGGATTGGGTTGTCGACCAAGATCAGTGGACCAACAAGGATGACATCAATGCTTACCCCATTAACCTCTTCTAGGATGGGGTTCATATTGGAATGATCCTCCTAAAATAATCATTCAAAGCCAATGACACCATGCATGTAAACATATGATGGGTGTCCCTATTGGATATCATCCTCAAGGGAGAGTAGATCCTAGACCTAGGAAGTGTGATCAACTTTAACCTCATCAAGAGTGTCTCAAAGGCTTGGGCCAGAGGTAATTTCTATATTTTGTCCTATATTTTAGACATGATTTGTGTCACCCTTCAAAAGTATGACATTTACACCTTGGGTCTCCATAGGCTCTATAGTTAACTTCATGTTCTAAAAGTTATATGTGCACCACTATCAAAATTACATCTGGGACATCTGTGAGAATTTCTACCCTATGGTTTACCAAGCCATCAATGAGAAGCCCATGTTGTGAATTTTTGAAGAGATAAGGAGGACACTCCTACCCATAGGGGATTACTAGTATTATATATATCACACCATCATTTAGGTGGAGGGTATCATGTAGGCCCATCTTATAATACCCTATCAGGTCCTAGATTGCTTCACCAAGTAAGATATTTCTCATTAATTGGTCAAATGCATCACAGGGTTCTCAGTCAATCGATAATTAACGATGTGCCCATACTTCCCAATCATCATTTTTCACTATGAATACATGAATATGCCTTCACTACATAAGATGAAAACTAATTTGAATTCCTACACCTTTGGAAGGGTAGAACATAGAGAATAGGATCCTCATAGAGTTATCCAAACCCATGTGGTGAAACACGTGGCTTGACTCAATATCGCTTACCAACATGAGCCCCACAAGGATGATAAAATTCACCTCAACCTGACTAATGACAATGAAGTGCTAGCATGGGTCAAGGAAAAGAAGAAGAAGAATAAAGGAAAGTGGACCCAATCTAGGCTAGTCATCAAAGAGAGACCTATGCCACTTCTGCAAGCTCCTTAAATGCAACCACCTCTACCACAACTAGCCCTAGGCCCTGTGCTGGCTTAAAAGGGAGAAGATATTTAGACGAATACACCCCACATCACTAGGAGGATCATACAAGGGCTCCTACCACCTTTACCTCTTTAGGTTTTGCCTCCCTCAGTTTATTCTCTTATGTTACTGCCTCTATGTCTATAGGTTGCTTGACCATATGCGACGTAAGAGTTACACTTCAATGTGATAACAACTCTGAGGTGAGCCTAGAAAGGGACCAAAAACAAGATCCATTATAGATTCATCCCCCCAATGCCACCATCCCTCACTAGGCCATGGGACCACCTTAAGGATTCCCCATTCCCACCATGGCTACTTGAGTGTGACCTCCCCCAATTCCTATTGCCCCCACTCCCTAATTCACTCAAGTTTCACTGAATTCAACCATTTTTGGCCTTTTCACTCCTCATCTCCCCCCTAATCAACCCATTCTACCCATCAGAGTCCCCATATCCCCCTTTGGTTTCCAACCACCTCGGTTGTATGGCCCTCATCCACTTTGGTATTAGGTTAAATGCAAATCACTTCTATAGTTCTATGGAATGCTTAGATCCCAATGGCTCCCAATTTTATGATGCCAACTTACATCATGGATGCCACTTCAATGGCCCCATTGGTTATCCCTCCAATGTGGACACCTCCCAATGTCCCCACCACAACATTTCTAATGGCCACCTCAGCAACAAGTGCACCTTTGTGCACTATTTAGGTGACCCCTAACTTTATTTCCCCTGTAATCACTCCTCTAGTTCCTTAGGCTACATCGACAATAGTTGCCACTTCAGCCCTTTCTATCATTATAGCTCAAGTTGGCTCGAGCACAACACCTAAAGGTTTGAAGAGGGTAACTTTTGTTATGCTTGTAGTGGAAGCTCAAGTTGTCACCTCCACTGCTCTAATTACAACCATAAATCCAATTGATCTAGGTAAGAGGCCCAAAATAAGCCAAAGGTAACTCCCTCATAACACCCTATTTAAGTTATGATTGCTCCCTCTCAACCCTCCAAAGCTTTCCCCTCTCGTGGATCCCCACTCTTCCTTTTCCATTATCCTGGGGGCCTAAGGATTCAACTTTAATCAACTAATGTCCTCATTCTTATTTAACACCCCACTCCTAGGTGTCATTGGTCCATAGTTTAATATGACCCAAGACTAATGGCATGCCTAATTGTTCCCATGGGAGTCCCCATTCATGCTCCCTCCTTTCGCTCCCATGCCCCCTCCTCTTTCGCTCCTTTCTTCCATATCTCCCTTTGCTTCATCTTTCCCTCCTTCCCCCGGGCCTCTAGATTCCACTTTAGTTGCTTTCACCCCTCTTGTTCCACCTTCCAATACCTTGGGGACATATGTGGGACCAAGTTGGATCAAGGCCATCGAGTTGTCGGGTGCACAAAGACCAAAAATGGTTTATCATGGGGACCCATATGTCTAATGGTAGTTCAAAAAAGCATCAGGTAACATGAAGAGGGTGCTCACATGGACCTTCACTCAAGAGGGGAACCCTATGGTTTGGAGGATCAAGAAAGATCTCTTCTCTCTCGCCAAAATGAGGACACCTAGTAGAGAAGAGAAAGTAGTTGAGGACCCTATGTCAGTACTCCGAGCTACCAATGACCTCACTAAGAAACTACTGGAAGATATGCAAGATCAAGTTTGTGTGCTCGAATCATAGGTGAGGAGAACTTTCTTAGTAGGTTTATTTAGTAAAATCCCAAAGGTCTTGGGCGTAATTATTTATTTCCCTTAGAAAGGTGACTAAGGCCCTATCCTCGAGCAGATAGCACCTCCAATGCACGTAGGCATATTTGGAAAGAATGACTCATGTAGATAGTACGTGTAGATGGCTCACTATGGTTATTCATAAGGGCATGTTCTTAGAGCTTAAGCTCATGCCTTCGGTAGGCTTAAATCTCTACCAAACTTATGTCAGGGACATGAGGATTTCAATTGAGGAATGGCTGGCCATAGTAAAAAAAGTGATTTAGCCTTTAGAGAAGGGCAAAGGGAAGATTTTAACATATTTCAAGGAGGTCAACATCACTATCTTATTTCACCCAATGACACCCTACTAGAAATACATGAATTCAAAGTCCACTTGGCCTAATTCGACCAAGTCATGTAAAAAAGGGTGGAAAAAACCAACAACGCTAGGGCCAATTTGATTTTGGAGCTTGCAACCCAATCCACATCTAACATCAGTCATGTATTAGAGGTAAAATTTTCTATGAAGGCCCCACTCCATGTCCACGAACAATTGCTAGCTCAGGTTGAGATACTCTTTTAGGAGACACCTATGAATCTTGCCAAGTTGGATTGGGAATTTAATTTAGTGGTAACTGCCTTAGCAATTGAGGAGGCATGCCCCAGTTAATTAGGATGTGGTCCCCCCATTCCCTTAGCATTTTTTCTTAGTGGGCTAGGGAAGATATTTTTGGGAGGATGGCAGGAATATTCTATTAAGTGTTGTTGTAACTCACTTTTGGGCCCATCATGACCAAGGATGGGAATGTCATGCTATTAGGAGGTGAATCCTATCGTTATTTATATAGTAATTTTCATTCTTGTAGATGGGTTGACATTTTCATGTGACAAATACTTTGTTGAAATTAATGCAAGTTTCACTACTTTTCTCAATGGTGTTTCTGTCTTCATAGATGTTGTTCACTAATTCTTATGTTTTGTGAATGCATGCTAATGTGAAAGAATTTACAATGTGTTTTGTTACATATGATGAATATAGTAATTAGAATGTGCCTTGTTACTCTAATTTGTTTGTGAACTCTTTTTATTTCCTTAAGAACACTCATTACTTGTGTGCTTGATGTTACAAAATAATTTTGAAGGTCCTATGTGGTGTTTATTTCAAGCCCCTCTTATGTTTTTATATTTTGTGAAGAGTTTATAGATCAAACATTCTCGCCACTCTCTCAGACTCCTTCCCTATGTGATGATATGTTCAAACTTCTCATGAAACTTGGTACACAATTGTATAATTGTGGTTGGGCACACACTCATTCTTGAAGCATTGATGTCTTTTGCAAACCATGAATTTTTGCCTTACCTTATCCTCTCTTTTATGTTTGTTTTGAAACTGAACCACCCTTTCCTTTCCTTTATAAAACTGGTGAAGTGAAACATAGTAACACTCCAGAATTAAGATTAGATTATGAGTTAAGGCCTCTTATATTAAACTAAGTATTGAATCCCTGGTGGTAGTGTTGCATCTTTTAGAGATATATTTCAAATAGGCTACATCATGGAGCCCAATACCTGTAGTTTGTGCCATGGATTGCTCTCATATTAATCCTAAAATGGGAGGATGAAAGTCCCTTATTATCACCCACATATCTCATGGGCCCTTAATCTCACAGGTGCTCCCTGAGATCAGTTTTTGGGCACAACAACAATGTTATTCTACTAATCAAACAATCTCAACTCAAGACATTGACAAATCTAAAACCAAT
Organism: Torreya grandis; assembly: GCA_037957365.1. Classification (NCBI taxonomy): domain Eukaryota; kingdom Viridiplantae; phylum Streptophyta; class Pinopsida; order Cupressales; family Taxaceae; genus Torreya; species Torreya grandis. The sequence goes on along the minus strand of JARHVA010001648.1, from coordinate 1,146,136 downwards.
ATGCATTAACCTATTTACTATACATCCATTGACTGTTAAGCCAAAACCTGATATAACTGTTAACACTAAGTCAATAACTATAACACATCTAATGCACATTCATACATAATTGTTAATACATATGTAATAAGAACATAGGTAAAGGATCTCATGTCCTATGACATACATCAATTCATAAAAATATGAAAATCATATACACTGATGCATAACTGAGGCCTCTTTATTAGCGTAAGACAACATATATATGCTCTACTCATCAACTATGTTATATTTTACTCTGATGTTTCTTAGTGTCAATCATGTGGTTGTAACAATAAGCATGATACCTTTAAGCTTTCATGAAAGAGTACAAGGAGGTATGATTCATGATTGCTATTATTAATTGATTGAAATGTCATGATAGCTTACTAGATTCCTTTTCAATTTCTATCATACAACTAGGTTTTTTGGCCAAGAAAAGTATAGCAATACCAGCCGTGATATTGCATTATGATATATTAAGCATTTTCATATACATTTATTTTCTTAAATATTATATAGTATAGCTAAAATTTATATGCCTTACCACAAAAAAATATGCTCTCATTGTAAAGCATGAAAATTGTTCTTTTTAACTCTTTCATAACATAACCAATACTATAAATTTTTAGGCCTTATTAGAAAAAATAATTTCCTTGTATACATTTCTTAACTCAATGGAAGTGGACTATTTTGAGTTTGTTTTACAGTTGGGATTTGATGTTATGCATGAATGTAAGCTATGAACTTTTCCTTTAAAGATTACTTCAAGGGGTTATTTCACATGTTTTGAACCTTTGTTATCATGAGTGCGGGGTGTATAAAAAGACCCTAACATATGACCAGAAGTAGGTTTATGTGACTTAATAATACATCCAATAGCATCAAAGCTTTTAGGCCAATTTGAGGCGGTCTCCACAAAATAATCCCTTAATAAGAATCCATAAATTGGAGATCAATTGTGCACATCATGGCCTTTTCTCTCTTTTATTCTTAAAATAATTGATATCTTAAAATTGTTATCCATTGCAATATGCAAAAAAAATATCAAAGTAATAAGAATATGGACTAAAATAATAAGGAGATTTAAGTTAGTGAATCTCCTTGGGCATCTCATTCACTACCAATAAATCATGTAATTAGTCAATTATTATAGATAGCCCAGCTGTGTAATAACAACGTCGGTGCCTTCAACTTGTGGAACTACTTTCCCAGGTGAGTAAACAAGCTGCAAAAACATACTCTTTCATGATAACCATTTGATAAAATTATTTACCAAAAATAGATATATTGAGATTTGATAAGAACCCCCAAAAAAGAAAAAAATAATTAAACACACACACACATAATGAGGTAGACAACTCAACTATGCAACAGTGGGCTCAATCCCTCCACCTTGCAGAGCTCGCTTGCTTGAGGAGTACGTAAGCTATGAAAGCAAAGTCTTTCAAGATAACCATGTTAAAAAAATTCTTACAAAAGAAATATATTGAGATTCAATTTTCTGAGAATATCCTTAAAAAAATATAGTAGAAATATAAAATATATAGAATGGGACATTTTGTCAAATAATTCTTAGATAATTAGTTTGGAAACAGGGCATATGAAGTAAAAAAAGTTTTCATTCTAATTTAATGGAGTCAATATCAAAGCAATGTTCGTCATCTAGAATGACAACTCCATGCTTTGCTTCTATAATATCTAGACTTTCCTCTTGTAACTGACCATATGTGTAAAAATAAAGTATTTTGGGCAATAAAAGAGAGTGAAGATAGAGTACAATGACCCAAGAATATTGGCAAAATAGAGGAGGGAGGATGGAATTGGTTGTAGATTTGATATGGCTTGTAGTGACCTCAAAAGGTCAAACGACAAACCCCAACACTCGAAACACCACTCAAGAAAACCAACAATAAAAAAGGAATCATACGAAGGGAACATAATACTAAAAAACAAGAACAAGTGGATGAAAGTGAATCGTACAGATAGCAATAGGAAAGAGAAAGTCAAAATTGGCTATTTCCCCATAACAGTTCTCAAACTTCTTTGACTGTATGCACACCACTATCTCCGCCATGTCTTCGGTTCGATTCTCCCCATCGATGCAGAGCTCTAAGGTGGGGACACCTATATGATGCTCCCTTGCCTAGGTTCTTTCTAAACAAGGTAGTGAAACTTGAACAGGTGAAACACTAGTAGGAGTCGAACCCATGTCTTCAACCTTTTGTTGAATGGGCATAATCGAAAAAGGAAAACGTGGAGGTGAAGAAAATATTGAGAATATTAGTAGTAGAGATGTATGTTGGGTCATACCGAAAATGGATTAGGGGGAGTTTCAAAGCAAAAAACTCATAGGGGTTGTATACATAAGATATTTGCAATGATTTCAAAGCACTAGATGTACTTGGCCCCAAGGGAAAACGAATTCAAAATACTCCATTGAACCCTAACAATCCAACCAAAATATAAATGAAAAGTAACATAAAACGTACGATCAAGTAGGTCATTACGGCAACAAACAAAAATTGATCGAGCGAAAACAACAACAAAATATTTTTAAAAATTTGTAAGAGAAAACAAAAACCCAAACTTTCCACGGTTCAACGTTAGAAGGATATTCAAGATTATTAAAAAATCTAAAGAAAGATTTAACTATAAAAACAACTTATAGTGAATCCCCAAAATCCTTATTTTATATCACAACTAGGGAATGCTTTACAAATGCATCACCAACCCAACAAAACGTATCAATCGATCAACTTCACTAATCATTGGATTTATCATCTTGTGCAAATATTTTGAAATTGTAAACTCTTTATAAGTGAATGCCATGTTCTTTGTGCATATTTATTTGAGTACTCTCTTCAAAATAAATAAATCCAAGATTCAATATGCAACAATGAAATGCAACAATCCACTATATGTAAACATGTTCAACATTTAATGACAAATAAAATCTACATTACATATAATAACCCAATATTTTGATTGATGTGATACGAAACTAACATACAAATCTCTTAACCAATCAACTCATACAAAATAAGATTATTTTATATAATCAATTAAAATTTACAATTTACTTTTATAAAATATTTACATATTTTTTAAAACACAAAATAAAATTATGAAGAAAACAAAAACTAATTATAAGTTAGAGCAAAATAAATCCAATAATTATCCCTTTATCAACCATTTTAAAATCATCTCTACATGTGTAAAAACTATTTGATTATCCTTGCACCAACTTCGACAAGATCTCTAGGCCTACACAAGAAGCGAACAGTGCTACTTAAATCTGCTTGAGTTGTCTTGCTGTCCCATAGACTATTTTTAGTCTCGTGGACGTTAAAATTTTTATTATTATTATTACAGCGTCGCCAACTTGAAGTGGTCTATCAATTTAAACAGTGTCCGGATCTCATCGGAAAGTGTGATGGGGAATTATGACAGTGAGGTGAGGTGAGGTGCTGGTTATCGACATTCGCAAAATAACAGCGCCACATTAAGCTTAGGTGTTATAAGTTCATCACATTAATTAATTGAATGACGTGTCGCCCCGTTTCTTTCTTCCCCACATTCCCTCTCGCCTGTTTCTAACCAGAGTCTCTCGTAATTGTCTCATGGTTGCACCTGCATTTCTTATACCGTTTTTATCTGCAGTTCGTAGTTAATTTCGTCTCCGAGGAAATGGATATGGCCACAAACCCTCCATTCTGTTACTACAGCTAACTTTTAAGCATGATCTTCACCACTATCATTCAAAGAAGCACTTACAGAGGAGCGCTAGGAAGATTCCATTTGCTTATTCTTTTCCTGCACTACAACTTTTCTTTCTGAAATTCATTTTTTATTTGTTTTATTGTAAAACGGACTAGTTTTATTTTTATTTTTGTTTAATTTTTGGATCTCCTTTTTCATACAGTGCCGTGGCTGCCCGCTTATCACAGAAAGGACCAAAGCTTCGTCAAGTTTTACCATGGTCACTCACGATGTTGTGGTGTTAAAGAGTACCATTGAAGGAAAGAGACTGGCGCAAAGCAGGTGAGAATATGTTTGAATCGTTGCTTAGGCTATGAACCTTTTCACACTCTAAACAAATTCCTCCTGTTTTTTAGGTTATTATTTTGTTATAGGGTTTTATTAGTGCGAACATTAAATTGGTGTAAATTTATGGTGTATGAAATGTGGAGATTTTTCCAAATGGTTTGAAATGATTCTTCACCATTCCTTACCCAACTTATTTGAGCCAATTTAGAGATGACGGTCGACTCCCACTGTAGGGTATTTTACGAGGGTTTTCTGTTCAACATCACCCTTCATACTAGAATGGTTCACCGTAAACGAAAGAAACATCAAAGACTATATATATACTTGTTAAGTATACACCAGTTAGATTAATGCCCCATACACCAGTTTTATGAGCTAATTTAGACAATTTTAATTACATAATTCTGTTATATATGTATGCGGCATTAAGTATACACCAGTTTTATGAGCTAATTTAGACAGTTTTTATTGCACAATTCTGTTATATATATATAGTAAACCATATTTATACTTTACGTCTCCATATTTTTTTAATTAATAATTTTAATTAAATGAACAATAAAAACTAAAAGTGTGCTTAAGCTTTAATTCTACATCTGTAAAATTATATATTGTGCTTGAATTACCTTTATATATATATATATATATATATATATATATGGCATTAAGTATATATACCAGTATATATATACACTCAATGCTGCATACACCAGTTATATGAGGTAATTTAGACAATTTTCCTCACACAATTCTGTTCTATATACTCAATGCCCCATACACCAGTATCTGAGCTATCTATCTATATATATATATATATATACACACACACACACTCAGTCAGCTAATCTAGACAATTTTCATTACACAGTTTTGTACCATTCAGTATACCAGGAATTCGTGGTAATTTAGCTTTAGCCTTTAGTTGGGTTACATTTCATCCATATTCACATTTTGTACAATCAATTTTTTTTTGAAGACAGTATAAGATATTTAGCGAAATTCTTAGCAGACCTTAAATGGTGAACACTAAATTTGTGCAAATTTGTGGTGCAAGGAATAGTGTAGTTTTGTATAATGAAGAATGCCTGAATTGGCTTAAATATCTGATGTATGGGTGGTGACAATTCAAGTACTAAATTCGACTGTCAACCCTGCATGCCATGTAAATTTTTGATGATGGTTATCTATTCAACATTGCCCTTATGATCTGTGTTCAAATCACATTTACAAGATGATTTATGTTCAAACTCCACAAATGACATGTTTTATGCCAAGTGAGCAAAAAAACCTCTGCTTGAGAGAGGCTACAATAAATAAAAAAGTGTAAGTGCCTCACTAAGCACCCTGGGTGGTTGTTTTGATGTGAATTTTCAAGTCCAGTGATCTGTGTTCAAATCCTACAAATGGCATGTTCTATGCCAAGTAAGCTTAAAAAACCTCCGCTTGAGAGAGTGGCTACAATAAATTAAAAAATTGTGGACGAACCAGCCCTCCACCCCACAAAATGTTGATAAATTATGGAAATTGCAAAGTCCGTATTAGTTTGATGTTCGTATCCTATCTGATCATATTCGATGGGTTTGCTAAGTGTGTATGATGGATGCTCTGTACATACATATCTGTGTGTGTGTCTATATTTACATATTCATGTTAGGGTTTTTTTTGCACTATTTTTACAAATTGGTTAAAATATTTACAAAGTTTCCAAAAAATAAATCTGCTGATTGGTGAGTTTTCAAAATAATATTGTTGTATAAAAGTAGGTGTCTTCAGTCATGGGCCTTGTCAGGGACTTATCTAGCTGTCCAAGTCAGATTTAGACTTGTTACAACATGGCACAGGGCTTGATTAACCCTATAGCACTCAACATTTGACACTCGATTGCGTTGGCATCACTCCATAAAAGGCACAAGCCTTATGCGCTTACCTGAAGTGCACCGGAGAAGGGACCGGGGCCTGAGTTGGGCTAGTTGTGCCATGACACATCTCTATTCTTCAGGGACTTTGGTTAGTGCAACGACGGTGGTGCATTCATGGACGCAAGCTGTCATGGGGTGGGAGAAACCGATTGTTTGTCAAGCGCAGGTGGATATGAAGTAGGTCTATAGCTTCATGGGTGCAAGCCTTTGGTTCCCTTGGCTTAACAACATTCAGGTGTTTGAGGGGTCACTGGGGTACCTAGATGAGGGACTTAGGCTTAGGTTCGCGCTTAGATGCAAGTATCATTGCGAGGTGCAAGGTCTTACCCATACTTAGAGCATTTCCTATATCAAGTGCTAGTGTCCTCATGAGCTACAGGAACATTATAAATGGGTTAGGTCAAAAGCTCACAAGAGCATAACATACATAATACAGATTTAAGCATTCAAACTATTAAACATTTCACAAAGCCCTTCATCATTAAACAAAGTTCAATTACAATATATATAGGTCAATAAGAACTGAGCAAATGCTCATCTTAAGTTGCTAAAGGCCCAGAGGTTCACAGGCGAGCTTGGGCATTACAATGGGGAGCATCAAAGGCATCCCGAACTAAACTCTAGCTCTAATGGCGAACATAGCATCTGGAACCAATCCTCTAGTGCTTTGTTACTCCAATCTCCTCTCTCTTCCTCACTAGAATCGACCCCGCTTTATAGTGTTTCGGGGTGCCTTAGTGCCATGGGGAACGGAGCACATCGGGGAGCATCAAAGGCATCCCGAACTAAACTCTAGCTCTAATGGCGAACATAGCATCTGGAATCAATCCTCCAGTGCTTTGTTACTCCAATCTCCTCTCTCTTCCTCATTGGAATCGACCCTGCTTTATAGTGTTTCGGGGTGCCTTAGTGCCATGGGGAATGGAGCACATCGGTTGCTGAGCTGGTGTTGGGTGTAATCATTCTGCGGGCTCCACTAGCTTGCCTCCAATGAGTCGTGATTGTCTTGTGTGCTCGCTTCCCAATGATGATTGAGCTAGAAGGGAGTTAGTTAGCCGCCTGTCAGTTGGCGCCATAAGATGACAAAACAACAATCATGACAAGTGATTGCCTTGCGCCCCAGTGTTTGTTGTGTTGGCGCGGTTCTTATTACTTAAACGGATTTGGGGTCCAACATTGCCCCATACAAAATTGTTAGTCTGTCCTCGGACTAATCTTCCAGCGCTTTAGGTGCGCAAAACTCGGGTACGCGCTCCGATAGTTCTGCTTTGAAGTCCTCAAAGTCTTGGATTGCGATCTTGATTTCTTCTGCGACGCTGTCTATTTTTGTGGAGGCGGCGTTGAGGGCGAGCACGTCAGTTTTTTCCAACTCTTTCTTAAAGGCTTGTAGCCTTTCCTTTTCCCTTGTTATGCCTCTGTTGAGGATCGCTCCTTGTTCGCAAGCCTTTGTAATGCGTGGAAGAGTTCTTCCAGGTCCTGCTTCTGGGTCTTGATTTGGGCGCTCAAAGTGTGGACCTGCATCATTATTAAGCGTGTTCGGCCTTGCTCACAGTTTATGCTTGTGCCATCAATGCGTCGTTCTCCCCTTTTGTCTTTTTGAGGTGCACGTCGATGACTGATGCTTGGGTGGAGAAGTTGCAAAAGATTGCATCAACCACTTTTGTGCCCTCTTCAAGCTTTGCGAAGAGGTCTTCAACCTCTTCGAGTTTTGCGGCAATCTCTTGATTTATGGCGGCGCAAGGGTCCTCTTCTCCTGGTGTTGATTTTCCCTTCAATCTTGGGAGCATCTCCTCTACTAGTGCACACACCTTATCGACCTCTGAAAAATTTAAAGTGACAACGCCATCCAGGAGGGATGGCTCGGCTTCCTCCATGCGCTCGGCCAGTTGCTGCAACTTGAATTTTACGGCCTTGATCTTTTCCTCTTCCTCTAGCGCGTCAGTGCTGTGGCAGTTCCGAAGGGCATGTAATCCATCATATAATAATCTTCGTCCGTGAACCCCTTCTGCGCCTTCTCTCGCAGGCTTGGCTCAACTTCCTCTCCTCGGATGGTTAGCTCCATCTGCTCTGGCTCTTCTTCGTTGGAACTAGCGCTTTCTTCAGTGCTTTCCTTTGATGTGTCTTCTTTCTCCAGCAGGGGTTCTTCCTCGAACTTGTCCCCTTCGTTTGCTTCTTCCTTTTCATCGGCGTCAGCTTCGCCCTCCCGAGTTTATTGGGTTTCCACTGTGCTCTCTGTTTGCTTCTTTAAGGCGTCAGTATTGCCTTCCTTGTCTCCAGGGGCCCCTTCACTACTTGGGCGCGCCTGTGGTGCGGCTTCCTCTACTGTGCTAGTGGGGGTGCTAGGCACTTCTACTGCTTTCTCCTTATGGGTTTCGCACTTTCGACAACTCTCATTTCTTCCATTTCTCTCCTGGTCTTTTCCTTTTGGGCCTTTTTTATCTCCGCCTTCCTCTTCTTCACTATTGCGATTGTCTTTTCCTCATCAGCCCTCATCTCCTCGGCCTCGACTTTGTCAATCTTTGATTGGGCCATGCCCTTGGCCTTCATGGCCTCTATTTTTCGATATAACTCCAACGCCGCCTCTATATGGTCCTTATTGAGGCCCATTTTCGTCCATTTGCACCTCTTTTCCTCCTTTGTTTGCGGAGGATGCGTTGCGGGTTTTGTGGTCTGGGTGCTTAATGGTTTTTCTGCTTCACCAAGCGTGGCAGTGGTGCCGCCATGGGGAGCCTCATGAATTTCTACAGTGTTGGGCTCTTCCTCTATTTCTTTTTCCTAAATGAGATATACTTTCGTCCCTCCATCTTATTTTTCTTCATCTTGCGCCTTCCCTACCTCTGCTTCCTCTCGTGCCTCCATCTCTGTCAAGGTTATCGTGGGCATCGCCATTGGCCCCTTGGACTTCTTTTTCTTCTCCCTTGGCTTGGGCGATGCAATCCCTGGTGTAAAGACCACATGCTTCTTTGGCATAGAGGGGGTAGCTTCATCGCCAGAGGTAATCTTCAATCGGAGGCGCTCTTGTATTTCCTCTAGGGTTTCTCAGCACTTCTTTTGAGGGGAATTTCTTGGTGCCACTGGCGCCAACTCTCCTTCACCAACCCGAAGTGGGAGGTCATCATCCTTGTCTACGTGCGTGCTTTTCTTCCTTGGCTTCATCTCATAGAAGAGCTTGTGGATGTGTCCAAGAATGACCTCTCTTTCAAGGGGATTGATGTTGGTAGCATTCGAGTCATCCTCCTCGTCTTTGGTTGCTTTGCCACCTGGGCGCATGTATTGGTGCCTCAACTTGCGTAATTTTGCTTGCACGGTTTTCACTGGGATATCCACTTGCTGCGCGTTGGGGATTCTTCTCAACGCCTCTCTGAAGTACTTGGTTGAAAACGCATAAGACAGTTTTAGCTAGTCGGAGCGATTACCGTCTTTGAGTGCCAATTGAATGACGCAAAAGTGTTTCATAACGACGAAAGTCATCGTTCCAAATAGACTTTGGGGGAGTTTCTTAGGGATGCGCCATTAGGGCTTTGTACTTCGAGGTGAAGGAAGGGGGCAAGTATAATTTTGGGATTTCAACGTCGGGGAGTCGTGCAATGGGAAGACCCACAGGGTGTCCTCATCACCATCGGGCACGTTGATCTCCTCCATCACAATCAATATCAACATGGACCCCCATCGGAAGGTCTCGCATCGTATGACATTCGAGCGCGTTCTTTATTGTGTCTTTTGCAATGAACTTGGTGATGTTAAATTTCACCCCCTGCACCATGTGGTAGGGGATGCACAAATAGGTCTTTGTTACATCCATCCACCGATCGTCGGGACACAGTTTCAAACTCCCCAGGTGTGTAGTTTCCCTCGTCCTGGGATTATTAATGTCCTTGATTGGGAACGTGAAACCTCCTTTGTAGTAACCCAGGAGTTTCTTGACCCTTTTGACTTCGGCATCCTCTGCCATCATTTGGGGGATGTCTGTGCCAGAGCTTGAGAGTCTGGGGATTTGGTCGATAACGCTGGCATACAACCTCATGCGCCTCCCTGCAAAGTAGAACCGGTCCTGTGGACGTGCGAGAGGAGGAACTGCACTAGTTCCTTTGGCTTCTCAAAACTCGACAACTCATAGAGTTGAGTCACATCGGTAGTCGCCAGTTTGTCCCGGATTGAGACATCAAACAGTGTTGTGCCTTTTGGAGTCTTTGCCCCTATGTCTATCACCTAGTCTTGTGCTAGGTCTTGCATTTGCTTGACGTATGATGGTTATATTCTTTTAGGCGACAAGTCGTGCATGAACGATGCCTAGTTTTCTCCCATCAAAACCTCTTTGGGAAACTGCATGCCCTGGTATGACATCTTCTCAAATGCCTCCGGATTGACTTCGGCGAGGCTCACTCCTTTTACTAGTGGTGTTGCTGTTTTTGTGGCGACGGCTTTTGCTGCTAATTGCGCTTTCTTGGCTTCTTTCTGCACCCGCTGAGGCCCGAACTAATATGTTTTTTCCCCATTCTGAACTTGTTGGTGTTAAACCGCGGTCTGTTTATCTTGTCGAAGCCTTCAATCTTTGTTGGCGCTTCTCACAGTTGCAAGGTCTGCGACTGTATGTTCGACTCTCGAGCTTCGTGTGCCACAAATGGTGGCCTCTGCGTCACTTTACTTTTCTGCTCCCTGGTTTTTGCCCAATTCGTGCCCCTTACTTTCCTATGCCAATCTCACAAGGAACGTAGTTCGTTTCTTTACACAATCGTTCACTTTTGGCGTCTAGGGGTGTTTAGGGTCTCACTGTGGCAAGATCTCCTTGCTTTGGCTCTCTGGTTCGTTGGTTTTGCTCTGGTTTTCTGTTCTAAATTCAAATTATCACAAGGTTTGTAACTAAATGCAGTCAATTTTTCATTGTCTTATACCTCTATTCTCATCTATCGCCTTAATTGCGGTTGATTAATGGTGTGACGGCACCTATACTTGGGATTTGCTATAACTCATGAAATCCGCAAAAATCTGTTGTTATTTGTGCATTCAATGCTTATCTTTGTGCCTCCGCCACCATCTCATTAACATTTTTTAATGACTTTTCGGTGAAGTGACGTGTAGTTCAAACGATCACTTCTCACCTCGCTTTGGGTGGATACTGGCTTGTCTTGACAATCTTCTCTTGTGCGTTGTTCACTTGGCGCGACCTTTGCCTTCAATATGATAAGGCGCAACGCCTCACATGCGCGCGATTCAGCCTCCTCGGTCCCATTTTTTTTCTCGCTACGCTTCTATTTCAAGTGTGCTTGTCTATCTTGGTCGATTTCACTGCGCTTTTGTTTTCTTGCCTTGGCCTTTTCTACCCCATACAAATCCCTTGCGCTGGCCCTCTAACGCGGCATTCTCATCTGATCTCTTATGCACGATCATGTTGTGCATCTTCACTCTATCTTTTTCACACTTGTATCTTGTGGGACTCTCTTGGTTCACATATGCTTTAGGTCCGGTGAGTTTTAGGCGCCTAAAAACTTAGGTGTCTGGTCGTAGGTGCTTAGGAAGAAACCTCGCTCGACTCACTCGACTGGTATAATGTTTGGAAGCGTCGAACTAGCCCTTTTGCGGGCCTAATAATGCCTCACTTCTTGAATCTTGCACTCGAAGATCTGGTGCGCCTTGTGTCTGACTCTGATAAACTTCACGTGCCCATAACTTACGTGTCTGGCCTCAAATGCTTGGAGGGCGGTCGTGCTTGACTCACCCGATTGGAATTATATGTGAAAGCGCCATAAACATTTTATTGGCGGCCTCAATGCATCGCTTATTCACTCACCTCATCCAAATTGCAAGCAAGACACATAAAAGGAACTTGTTTGGCTTGTGCCAAACTTTATTCTAGTCGCTCAATATAGCAGACTTGTGACTAGGAAGTCGGTGTTTGATGGCATACAGCGTCAATCGGTGGTTGTTGAAATGCTCAGGGAGCATTTCACTTGACAACGTGCGCAACTTGCATGCGCTAGTCTCTAAGATGTTGTGGATGACATATGGGCCCATCCACCTTATCTGCAGATTTCCTGGGTGCTTGATATACTTGGAGTCATAGAGCAAAACTAATGCCCCTTTTGTTAGCACCTTGTGCTTTATGTGCTTGTCATGCCAGAGCTTCTGACGCGCCTTCTCTATCTACTGGATCCACCTTGCTTGGACGCACGCCTCTTTTAAACGCTCTAAGTCCTTTAGCCTTGCATTCAGTGATTCTTGGTCATCTAATTGACCAATGCGCTTGATGCGCAATGATGTCACCAAGAACTCCATCGGTAGAATTGCCTCAGCGCCAAACACCAATTGGGATGGTGTAGCCTTGTTCAGGGGCTTGTAGGTTGTGTGATTTGTCCATAACACTACCGACAGTCGATCATCCCTATCTTTGCGACCAACGTCGCATATCTTTGTAAGGCACATCCTCAGGATCTTGTTGAATGCCTCAGCTGTGCCATTCGCTCGGGGATGGTAAGGCGTTGTCTTATGGTGTGCCACCATGTATTTGTTAGTAGGATCTACACAGTTTCATTAATGAAGTGTGTGCCACTGTCGCTAGTCAAATTGAGTGGGCACCCATAATGGCTTATGATGTTCTCCCATATGAACCTTGCGACTGTGGTGGCTATGCAGTTTTTGGTTGGCGTAGCTTTGACCCATTTGGTGTAATAGTCAGTGGCCGTTAGAATGCACCTCGTCCCTATGCGTCATGTTGTGGGCGTAATTGGTCCGACAAAGTCAATGGCCCATTTCTTGAATGGTGCTTGGGCAAGAATGGTGATGAGAGGCATCTCATCCTGGTGGTTGGGCTTCCCTATGCGCTGGCATATGTCGCATGCCTTGGCCTAATCCTTCGCATCCTAAAATAGAGTTGGCCACGACAAGCCCGACTGCAACACTTTGTGCGCCGTTGCATCTCTTGCACAATGGCCTCTTGTTATCCCCTCGTGTGCCTTGTGTAGGATGGAGTCCCTTTCATGCTCCAAGACACGTCGGCGCAGAACTTCATCTCGGCCTAGTTTGTACAGTGCCTCGCTAATGAGCTGAAAAGGGGTGGTGCAAATTGCTAGCTGCTTCTTTTCTTTGATTGTCATTGTTTGGGGCGTAGATCCAAATGTTAGAAAAGCAACTATCTCCACCAAGTCCTCAGGGGCGCGTTGGATTCTGTAAAGTTGTGCATCCGGCATATCATCCTCAATAGGCGCTGTTGCATTGTCGAAGTCTATACGGGACAAATGGTCTGGGCCCAAGTTCTATTTTCTAGGCTTGACGACAACAGAGAATTGTAATTCTTGAAATAGAATGATCTATCTGTAAATGCGCCCATGGAGAACGGGCTTATTCACAAGGTACTTAAGTGCCTTGTGGTCTGTGAAGAAGATGAATGGGGTCGTCAACAAATATCGTCTAAATTTTTGCAGCGTGTAAACCATGGTGAGTGCCTCACGCTCGGTTGTGGTATAGTTTTGCTCTGCCTTTGTTAATTTTTTGCTAGCGAAGGAGATGGGGTGATCCATTTTGCCTTTGCCACGCTTTGCCAGGGTTGCACCAATCGCAGAGCCGGATGCGTCGACATGGACGTGGAATGGGGTCGTCTAGTCAGGAAATTGCAAGATAGGCGCGCTAGCCTATCTGAGCTTCAAAGTCTCAAAGGCATCCTCTTGCGCTTCGCCCCAGTAGAATGGGCCATCTTTGCGCAAGAGCTCTTCTAGTGGCACTGCAATCTTTGCATAGCTTCTTATAAACTTTCTACAATACCCACAATGGCCAAGAAAGGCGCGAACGTCTTTTTGTGTGGAAGGAGTCTGGAGCTGAATGATGATCGCAATCTTCGCGGGATTAATGAGCAGACTATCTTTACAAATGATGTGCCCAAGCAGGGTTCCAAACGGTGTTGCGAAGACGCACTTCTTTTGGTTCAGGGATATCTAAAGCTGCCTGCATCTATCAAACATTAGGCACAGGTTATCACAATGGATCTTCACGAGGCCATACACCGTCCGGTCATCTAGGTAAATCTGGAGGAACTTGCGGATGAAGTCTTTAAACGCGGTGATCGCCACTCTGGAGAACACGGTTGGCGCATTCTTGAGTCCAAAGGGCATCACGTTATAAGCAAAACCACCCCATTTAGTTGCAAAGGTTGTTTTGGGCTTATCCTCTTCAATCAGGACTAGGTGGTATCCAGAGAACCCATAAGTGAAGGTATAGATTTCACAACCTGTGATGTCTTCTAGGACTTCGTCGGTGAACAGAGTCTGGAAGGGGTCATTGACGCAGGTGGCGTTCAACATTCTATAATCGACGCAAATGTGAATGCACCTGTCCTTATTGATGCTTATCACCATCGAGCTCACCCACTCGGACTCTTGCACATGGTAAATGACCCTTGCAGCCAGTGTTGCATCGATTTCTATTTTAACCTTGGCACGGAGGTTGGAGTTCATTCTGTAGGAGCGCTTCTTGATCGGTCTTGCACTGTCGATTAGCTTTATGCTCATCTTCCCAAGGGATGGGTGGGTGCCCTTCATATCTTGAAAAGTCTTGGGGAACAAGTCTTGGAATTCCTTCAAGAGGTCTATGATGCGCACTAGTTCTGTGTCAGACCAATAGGCGCCCAGAGTAGCCATCTTTGGCTTTCCTTCTGTGTTGATGTCCACTTTGATGGTCTTTAGTGGTGCGCAGTATGGTTCATTCTTTCCCTGGTGTGAGTCCTTGACTTGCCGAGTTCCTTTAGTTGTCTCTATGCGAAGATGAGCAAGGTCTTCATCGGGAGTCCTATCATCTACTTGGCATACGAGCTTTCTTTTGAAGGTTAGCATTTTCCAGTAGCACTCCTTCCAAATCTCATCATCTTCTTCGCTGGAGTCGCTGTTGAGCGTTTGTTCCTCAAAGAAAGTTGAGAGCGCCAACCCTTTTTACCCGAACATGTCTTTCAGGTGCTCCTTGAGGATGGCGGTGTCCTTGAACACTGCCCTCTGAAATACTTGCAGTGGCTTGATCAATTCCAAGTTCTGTGAGGAAAAGGAGGTGTGCACAAACTTCTCCTTAAGGCCATCCCAATTGGTTGTCTCTCAATGTGTTTCGTTGACCACATACCAAGCTCGTGCCCATGTCTTCAGAGTTCTATAAAAAGGCGTGCACCCATAAGGTCATTGGGGCAAGGCGTGCACCCATAAGGTCATTGGGGCAAGGCGTGCACCCATAAGGTCATTGGGGCAGTTGCGTCGCAATTAGTCCATGTCTCTTCACATAGGCGCACATGTGCCACTGGATCAGAGTTGCCAGAGTATGTTGATATATCGAAGTCCTCGTTACTCTCAAATCTAGTGCAAATCGCTGCTTTCATCTCTGGCCAGGTTGGCAAGTTAGACTTTTGCCCTGCTCACCAACGCGTGACAATGCTTCTCAAGGTATACACTAGTGCGCCCATTCTGTCTGTTTCTTTGGGGATGCATGATTCAAGATCGTGGACATACTTCTCCAATGGGTTGCTCCCTTCAAATTTTGGGAGCGCTGCAAGCTTACCTTTGCTCAGGTAGAGTACCTTCTTTCCTTTCTTCCCATTGTATGGGACCCATCGTTTCGGAGTGCGATCAATTTGGACCCAGCTAGTCCTCATAGGGTTCGGTGCCTTTGCGTGCACCAAGGGGCATTTACGACTAGTGGCCTCATAAGCCTCTTTGACCCTCTCCGAGGTTGACCGCCCATCCTCTTAACAGAGCAATTCTTGATCGGAAGGGTTGAGATTCTCGACGCCTTGCACCGTGATGTCATATATATGGTTGATTTCATCCTCTAGATCAATGCTCTCCTCACGAGGTCCTTGGTCACTTGAGAGGGGAATCACTACCCTTTCCTTGTCATTTTCGAAGGTCATATATCGTTTTTTGAAGCGCATATCAACATTGTTTGTGTAGCACCATGGCCTTCCCAGAAGCATTGGATAGTTATATTGTCCAACCACCTCGATTACCTCGAAGTCAATGTGGAATTCGACACCCATAATATCTATAATGGCGCCCTTCAGAATTCTGATCGACTGCGCTCGGGTCTTGTTGGCCATGAAGAATACATGGGGAGAAGGCCTCAAGGCTGGCCTACCCATCTTTTCCCATGCATTCTTGGTCACATTATTGACCTCGGTGCTTGTGTTGATAAGGACCTCGCAGACAGACCATCCATCGATGGCAGCATTCACCAAGAGTTCTTGGTCATACTCCGTATTCTGTGTATGCCTGACTTCTTGTGCCCTTTCCATGTGTGGCATGGCAACTTCAACTGGCTACTGTCCTGCGTGTTCTAGAAGCAAGTTCTTTAATAGGGGCAACATCCCTTCTGTTTTTTGGAGGCACAAGATCTCTGTTAGCATTTGTACTTTAGCCTCCTGGCCATCTTGCTTTTTGCGAAAGGTAGTAGGGTGCCCCTTTAGGTCTCGTGCCAGTTGGAGCTCTCCTTGCAGGGTCTGGATCACACTCATAGCTTGTTGTAACACATCTTTTTAGCACGTAGGATCTGGATAAGGCGCGACTTTGGGTTCTAGCTACGTAATGCACTCAGTGCGGCTTGGCTCCCCATATTCTATGCACAACTATGGTACTGACGCAACTGGCAGTTGAGTGGCGAGTCCACTTCGAGTAGTTGCTTGCACTTTGATTGACTATGTGTGGGTTGGTTGCACCTTTGGAGTCCATTTTGCCTCTTTAGATTCGTGCTTGATCATCCTTGCGTCCTTGGCGGCATCGAACCTGTCTTGGCTCAGTTTTTTGTACAAGTCGGGGCATTTCTCGACCTTGTGTGTTCCTCGACAATACCCACACATTGGATGCGTAGGGAAGTCGTGCTGATAGTGCTCGGTCGAACCGCACTTGTAACATGATCGTGGTGGGAACCTTCCTCCACCACGTCCACCACCTCGCCCTCTGGTGCCTCTTTGCATCCCATACCCTGCATTCTGCTGGTCGTAACCCTCATTTCTTTGGGCTCCTTGCCCTTCTGTTGCTTGTCGTGTGCCTCTCCCCATGTTCTCGCGCATCTCATCAATTACGCGACAATTAGTCGTGGTATGGGTATAGGCATTGCATAACCGACAATAGGTAGTTGTACTGACCTGGCATGTTGCAACAAAGGGCAGTTGCGAACATCATGCGCCTCATGACAAACTTCACAGCTGAGAAGCACTATGTGGACATTCCTTTGAGTGCAGTGGTTTTTATTATGGCCTTTTGTCTCGCAATCGGTGCACCACAACTTGCTTCGAGCATTTTGCGACGAACTAACGGTCAACTTCTGTAGTTGGGAGGCCATAGACGCAATCTGTGCCTCCATGAAAGGGCTAATTCTTGTATCGGCGCTACTGACTGCCTTGGCTTTGAGTGTGGCTCCATGCGCTTCTAGAGGGTTGGTGAATGTTTTCATGGACAACGCCGTTCTGAATGGTACTAGCAATCTTCCAACGAAACATTGCACATGCTGGGAGTGGTGAATATCGTAAGGGAGCTTGGAAAGGAGAGTCTTGAATCTAGCATCGTACAAGCACACGCTCTTTGATAATCTCTAGTTGATTTCCTTGAGCACGACAATGCTTTGCTGCTCAAACTTAGGCATATCGGATTCTTTCAAGAAGACTTCCTTCAAGGTGTCATAATCAACCATATACCCTGGTTAGGATCAAACTTCCTATACCAAGTATGGGTGCGATCAAGCAAGGTTGTCGCAAACTAGGTTGCCTTGCGCTCAGACTGGGTTATTCTTCAAGCGTGCCATTGTAATTCATACTTGAGCACATGCTCTGTGGCGTTCTCCACGCGTCGATACTCAGGCAGGTGCATGGCCATCTTGTAATAAATTTGGGGTGGGGGAGCAACCGGTGTTTGAGGCGCTTGTCTCCCTGGTACTTGTCCTAGCGGTGGTCCTCCAATGCATCCAGCCACTGAGCCAGGCGTGGGTCTTGTCGTTACCGTTGGTGTCACAGAAGATGATGGTGCTGTACTACTGAGTAGTGGCGTGGGGCTACTTCCTCTGGGCAGGCTGCGCAATTGACATTGGTTGGACTAGGGTGCTTGCACTCACATTTTGTCTAGTCGGACTAGCGCCTCGAGGTCTAGAGGTATCCTCACTTATCTCCTTGTAAGGAACAACTTCAATCACAAAATTTTGGTCCAAGTCTGCAAAACGGTCAAAGTCTAAGTTGACAACGGGGTCAGTTATCAATCTTCTGTCTTCTTGTGGGGGATCCAGTGCATGATCTCGCGTCGTAGGTCTAAAAGGGGTAGGTGCATCTGATGCATCTCCGATTGTCAATTTTTGCAGGGATCCTGAGCATTCTCCTGTCAATTGTGGAGCTTGTTCCATGGCTTCAAGGGTTCTTTCCTCTTGGCGCTGTTGCCATTTAAAAGATTCTTCCCCATTCCCTTCTTGTTCGCTACGGGTCCTCTCGGCACTTCCAGGTTCCAGATCTTCCATCAACCCGCGCCTCCTCTTGTTATAACCTTGTCTCCTGAGCTCTCAGGTGTCAAACTACTCGTCCCCTTCCATTGCGCCTCACCTACACGCCCCCTTTTCCCTCGTTGTGTTGCTCATACGCGATAGGACTTTAGCCTTCCATCATCACGGTCTCAAGGTCGTAATCCACCATCAACTTCTTGAGTTTTTTGCCAAATTCCTTCACAAACGTGCCTCTGGGTTCGTGCAAGAACTGATATTTTGCTTCTTCAAGGCAGGAGTATGTCAATATTGTGAATTCAAGCACGTAGATGTTTAGTGCCCCGTGTCACCAATTGTTTGTGGCTCTAGTCCAAGTGGCATCTAAGTTCTTAAGCCTTTCTAGGCGTTGTTTCATCCATTCGAGGCGTTGGCCATAGCTTCGACTTCTGTGTGTTGCATAAGTAGCCAACCATCGATACACTTGCGTCGGTAGTTCGCAAAAGAAAACCTCGTACATGGCAACATACAAGTGGTTCTGGATCCATTTCCTTGGTTTCTATCCTCTACAAGTTGGATGCCTCAACGCAAAGTTGTCTTCCACTCGTTCCAGTGAACACTCGATGTTTTTGAGGGAGAGTCGGAGCATTGTTTTTGTGCACCATTGCAGCAACAAAATTCAACAGTTCCAGACAACGAAACCAAAATGTTGTAGAAAAGTAGGTGTATTCAGTCATGGGCCTTATCAGGGGATTATCTAGTTGTTCAAGTAAGATTTACACTTGTTACAATGTGGCGTAGGGCTTGACGAATCCTGTAGCGCTCAACATTTGACACTCGACTGCGTTGGCATCACTTCACATAAGGCACAAGCCTTATGTGCTCACCTTAAGTGCAACGGAGAAGGGACCGGGTCCTGTGTTGTGCTAGTTGTGCCATGGCGCAACTCTATCCTTCAAGGACTTTGGTTAGTGCAACGATAGTGGTGCATTCATGGGCGCAAGCCATCCTGGGATGGGGGAAATCGACTGTCTGTCAGGGGCAGGTGGATATGAAGTAGGTTTATAGCTTCATGGGTGCAAGCCTTTGGTTCCCTTGGCTTAACGACATTCAGTCACGTGAGGGGTCACTGGGGTACCTAGATGAGGGACTTAGGCTTAGTTTTGTGCTTAGACGCAGGTATCATTGCGAGGCACAGGGTCTTACCCATACTTAGAGCCATTTCTTATATCGGGTGTTGGTGTCCTCATGAGCTATAGGAACGCCATAAACGGGTCAGGTCAAAAGCTTGCAAGAGCTCAACATACATAATATATATTTAAGCATTCAAACGATTAAACATTTCGCAAAGCCCTTCATCACTAAACAAAGTTCATCATTAGACGCAGGTATCATTGCGAGGCACAGGGTCTTACCCATACTTAGAGCATTTCTTATATCGGGTGTTGGTGTCCTCATGAGCTATAGGAACGCCATAAATGGGTCAGGTCAAAAGCTTGCAAGAGCTCAACATACATAATATATATTTAAGCATTCAAACGATTAAACATTTCGCAAAGCCCTTTATCATTAAACAAAGTTCAACTACAATATATATATATATATATATATATATATATATATATATATATATATATATATAGGTCAATAGGAACTAAGCAAATGCTTATCTTAAGCTGCTAAAGGCCCAGAGGCTCACAGGTGAGCTTGGGCATTACAATGGGGAGCATCAAAGGCATCCCGAACTAAACTCTAGTTCTAATGGCGAACATAGCATCTGGGGCCAATCCTCCAGGGCTTTGCTACTCCAATCTCCTCTCTCTTCCTCACTGGAATCAACCCCGATTTATAGTGTTTCAGGGCGCCTTAGTGCCATGGGGAACGGAGCATGCCAGTTGCTGAGCTGGCGCTAGGTGCAATCATTTCGCCGGCTCCACTATCTTGCCTCCGGTGAGCCGTCACTGTCCCGTGTGCTCGCTTCCCAATGATGATTGAGCCGGAAGGGAGTTAGTTAGCCGCCTGCCAGTTGGCACCACAAGATGACAAAACAACGATCATGACAAGTGATTGCCTCGCGCCCCAGTGTCTGCTGTGTTGGCGGGATCTTATACTTAGACGGATTTGGGGCACATAGAGGTGTGATAACGGAATAGTTGAACAGATTGAGTTGGACACTTGTTTGATGCGTTTGTTTAAACAAATTCAGTGCCTGTTGGGGGAACCCGTGTACTTTCTACATTGCAATTCACAAGACAATATTTCCTGCATTTTGTCTGATCTTTTTAAAAGAAGCTTACCTTTTTAATTAGATTATGTCTATGTTGTTTGGAAACAGAAATGGATACATTTCCGAAACGTGGAAATACAGATTTTCAAAAAACCTTGATTTGGCAATGTCATGAAAACGTCTGTACAACACATACACACACGTACACACGTGTAATACTCATTTTAAGTCTATAAAAGATAAAACACTTAAAAATCTATAGTATTTATTCATTCATTACTTCAAAGACAAAATGAACATTCAAATATAGAATAAATCATTTAGATTGTCCTCAAAATCATGAATGCCGCTCCCACTATTTTCAACTTCAGACACACACACATGCCCATGCCCGCGCCCAAAGATATTACACTTAAAAATATATAGTATTCATTCATTCATTACTTCAAAGACGAAATGTACATTCAAATCTAGAATAAATGATTTAGATTGTCCTCCAAATCTTGAATGCCACTACCACTATTTTTCAAAATTATCATTTATTGACTAAATCATCTAGTTTGCAAGGCTCTCCAGTGCATGAAATCTTGCTAAATGCACGCCTTAAAGGGTGCACGTGGGAATGTGATGGGATCTACTCATGGCACTTTGCGAGAGATGTTCTCATACTATTCTATCATACCTACATCCCTTCATGCAGCCTTCATACCTCCTATCATGTCTCCTTGAAATCTTGGAACCTTGAAATATGGCCAAGTCTGAATCCTAAAACCCTGAAATTTGACAAAGTCTGAGATATGATAGGATCCTTCAAAACCTAGAATTTGCATTATAGCTCCTAGAGGTCTGAAACCACTCTCAAACATCTTGAAAGTATATATATATAATATAAGTTATTGTAATTATTGTACTTAAATGTTTATTTTATATATATACTGACTGGTACAGGGTCCTCTAGTCCTTGGCGAGTATCTATACAATGGTTTTACTTTTTTTTTGGCTTGATTTATTTTTTTGCCCAGGAAACGTTCAGAAATGACCGTACACATGAGGAAAATGCCTGTACACATGACAGAAATGCCCAGGATGTTTCCTGCATGTGTGTGGACATTTCTAGGACGCTTTCGAAGCGTTTCTGGGTCTGGTAAGAAATGCAATAGAGGTTTATGTGGCTAATTAGAGGATACGAGGATTTAGAGTTGTAGAAGCAAAAAATAGATATTTAATATTTATTATAATCCTTTATGGTTTTTTACGGTCTGCCTAAAATTTTACCTTGCATCTAATATGGTCTCCTTAAAAAATTGATTGTTTTTATGGCCAAAAAATGCAAATACGGCTATTAAATTTAGGCCCTGATTACCCCCATTGGCATAAGGAACATGATATTGGGTTTATATGTTGCCACAATGCAAACCTTCCAACAATTGTGGGATTAAGTTTTTATGTAGATTGCTAATTTTCACTTTTCCATAAGGAATTGCAATAATCAGATTTTAGCAATTGGCTGTGCTAGAAGATGTTGTAATTTAAGACATAATGTGCTTAGTATTCCCCCTTTTCTCGTGCAAACTCTTATGTGAAATGTAATTTTATGGCAGTCCTATTAACCTGTTATGGCTACTAGTTGGAAATAATATATGTATATTCATATTCATGACCATGTGTTACACAACAAAATTCACCTGGTCAAATTTAAATTTGCATTTACAATTTAGGCCAAATTGGCGGATGTGTTGGGCACAATAGAATTAATGTAGACAAAAAGACACAGACAAAGAATCAGTAATAAATAATCAAGAGATTCTCTTCTCATGATTTGCATTGGCTTGATTGTTGATAAGTTAGGTCTGTAACCCCTCAACCTTTATTAAGGAATCACTATGAATTTTGGAAGAGAGCAAGTACCTAGTTAAGGTTTGAGATAGAAAACATCTTTCTTTGCTCTGTAGTGTTGTATCTAGGTTTTCATGGCATCCTTACAAGGCATTGGCACTGCGTTTCAGATTTTTGAAAGATAGGGTGGTTGGAGTGCCCTGTTGGACATGAATGTGAAATTTGGAAGCACATAGAAGGTTTGGAAAGGTTTTAACAAAATGCCTCAGAGATGTTGTCTCATGGACTGCAATGATTTCAGGATGTGTACACAATGAGTTTGTTGAAAGGGCTTTGGAGACTTATGAAAATGCGATTGACAGTTGTAAAGCCAATTCCACAACCTTTACTAGCACTGGAACATTGCATGGGGATGCATCAAAAAATAATTGAAATTCGATTTTTCTCATATGTTGTAGTTTTAAATTCCTTGATAGAGATGGATGCAAAATGTGGAATCATACAGAAGGCACGTGAACAATTTGACAAAGTGCCTAAATGAAATTTATGCGAATGTCAAATCATACAACAGGCATGCAAATTGTTTGACAAAATGTGTGAATGAAATTTATGGGAAATGTGAAATCATACAAAATGCACATCAACTGTTTGAGACAATTCCTCAAAGAAATTTATGCAAAAATGTGGAATCATACAGAAGGAATTCGAATCGTGCTGATAAAATGTCTCAAAAGAAATGAATGCGAGACATGGAAAAAAAGGTGTTCTTAACGAGGCTTTAAAGATTTGTAAACAAATGCCGGGATGAGATATAGTTTAATGGAGTACAATGGTTGCAGGATAGACACAAACTTGCTGAAAAAACCTTGGTGGCTTTTAATGAAATGCAGTGTCAATAAAACGCCATGCTATATTCTCAACTTCAATTTGGGGCGTTTCAATAACCCCTACTCTCCACTGACCAAGAAGTGTCACAGAAAAATCAGACATTTGCGCACAAAAAATCAGACCTTCTTGTGTAAAAAATCAGACCGGTTGTAGAAAACTCAGTCCTTCCCAAAATTGAGACTAGTATGGCAAGGAACATGAGGGACGAGGCGACCTCAGGGAAGGAGAGGGTGCTCATACTTGTGCGTCATCTATCCAGTTGTGCTGCATTGCACTGTACTGTGCTATTCTTCCTAATTATCAACCTTGTCTTTGCCTTGCATTGTTGATGGAAAATAATTACTTTTGATTGATCCATTGACCAAAATTAATTGTCCAACTGATTCGTATAGTTACCTTCATGGCAGGAACTAAAAATTGCTATCAAATTTAAACGGACTCCGGACCTCATCGGGAAGCTTAATGATTGTTGATATGACAGGTAGTTATGACGGTCAATGAGCGCGGAGTGACGGGTTACCGAGATTCGCAAAATAACAGTGCGACTTTAATTTTAGGTGTCATAAGTTTATTACATTAATTAACTGAATGATGTGTCACCCCAATTTTTTCTTCCCCATGGGCCACAATCTCTCTCGTCGGTTTGTACCCAAATCTCATCTTTTCGGGGGACCTTGCAGCTGCATCTTTCTCCTTACCTTTTATACTGTTTTTATCAGTAGTTCTTAGATAATTTCGTCTCCGAGGAAATGGATAGCTATTTATTTGGAGCTATTTTTGTTGTTTTACCAACATGCCTTGCTTATGGTCAGAAATGTTCGATTCTATTACTACAGCTAACTTTGAAGCATGCTCTTCACCACTATCATTCAAAGAGGCACTTACAAAGGAGCGCTGGAAAGATTCCATTTACCTATTCTTTTTCTTCACTGCAACTTTTCTTTCTGAAATTCAATTTTTATCTGTTTTAGTATAAATTGAATTAGTTTAATTTTTATTTCTGTTTAATTATCGGATCTCCTTTTTCTCACAGTTCCTAGCAGCCGGCTTATCACATAAAGGACCAAAGCTTCGTCAAATCTGTCAGTGATGATGTTGTGGGGTTTAAGAGTAACACTGTGAAGTAAAGCGAGTGGCATAAAGCAGGTGAGGATATGTTTGAATCCTTGCTTAGGCTATGAACCTTTTCAAACTCTAAACTTATTCCTTTTTGGTTATTATTTTGCTTTAGGGTTTTATTAGTGCGAACATAAAATTGTTGCAAATTTATGGCGTATGAAATGTGTAGAGTCTTCCCAATGGTTTGAAATGAATCTGCACCATTTGTTACACAGCTTATTTGAGACAATTTAGAGATGAAGGTTGGCTCTCACTGTTGGGTATTTTATGAGGGTTTTGTGTTCAACATGACCCTTCATACCATTTCACGGTAAATGACCGAAACATCAAAAAGACTAAAACATAATTGTGTAATGAAATATGTCTAAAACAGAATTGTGTAATGAAATATGTCTAAATTAGTTCATATAACTGGTATAAGGGGCATGAAATGAAATATGTCTAAATTAGGTCATACAACTGGTGTATGGGGCATGAACTGAAATATGTCTAAATTAGTTCATATAACTGGTGTATGGGGCATAAAATGAAATATGTCTAAATTAGGTGTATGGGCATGAACTGAAATACGTCTAAATTAGTTCATATAACTGGTGTATGGGCAATGAAATGAAATATGTCTAAATTAGTTCATATAACTGGTGTATGGGGCATTAAGTATATATATGAATGGCCCATACATCAGTTATTTGAGTTAATCTAGACAATTTTCATTACACAATTCTATTTTATATATAAAACAAATTTCTGTAATGAAAATTGTCTAATTTACCTCATATAATTGTTGTATGGGACATTGAGTATTATATGTATGTATAAAACAGAATTGTGTAATGAAAATTATCTAAATCACCTCATATGAGATTATATATATGAATATAATCTCAATGCCGCATACACCAGTCACTGTTGTCAACCTGGAGCTGCACCCTGAATCGAAGACGTGCATGAAATGGCCAGTCTTCTATCCCGCTGAAACAATGGGATCTTTTCACGAGGGTGGGTGCCTCAACAGTGAGAAGAACCTCCAGAGAACGCTGGTTCCTGTATGATGTATCAATGTAGATCCCTACTCTACGCTGCGGACTACCATGAAAAAGGGAGAAGGAAACTTAAGGGGGAAATCTTACCTAAAAATGGTGATACACCAGAAGTTCGATCCACTCAACTTGGAACCTTGAACACTGAACAATCAAGGGAAAAGGAAGACCTTAGACTTCAATCAATCACTTATGCATAAATATTTCATGAAGAGGCTCGATCAATGACTAAAACCTGAGGGAAAACGATGGAGAGAGGTCTGATAAAAGACACTTTGCGGCCACCTAACATTCACTTACAGCTTTAGCAAAAGACAATAAAGAAAACTGAACATGACCTGCACAAGGATAATCTAGCAACTAGGTATGAATTATAATTTAGTAAGGGAGAGAAATCTACCACTTATGCAAATTGTTGAATAAATATACACTATCCCAGCACTTGAAATTTGAAAGTACAGTGCTTCTTATTGATTGAAGAGGTTACACAACTCACCAATGGCAGAGTCTGGTCTAACCAAGAGAGAGATTGGATGATTTTTAATCAAGGCTGAAAGCCATTAAATAGAGAATTACAAGAGGCCAAAGATTGGCGCTGAAAATTTGAAGAGAAGGATTCACTTTGGTTAACTCCAGGGTTTACTTGGCCTTTCAATAAAATATATTTTCCTTTTTGTCCTTGCATGAAGATTCTTCGTTTGATGAAGTGAACTTATCTTTGTTATGAATCGCCCGCCTCTCTTTGCATGAAAATCCACGCAAATGTTAATTTTAGAACTTCGCGAGCTGCTTGATGCCGAGTTGTAGCGTTTGAAAGCTAAGTTAAACGAAGAGATTATGCTGCGTTGGACGAAGAGATCAAGCTGAGTTGGATTGTTTGGTACGTTGAGTTGGACGAAGAGATTATTCTCCTTCGCATGGAAAGCTCCTAGTGAATGCAGCGTTTAACAATTAGTCAACTCTAAATCTGGAACAGTCAACTCGACATTTGAATTTGGAACTTCAGTTGGACTCTCGTATGCGTGAGATGATCTGGAGACGAGCGGGACTTCCATAACTAGTGGACTGAAGCTTTGACCGGTGTTCGAAAATAGCCCTTGCTTGCATGTATTTTGTCCTATTTTAGTCTCCCTGTTCATGTCTATTTCTGGCGGGATTTTATATTCGGATGTATTTGTCTATTTTTTCCCGTTTGGCCTTTTCTTTCGGAATTTTGGCTTTACCCCTGTTCCAACGGTTACTTCTCGCGGTCAAAATTTGACGGCTAGCGAGACGTCACCTTTGGTCATTTTCTCCTTCGGACTTCTCTGTATATATTTCCTGCGGCTTTCTTTCCTTCGGCTTTATTGGCTTCACATTTCTTCGGGTTTTTCCCGCGGCCCTTTCTCCGAATTTCTTCGGACAAAAGTCCGAATGTCTCCTTGCAACTTTTTCCAAATTTCTTCGGGATTTCTTCTGTCGGCTTTTCTACGGGCCTTTGTTCGAAGGAATTCCTTCGGACAAAAGTCTGAAAAAATTCATTTTCTTTGTTCTTTCTTTTCTCTTGGTCCCTCCTTGTGTCTTCTGAATTCCATCGAACTTTTTGCCCGAAGGATATCTTCCCTTGCCTTCTCCTCTGAATGTCTCTTCGGCTTTTGAAATGTGCCATTCGGGAAATTTGTCATGGTCCCTTCCACCGACCAAGTGCCCTCCGCAAGGGCATTTAGCTCTCCCTCTGTGCCCTTCGGAAAAATTGTAGGGCACCCAGGCTTTTTGCTAACGTTTTGAATTTGGTCCTGTGCCTTCCCGAAGGGTAGGTGCCCTTAGGGATTGTTGAAAGTGAACCTTTCGAAGGGTACCTTGCCCTTCGAGTTTCTTGCAAATGACCCTTTCCTTCGGTCTCTTTTTTCTGTTCTCTTCGGGAAAATTGTAGTTGACATTTCTGATTGAACCTAAACCAATCGCTTGAACTTGAATGGTTGAACCAACCCTTGAACCGTTCGATTGAACAGCGCTTGAACCGTTCGTTTGAACCATAATGGTTGAACCAACCGATTGAACCTAAATGGTTGAACCAACCCTTGAACCGTTCGATTGAACAACACTTGAACCGTTCGTTTGAACCATAATGGTTGAACCAACTCTTTGAACTTGAATGGTTGAACCAACCGATTGAACTTGAATGGTTGAACCAACCGATTGAACCTGAATGGTTCGATGGTTCAATGGTTCAAAGTTTGAAGCTCTTGGAAAGATCGTGTCATTGAACTTCGACGTTGAACCAACTTTTGGTCTCTTTCCTTGTGAATTTCTTCGGACAAACATGTCCAAAGAAGCTTTTGAAAAAAAAACCCTTGCATTCTTTGGATGGTTCATCCTTTTGCCGAAAGATTTGTGCAACCCGAATTTACCACTGATGGCTCAGAACAACAGGGGAAGGAGGAGACCAATTTTGGTCGTGCAGGACCAAAAATGGTCAACATTTCCCTTTGGGAAAAGATTGTCAACATTCTGGGGACTCAACTGGGAAGCATCCCTGCCATGTATAGATGCTTATTTGTCTTCCCAAATGGTGAATATGATTTCTGAGTAAAAATCTACTATGATTATGGTTGTAGTAACCTCCTTCAAAATTAGAAGGGAAACACACGAAAGCGGAAAACTAAATAAAACAAAATGTGCAAACAAGCACTTATTGAAACAAAACTGAAGCAAACTACTGTGCTTGAATAGCGCTTGGAGGCAAGCAAAAAATAATTAATTATGTACATAGAATTTTGCCTTTTAATAGCAATGTTTCAGATGTATCCCATTGACTGTGATTGGAAGCTCTTGGTCGTCCATCTTAGCAAGTTGGAAGGCGTTGTGGGATTTGCAGTTAGAGATTGTAAATGGGCCACTCCAAAGGGAATCAAACATGGTGTGCCTACCTAGTTTGGCCCGATCTTCGTCCCACTCGAGGACCAAATCTCTTTCATTGAAGCTTCGTGAGGAAGCTCCTTTGTCAAATGTCTTTTTCACTTGTGCCTGATGACTTTCCATATCTAGCATGGCTTGATTTTTTGTCTCTTCCAGCTCCATAAGTTCTGCATACCTGATCTCCATAGGCTCGTTTTCTAACAATTCAAGTTGATGCATTAATTCTAAAGCTGGAAACTCGAGAGAAATAGGTAACCTTGCTTCCCTACCATAGACCAGCTTGTAGGGAGAGTTGGCTATTGACCTCTTGTAGGTGATCCTATCAGCGCTGACTTCAACTTGAGGTACCATGATCTTTGATTGTCTTCAATAGTTCTTTGTATGATCCTCAATAGGTTCTTGTTTGTAGATTCAGCAAGGCCATTTCCTTGTGGATAATAATTTGATGAAGTGCTGAGATAGATTCCATGTTGGACGGCCCATTGGCTGATCCTAGATCCCACAAAAGCCATTGCATTGTCAGAAATAATGGTTGAAGGGACTCCAAACCTAGTGACCAAACTTTCATAGAAATCAAGGACGCTAGTTTCGTTTCCTTCCTTTAATGCAACTGCTTTTGTCCAACGTGTGAAGTAGTCCGAAGCTGTTAGAATCCACTTATGCCCTGAACTGGAAGGAGGGTTAATGAGACTAATAAAGTCTAATCCCCACTGGACAAATCGCTGATCCACTGTAATTCGCTGTAGGGGTAGGGTTACTAGTTTAACTTTTCCTACAAACATAGCGCATTGTTTGCACTTCTTAACCCATGTATAGCAGTCACCAAATATAGTAGGCCAATAGTACCCACCTCTCATGATTTTAAGTGCTGTAGTCCTGGCAGAAAAATGCCCTCCACCAAGTCCATCATGGAATTCTTCAAGTAATCTTTGAGTATGGCTTGGCTCCACACACCTTAGTAACATTCCATTGATATCTTTTTTGAACAAGACACTGTCAATGAGCAAAAATGGAATTGATTGCAGTCTGAAATACCTTCTTTTTGAAGCACTTAGGTGGGAAGGGTAACAACCTTTTTGAAGATAGCTTACCGGATCATGAAACCAGCTGGAAGGTGAGGTTTGTACAACAACAATTTCTACATCATTTGACACTAGAACAGTTTCGTTGGTTTCTTGTAATACCTGAGCTAGATGCTCACAAAGTCCTTTGCCTCTAATCAGCTTCGTGATCTTAATTTCTATGTTATATTCCATCACTTTGGTTATCCACCCAGCGCTTTTCTTATTTATGTCTTTGTTCAGAAGAAATTCTTTGATGCTTGGATGAGCAACCATTAGAAGTATTTTATTATTAGACAAGAAGTGCCTAAATTTTTTCAGAGATCTTATAATTGAAAGGACGTGTTTTTCAACAAGAGTACCTTGTTTCATACTCCTGCAGGGCTTCACTGTAGAAGGCTATTGGCTGTTCCAAGTCCTCATGGTTCTGCTGCATAAGAATGCCTGAAATGGTGTCCACATTAGCATATGCATACAAAATGAAATCTTTCTTGAAATCTGGATTCAAAAGCGTAGGAGCACTTGCTATGGCTCTCTTAACATTTTCAAACCCTGTTATTCCCTCTTTGGACCAGCTGAAGTTCCGGTTTTTCTTTAACATGGCTGTAAGTGGTTTAGCTACAGGGAAAATCTGAAATGTATCTCTTTATAAAATTGATCTTTTCAAAGAAATTGTGCAAAGCCTTTTTGCTCTTAGGCAAGGAGAGTGCAAGAATGGATTGAATCCTTTCAGAATCTATGTTTAAACCGTGCTTTGAAACGACATGTCCAAGAAGCTTATCTTCATGAACTGAAAATACACACTTTTTGAGATTTAGAGATCCCAAATTGCCTACACCTTTCAAAAACATTCTGGAGGTGCACCATGTGATCTTTTGCATCCTTTGAGAATATTGTTATATCATTTAAATAGACAAGCACAAATTTGTTAAGAAGGCCTTGGAAGGCCATATCCACGGCTTTCTAAAAGGTTGCTCTAGCATTGGACAAACAGAACGGCATCTTTCTGTATGCAAATGTTTCTCACTTGGTTGTGAAAGCTGTCTTGAATTGGTCATCTTCTTTGACCAAAATCTGATTGTAGCCACTGTACCCATCTAATAAGAAAAATCTCTCTGAACCTGAAACAAGCTGTAAAATTTGTTCCATTGATGGCAATGGATAGTGGTCTTTAAGCGAGGCCCTATTTAAGTCACGAAAATCAACACAAACGAATCTCACTGTTTTTTTCCCGTACTGGAACGAGGTTCGCCACCCAAGTTGAGTGCTTGATTGGAAATATAATAGCCGATTCTATAAGCTTGTGAAGCTCAGCTTTCATTAAAGGCTCAAGCTTTGGATTGATTGGCCTTTGTCTTGGTCGTACTAGTTTAGTTTCGTCCTCTAGCTCAATAGTGTGTTGAGCCAAATTTGGATCAAACCCTTTGAGATCACTATACTGCCATGTGAATATATCAGCAAAATTTTGTCATAATTCAACGAAAGCTTTTTTTTTAGTGCAGTGCATACCTTGCCCAATTTCAAAATCTTATCAGCGACAATCTCTAAATTGGCATAGTGCTCCTTTGTTGACAAGGCTGGTTTCTCTTTCCTTAGTTCATCGTCTTCATTGAAAATATTTTCAAGGGTAACTAATCCCTTGGGTAGTTTATTGGTTTTCAGCTACACAATCTGATCACCATACTGTTGTAAGCGTTTTCTCTGATTTTTTGGAGAAAACTTAGCTTCTTCCTGTAAAAATCTCACAATTTGATTGTCACTTTCAAATACCTGTCAATTTTTTTGGTTGTCTGGGACAGAAGGCCTTACGACTATCGTTATATGTGACTGAAAAATGTCACTTTTAACGTCAGTCGGGATATCAAATTGTGCCCCAACAACAGCGAACTTATCAGCATGTTTATTTCTATCTCTTGGTATTCCCTGAATATTAAAAACCTGAAAATCTTCAAGTAAATCTCTTACCTTGTGTCTATAAGATTTAAGCAACATATTTTTGCATACATTTAAACCTCTTACTTGGTGAACTACAAGTTCACTATCTCCAAACACTTGTAGACAACTTGCTTTCATTTTCTTAGCCCATTGCAAACCGTGGACTAGTGCTTCATATTCAACAACGTTATTTGAATAGCCAAACTGAAATTTAATAGATGAGAAATACCTTTGTTTCGTAGGAGAAACTAACATCATTCCAACTCTTGTCCCATGCTTATTTCTTGATCCATCGAAGTATAATTGCCACAAGCCTTCATTAGATTCGCCCTCTTTGACCATAGCTGGGATTGGCGCATCGTTCTCATGAAGACAATACACACCAAAGCCTTCTTCAATCAGCTTGTAGGGATCATGCTCATGCAAGGTGGAAGCCCACTCATTAAGAAATAAATCTAGAACTCCATCCAAAAGTGAGTCTTTTTCTACATCACTAGTTTGTACTACTTCATCTGAAATGATACAATTTGTATTGACCACACTTGGCATATAAGTTTTCATGTGAAAACGTGTAATAGGTTTTGAATGAATTGTTACCTTTGTGCCATATCTGGTTTTGAACATCAAGTAAGTCCAATCAGCTTATAGATATCCCTCAATTTTTGAGGTGAAATCTCTTGAAAGGCACATGGCGAAATAAGGAGGTAGATCCACTATTACGTCTTGCTGAATAGTTACGTTAGGACAAGAATGTAATGTTAATTTCAAATCTTTGATAATCTCTATCGTCTTTGTGGGTGAACCATCCAACTGTAGTACCCCTTTAGTATTTGGCTCATAAACAAGGTCGAGCTTGCCTGCAATCTGTTTAGGCATCACTGTACTGCTGGCTCCACTATCCACCATACAATTATGAACTAAGGTATTTCCCACTATCAAAGAAAGATAAAAAGGGGGAGTTTTCTTTGCTTTTACCTCAGTTTTGTCCACCTTTGATACCTTATCTCTTTACAGTCCCTGCTGCTTAGTTGGCGAATTTGACGCTGAGGTGCTAGAATTGGACCCAAGGATGGAACTTGAGAAACTTGAAGCACTGGTATTGAACTTATCTCCGAAAATATGGGCATTGGAGGTCTTGGAGCAAGCTTTCCTGCTTGAATCAGACTATTTTTTATGCTTATTGCAACTTCATAGGCATCTGGGAAAGTAGTGCCACCCATTGATTGTATCATCACACTAATATCAGAATTGAGAGCTTTCAAAAAATATAAAAATGCATATTCAGGGGATGGCCTAATTAGAACCGGTATCCTGTGCAATGTTTTTTGGAATCTGAGATTAAAATCAGACATGAACTCATGAGGAGCTCTCTGTATGGCAGTTAATTGCTCAAGCAAAGATAAGTGGTCAGATTTGTCTTCAAACTGTTTGACCAAAGCAACACCTAATTCATTCCAAGCAGAGATAGATCTAAGTGGGAGGGTTCTATACCACTGTAATGCTTTTCCTTTGAAAGAAGCAGCTAGTAATCTGATAACAACATTATCCTCAGTTACATTATGAACTGAACAAAGATTAGTCACATCCTGGATATGCTCAATAGGAGTTATTTGATTTTCTCCCGAGAAGAATGGGATACTTTTGAGGGCAGATATAGGTATATCATTTAACTGTGCTAGATTTAGTGGGCTCCCTCCATTGAATGGAGCAAATACTTGATTTCTATTGGCCATCTGCATGATGGGAATTTTAGTGTCTAGAACAATATGATGAGGTGAGGTAAATATTCCCTTTGGGGATATGGACTTGCCCTCCTAGATCTTGCTCTTTTATAAGTTACAAATTCAAAAGGAATACCTTTGCTCGCTGATCTTGTGGTAACTTTTGGCATGAACGGATTGTCTGAATGGTGCTATGAACTCTTCCGCTCACTGTAAATGAATATCTTCCTTTGCTGCGAAGATGTTTTGTAAAGAACTCTTTTCGTAGTCCCATTGGGCGTGCCAAAAACTATTGTCATTTTGGAGCTGCGCCCTGAATCGAAGACGTCCATGAAATGGCCAGTCTTCTATCCCGCTGAAACAATGGGATCTTCTCACGAGAGTGGGTGCCTCAACGGTGAGAAGAACCTCCAGAGAAGGTTGGTTCCTGTATGATGTATCAATGTAGATCTCTACTCTACGCTGTGGACTACCATGAAAAAGGGAGAAGGAAACTTAAAGGGGAAATCCTACTTAAAAATGGTGATACACTAGAAGTTCGATCCACTCAACTTGGAACCTTGAACACTGAACAATCAAAGGAAAAGGAAGACCTTAGACTTCAATCAATCACTTATGCATAAATATTTCATGAAGAGGTTCGATCAATGACTAAACCCTGAGGGAAAACGATGGAGAGAGTTCTGATAAAAGACACTTTGCGGCCACCTAACATTCACTTACAGCTTCAGCAAGACAATAAAGAACACTGAACATGACCTGCACAAAGATAATCTAGCAACTAGGTATGAATCAGAATTTGGGAAGGTAGAGAAATCTACCACTTATGCAAATTGCTGAAGAAATATACACTATGCCAGCACTTGAAATTTGAAAGTACAGTGCTTTTTATTGATTGAAGAGGTTACATAACTCACCAATGGCAGAGTCTGGTCTAACCAAGAGAGAGATTGGATGACTTTTAATCAAGGCTGAAAGCCATTATATAGAGAATTACAAGAGGCCAAAGATTGGTGCTGGAAATTTGAAGAGAAGGATTCACTTTGGTTAACTCCAGGGTTTACTTGGCCTTTCAATAAAATATATTTTCCTTTTTGTCCTTGCATGAAGATTCATCGTTTGATGAAGTGAACTTATCGTTGTTTTGAACTGCCCGTCTCTCTTTGCATGGAAATCCACGCAAATGTCAATTTTAGAACTTCGTGAGCTGCTTGATGCCGAGTTGTAGCGTTTGAAATCTGAGTTAAACGAAGAGATTATGCTGAGTTGGACGAAGAGATCAAGTTGAGTTGGACTGTTTGGTACGTTGAGTTGGACGAAGAGATTATTCTCCATCGCATGGAAAGCTCCTAGTGAATGCGGCGTTTAACAATTAGTCAACTCTAAATCTGGAACAGTCAACTCGACATTTGAATTTGGAACTACAGTTGGACTCTTGTATGCGTGAGATGATCTGGAGACGAGCGGGACTTTCAAAACCAGTCGACTGAAGCTTTGACCGGTGTTCGAAAATAGCCCCTGCTTGCATGTATTTTGTCCTATTCTAGGCTGCTTGTTCATGTCTATTTTTGGCGAGATTTTATATTCGGATGTATTTGTCTATTTTTTCCCGTTTGGCCTTTTCTTTTGGAATTCTGGCTTTACCCCTGTTCCAACGGTTACTTCCCACAGTCAAAATTTGACGGCTAGCGGGACGTCACCTTTGGTCATTTTCTCCTTCGGACTTCTCTGTATATATTTCCTAAGGCTTTCTTTCCTTCGGCTTTATTGGCTTCACATTTCTTTGGGTTTTTCTCGCGGCCCTTTCTCCGAATTTCTTCGGACTATTTGTCTGAAGGAATTCCTTTGGACAAAAGTCCGAATGTCTCCTTTTCCTGCCTTTGCCTTTGCTTTGCAACTTTTCCGAATTTCATCGGGTTTCTTCCGTTGGCTTTTCTATGGGCCTTTGTCTGATTTCTTCGGACTTTTTGTCCAAAGGAATTCCTTCGGACAAAAGTCCGAAAAAATTCATTTTCTTTGTTCTTTCTTTTCTCTTGATCCCTCCTTGTGTCTTCCGAATTCCTTCAGACAAAAAGTCCGAAGGATATCTTCCCTTGCCTTCTCTGAATGTCTCTTTGGCTTTTGAAATGTGCCCTTCGGGGAATTTGTCATGGTCCCTTCCGCCGACCAAGTGTCCTCTGCAAGGGCATTTAGCTCTCCCTTTGTGCCCTTTGGAAAAATTGTAGGGCACCCGGGCTTTTTGCTAAGGCTCTGAATTTGGTCCTGTGCCTTCCCGAAGGGTAGGTGCCCTTTGGGATTGTTGAAAGTGACCCTTCCGAAGGGTACCCTGCCCTTCGGGTTTCTTGCAAATGACCCTTTCCTTCGGCCTCTTCTGTTTTCTCTTCGGAAAAATTGTAGTTGACATTTTTGATTGAACCTGAACCAACCGCTTGAACTTGAATGGTTGAACCAGCGCTTGAACCGTTCGCTTGAACCAACCGATTGAACCAACTCTTTGAACCAAAATGGTTGAACCAACCGATTGAATCTGAATGGTTCGATGGTTCAATGGTTCAAAGTTTGAAGCTCTTGGAAAGATCGTGTCATTGAACTTCGACATTGAACCAACTTTTGGTTCAAGCTTAAGGAGGAGTGTCTTCAACTTTTGGTCTCTTTGTGAATTTCTTTGGACAAAAATGTCCGAAGAAGCTTTTGAAAAAAACCCCTTGCATTCTTTGGACTGGTTCATCCTTTTGCCGAAAGATTTGTGCAACCCAAATTTACGATTGATGGCTCAGAACAACAGGGGAAGGAGGAGACCGATTTTGGTCCTGCAGGGCCAAAAATGGTCAACATTTCCCTTTGGGAAAAGATTGTCAACAGTTACATGTAGTAATTTACACAATTTTTATTAAACGATTCTGTTATATTGCATATATCAGTTATATAAGGTAAATTTAGACAATTTTCATTAAACGATTCTGTTATATATACTAGCAATTGCCCCAAAGGTGCAAAGAAAGCTGGAGGAATTGTATATTTTTGTTTTGCGATTATATCTAGTATGTATTAATATATAATATATCAAATGTATATAAATATTATCTTATATGATATATAAATCGTATGAATTGCAATGACCCCACAACTGTTGAGCTGTTCACACAACCCCTGTTGACTTTTTTTTCCCTGACCCAGCACCAACTTCACCATTGCTAGTTGGTTAATCAAAAACACTAAAAGAAAAATTTATTAAGTATTTACATTCTAGAAGAAATAAACATTCAAATTATGTAAATCTATGTAACAAGAATTAACAGTCATAACAATTAGCAAAATTTTAATTCCAAAATAAGAAAATTTGAATAAGAATAAATATTTTCAGCCAACACAAAATCCTGCTGAAATTCCAATGAATCTAACTAAAGGCTTATGGGAGATTGATTAGACCGATAGACAAAGACCAAATGTGGTTGTGAAGATCCCAGCAAAACAACCCACAACAACCAATTGGAAGGATGAAAGAGACCGTCCATGACTTGTCAAAGTGACAGTAAATGTTGTCTGTCTTCCCTTTTGAGTTTTTTAACCCTGCCATTTAATTCCCAAATAGAACCCCCAAAACCAATCATAAATTATACTAACCAACTAAATGTGGGTCTCCCTCTACCCTTCCTGTCAATTCACAATAACGTAAAATCAAATATGCGTCGGCCAACGTATAATGAAACTCGTGACGGAATCTAATAAAGTCGCTTTCACGATATAATTGTTAAATGCAGGAAACAGACGTGAAGCGGCTCGCACTCCTAGAAAGAACCATGACCACATTACATATACATTATATATATGTCATGCCCAGACATGGAGATAAACACATATTTGTAGTCTGTTGAAAGCGCAGAGGGGCTTTCTGAGTCCGTTGAAATCCTTGACTGAAATGGAATGCGGTTTCGCTAGACTTGAAACAGCTGAGATAAAAAGAATGAAACAGCTAGTGTGTGTGTGTGCGAGCTAGCTAGATAGACGCTAGCACGCACGCTAGCTAGCTCGCATGCATGATGCAATCTAGCATGCACGCTATCTAGCTAGCTCGCACGCATGACGTGTGCGTGCAAGCGAGCTAGATAGATGCTAGCATGCACGCATGCAAGCTAGCTAGGTAGCTTGCTTGCACGACGCACGCTAGCACACGTCATGCGTGCGAGCTAGCTAGATAGATGCTAGCATGCACGCACGCAAGCTAGCTAGGTAGCTTGCATGCACGACACACGTGTGAGCTAGCTAGATAGATTGTAGCACTCACGCATGCTAGCTAGCTCGCACACACGATGCACGCTAGCACGCACACACGCAGCTAGCAGCTAGCTAGCTAGCTGCATGTGTGCGTGTGTTTTAAATAAAGACATGATCTTACCTTGTACCATACCTCCATATTATTGGATTGGATTTGTGACATAAGTGGAATTGGTGCCTCGAGAATGATATCACTCGGTGTCTTTTACATAGATTTATCTAAGATAGGTTTGCTAGTAGTAAACATTCTTCAAAAAAATGAACAGTGAAAGCCTAATTCTATCTTGCCACTGAATCTCCGGCACCATCAAACTTGTTGTATTGTGAACCCCTATTTATAGCTTTTTTCACTTAACACCACACTCAATGCCCACAAGAAATTTGGTTCCATTGTCAGCATATTTTGTTAATTTGAAATGAATGTTACATGGGATGTGTTTAACAACTCAAATGCATTTGCCAACCTCATCTAAACTGCACATTGAATTATCTAGTTAAAGGAGGCATTTGTTTGGACTCTCTAAAGGTGAGCCTAACACCTTTGCCATATTTTGCAGGTACCTTATATCTGAGAGAGAGTTGGCTATGCTGATTTGTTAAATGGCTTATTTCTTAAGAGTTATGGATCTTACATGTAGCAACATTGGGGGGATTGGCCGTCGTGACTTGTAGATGGTGGTGGCAATTCTTATTTGTGTCATGCTCTCACTGCTAGTACTTTTAGATTGTGTTAACGTGCACCTCATCCCATTCGTTGTTGCCTTGTGTACTTTTTCTACAAGGGTCAATCTTTCCGGTCATTATAGATGCATTCTACTGTGAACACGGCAGGTGCTTATTTATTTTCTGTTTCTGTGTAAACTTAAAAGAGTTTATAGTCGCACAAATGGTTTCATGTGTAATTTCAACTTTTGAGCCTTAGAGGAACTTATGCAACGCTTTTAGTTTCAATGACCAGTCTAATTATTTTCTACAACTTGCTATGCACGCCTTAAAATTAGTTAATTGCGAAGGGCTGTGTACTATGGCAGCATGGCATGGCTATTTATTTCTCATCTTTGATTTTTTAGCAGAATGGCATGGCTGTTTATTTCTATAATTTTGTTGATTTTACATCATTTCACGGCTATGTTCTCTTTCTTTGTTTTTTTTGCAGCACAGCCTAGCTATTAACCTTCCATTCATCTGCAGTAGGTAAGTCTGAAATGTGGTCTTTATGACTGGATTGGAGACATTTCAAGAGGACATCTGCACTTGTGTGCTAGGAATGCCTGCTCACTTTCTGAATTATTTTCAGCACACTAGTTTAGGGTTCCTTACCTCAGGTATAGTGTTTCGTTCTAATATTCATTTTTGTTTTTCCTAGACTGATTTAGTTTTTTCTTTGTTTAATTTTAGAATTATTTTTACAGAGCTGCATTGAAAATAGTGTAGGAACCGATCACAATGTCATTGGCTTTTACTATTTAGCATTCTCCAGCAATTGATCAAAGTGCAAGTCTTAAGAGATAACTCTGAAAGGGAGTGGGTAGGCATAAAGTGCCCGAGTGGCAGTTGCCAATATTTTCAGGCCTTGTTTAGGCCTTAAAGCTTCTCAATGTGTAAACAAAATCATCCTACTTTCCTAGTTAGTGAAGAAAATTGCTTTAGGGATTTAATAGGAGCCGATAAGTTCAATGGCTGCAATAAAGATTAATTTGTAATTTATCTGTGTATAAAGTGCCCGAGTGGCAGGTGCCAATATTTTAAGGCCTTGTTTAGGCCTTAAACCTTCTCAATGTCTAAACAAAATCATCCTTACTTTCCTAGTTACTAAAGAAAATCACTTCAGGGATTTAATAGGAGCCAATAGGTTTAATGGCTGTAATTGAGATTAATATCTAATTTATTTGTATGTATGTGGTTTGATAGAATGTCAATGAAAGCAAGACCATGTGGAAATCAGAGTCTAGATGCAGTCTAAATATGTGAAATCTACAGAGACATGCAATTTCGTAATATTACAATAATACCCATGCAAGTATTTAAGATCAGAGAAATGATTCCCTTCAACTTATTTTCTTTCATCTTTTTCATTCATCTTCATTGAATGTGTGGACGCTATAGCAGCACCTACTGCCATACATCAAAAGCTTACACTTTAAAAACATGCCAAAGTTCAGTTAAGGGATATTCATAAACAAAACACTCAAAATCTGTGAAGCAAAACCATCAATCACAGGATCCATGACAAGACAATGAGAACACCATAACAAAATAGAACACTCTACAAACAAGAAGAAACACTATAAAATCAACAAGATTAGGAGATTGTAGATTTACTAAGGAAACTAAATGCACATGTAAAGAAGGTCTCCCACCTCAGATCCAGCGATTTTAAAAACATTGATCGTAAACTATAGCAGAGACATTAGCTTAATTTTTTGTAATAGATATATGATTTTTGTTGCTGATTTTAAAAACATTCATTATAAACTACAGCACAGACATTATTCTAATTTTTTTGTTTGTTAAGATATATGATTAATGTTACTAAACAATTCAGGGTATAAGTACAGCTTTTATTTATAGTTTTTGGAAAATGTTTTAGTTTAGCTATATCTAATTATTTTATTTATATATCTCTTCAACACCAAACTATAACTATAGATTTGTGGAGCAACATGAAAAAGTATACAAAATATACTTGTAAACAATAATAAACTTTGAAAAAAATAAAATAAAATTGAAACCTCAAGATTCAACAAATAAATGCACGGACGTTTTTATTTATTTTTTACATCATATGTCAAACAATGAATATGTGCTAATTAGATATACATTTTTCAATAGGCTAGTTCCAAAGTACACATTTCAACGTAAATGTCTATAAATATAATATTTTTGGATGCATTTTTCACAATTCTACGTATACTTGTGTATGTCATGCTTCCACATTTAACTTTTTACATTTCACAATTTTGCATATATCAAATTCTATTTCATAATTTGGCATAACATATTCCACTTCGCATGTTTTTGTTCAAAACATTTGTCATTGCACTGTTTGACCTAAAACATTTTGCTTACTTGGGTTGGTAGTTGTGTACGACATTAGGATGGACTAGTGAGATTGTTGCAATGTTGTTTATTTCATTGATCCATGGTTAGTGTGTGCTTAGGTGATAGCAAAAAGTTGTATTGTTTTGCAAACAATTTGAAGCCTTTCTAGTGGTGGAGATTAAGGTGTTGTAGTGGCCAATGGGCATTTGTTGCAGGGCATTTTCAGGGATTTGTTGCAATGGTACAAGGGTTGACAAGAAGTGTCCGAAGTTGTAGGGGTTGTGGCATGGCATGGCATGGGTGACATAGTAGTGGAGGGATTCATATGTGTTTTTTCGCATGCAGCAGAATTTGTTATGGGTCTAACAAAGTTTTATGCCATGTGATTAAGAGGTGTTGGTCGAGTAAAGGAACTCAATTAAGGTGGGGTATCTTTTGGGACTTATGTGAATAGTTTTAAGGACTTATCTTGTCCAAGTGTCTAAAGGATTATGGTGTTTTGCACTTACAACTACAATGTTTTGAGAAAAACTTCTTTCATTTATGCCTTGATAGATGTTCATTACTTTTTTTAAACTTACTATTTTGGCACTTGATGGGATGATGTTGGCAAAGGTTGCAAAGTGAGCTGAACACAAACATTGGTTGGAACATGATTGTGGGGAAGGTATGGTGCAGTTTTGTATAGGAAAAGTGCAGTCATTCCCATCTTGATGCCATGCTTCTTATTTTGGTACTTGATGGAATTCTGTAGACAAAGATTGCAAAGTGGGTTGAACACAAACACTTATTGGAACATGAATGTCTTGAAGGTAGAGTGTAATGTTGTTTTAAGAAGATTGTGACCATTCCCAACTTAATGCCATTTTGATTTACTTCCCATGAATGCACACACAACCCAACTAGTCACTCATGCTACCAAATCATTTACAACTCACATGCAATAGTTGAAGCTTGCACAATGAAGGAAGGTAGAATGCGACATTATATAAGAAGAGTGGGAATGTCCCAACTTGATGCCATTTTGATTTACCTCCTATGCATATGCATGCAATCCAATGGGCACTCATGCCATTGAATCATTTGCAATTTTCATCCGCTTTGCCTTCATGGATGCATGCAAATTTATTACAATTGAAGTTTACATGGTCAAAGAATGTTCAAGAGTGTTCCATTAGTTCAAGTAATTTGAGAGTATCTTTGTAGTAGCCATCCATTGCATTTTTTGCAATTATAACATTCCATCTTCATATCTTGCATGTGTTCTATGTGTTGTAATTCACATTTGATTATGTTTTGATATTCCATTTTCAAAACTCATTTTTTTTGAACAAGGTGGGAGAATAATGGACATACTTTTATAAGGATCGCCATTTTGTGCGTATCCTCCAAGGCCTTGCAACTATTGTATTACATGATCGCACATTATATAGAAAAA
Source organism: Torreya grandis (assembly GCA_037957365.1). Classification (NCBI taxonomy): domain Eukaryota; kingdom Viridiplantae; phylum Streptophyta; class Pinopsida; order Cupressales; family Taxaceae; genus Torreya; species Torreya grandis. Next base: position 1,104,249 of record JARHVA010001648.1, on the reverse strand, counting down.
CTAAAATAATAAATTCACAATTAAAGATACTCTTAAGTTGTGGAAAAACTTATATAAAGACACTATAAAGTCACAAGTAATATTTGATTGACATGAAAACCATCATCGACATTTTCCCTTGTTATTCAAATTGTGCCATGTTCAAACTTTGATTCTCAATTTTTTTCTTTGTGTTCAGTTTTGGTGATACCATAAAGTCACATTAACAAATATTACCCATCACATCGCATGATAATATCACTCCCACAACTCTAAATGATATGAATACCATCATCAACATTTCCATGTGTTATCCAATTTTATGCCATGTTCAAATATTGAATATTAAGCCTATTTTGCTTTTGTTGTCCAATTTTGGTGATATCAATTCACAATTAACATATGTTGTCTTTCACATCTCTTGATAGTATCACTACCACAATTGTAAATGACATGAACACCATGATAGACATTCCACGTGTTATCCAAACCATGCTAAGTTCAAAGACTGATTTCCAAAGTTATTATTTTGTTCCAAACCATGTTAGGTTCAAAGAATGATTCTCAAAGTTACTATTTTGTTTTCTATGGTCCATTTTTGGTGAATATTGTTTTTTGATCTCAAAAGTTCAATCTCTTCTTGTGATGTAAAGTGTACTAATTTCTCTTTGTGTAAATAACACTTGCTAAAAGCTTTGGCGTGTATTGTGCTATTGTGTAGTGCTTCACTTTTTATTTTCTTAGAAATAAAAAATAGCATAAAAATGATTTGATTATAAATAGGATGGGTAAAATTTAAATGTTTTTATAAAAATATATCACTTTGTAATGTGATTAAAGGATCCAAGTCAAATTGCATAACATCTATTCAGAGATGTAATTAAGCTTACTCAAATGTAAAACAATAAAATAAGAATTAATTACTAATTCAAATTATATGTAATAATTAACAAGGAGGGTTTAAAGAAGTGTTCATTTTTATGCAATATGGAATTAATTATTAAAGTATGATAACAAAATTTGATTTGACAATTGTGTTTGTTAGGGTTGGGGATATGAAGACCTTGCTTGTCTTTCTAAATTTTGTCACATATCTTTAGAAAAATGACATTCTTTTTAAAATTGTAATAGGATGGTTGAACTTGTGGAAAAAAGGAAAATATATGTTTTGTTGCTTGTGTGCAGGGGTTTGAAGCATAAATTACTTATCAGGGCTCTCAATGATTTAAAATATTGAATACTACATGTCAAGTAAAATGGAATTCACTTAGAGAATCAAATGTGATGTAGTGTCTATTACAATGAATGCTTGATTTCTTGTAGAATGCATTGGTAAGTGTTGAGTACTTTTAAATATTTTTTAGCTTTTTGAATACCTTTTATATATGTTTGTGCTAAGTCATTGTATCTATATGTATAAATTTATTGAATTCCATTTAGAACATATTGGTGCAAGTTGATATACAAAAGAAAATGCTGAAAAATGACGACCCACAACTACTAGGGAACCCAAAATATAGGGTGACAAGAACCCATTTGAAACACTAGAAGCACACTTCTAATTACAATTTACATTTATCTAGTTTTTAGGGTTGTATGTTATTATATTCGATAGTCCTAGTTCCTTTGTATTTGATTTGCTTAACCCCAAGACCTAGGTCATTTCAATTTTTGAAAATATGTTAAACCTTATTGTGCCTTTAATGGCTCATTTTTCAGATGTGATTTTTAAAGATGGTGTTAGTCCTTTTATGAATGCCATGTTTTTACATAATGATGTATGAGATTAGAATTATGGTAGTTATGATAGTGAGGATGACATTGATGAAAGGTTAGGAAAAATAATTTTTACCGTAGTGGGTCCAAATGAATTTACAAAGGATATGGGTGTATTTGGTGTTGGTTTTGTTTATGCAACCCCTTATGATTATGGAATGCCAAATAATAATATCAGAGAACTAATTATTGAGAGAAAATATATAAAGTTTCACATAAAGTAAGCTAGAAAAATATGGATTTGAACTTGGATGTGTGCAACATATTGTTTTGCCTTAACCAATTTCTTCATTTTGTTTTATGACATTGAGCATTGGCTTTTTCTCCCATGGAAACAAAGGTTAAATCTGATGACCATATGAATGTATTTAATCTTTTTAACAGTGAAATATGATGGAAATGTTTTAAAGAGCATATGTAATGAAAGAATAAACTTGAGTTTAAAGTGTACAATAATTCATTCTTTGGTTGATAAAACAACATTACCTTTGTAGGTATTATCTCTAATAGTACATGTCCATGATTCACATTCATTTTTTTTGGATGGCATGTGGCACATTCCCACTGTACGTACTTAACCAAAACATAAAACAAGCCAAGATTATTTCACTTCCAGAATTTTAAATTTGGATCTTTATGCCTATGCAATCTAGGCAATTTGTGATTGACCATGCCATTTGACAAGACACATGAATGTAGAGGTTAGAATTATATACAATATTTAAACTCCAAGATTTTGGATTGTAATTTATTGTTAATCATATTATTTGAAACCCTAGAATCCAATATTGGTTTTATTTTGATAGGGCCTTGGAAATGAAGGCTTGCATATTTTCAGAGTACCATTCGTTAAAACATAGCTTGAGGTTTTAAGTGCTCTGTACAAAATGTCTAAAATTGTTGGGGATCAACCAACAATGATTACACTTGTGAAAGCAATAAACGCAGAATTAAATCAGATAGATAAGTAACTAGAATGATAAATAGCACAGAACAAGAGATACAAGAAACCACCCTGAAAATTTGTATTAAAACTCTTTACAAAAGGAATACAATTGAAGAAACTTATTTCTTCCACACCTCTCTCAGATGCACAAGATCTCTCACTAGATCTCTATTCCTCAAGAGCTCTCTCTCTCAAGTACAATCAATTCCAACAACCTGGATTGATACAACTCTGTACTGTCCTTCAAACATTCACAATGTTCTACTCATACAATTCAACTTACTAAGCTAAGAAGATCTTTCCTACATATAGAATTAGGAAACTTGAGCATGCACTTACAACAAACAGTTAAGCCTCTTGAACAAGGGCTCTAAAAACAATCTTGCTAATAATAGAAACGCGAACTTAAGACTAAGACTTAAACTCATCATGCAAACACTCACTTCTGTCTTCGGAAATAACATTCTGGACACACAGGTAACCGACGCCGGTTCTTGTCAGTTTGCCTGTGACCGTCGTCGACCGATCCTCTGCCGACGCCGGCGTTCCTCTAACTGCTCCTGACTGACGTCGGTCGCTCCTGACCGACGCCGGTGACTGTGTAAACCCGAAACTGTTTTAGTGTGCTCCTTGGTGAAGCTTTTAGGCTCCACACCTTAACAATCTCCCACTTGGAGATAAACAGCTGCACCAGTACCTGTACAGCAACATCTTCTAGCTCCTCTATCTTTAACTCAATCATGAAGACCAATAGAAGTTGAATGAAGATTCAACTTCTCCTTTGTAACCGACTTGGTTAACATATCAGCAGGATTCCTATCTGTATGGATTTTCTCCAGCTTCAACTCACCATCTTCCAATACCTGCTGTATGAAGTGGTACCTTAGCTGTATGTGCTTGGTTTTTGAATGAAAGGCTGAATTCTTAGCCAAATGGATTGCACTCTGACTGTCACTATACAATCTGCAACTCTCATGCTCCCTGCCAAGCTCTTCCAAGAACCGTGTCATCCATATCATCTCTTTGCTAGCTTCTGTGGCTGCAATATACTCTGCTTCTGTAGTTGACAAGGCAACAACCTTCTGCAACTTAGATATCCAGCTAACCGCCGTTCCACCTACAGTAAAAACATAACCTGTGGTGCTCTTCCTGCTATCCAAATCACCTGCCATATCTGAATCTACATAACCATGTAGAGAAGTATCTGAACCTCCATAGCACAAGTGCCTACTGCTGGTTCCTCTCAGATATCTAAGGATCCACTGAACTGCTTTCCAGTGTTCCCTACCTGGATTGGCCATATACTTACTTACAACTCCCACTGCTTGGGCAATATCCGGTCTAGTACACACCATTGCATACATCAAACTTCCTACCGCGGAAGAATATGGAACCTTACTCATGTACTCTACCTCATCATGTGAATTAGGACATTGTTCTTTACTCAACTTAAAATTTCCAGCCAAAGGTGTGCTTACCGGTTTAGCATCCTGCATATTGAACCGTTTCAACACCTTGTCCACATAATCCTCTTGAGACAATATCAACCTGTGATTTTTTCTGTCTCTCTTAATGCTCATGCCAAGGATTTTCTTTGCTGCTCCCAAATCTTTCATAGCAAACGTTTGAGCTAATTTCACCTTAAGCTCAGAGATATCCTGCATGTGTGATTCTGCAACCAGCATATCATCTACATACAACAATAGAATAATATATCTACCGTTATCAAATCTCTTAAAATATACACAATGGTCAGATTGACACCTACTGTAGCCATGCTCAGTCATAAATCTGTCAAATTTTAAATACCATTGTCTAAGAGCTTGCTTGAGGCCATACAAGCTTTTCTTCAACCTGCACACTAACTTCTCTTTACCCTTGACCTCAAATCCTTCTGGCTGTTCCATGTATATTTTCTCATCCAAATCTCTATGAAGAAACGTTGTCTTAACATCTAGCTGCTCAAGATGCAAATCCTCAAAAGCAACCAAAGACAATACAACCCGTATAGAAGTCATCTTAACAACAGGAGAAAAAATCTCACCAAAGTCAATACCTGGCTTTTGTGCAAATCCTTTCACTACCAATCTGGCCTTATATCTCATCTGTCCATCCTCACCTTCCTTCAACCTGTAGGTCCATCTGTTCTTCAGTGTTCTCTTACCAGCTGGCAACTCAACCAAATCCCATGTTTGGTTCTCTCTCAAGGACTCCATCTCCTCAACCATGCCATGCTCCCACTGACTCTTGGACTCCACCTATAATGCTTCTTCAAAACTCTCTGGTTCTCCACCATCAGTTAGCAATAAATAGTATAAAGAAGGAGAATATCTAATTGGAGGCTTACTTACCCTTTCTGACCTCCTGATGGGTGTCTTGGACTCGTTCTCAATACGTTGTCCACCCAAATTCTCTGACAGTGACCGACCTCGGCCACCTGTAGACCTGTTACTGGTCGACGTCGGTTCCTCCTGGCCGACGTCGGTGCCTGTTCTGTCGACGTCAGTCTCTGTATGACCGACATCAGTTTCTGTACTGCCGACGCTAGTTCCTAACCTGTCGACGTCGGTCTCTGTGTTTTCCTGTAAGTGATTATTTCTTTTTCTCGCGAGCTCATTTTAGACCATCACTTCGTCCAATTCTCCATTACTCTGCCTAGATTGATTCAGCTTCCTTATCTGATCACTATACATCACTCTTTCATTGAAAACAACATCACGGCTCCTAATTACCTTGTTAGTTCCTAGATTCTAAAATCTGAAACCAAAATCATCTGAGCCATAGCCAATAAAGTGCACCTCATAGACTTAGCATCAAGCTTCTTTCTATTTTCCTTATCTACGTGCACAAAGGCTTCACAACCAAAAACTTTGAGATATGAGAGATCTACCTTTTTACCTGTCCATGCCTCTTTTGGAATTCCACCATCCAGAGCTGTAGAGGGTCCTCTGTTAATCAGGTACACTGCAGTGTCAACAGCTTCTGCCCAAAACTCTAAGGGCAACCTAGCATGCAATCTCATACATCTTGCACGCTCCATGATTGTTCTGTTCATCCTTTCAGCAATACCATTCTGCTGAGGTGTCCTTGGAACTGTCTTTTGCCTACAGATTTCATGTGTGTAACAATACCAGTTAAACTTAAGACTACAAAACTCACCGCCATTGTCAGATCTCAAGCACTTCAATCTTCTGCCTGTTTCATTCTCAACCATAGCTTTTCAAATCTTAAAAGTCTCAAAAACATCAGATTTCTTTTTAATACAGTAGATCCATACCTTTCTTGTAGCATCATCTATGAATGTAACATAGTACCGTGATCCTCCAATAGAGGCTACCTGAGTCGGTCCCTACACGTCTGTGTGAACAAGCTGCAACTTATGCCTTTTCTTAGTAGACCCAGTCTTGAGAAAACTAACCCTTTTCTGTTTTCTAAATACACAATGCTCACAAAATTCTAGATCCATACTTTTCAAATCTGAAAGCATACCTTTAGACTTAAGAATTGACATCCCCTTCTCACTCATGTGGCCAAGCCTTGAGTGCCACAATTTAGCATCCACATCTGAAGTAGATAATACAAAAGGAGATTTGTTAGTAACACAATTACACAAATAGAGAGTACCTTCTCTCTTACCTCTGGCCATAACAAGTGCACCCTTGGTCACCTTCCAAGATTCTGCTGTGAGAATTACTATACAACCCTCATCTCCTAACTTTTTTGTAGAAATCAAATTTCTCTTCAAGCTAGGAACATGCATCACATCTCTCAACACCCATGTGTTGCCATTCTGCATCTTCAGCTGCACTTTACCTTTGCCAATAATCTTACAAGGCTCATCATCCCCTAAGTACACTATTCCAAAATCTCCATGGATATAGTCACTAAAATACTCTCTGTTAGGGGTAGCATGAAAAGATGTACCAGAATCTAATACCCAAGATTCTATATTATTATGCAAAGAGAAAATTAGAGCATCTTGTGCAATACCTGCAACCTTAGCCTCTTCCTTTCTTTCGTGCTGATTGTCCTCCTTAGGCTTTGACCAGCAATCTCTGCTTATGTGCCCCAATTTTCCACAGTTCTAGCATTGTGGCCTTTTGCCATTTCTGGATTTGGATCTACCTCTTCCCTTAGACTTAGATCTTGATCTCCTCTTGCTCTTTTCTTTTTGCCTTCCCCTGCTCTCGAGATTTAAAGCGTTCCCATATGTCTCTTTTGTGCTTTTCCTGCGAATTTCCTCATTCAAGATAACACTAACAACATCCTCTACTTTTAAAATATTCGAAGCAGAAGCAGTATTAGAAACTGCCATTACCAAGCCATGCCAGCTTTCAGGCAACGAACATAATATTAAAAGAGCTTTTATTTCATCATCAAATACAATATTGACTGAACTTAACTGATTAACAATTCCATGAAAATCATTCAGGTGATTAGATACAGATCCACTTTCTTGCATATGCAAATTAAATAACTGCTTCATAAGATATATCTTATTAGAAGCGGAGGATTTTTCATACAAATTTGCTAACGTAGTCATTAACTCTACCGTTGTTTTTGCCTGTGACAAATTAGATATCACAGTGGATGCTAGACTCAGTCTTATAGACCCCAGAGCCTTTCTGTCAAGAACTTCCCATTCTTCATCCTCCATGTCCTTGGGCTTCTTTGCAATCCCACCTAACGGTAAGTAAAGATCTTTCTGATACAGATAGTCCTCTATCTGCATTCTCCAATGTTGATAGTTCTTGCCATTAAACTTTTCCATTCTCAATTTACTTTCTTCTGCCATTGCTTCTCCCACTCAAATAGAAATCCCTGCAGAAACCCCTGTGAGCAACCTATAATCCAAACACACTACACAGATCTGAACCACCTGTTAGTGAACCTGAGCTCTGATACCACTTGTTGGGGATCAACCAACAATGATTACACTTGTGAAAGCAATAAATGCGGAATTAAATCAGATAGATAAGTAACTAGAATGATAAATAACACAAAACAAGAGATACAAAAAACCACCCTGAAAACTTGTATTAAAACTCTTTACAAAAGGAATACAATTGAAGAAACTTCTTTCTTCCACACCTCTCTCAGATGCACAAGATCTCTCACTAGATCTCTATTCCTCAAGAGCTCTCTCTCTCAAGTACAATCAATTCCAACAACCTGGATTGATACAACTCTATACTGTCCTTCAAACATTCACAATGTTCTACTCATACAATTCAACTTACTAAGCTAAGAAGATCTTTCCTACATATAGAATTAGGAAACTTGAGCATGCACTTACAACAAACAGTTAAGCCTCTTGAACAAGGGCTCTAAAAACAATCTTGCTAATAATAGAAACACGAACTTAAGACTAAGACTTAAACTCATCATGCAAACACTCGCTTTTGTCCTCAAAAATAGCATTTTGGACACACAGGTAACCGACGCCGGTTCCTGTCAGTTTGCCTGTGACCATCGTCGGCCGATCCTCTGTCGACGCTGGCGTTCCTCTAACTGCTCCTGACCGACGTCGGTCGCTCCTGATCGACGCCGGTGACTGTGTAAACCCGAAACTGTTTTAGTGTGCTCCTTGGTGAAGCTTTTAGGCTCCACACCTTAACAAAAATGCCCATTTATCTTGCACTAAAAATCTATCAATTATAAAACATAATTTCCAAATGAAGTCATATTTGTTATTTCAGTAAAATTAAAATTTACTTTTTCCTTTTCTTGGAAATCAAAATAGGTTTGGTTTTCACATACGCTTTTTGTATCAAAATAGGAACTATGTTTTATGTATCAAAATAGGAACTCAAGAACTTGTAAACATAGACGCTTACGTATTCAAACTCCCAACTTCGCGAACTCGTAAATGCAAACACTTGTAAACTGGCAAACTTAGTCTCGTGAGCTAGCAAATTTAGGCCTTGTGACCTTGTGAATGAGATCATGTCGTGTGACACAATGTCATTAAGAATGTCCATAGGTGTTTTGATTTTGGTGTTTATTTTTTTTGGGTTATTTTGCTTCAGTGCATACAAGTGGATGACAAGCGTCAAATATTGTTGTATCTCATCTTAACATTTTCTTTGGTAGATTTGTTTACTTATATTTATTTGTCTTCATAGCTCGCGAGATTCCAACACATGGAACAAGAGCCTTTTCCACTTGGCATTCGTTTAGATAAATAAATTTAGAGAATATAAATGTTGACTAATTTGACCCCCTGGTCAAGTAAGTCAACCCTCCTGCAAGTTCAAACTTGTCATGAGGTCTACTAGGTCCAAAAACGCCCATCATGGTCTTAAAAGAGGTCATATATTTTGTTTCATTTTAGTCACACTTGTACATTTATCCTAAGTGCCATTTTATGCCACCTTTGGGCTAGTTTAATGAATTGTACGATTTCCTTCTTAAGACAAGTGTGTCAAAGTGAAAGTTAACATACCATGTGTCAGGGAACTGTTCTATAACTGACAATATTAGGTTCCACGTTTAAAATAAGATCGATTGAAAAAAAAGGAGTTTTAGTTATTTTACAGATTGTACAATAGTTCTAACATGTGTGGAATCTTCAACAGTGTCTCTTCAATTCCCCACAAGTCATATCCACATTCAAATTGCTTTGACAGTCCCAAATTTGAGCAAAATCAATTTTTCTCATCGCTCTCTAAACAAGGTCAAACAGGTCATCAGGTTTGGAGCTCGTACGGACATGAGGGGCAGAGTTGAGTTGAATGTTTTTGGTGGATGAAATTAGTTTTAATGGCCTTCCATTCCATGGAAATGGTTTTCATTTTGGTGATCTATGCTTCATGAATCAATCTTAAGACTATTAGTGCTTCCTAGTTCACTGTGCATCCCCAACACCTTCAAGGTTTCTCATTTGCTTGCATAATCTAATGTTTCCAAATGGTGTCGGTGTACTTGCAGAGCTTTATCTTCATTTTCATGTTTCTTCCATCTTATTTGATATGTGTGAACATTGATCCATAAGCAAGATCACTTCATTGTGACAATAATGCATCACTACAATGGTCTGCAGAGCATGTTTTCATCAATTGCATGGTTTTATTCTCAGTCAATGGTTTCAAGTTAGATAATGTACATGTGTTCAACATCTCAAAACATGGAAGCTAGTTTCTCCATGACAAGTTTGCATTGGAAGGCTTGGAGGTTGATTGAGAGAGGTTTTTCAAAGTATGAACAAACACTGTTCATAACTCTTCCACATGACAATCATCTATAGTTATCTGTAGGCACGAAGAGAATAGATAAAATCATCAAAACCCCAGGAGATATGGTTGCATTTAATTCCATGACTTGAATGATGTTTCTAAAGTTACTTATGGCTCATGGTGTTGATCTAAGAGCCATCACATAGCCTGCAGTCAGTCAAAGCAAGAAAAATTGCTTAAGGGAAGCTTTACCTTAATATCTTTGAAATAGGTCTCTGCTCTACAATGTTCCATCTTATGGTAAAGTGTCTTGGATTCTAGATAAGTCTAATGGTGTCTCACTTGTAGTCTAGACCTAAATGCTACATCTTTACCTTAGGAGGAGGGTGTTTAGTTGAGAAGGAGAATGGTTGAATGGATCTCCAACTAAGTTTTCTACTAAAAATACTCAGTGCCAAAAGCCTAAATGAACCTATAACATGTAACACAAACCTATATTTCAATGATAATGAGGGATGAGAACATGATCCCAAGACAAGAGACATGTTTATTCAGGGGTGATGACCTCAGGAAATCGAATATTGAATTAGAGAGGTAAAGTATATTTTCAAAGAAAGAATCACTACCTACAGAGAACTCTTCATTTCTTCTCTAATGAACACCTCCAGTTTGGATTGAAATTTGTAGGACCAGTCTAGGCTAAGGAAAGATGCAATCTTGGCAAATAGATAGAGATTAACATTGTATGAAGGGGCCTAATGACCTCATAACAAAGTGAAGGTGTGAAACACAGTAGTTATGAATGAATATACATCTACACGAATCTTTGTATCACTAGATTGCTACCTACAGTCTGACCACAAACTAACTCATGCTTAGAAGGATTGCAAGTTGGTTGGAAGAAGTATGTATTGAAGACAACCAAGCATGAAGATCACTCTCACAATGACATCACACTTTCATGTGATTCTCATATGGTAGGAAGTAGAGCATTGTCTGACCAACAGGGTTCTAAACTCACCTACAATTAACTAAGACCCCGCCTGCAGTCATAGTCATACAAACTAGTTTTGAGAGTTTGAGTTGTAGAAGGTTCTAGGAACATGAACAAGCCTTGTAAATTCTTAAAGATGGTCTTCATGAATTAACCAAGATATCCATACTCTTAGTCATTTCATACCCATAGGGGAAGTACCCTCTGTTCTGTCTCAGACAGAGGGCACTCCACAGGTAGCCTAATTTGCAGACTCAATACATGAATGATGAATGGATGAAAAGTAGAGTTTGGAATGGTCCTAGGATGATGTTTACAATTGATATAGAGATGAAAAAATCATTGAGAGGCCTTTGCGTCCATTAGAATCCTACAAGAGGTCAAATACGCAGTTCAACATAGTCAGGCCCATTATACCTAGAATCATTCATGAACCCTAATGACTTCCAACTTCGCTCATATGACTGAATGAACTATCCTAACCATTTGATAATCCTTATGAAAGAGTAAAGGATTTTAGGAGTCATTTTTTTGTAGGGAACCATCCAAAGTTGGTCAATTTGACCTAAAATAATATCAAGCCTTCTCAGAATGCAAGAAAGAGCTTGATAAACCAACCTCATTCACTCACATCTGTACAGAGGGACTGCATGGTGCCCCAATGAGTTAGGGATAGTTTAAGGGGGTATCTAGATCAAACTCAATGGAATTGGTTTGGAGTTTTAGCATCTAGTTTTTATGAACCATTGCTAATAGTCTAAGAGACCAGAAACCCTCTTAAAACCCTCTTTCAAACATGATGGAGAAAAGATGAATGGAGATACATATATAAGTGTTCAAATGACTTGGGAAGATTTTTGAATTGGTTTATGATTATTCCAGGTTCTTCACCACCCATTTGGTCCATACTGTCTCTTGTACGGACAAACCTAATATGGTGTTTCTTGTAAGATTCGACTGGTTCTACAGGTAGAAAGGATAATTGTTGAATGAAAATCATTGAAAGAGGTCTATAGAGACTTGTTCCAACCTCTCAGACTCATTTATCACCTTGATTGAGCATGAAAATACCTCTGTTAGTTTATTCATCACAAGTAGTCTAAACAAATAATGAGAATGAAACATGACTACCTAAGTTGGAAATTGAGAAGTGGTACATTGAATCTTTGGAGGTCTATATGGTTGATCTAATAACAAAATTGTCTTGGACACGTGTCTAACACATCTTACACATATTTTCTTGAGCAACTTTAGGGCATTTTGATGACAAGTGTGAGGACAAGTCTAGAAGGGCTAGTGAGTAGTCACAAGAAGTGAATAACAAGTGTCAAGGAAGAGGCTATTAGTTGAAGGGATTTGATGTTAGGTTGTGGAGCTAAAAGCTTCACTATTATGCAAATGTGGAGGTTGCTGAGTGTTATAGTAACCAACGTCGGTCAGGCCAATCGACGTCGGTCATATTCAGTGTACAGAGCAACTGACATCGATTAGGGGTCGGCCGACATCGATTAGACAGGAATCGACGTCGGTCATCTCCAGACAGATAGACTGACGTCAGTCGTCTGTGCATTTTAGAATTGGTCTAATTTTAGATAGATAATTTGTTTGCATGTAAAGACTAATTTTAGTCTTGAGTCTGCGTTTCTAATTATTGTTTGTTTTGGGATCTATTTAATAGACCCATGGGGCTGTATTGTAACTAAGGACTAAAGGATTAGATCCTCAACTTGAAGGCAAGAACAACAATTGGGTTGGTTGTCTCAAGGTGTGTAAGATCAGTTGATCTGCAGGTAACAAGATCAGGGAGATCTACATGGTAAGTAAGATCAGTTAGATCTGCAGGTGTGCAAGATCAAGGAGATCTACTTGGAGTACTTGAAGTATTTGGTGGACTGGAAGTAGGCAACAATGGTTGAGTTGATTGTCACTTACTGGTGGAGGGAACAACTCTGTGTTTGAGTTGGTTGTAATTGGTTGAGAGAGAGAAAACTCTTGAGAGAGAATTACTGTACACCCAAGAGGTGTGAGAAGAGTGTGATTTCTTCATTGTATTTTCTTTTGAAAGAGTTGAATACATATTGTATTGTTTCTCATATTCTGTGCTATTTTTGAATTCTAGTTACTTATTACTTCTGATTTAATTTCGTGTTTAGTTGCTTATACAAAGATAATCAAGTGTGCTCTTAGGAGTAGGATCCTGACAAGTGGTATCAGAGCCTGGTTCAGAGTAGGTTAGTATTTGTTGATTACAGGTCACTCACAGGGGTTTTTGTTTGAGTGGGAGTATAGCAATGGTAGAAGAAAGTATGCTAAGAATGAAGAAATTCAATGGCAAGAATTATCAATTATAGAGGATGCAGATAGAGGATTATCTGTATCAGAAAAATCTGTACTTATCGTTGGGTGGGGTTTCATGTAAGCCCACATGTATGCAAGATGAAGAACTGAAGGTTCTTGACAGAAAGGCTCTAGGAGCTATAAGGCTGACCTTGGCAGGTTCTGTGGTTTCCAACTTATCTCAGGCAAGGACAACGGTAGAGTTAATGGAATCTTTGGCAAATTTATATGAAAAACCCTCAGCTTTGAATAAGGTATTTCTTATGAAGCAATTATTTAATTTGCAAGTGCTGGAAGGTGGATCGGTATATAGTCATCCTAGTGATTTCCATGGTTTGGTAAACTAGTTAAATTCAGTCAAAATAATTTTTGATGATGAAATTAAGGCTCTCTTAATCTTATGCTCTTTATCTGAAAGATGGAATAGCTTGGTAATGGCAGTAAGTAATACTACATCTGCTTCAAATATCTTAAAATTTGATATTGTTAGTGTAATATTGAATGGAAAATTCACAGAAAAAGCACAGGAGAATCATCAGATAATGCTTTAAGTGTTGAAAGCAGGGAAAAACAAAGAGAGAAGGTCGAGTAAGGGAAATCAAGGTCAAAGATAGGCAGTGGATCCAAATCCAGGTATGGCAGTATAATCTGCTAAAATTGTGGAAAGAAAGGGCATGTAAAAAAAGATTGTTAGTTGGTAGAAGATCAGCATGAAGGAAATAAAAAAGCAAATGATGCAGGTATTGTTACACGGGATGTTCTTATATGTTCCTTGGATAAAGTAAAATCTTGGGTTTTAGATTCTGGTGCCTCTTTCCATGCAACCCCAAATAGAGAATTTTTTCATGATTATGTCCATGGAGACTTTGGAAAAGTTTATTTAGGTGTTGGTGAGCCTTGTCAAATTGTTGGCAAAGGGAAAGTGCAGCTGAAATTGCAAACTAGCAACATATGGGTGTTGAAAGAGTTCATGCATGTCTCAGTCCTGAAGAGGAGTCTAATTTCTACAGAAAAGTTGGGTGATGAGGGTTGTACAGTTACTCTTACAGTGAAATCTTAGAAATTTTTCAAGGGTGCACTTGTATTAGTAAGAGGTAAAAAAGTAGGTACACTTTATCTATCTACTTGTATTACTGATTCTCCTTCTGTTTTATCTACTTCATATGTAGATGCAAAGATGTGGCTCTGTAGGCTTGGTCACATGAGTGAGAAGGGAATGGATGTTCTTAAGTCAAATGGTAAGCTTTTAGATTTAAAAATCATGGATCGATATTTCTGTAAGCAATAAAAAAAAGTGAGGTTTCTTGAAACTGGGTCAACAAAGAAGAGAGCTTCTATTGAAGGATCACAGTATTGCATAAAGAGAAAATCTGATGTTTTTGACAAATTTAAGAACTGGAAAGCCTTGGTATTCAAGGAAAAAATAATGGACAGAGATCAACTCAAGAGGCTGAATAATTCTGAGCAAGGCAATGTTGATTTGGATAAGGTTATGATCTAAAATGAACTCAGATAAAAATCATCACTCACAAGAAAACACAGTTATCGACGTCGGTCAGGTGAGAATCGATGTCTATCAGGTAGGAACTGACATCGGTCATGTGCAGACCAAAGTTAGTGATGTCGGGCAGGTGGAAATCGACGTCGTTTAGGTAAAAACTGATGTCAGTCAGGTCAGTCGCATAGAATCGACGTTGGTCGGATGCAGACTGAGAGATGACCGAGATCGGTTACTGACAGAATAAAATTTGGGCAGACAGCAAGCTGTCAAAGAGTCTCAAATGCCCATGAGAAGGACTGAAAGGGTAAGCCTCAAATTCATTATTTCCCTTCTTTATACTACTTGTTGGTCACTGATGGTGGAAAACTAGGAAGTTTTGAAGAGGCAATGCAGGTAGAATCTAGGAAACAGTGGGAGCATGGCATGAATGAGAAAATTGATTTCTTGGAAGAGAACCAAACATGAGATTTGGTAGAGTTGCTAGCTGGGATGAAAGCACTTAAAGACGAATGGATTTATAGGTTAAATAAATGAGAGAATGGACATGTGAGACATAAGGCCAGGTTATATGGTCTTGAGCAAGCTGAAGGACAATGGTGTTTAAGGTTTGACAGGTGTATGACAAAGCATGGCTTTAGTCAATGTCAATGTGACCATTGTGTTTATTTTACCAGGTTGGATAATATTAGCTACATTATCTTGTTACTGTATGTAGTGTATATGTTTGTTGCAGGGTCACACATGTAGGGAATTACTGAGCTAAAGGTAAAATTAGCTCACATGTTTGCCATAAAAGATTTGGGAGCAGTAAAGAAATTTTTTGGCATGAGTATTTCTAGAGACAGGGAAAGTCATAGGTTGATTTTGTCTCCAGAGGATTATGTGAATAAGGTAGTTGAGAGGTTCAATATGTAGGATGCAGAACCGGTTAGCACACCTATGATTGGACAGTTCACAGAACAATGTCTTAAATCACATGATGAGGTTGAGTACATGAGTACTAGACTTGATATTGCCCAAACAGTGGGAGTTGTCAGCAAGTTTATGGCCAATCCAGGAAAGGAGCACTGAAAAGCAGTTCAGTGGATTCTCAGATATCTGAGAGGAACCAGCAATAGGTATTTATACTATGCAGGGTCAATCACTTCTCTACATGGGTATGTAGATTCAAAAATGGTAGGTGACTTGGATGGTAGGAGAAGCACCACAGGATATGTGTTCACTGTTGGTGGAACGGCGGTTAGCTAGATTTCAGAGATGCAGAAAGTTGTTGCAGTCACGGTGGCTAGCAAGGATAAGAACCCTGCAGATATGTTAACAAAGCTGGGAACAAAAGAAAAGTTGAATCTTTATTCAACTTTTGTTGGTCTTCAAGATTGAACTTGAAGATGGGATACAAACCAGAAATAAAATTAGAGGATGTACAGGTACAGGTACAGGTACAGGGGCAGCTATTTATCTCCAAGTGAGAGATTGTTAAGTTGTGGAGCTAAAAGCTTCATTATTATGCAAATGTGGAGGTTGCTAAGTGTTACAGTAATCGACATCGGTCAGGCCAATCGACATCGATCATATTTAGTGTACAGAGCAACTGGCATCGGTTAGGGGTCGACCGGCATCGATCAGATAGGAATCGACGTCGGTCATCTCTAGACAGATAGAGACTGACGTCGGTCGTCTGTGCGTTCCAGAACTGGTCTAATTTTAGACGAATAGTTTGTTTGCATGTAAAGACTAATTTTAGTCTTGAGTTTACATTTTTAATTATTGTTTTTTTTGAGATCTATTTAATAGACCCATGGGGCTGTATTGTAACTAAGAACTAAAGGATTAGATCCTCAACTTGAAGGCAAGAACAACAAATGGGTTGGTTGTCTCAAGGTGTGTAAGATCAGTTGATCTGCAAGTAGCAAGATCAGGGAGATCTACATGGTAAGTAAGATCAGTTAGATCTTCAGGTGTGCAAGATCAATGAGATCTACTTGGAGTACTTGGAGTACTTGGTAGACTGGAAGTAGGCAACAACGGTTGAGTTGATTGTCACTTACTGGTGGAGGGAACAACTCTGTGTTTGAGTTGGTTGTAATTGGTTGAGAGAGAGAGAACTCTTGAGAGAGAATTACTGTACGCCCAAGAGGTGTGGGAAGAGTGTGATTTCTTCATTTTATTTCCTTTTGAAAGAGTTGAATACAGATTGTATTGTTTCTCATATTCTGTGCTATTTCTAAATTCTAGTTACTTATTACTTCTGGTTTAATTCCGTGTTTAGTTCCTTATACAAATGTAATCAAGTGTGATCTTAGGAGTGGATCCTAACATTTGATGACTTGCATCAATCATTTTTTCACCTCCTCAGGTCAGATGTATGTGTCAATGATTTCTACAACCGTTCTTGACTGTCAAGTGGAATCTACATTGAGAAGGGCATTGTCGAGAAGAACAATGTAATGCCTCTATGCCAACTTGAAAGATGTGTCATTTTTGTGATGGACACCTATCTAAGAGGACTTGTGATTGGTTTTCATAGCTTGAAAAATGAACTTGTGACCCTTCCACTTCTCTTCTTCTCTCTCTTATCTTTGCTCTATAAATGGAAGTTGTTTTGGTAATTATATTTAGTGCACACCTAGTATGGCAAAGCCCCGCTGGTTTGGCACCTTGTTTTGATTTTGAATAATACATCTCAAGTTGATTTGATCTCTACAATCTCTTTCCTAATTGTGTTAAGTGGTGTACTTGGATGTTAATTGTTGAATACATTCTCCTTTCTTTCATGCTGTCTTGGCATGTTTTGCATGATGGATATCTCTTCTAATAGGGATTATAAAGTATATGTGTTTTTTGAGTGTGTCTTGAAGTGTGAGAGGGACTAGTAGTGTCTAGTATCAGACCATCTTGTCACCCACCTCTAGATGTGCATAACAATATGCCTCTATGAGAAATACTAATGTTAGAAGACCATAGAGTTGAGGTCAGTTTTGGTAGTATTATCTCTTAATGCATATGTAAGTGTGTTTGTGGACTAATATTTTTGTGTATCACATTATTAGTATAGGTTTACATTTTGTCACCTTCTTCCCTTTCACCCCCCCAAGTGACTAGTCTAGTGTAGTGTGTGAGCTCAAGAGATAAATCAAGGGAGCTAGCCCTTTAACCTAGAGGTTTACCTTTGCTATAGGCAACCCACAGGCCTAGGGATAATCCCATGTTGTCCAAATATGGGAGAGGCTTGAACACCCTCTCCTAGGGTGCAATATTTGGCTACAACAATAACTATACACAATATTAATTTATAATATTATTTTAAACATAATATTTGACATTGTTTTATTTTATCAGTGATATTATTCGTCTCCCTAAATTCAAGACTTATTTATATTTTGATAGGGCCTTGGAAATGAACACTCATATTTTATGAGTACAATATTTTCACTCAAACCTAGGTTTTATTTTGATAGGGCCTTGAGCGTGAACACTCATATTTTATGTGTACAATGTTTTCACTCAAACATAGCTCAAACTTATAAGTGTTTCGAGTAAAATTCAAGACTTAGTTTTATTTTGATAGGGCCTTGGAAATGAACACTTATATTTTATGAGTACAATGTTTTCACTCAAACATATAGGTCTTGGAAGTGAACACTCATATTTTATGTGTATAATGTTTTCACTCAAACATAACTCAAACTTTGAAGTGTTCTGAGTAAAATATTATCAAAATTCAAAATCTCTTTTACACTAATGATCTATCGATGAAGTCATCCTATAATTAGGTAATATTTTAAATTATATTTTACTCTTATTGGAGCTTAGAATAGGCCTAGGTTTCACATATGATTCACATACCAAGATGTGAACTCACAAATGCAAACAATCACAAACTTGTAAAATCAAACACTCACAACCTTGGGAAATCGCTAACTAGAAAAACATACAAAATCAAAAACTTAGATAGTTACTAACTCGTGAGTTACTCAAACCCACTAGTCCTTGTGCACTCACAAGCATACTATCTTGTGGACTTGCAACTTAGAAATAATTGGCAATTAAAATAATTGGCAATTAAAATTAAATAGCGCTGATCAATATGAATAAATAACATGCAACACTCGTTCGCAAACTCAGAAGTGCAAATATTTATTCATGTGGTCTAGAGTGAATGAGATCATATTGCATGACACAATGTGATTAAGGATGTTCTTGTCAGTTTTATTTCCTTGGTACTTATTTTCTCTAGGGTTATTTTTCTTATGAGTCCGCAAGAGGGTTCTAAGTGTCCTCCCCCCATTGAATCTTGTCTTGGCTATTTTATTTACAGTAGATTTGTTTGCTTATATTTATGTCTTAAGAGATCTAGAGATTCCAACACATGAAACCTGAGCTTTTCCTAGTTGTTAGGGTAGATAAGTTAATGCATATGATATAATTATATCCCCTTTCCATAATGCCTTGAGGGGTTTCAATACCAAGCTCCTTTTTTTTGCATGAAGGGTTAAAATTTGATGTCAAGTGACAAATATTTTGTTTAGAATATCATCTAATATTTCTATGACTTGCAAGATGAAGCCTTTGTACATTTATTCTATTTGGATATGCCATTTAAGTCTCCTTTTTTCACATCAGGGTTAAAATTTGATGTCAAGTGAAAAAAAATGTTTGTTTAAAATATCATCTAAGATTTCCATGACTTTTAGGATGAAGCCTTTGTACATTTATTCTTTTTGGATATGTCATTCAGTTCATTATTAGGAGGGAGGTTTTATTTTCTATGTTATAATTTTCTCTATTTTGTTAAAAAAAATAATTTGTTTTTTTCTCCAAAACCTGTGGTTGATGGGGGGACTGAAGGATAAGGACCATGCTAGAATGATCTTACCAAGCATCACATTGTGCTTTGAATGTACTATTTGGATTTTTCCACCCCAAGATAATTTTTCTTGATGTACACTTGCACATAATCCTCAGTCAACTACTCATCAAAAATTATAATTGGATGCAACAAAATTTTGTCATCCAAAGCAACTGAAGGCTTTTTTTCAAGATCTTTTGATACAATCTCAAAACATCATAATTTTTACAGCAACCTAGAGTAAGTGGATTATCCACTTGCAGCGCTTGAAATGATATATTACTTTCTAGAGAGAAAAATAAAGACGGTGCATTATTGTTGACAAACACTATAATAGATGAAAAGGACTGCAAAAGAGTAATAAGCCAAGAATAAACAATACAAGGGCTCAACATGACTCCTAAAAAGTAAGTATATTATTGTTTGATAAGTATTTATGAGTAAATATTTTTATCTCCTGCATTTTTAGTCTCCTACAAGACTTATCATCGAGGAAAGTATATTACTGTCCATAAAACATCTCCTATGAGTTACAAAATAAAAATAGAAGACCATAAAATGTTTTACCCACATGGAAGAGCATGCCAAAACATTAACTACCAACAATATTAGAAGTATTAGTTAGACCACCAATTAGAATAATTTCTATGAGATTGATCTTAAAAAAATGATGAATTTCTTATTTTCTCACAACATTTGTCAAATGTTTTTACCTGAAAAACAAATAGTATTTATTTTTCATTTCATCTATTCTATATGATGTAGTTAATGTTCCAAGGGTTATTTTCACATTACTAGGTGAAGTTTTTAGGGGTTTAGAGTTGCATTTGAAGTTTTCAACATAACAAACTGTTCATGTTTATAGGATATAAATTGTTATCCCTTAAAATCCACTAAAGTGGATTAGTTTCTATTAGTTGTGAGATCTACATAATACAATGTCCTTTCTTTTAACTTATGGGAAAATTTACAAAAATAATATTTACATTTAAGTGGTATAATAATTAGTAATGATAAAAAAAGCACCACCACAAACATATGTAGGGTTATTTAAGGGAATTGCTAATGCCATAGAAAAAGCTTGCACATTCAAGCATTTATATATTTTGCCCTTCTTTTTATAGTTTAATAAAAATATTAAAATCTATGCATGGTGTTGTATGGTGTCATAATCAATGTTGTAAATCATGGCATTGTTATCTTACATAATATGGGAAAACCTAATGCAAAAGGTTAAATCTATAAAATGATAATTGTATTCTATTTGGGAGAGTATCCAACTAACTTGTCTTCCTTTCTTTGTAAGCCAACTCATGTATATTTTTGGTTTAATGGAATGCTTATTGCAAACCTGTGATGGATACACAAGGACGTGAAGTGTATTTTATTTAAACAAGATGTTTGACATATCTTATGTGTAACTTGGAAATTAAAACTTATAGACATGAAATCTACCATGTCATAAATGTTGACCAATTTTAACTTTTAGGTTAAAATAGGGCACCCTTAGTAAAAAAATTCACTTTTAAGCATTTAAAAGGATGTGATATATTTTTATAAAGTGTTTCATAGGTCAATTAATGTAATTTCATATTATGATACCTTTTTTTATTAGTCCCCTAAGTTTATTTATCATTTTTGGGTCATTTAGAGGTCATTTTAAATGCATTTAATGCTTTGTACAGATTTTTTGGGAAGTGTACAAGTGTCAAAAGGTCATATCATGTGACATGTGTCCTAAGGAGTCTGTAGTATCTATCCTTAATTTAAATTTGGCAGGTTGATCAAGAAAGAGCAGTTTTCCCTAAAAAATAAGAGCTTTTCGGCACTTGTATGAACTTTCCAAGTCCATCATCAGCCAAAAACGTGAGAAGAGAAACTATTCACCTTTCCACACTTATTTACACATTTGAAATTCAATTAAAATGCAAAAATATGCTTCTGCAACTTATTTTATCATTTTCTCCTCTTGGCATACAAAGAAGGCTCAACTTCAAGTGCTCACCATGAGCCGTATAGTTGAAGTTAGAGGAAATACTCTTGGGGGTGGATAGGGATATGATTCTTCTCCACATTCATAATAAGAAGTTGAAATTTGGTGCATCCTCCTCTATTAACAATTGTTAACAATTTAGGCAACTTTTTAGAAAATTATATTGAAAAGGGGGTCATTGTTTGCATTCTTCATTTTTTTTTGTTTTGGTCTGATGATTCCATGTTTTACAGAGGTGTCCACATGATTTTAAAGGTGTTATTTTAGGTTTTCCATCCTCAATTTTTTTTGACAGACATTAATAATGCAAGGAAGACTTCTCTAGGCTTATTTTCCACTTTGGGTTAAAATTTTGCTTTCTTCTCGAAAAGAGTGCACCTACAGATATTGTTGGATAGTTCTCCATGCCAACATGAGGGATTTGACAAGGTTATATATCTATTGGATGTCATGAAAATTTTTAAATAGCACAAGCTTTCTCAAAAGGCCTAAATTGTGCATCTTCTCCATTGTTTCCACTCAATGTCCATTGTAACACAGTCTAGCCTGCAGGAGGTCCGTACATAGGAGGTAGGGGAGCATAAAGGAATGTGAGATGGTTTTGGGAATATCCTCTTAAATCCCTATGCATATGACTTTCATTTATGTAACCTAATTCTTTCACTAAGTCATGGAAGGTAGAGAATTGCAAATGAAGAAGGTAACTGTGTTTTGTTCCTTAGTCCCTAAACATCCTAAGCAGAGTTCCCAGGGGTCTTTTTGGTTTTCATAAAGTGAAGCTAGTTTTGGTTTTGAGGATTTTTATTGTGCCTAAATTATAGTCCTATCAATGAGAAACTAACATGCCAAGTTTGAGCTTCAATGGGCAAAGATCATGCATGTTTTAGGACCTTTCAAAATGGCAAAAAGGCACTGAAACTAAACAGTGACATCCACAGGATTTCCAAGGAAGGTTGATGTTTGCACTATAAAAGGAAGTCTTAAGCCTGTTCTTTTAAGATGGAATAATTCTAAGCACTCCAACATGAAAATTTAGACTTATTGATCATGAGAAAGGAAGTGATTGCATGAAATGACTTTTCTTGGTCATCCCCTATCCGTATACAAGGTACACAAGGTAGTGAGGGCAAGGTTTCAATGGTTGGCACAAAAAATGGTGATAGAGCTCCTGAAAGAGGAACTAGAGCCTAGGTGTAAGTCTTAGGAAACTAAATACAATATAAGAAATCTACATACACTCATAAACAATATAAAAATACTCCATGAAACCTACATGCTTATGACTAGACACCTACAACCAACCTATTTGGAAATTAGTCTCAGTGAGCAAAAGATGGGTTTGGAACTCAAATGGATTATGCTAGTAGGTGAAATTAATATGAGGAAGTTATAGTAGAAAAAATTAAGGTATATATTTAATTTGAGGTCAAAAAACCCACCTTGACAACCTACAGTCAAGTAAAATAGGCATCTATAGGCAGAGGAGGATTGGTAATGACTGTGACAGTCAAGAAGTGAGATGAAAGGCATATGATGAAGAGTTGAACTTGTAAATTATGATAAATATGTTTCATGTTTAAAATTGACCCAATGGAGTTTTAGAAACACTCTAATACCCAATATCTCACATGGAATGGAATGACAGTTTGTACATGGACTGGAAACTAACCTACAGGCCTGTAGGTCTGCCTCTATCAAAATGAGCAATTATTGAGGTCAATTCTGCCAAGTGGAAGTTGTGAGGTGTCCTAATGATATATAAGTACATAGGTATCATAGATAAAACACCTATATAGCTATCAAGATCTCTCACAACCGTCCAAAATCAAACAGGGCTATGGAGATGACTATCACAGTCAAGGCTATATGAAAATTTGAAGTCTCCAAGGTTCATAGTCAGGTAAAGAATTGATGAAACACTTGAATAAAATCATATGGTATAAAAAGGAGCTCCAAAATAAATAATAGAGTTTAGATGACCTATAGGTAATGTCTCTAGGAAAATAACTTAGTCAAATACCCTATACCCTGCACACAGTGTGACTGTGAATACCTAGTCTTGGGTTTTGAATCTTTTAGAGGCTCTATCCTCAGAATTGGGAACTAAAATTTGGTAGGGAACATCCATATGACCTGGGGAAAATTATAATATGTTTTATTTATATGAGGAAGCAAGGCACATATCCTCTATTTGGTCTTAGAGGAGGGTCACTTTTGCCCTGCACAAGGGGACAATTTTGAGGAAAAGAGATCAAAATCATGAACTAGAAGATATAAGAACCCTCAAGATGTTTGGAATAGTTGGTAAAAACCCAAATAAACATTATATAACTTGATAATATATTGGATATCAAATGAGGTGACTTGGACAAGAAGGTTTGTAGGTAGGGCAGTAAGACAACTTGCAAATCTAGCTCCAAGTTGAAGGCCTTTTCAAAGTCTAGCCTTACCAAGCATCCAAATGATTTATTTAATTAGTGGATAAGTATATTGGAGGTGTCCAAAGGAATTGGATTTAGGGAGTCCATCAAATTAGGTATTTTGAACCTAAAAGTGTAGACAGACCTATTGACAAAGTCTATACCCAGTCTCTAAATAGGTGACATTATCATTCTTGGCTAGTGAAGAACCATGACAATGATTGAAGCATGTTTTTAGGATGCATACACAGGTGTATGAACTTTTTTTTAGAGGAACTCATCAAGAAGACATTTTGGCTAGGAATGAACCAAACCCCTCATAAAATGCAGGAAATGGCTCAAATGGCCAAGTTGAAGTGTTCATAACTTTCATGAAATAATGCGTGGGACCTGGAGGAATTTAGGAGAGTTATAGAGGGTCCTTGAGGAGCCTTTAGTGGAATTTTGAGGGAGACCCAATGTGAAATGGCTATGAACAAAGGTTAAGAGTCCAGGTCACTCAAAACCCTTATAAAACCCTCATAAGGACCCGATTGGAGAGAGAATTTTGAGTATCTAAATACAAAGGGATGGTTATGAAACCACCTATAAGTTATAGAGGACTCTCATAAGATCTCACACATGTAATTTGTTTGTATGTAACTGTATGGAACATGAGAAAACCAGGCTTGTTTTGGCCATTTTGAGTGGTGGAAAATCTACAAAAGGAATTAAAAGATGAAGCAAATTTTGGGAGGAATATTTACACTTGAGATAACCCCAAAAATTCACCTCATCTCATGAATTAGACTCTATGTTTTCTAACCAAACTCACACTTTTAGCCAGTCTAGTGAGTCATAATAGTGAACACTTGGAAAAGTGTTGAAAAACAATTAGGGAGACATTTTAAAGGTTTTTTATTGAAACTGATGATATGGGAGACTTTGAAAAGTGTCATTCCCTCTTTTTCATTGATTATTTATGAAAATTGAGGAGTTTTGAATGCCAAGTGGAGAAGGTGCATAGAAAAGAGCCTTTTGGAAACTACCAGTGATGATTTTGCATATCCAAAAGAATAGGGATGGTCAGGGACCAGTCCAATGAATGTGGGAGCTTTTTTGTGACCTATCTTTCTTAGACCAACCATCAGACCTAATCATATGTAGGGATAGGGGTAGTTTTGGAAGGCAACTCAAGTGGGCAGTTTTTAATGCTAAAATGGTAGTTTTGTGCCACTTTTCACTATCTTTATGACTTGTTTTGGACAAGTATACATTATGACCTAGAATATATCAACCCATATATCTTCCACCTATAATTTTAACTAAAATTATCATCTTGACACATGTCCAAGTGACCCTTGGATTTATTTCTCTCTCTCCCTCTCTCAAACTCTATAAAATTTGGCCATTTTGGCATTATATGGATCTCTCTACCTGGGTAGGGTGAATCCCTACCAAAATTTTACCTTGAAGAAATAAAGACAAGTATTTTACCTCATTAAAATATTTCACTAAGAGTATATGCTTGGTTTTATTCTTGTGCAAGTGTAACTTCCTTTACCTTCACATGTTGATTCCATTGGTACCTAGTGTATTGTGTTTTCCTTCTTGCAGGTCAACAAGAAGTGTCTAAAGAAAATTCAGGTGTAAGTGATTAGGCTACTCAATAGAGTGTCTTAGAATGCCTATTATTTAGTTCCTCCTACCCTATGTCATCTACAAGACCTCATGTTGAAACACTAATGTGAGAGGGGAAATTGATGTTGAATGAAGTGTATGTGCTATTTGTCATTAGTTTCAAGTGTATGTCAAGGTAAGAGTAGATAAAAATATTTTGGTGCATCAACTCTAGTATAATAGGTTTAATTTTAGTTGTTCTTACCCTTTTCATCCCCCTGAGTTGTTAGTAGTATAAATATGAGCTTCAATGGTGCATCAAGGGGAGCTAGCCCCTACTCTAGAGATCCACCCCCCAATAGGGATACCCACAGCCCTGGGGTGGTTCCATTATGTAAATTTAATGATAATTTAGTCCCATATCATCAATTGGGTGCATTCAAGTGATAATAATAACACAAAACATCAAAAATTAATAATAGAGAAATAAAGACATGGTGTAGGAGACTGCTATTGTATTAAAATATTGAATAATGTCAAGTAATATACTTAAGATATATCTATACCATACAACTAATTTTTAAATATTTAATTTATAAAAAATACTACATCAATGATATCAATGGATTCATAACACATAATAAAGTCAATAATCTCAAATGTTACTCTTAAGGTATGTTTACTTCATTCAAAGTTGGTTCTTAAAAATTCATTATTTCAAACAATACCTTTAAAGTAAGGTTTCATCATACATCATCTTTAGACAATAATTACTAATAAAAACACCCTATATCAATGACAACATAACACATATGTTAATGATAGAAGCCTAATCACACTAGAGTAGAATAAAAACCTAACCAAACATGTCACATAAGTAACTTAACTAACTACGAGTAAAGCATGACCCATGGAAATATCTCCCTCAAGTCAACATTAATAATGATATCATAAAAACAAGTGATATTGATAAGTGATAGTTTTTTATGGTGCCATAATGTTGGTGTAGGATTTTTTTCATTGAATTTTGCTTACACAGTTGTATTATCTTGCTTAAGGCTCTAGAGGTCATTTAGGTTACTTGAGAAGATTAATCCCATATTCACTGAAATGTGTGGTATCTTTCCCTCTCCAACCTATAAATATACCTATCTCCCTTTATATTTATATGGACATGCAATACAGTTAATGCAATACTAAAGTAGTATATTGTAGATTGTTTGAGATACTTAGTTGTGAGCTGTGACAACTTTGAGAGCTATGAAATTTGTCCCTTTGTATAAGAAATTCAAGATGATATATAGTATTTAATTATTTGGTCTAATTATTTTGAAATATTCTATGCATGATTTTATTTAATAGCTTCAATGTGATGTGCACTTGCTCAACTCATGAGATCATTTCATAATATGCATTTGCTGATATGGTGATCCTAACAAAAACTCTTTTATGGTATCAGAGCACCAATATGTGTTCATGATTATCTGATTTGTTATGTTGTAAGCTTTATTTCTGAAATCTAGAGTTATTTACATATTTGTGAGGCAATTTTTTAGAGGATTTACAAATTTTTTTGGGGTAGTTTTTAAAATCTCATAAACCTCACGATTTAAAAAAATTATAGGTATCTTTTTCTACAAAATCTTTGGTATTGGTGAATCTTGTTTGCATTAGTTTCAGATCTATAAAATCATCTTCATGGCCATCAAGGTCATTGTAGATTATAATGGATCATCTATGGTTTATTCTCTAATTGACATTTGCTTGTTATTTGATTGCATGTATTTTGCTTTTGTATTGGAAATATAAGTTTTTTAAGCTGTAGATCTATAAGCCAAAATATATTTTTGCCAATGCCGAATCAATGACCTACCTGAGATAACCAACTTTCCATCCACCATATGGCTATCAAGTGTGTTTTATTGTAGATTTGGTTAAGGTTGGCGTGGAGGGGAGAGGTGTTGGATCTGTGGAGGTGAAGCACTACATTATTGGTCTAAAGCCTTGGACACCATTTTTCATGCTTCTTTTTGGTCTGGCTCATCTTTGATTACATTCCAAGACACATACTTGGTTTCAATAGTCCATGCATGTGAATGTAAACCCTTTGATTCAATAACCATCTATCTATTCAAAAGCCTCTAGCTATCGGATCTGGTTCTACAAAACAATGATGTCCATTAAGGATCCATTCACTTAGTGTCTCGACCTATACCTACAAGTCTTCAAGCCTCCTGTCGAGATGTTATTTGACATCAAGCTACTCTTTCTCTAACATTAGTGAGAGGTATTCATCATATCTACGTGTTCATCTATGAGTTTTCCTCCTGTAACTATCGTATGACACTGTTAGTGCACTTGCATTTGCATGAGCTTGCTTCTTGTTTGCCTAATAGTCAAGTTGAAAGGATATTCCAAGACCAAGAGTGGAGTGATTAGGTTTGACATTTGTTATTTTCATTTGACAAATCTGTTGGTTGGTTCATGTTCAAAGACTTCAGAAGCATATCATTAGAATAAGTTTTGGCATCATAGATCTAAACTTGACACTCCTTACTACTACAACTAAGGCGTTTAAACTTTACATTAGATCTAACACTTTACATTATATATAAAAATGTTCTATTTTCTATGTTGGAAGTGGAGTATGGTTGTTTGGTTGCAAATTCAATTGCATTGAATAGGTGCTTGCTGAGTTTGGCATCCCATATTTGCTGCTACAAGAATATGAGACTTTGTCTTGTCTAAAATCTGAGTGGCATTATAGATCTGAGCATTAGAAAGAGAGACAAAAGGTTTGTTTTATTTTGCATTATTTTTGGCTAGGTATTGGAAAAAGAAAGAGGTGTCTTAATTCACTTTTGCCTAAAATCACACTTTGGTGTGTGAAATTTTTCTCCAAATATCTACCTACAAAGGTAGAGTGTTTCAGCTAGTTAGATCTGATTAACAGAGGAGAGAGACATCTTTGTTTTACTGTAACGTTGATTATCAACATTGACATCATTTGTTGGGGTGTTAGAAGCACATTACCTTGACTTCTAAGTTGGAAAATATCATTTTCCAGGTTTGGGTTGGAGTTGAGTGGACTCCAAGCAACATGTCTCACTTAGCCACTTGCATAGTGAAAACAATAGAAATCCACCTCTTGTTCTCACAAAAATAGTTGGACATTTCATTATTTTCTTTTACTAGCTGTAATTTCTATTTTAAGAGAAAGTCAAACTCACTTGCACACATCCCAAGGTAAGTTGGAAGACATTTTTTACTTTCGTTAACTTTTATAAATCCATGGTGAAATTACAGTTCCAACGAGTGGTTGGAAGACATATTTTATCTTGTCTAAGGGTACTTTTTTAAAGTTTTAAGTGCAAGTTTTTAGTCAATAGGCCTATTTATGAGAAATTATATTGTTAATATCTTGAAAATGGTAACTCAAAATTGAGTACCACAAAAGTGTTTACTTTTTTTTCATGCATTGGGCCAATTTGCCTTGTAAAAAGCACTACTTTATAAAGTACCAAAATTTGGGGGGGGGGGAGGTACCTGCTGATTATCTTGGGAGGTTTATTGTAGGCCCTATATTTTCTCTCTTGTGTAAATTCAATTTTTGTAACTGTTATATGTGCCCATTTAGTGACTAATTTCATAGATTGATCTTGTATTCCTGGATACATTGTCAATAGACCCCAATGTCCATTTGAGCGTGCATTATCCCTTGTGTACAGATTAATCTCATTTGACTAGACTAATTTTTGATGTAGTTCAAAGTCCATCTATAGAGCATGCACTATTATTACTCGATGAGGAGAGTTATTTTATCACCAATGATCCTTTTTAGGAAGGACAACTATGCTTCATGGCGTACTTACATTGAACACTTACACATAAGAATCGTATTCCATTTCTATATAGACAGATTCTTGCACCCACTGATCATGTTTTATTTGATAAGTGGGATAATACTTGTGATAAGATTTTTTTCACTCTATTACTACATGTTTCCATAGATATTCATTTCCATGTGGAATATACAGAGTGTCTTTACACTATTTAGAGCATACTACAGAGTCTTTTTGAGATCCTGTTGAGATTTATGTCACACCTCCTCCTTCAATTTATATCATCTCTTCAAAGATAGTTGTAGTCTCACTTCCTACTTTTATTTTTTGTGATGATACATCCATGGTGGATAGTGCTCTTCCTTCTGTTGAGCCCTCACTACAAGATGAGATTTTGCCAGACCTCAGTTATCCTATTGCAAAATCTACTTTTATTCCTATGTTGATTATTGCTCTTCTAGAGCCTTCATAGCTTTGTACTTAGAAGGACTCCATTGTTTACAATATGAGTACATCTATTGTGAGCATCGGTGACTCATCTCTTCCTGTGGACTTTCTTTCTTCAGTTGGTGAGTCATGCTCCACTCTTTCCATGGACATTTTTTCAGTGAATGTTCTATGTCATTCTTCTGATTGGTTCACTTCAGTGGTATTACTTTTAGATTTTGCACACATTATTGGTAGACTTATAACACAGATATGATTTGGACCATATTTAGAGATCTTCATATTACTGCCTTCATCTTCCATTGTGGAATGGATAGACTTTCCGTACACACATCAGGTTATTCCTTTGCCAAAGGAAAAAACATTTTTTGATGTGGATGGAGCTTCTATAGTCTTCATGTAGAGGATCTCATCATCGACCTTCATCATATTTTGAGTTTTACTTGGAGTACTAATTGCTTTAATATCATCATTTAGGGGGTCTTTTAGTCTCATCTTCTTCTTTTCTCTCTTTTGAGGAGAGTTTTTCCCACTGGGTTTTCTCTTCTCTATGTATGAGGGATTACTTTGTACATGGGTACTTTATCAGGCCTTGTTTTTAGGACCCATTTTTTGTATCATTGCCTATCTAAACTGTGCTTATGGAGGGGGTGTTGGTGTAGGCTTTTTTTCCACTGTATTTTGCTTACACAGTTGTATTAGCTTGCTTAAGGCTCTAGAGGTCATTTGGGTTACTTGAAAAGATTAATCCCATATTCACTAGAATGTGTGGTATCTTTCCCTATACAACCTATAAATACACCTCTCTCCCTTCATATTTCTATGATAATGCAATGCAGTTAATGTAGTATATTGTGGATTGTTTGATCTACTTAGTTGTGAGTTGTGAACTTTGTCCCTTTGTATAAGCAATTCAGGATGATATAGAGTATTTAATTATTTTTTCTAATTTTTTTGCAATATTATATGCATGATTTTGTTTAATATCTTTATTATGACGTGCACTTGCTCGAATCGTGAAATCACTCCATGTGCATTCACTGATCTGGTGATCCTGGCTACAAGTCTTTTACATAATTTTAAATGGTCTACGATTTAAAAATATTACAAAACCATTACCAACTACATTACACTTCACTCCAAAGCTTTCATGGTAATTTTTATGTCATGCTATTCAATCCATCTTATTCAATCATGTAAATTTCCTTTGAAAATCATGGTGATGAACACTTACATGTTAATCTAAGGACTACGAAAAACAAAATAAAATAATGCTACAATTTGGTGTAGATTTGATCATAAAAGTGGAAGGGTTCCAAATATATAGCATGAATTCAATGTTATTTTAGAAAGCTCTTGTGCTTCACTTTATGTTTGGTGTTGTGCAATGCGTCCATAATTATATTCCTCTCCCATATATGTATTTTATCAAAATTTAGAATTAAATGGTGTTATTAATTCTACTTAAGATAAAATGAATTGAAGGGTAAAAAATGTTGTAAATAATTTGTAGCTAGGAGAATGAAAGTAAAGTACTAAAATGGACAAAGATTGAATGAATGAAAGAAGCTAACTATGAAAAGTATAAAGAGGACAAGAAGAATAGGTTGATTATTGTCTGTTAGGTTGAGTGTGTGTGATTGAAAGATGGATGGAAATGATCAACTCACACCTTATTATGCATGTTCAATTTAAATAAAAACCATCACTATTTTGGGTTATATTGACTATAAAAAATTAGGATCGACTGTCCCTCTTGACCTCTATGGGTCGATCTTGACCTACATAAGAAAACATAAAACTAATGGTACAATCACTTGTGCTTTGTTGAAATACAATTGTCTTTGGAATTTAGACCTTTGAATTTGCATGAATGACCTATAAATGACCTCTTCAAGGTTAAAACCTCATCACCTCCATAATGATTAAATGTTACTTATGTATCTAGAGTATTATGAAGAGAGATTCAAGCCTCAGGTAGTTCTCTCACCTAGAATGATTAGTGAAAAAGTGCTCATTTGCTACATGTATGCATTTAGAGATGGATTGAATACTTGACAATTATTTTTTTGACTCAGATAGAATAAGGTCATGATTTAGCTAAGGGTCACTTCAAGTGAATAAAATCAGATTTGGAAAGAGTAGGGAATCTTTACTCATTGTGCAATAATATATGTGTGCTCAAATAGTGAAATTACCCAAATGTAAAAAAAGTGGCTTAGATGTGCATTTATAACAATCTAAAGGGGTAAAACCTCATGCTATCTATCTTAAAAATATAGACCAACCTATAAATAAGGGTTTAGAATTTAAAAAGAGTCATTTCTAGGTAAAGGGCAATAAAAACCTACCAAGGTCGGGATCGACCAATGCTCCTGACCTATTTTTGACTTGGGAAGGGTAAAAATTGATTTTAAGAATTTCAAATGTCTACACAGATGCTTAGAGGGGTTTTTAATAATTAATAATATTTATGTATGTGTAAACCAACAACTTAGAAGGGATGGTCCCATACAAGTACTTAGGATAGAGTTAGGTGGTGAAACAAGATCAATTTAAGGGGTCAAGTCAAGTGATATAAATGTAGGTCAAAACTAAAATTATCAAATATTAATGACCATATTTGAGTATCTATAATGTGTGATCATGTGCTCCTCATTTCATAAGTTTGTCTTCTTCACACACATTATTCAAGTCTTCTCACACCATACTAACATTGCATTTTTTTTACCAATTACATTCACAAAATAAAATTTCCCTACAATAATGTTCATCCATTCCCTTGTGTTGTTCACTTGTAAAAGCATTCATCATTTCCTTATCAACCTTATATTGCACCTTGGGTGGAAACTTATAGTATTAATATCTCTATTAGAAATGTAAGATGTCATATATGTCTATTAAAAGGGAACATTGATGTTCGGTTTAGGTAGTTATACTTCCAATAAGGTTGAGGATAGTGGGTCTACATGAGTGGCTTCATCTCAAGCACTCATCCCTATTCAAATTATTTGGATGTTAGATAGGTTCTACCGCCTCCATTTTACACCACTTTTAGAGGTGATCCTCCTTACAAATAACCTCAACCTTTTCAATACAAGTGGTATTTTATCTCATTTAAGTGGTCAACTAATGTTTATTTAGTGGTTGTAACTAGAATTCACCTCAAACCTTGTTCCAAATTGGTAAATTTTTTTATATGAGTTACGACCACAACTTGCATATGTTCTCTCTGACACTTAACATTACAAATGGTATTAGAGACATGCCTTTTGAGCCTTCTCTAGCTTGTGATTGTTATCATGTGATGTAATGTAAAATATTCTAATGAGAGGAAATTTACAAACCAAGTGACATATCCCAATAGTTGAGAATTTCATTCCACTATAATACTCAAACTTAATGCGTCAATTATTGGTTGTAACTGACTTTTGTAACATCTAGGTTTTAATAACTAATTTACAATGACATGTTTATAACAACTAATTAACAATCAAAGTTATCCTTTAATAAAACTACATGATATCCTAAATTTGTAAAGAGTTATCAATATAATGAGCCTTAAGCTTCAATTCAACACGTACTTTGCATTTAATGTTAACATATATATAGGTTGTTGATTTAAGCTTTATTTCATAGATTATACTTCCTTACACATCTCAAGCTTTTCCAACAACCCCATTTTGTGCAAATCAAAAAATAATTGAAGTCCATGAGACCTCATTCATATCTTATAATAGTCATTTTATTTCAAAAAAATAGATTTTAAACAAAAAAAATTGTGCCTTTTCAAAGCACAAATTTTATGACCTGGCATTATATTAGTTTCTTGACTTGTTTGGCTTATGCATATAAACAAGTTTGAAAGTGATCCTCAACACTTGTCAGATTTAGTATTTCATTTCTATAAATGAATATGAATTATGATAGCCACAAGCCATGCATATTGAC
This sequence comes from Torreya grandis, assembly GCA_037957365.1. NCBI lineage: Eukaryota > Viridiplantae > Streptophyta > Pinopsida > Cupressales > Taxaceae > Torreya > Torreya grandis. The sequence goes on along the minus strand of JARHVA010001648.1, from coordinate 1,070,440 downwards.
CAACAAAGAAGGATGAATTTGTTTAAACACAAAAAAGCCCATTTAGCATATGAAAGGACTTAATAAAACTTAGATAATTCATGCAAAGCACTAAGTGATAGGGTTATTGAAATTAACACCTATACATCATGGATAATGCTTCAAAAATAGAGCATAAATAAATCATTTGAATTCAAAAAAAAATGAAAAGAATTGAATCTTATAATGAAGGATTATAATTGAGAAAATAATCCTTAATTAGAGGTGTGATAGAAACCATATCATCAAGTAGGTGATAACGTTAGTTTTTATATTCCCTATAACAAAGGGAAGTATAATAGCCCTTACGACCCTACCAAGTTAATAAAGATAGGAAAACAAATCTATGCCATGTTGCTAATATCACATGACTCTTCTTAATTAGCTTTTAAGAGTGAGATTCAAACTCTCTATGAAACCTAATGTGTGAGCTTAGATCTCTTAAAATTAACCATGAAACAAAAAATAAAGATGCACCTGTAATTTCCTTGAAGATTAACATGTGGATTGGGAATGGCCTAAAATCCATGTAGAAAGAAAATTTAACTGCAACATCAGATATAAGTACTCATAATAAGCATTTCAAAAAATCAAATTGGTGTTGTCCCATGATGACCCATCTACCATTTTCCATTATATACTGATTTATGCCCAAATGTAAGCCCTTAAGCATAATAGTTGGGCCAAGTTTATCTACATAGGTAAGGAAAAATTATATATATATAAACAAGGGCATAAAATGCCAAATACCTTCAGGATAGTATTTGTTAATGCAATCTTCTCACTAATAAAAGATGTTGATGTGTTTTCAACCTTATATCTTAGAATCACCAAAGGTAACCCACAACATGAATTTAAAGAATGTGGTTTTGTGAATAAGAAAGTGTTAGAAATAAAAAGAGTAGATCAGTGCAAAGATTTTTTGTTTGAGAAATCTTGTTGTAAGCAAGTTACAATTGACAGACAAAACTAATTTGAGATGAATTTTAAAAATGATGCAATGTTATATGAAATAATTATGATATAAAATATTAAATATAAAATGAGGGTAGGGTAGGAAAAAGAGATTAAAATTTCACATTAAGACAATATTAATTACAACAAACACTTCTATTAGATGTCACTACATGTAAACCAATATTAATTGACTTTAGTATTCACATAAAGTGTCACAAACATAAAAATTTAATCTTAGCAATGTTGATTATCAACTTTATCATATTTGTTAATCATTCAATGTATTCAATTTAGAGAAAAATAAGTAAAACTCATGCAATGATTACTATATTCTAAAACATTTAAAACATTAATCCAAATTTCATAGAAGTAAAAATTTAGCAAAGTCACAACAATCCCAAAGATTTTTAAAGCATGACAAGAATAGTTTTGAGTTATAATAGTGAAGCTGTAGCCATTCGGCCTTTGCCTACTGTCACAGGTTTCTTACAATAGAAAGTGGATAAAGGAGCGTCTACTGACGTAATAAATATCAGCCATTCGGCCCTTGCCTACTGTCGTAGGTTTCTTACAATAGAAAGTGGATAAAGGAGCATCTACTGACGTAATAAAGATTGGTATCAGAGCCTCTACTTACAAGATTTGTAAGATTTTATTTTCTATTCAAGACCTTTAAGTTTCCTTGCTGTGATAAATTCTTTTAGAAAATTATTGCATCGAGTCCCTAGCCGTTTATTAATTTGTCATAGGCCATTTTTTCTCTGCAAAGTCAATTCTCTGTCCATAATTTTCTCGCTCCCTAGAACCTTAATCTCTTACAATGGAATTTATAAAATCCCAAATGTCTTCTACAGTCAAGATTATTAATGAATCTTAAATGGAAGGAATGTATGAATTACCTCCTTTCATCCTTGAACAACTTTCAGAATGTCCTTAGACATTGAAGTCATAGAAGAAACTCTTGAGAAAGAAAATAGTTTGTATAAACCTCCGACTATAAAGGCTTCCCAGGTATATAAGAAATCTGAGCTTCTTAAATCTAAGTTTTTCTATAAGTCTACTTATTTGTCTTTTGTAAAACCATGGATCAAGTCAGTTGAACTCACTCTGAGTTATAAGCCCAAGAAGACCTTCCAAATAAATTTATTGTCTCTATTACCTGAACTTGAGATCAATTACATCCATTTTGATGAAGATGTTAAATTTGTACATTGTAGTCTTATCCTATAGATATTACTCCATTGATCCCTAGTAATATTAAACCTATTTTATATTTAGCTTTATGTGATAGACGTCAAGTCAGCTTTAAACATGTCTATCAATTATCTAGCCTTGGTCAACTTAATGATGAAGTTATTTATTTTGAATTCTGTCCTAACCTCTCTGTCACCGTCCGTGATAAAGGTTGTAAAGAAGTCAAGTTTGGATCATTAGATTGTTGGGGTTTATTTAGTTCCTTATTTGGTTTAGATATGTTTGGTGAGTTTAAGTATGGTTCTATCAATATATATGTTGTGTATAGTATGACTAATATAAACCACCCCAAAATACTAAAAAATTTGCCTTATACCCACAGACTTAGTGGAATTGTCCAGTTACAGAAAGGTCATAGAAAGTCTATTGAAATCCCTTCAGATTGGAAGCTTGATTGGCTCAAGAATGTATCACCTAAAATGAAAGGTCAAGCTACTGTGCATAAGAGTGATGGAAAGACCATCAATATTCTCTCAAGATCTCTCTCTGTTAATAATTCTTCTATTCTCTCTCCTAACAAACCTTCTACTTCTTCCAGAAGAACTGTAAAAATGGGTCATATTTTTATTGAAGACGAAGAGATCAACCAAGGACTTGATCCAAAAGATCAGTTACCTTGTACTTTAATGAATCTTCCAAGAGAAGATAATCTTGAATTTTATACGGATAATAAGGTCAATCTGTATAAAGGTGGAAGATGGCCACCTCATAAAGGTATATACAAGCAGTTTGAAGGACTTGTTCAGTATTTTTATATAGCATTCCAAGGAGATGTTAAACCGTCAAATGAATTCAAGCATCAAAATTATATATCCAAGTTCAATTCACATTTTTATAAAACCTTGATGACCTTTGTAAAGATGTTTTGTATATTAGACATAGTTTATATAAATTAACTATTCTTGAAGACAATACCAATATTGTCTGCCATAGGATTTATAATTCTACTGCAAAAATGAATAGTCAATTGTCTTTCATAGATACTAAACTTAAAGCCTTAGAAGATAGCTTAGACTGGCTATTAAAATAAGATCTAGAAGCTTCCAACAAAGCATAATCTTCTTTTTTGTCATATAAGGTTGAGTTTGGATCAAACTTCAAACCTCATAAAATGAATCCAAATCCCAGTACTTCTTTCATGCAATGGACCCAGATCCCATTACAATAATGGTATCTAAATATTGATGACACCCTGAATCCACTAAATGAAATCTCAGCGTGGTGTAATTTAATGAGAGTCATTACAGTAGCATCCCATTTAGATCCTCCTGCTACTATAGTCTTTACATCTAAATTCTTTTGAGGTATTGTAACCCTATGGTGGGATTCTATGATAGAGCAAGAATAGAACCAAAGGGTTCATAACTAGCCAGATATTTTAGCCACATTATTTCATTTATTGATTAATGAGTTTGCCCCTCTAATTGGTAATCAGGAACTGGAATCCAAAAAAAAGTTGTTCAAAATGGAGCTATGTGATTTAAAACAATTTTATGCTTTTACAAAGTAATTCCATGAGTTAGCTTATGCTAGTAGAAATTTTAGTTTTGCTGAGATAAAATTAAAATTCTTGCATGCTCTCCCTTATAACCTCATTGATAAGGTGATTGCATACATCGATCTCAAAGGACTCAGTATTGAAGATCTATCTCTTTTAGATACTATTTATTTTGCTAAACAATAGGCCATGCAATTAGTATTTGACACTAAAACAATGTATAAGCTCACTAAACATCAAGCATCCCAAATCACTCCTATTTTTCCCAAAACAACACTATTTGGTTATCGACCATTTGTATAGCCTCACAAACAGCAAAAGCAACATCACAAGCACCTTTCTTTCAAGTGCTGCTCTTTCCCCCATAAGCATTCTTACACTCCTCCACATCACTTTCTCAAAAAGCACCACTCTTCTTGTCCACACTCCAAAATGCCTATATGCTGTATTTGTCACAAACTTGTCCACATTACTCCCTCATGTCACTACAAAAACCCTACTATCAAAGCTATTTTCACCTCCAACATAGCAATGTGGTGGGATATCATTGACACTGATGAATATCTTTACTTACAATATGACATCTATGAACCAATCCTAGATGATCTCCCTGAAGATGACTTTGATGAAGATGCTGAAGCTCTTGAATCATTCGCTGATGATTTAAAGCAACCACTCACAAAGATGCAGCGACCATGGCATCATGATAATTCTAGTCTTCCTTTTGAAGAATATGGAAGATGGTCCAGACATCATGATGAAGTATCAAAATGTGATACCAGGCCTAGAACTAGAGGAAACCATAGAGGATGAAACAACACCAAAGGAAGGAAGCCCTTCATGCCTAGAATGCCGCCTACTATGCAAAGGCCTTCTAATCCCCCTTTGCAGTTTCAAATCTCTTTCAAACCAAGCAATTCTTGGATCAAAAATAAATTCACTAGTAAAGAGCCTCCAAATGAAATCCATTCACCACAAATTGAACCAAAATGGGATGTACTTATACTTATAGAAAATAGTGAAGAAGATGAGGTAGATGATGCTTTCTACTCTGATCAAGACTATTGCCTAGACAAAGGTGAATGCAACAATCTCCAAGAAGAAGAAGAAGAAAGAGAAGAAATAGAAGCAGAAGAATAATTCTACCATGAACAAATATCAATTCTAGATCTGTCAAGACAAAAAATGGTATGTACAAGTATCCCTCCATTAGAGATACCACAACCAACTTATTTGACACAACTGATTAATGGAAAGTTTGCACAATTCATAACCATAGAAATAAATGGTAGACTGGTAGATGCACAAATAGATATAGGTGCTTCTCTCTCATTTTCAAAATCACAAATCATCCATGACTGGAAGACATTGGATGAAACACAGGCTTATAAGAACTTAGATGTTCAAGGGAATAGTTTTATCTGTAACATGTATAAACATTAGCAATCCCTTAGGATCCAAGATAAAGTCTTCCATTGTGACTTTTTTGCTCTAAATAAAATGCTTGTAGATATTATTTTAGGTGGTGCCTTCATAGATAGATACTCACCCTATGGATCTACTACAAAAAGTGTCATGTTCACCATAGATAATGAAAGACTGAGGATTCCTTGACTTATCTATGTAACTAAGCAATTCCAAAGCTCTATGACCTAAACACCTGAAATAGTAATTCCCATTGAAATATAAGATATAGGAGAAAATATTAAAACCACTTTTGCTCTAATAACCCTCAGTAGTTTTGGTCAAAATCTATGCCTGAGATGGACATCAAGCTCATTAAAGGAAAGCACATGAAAATTGGGAAGAAAATCCTAATACCAGCATAGGATTACAATGATATGGAATCACAGATAAAAGAACTAGAAGCTAATGGCTTCATAGAAAAATCAACCTTCTCTTATTGTTGCCATGCCTTCATGGTCAATAAGCACTCAGAACAAAAGAGAGGTAAGAAAAGGATCATGGTCAGAAAGATGGCCGTGGTAAATATGTAAGATGGAAGGCTTTCTTTAATCAATTCAACTTCTCTGTAGAACATATAAAAGGCATTGACAATGTAACAATAGACTAGCTCAGTAGGAATCCACCTGTAACCTTAATGCATCAACCAAATCCTAGTTTTAATCTAACCAAAATTTACAACCAAGTATTTGCTTCTATGAACATACTTGTTCAAGAGCAAATTCTTAGAGAAGGATTGCATCCAAGGTATACTCAGATTTCTTATGCAATAGGACAAGATTTGCAGATGTCTTCAACAACCTCTATTCAAGAAAATCATCATCAAAATATTGGTGTGATCACTATAGAAAGGTTAAATAGTGAATTCTTATTTTACCAATTTACTAAACTACTAAAACATCCTTTATGGACATGGCTGATAAAAATTAGGTCCTCACATAATGAACACCTCTATAGGTGGATAGCTAGATATGGTCTACACTGTATCCATGAAGAAGAGAACCATGACCAAGACACTATAGTATACATGATCATCCGATGATAGTTAGAATGGGAATCATATTTCTATATCAATCCCCACTATCATACATGTGAAGCCGGACCCCAGCACTAGCATCTTTCCAGTACATTCCAGCTAAGGTGTCTCTTTTAGCCAATAAGTGAAGATGACTTGATTACTAAAGTGAAAGAAATGTTGGACCCACCAAGCCAGATGTCCTCATCTAGCACATCCAATAGTATATCACTATAGATTACTTTTATGCTGTAAAGCATGATGGGCCAGACACTGCCTTGGCAAAGATTTCAGGCAGGACCTCCCAATTGCTATAAATAAGATTCTTCTCTATGTATTGATCATCAAAATTTTTATAAATCTTTAGAAATCTAGTAGCCTACTCAAGCGTATGCTCTTCTCTTGCCCTCTTGAAGGAACCTGAGAAATAAAAACTTGATAGACTGTAAAAAGAGTGTAATAGTTTTGAGTTATAATAGTGAATCCATAGCCATTCAGCCCCTGCCTACTATCATGGGTTTCTTAGAATAGAAAGTGGATAAAGGAGCATCTACTGATGTAATAAAGATTAGCCATTCGGCCCTTGCTTACTGTCACAAGTTTCTTACAATAGAAAGTGGATAAAGGAGCGTCTACTGACGTAATAAAGATTTGGTAGTCTCAAAAAGTCTTCCTACATGAAAAGAGTTTTACAAATGTATTTATAATAAAATATTGAGAATCACCACATCTAGAAAATCAATGTGTATGAAATTATACTCTAAAGCAATTAAAGCTAAAACTGAAGTCTAAAAATAAAACACATCTATTTTTAAAACAAAGCTATGAAAATAGAACTTGTAGTTTTGAATTCATTTTGTGCTTATCAACTTGTCATTAATCACATGGACATTTGATTGCCTCTATATACGTGCATGTAATTTTCACAATCTTCATCAATTCTAGAAATATCTATTATCGGCCTTCTAAAGATATGTTCATCCTTTGCCACAAGTGATGTAAGTCGATGGAAGGGACCTTCAAGATAAGTCTTAATTGTGTTAGTTTTGTGGACTATTTTAGTTTCATGGGTGAAAAAATTAAGAAATTATTGACCCCATACTATTTTAGCATATGCCATTTTCTCCTTGAATGAAGCTAAAAATCTATTAAGAAAATTTGTGAATTGAATGCTAGTTTTTATACTGCTATTTACAATGAACAATTCAAGCATATTACCTTCCCTCAAAATTTGTAGGATATATTGTTTGAAATTGTTAAGTTATGTCATTTTCATGTTTACATTATCTCAAGTTTATCTTAATAAGTTCGTGTGTTGGCCAAAATTATCTACCATAGGTTAATATCTAACATTGTCATCAAGTGGATGTTAGAAAGCATACCTGTCTTTACCATATGAGAAATTATGTCAACTCTATTTTGATCCATAATAATACCTACTAAATAAGTCTCGATGTTACCTAATAGTACCTCATTCTTTGTCCTAGCTTCCTGAATTTCAATAAAAGAATTAAAAAGTATACTTAAAGAATTCTCAAACCTGTTTATTGTAGCTTGCGAGATCTTGATATTAGCTTCTATTACCAGACTTTTGAATTTATTTGATTATATTTTATAAAATTTGGTTATAATATATTGTCACTAATTTTGAATCTTCTTGGACTTATTCATCAATGCTTTAATATTTAAGGGTTTTGGCCATTATTTTGGTTGGTCTCTTTCTTTTCTTAGTTAGAGAAAATAAATGTTCTTCTCTCTCACACACTGTGAGAGTATTACATTGAATGAATTATCTAGTTATTATTCCATTTATATTTCTAGAAGTCTTTTAAAATTTTAATCTCATCTCTTTTTCATCTTGAATTACCATTTTGGATCTGCAAGCCTTCACTAATTGCATGCTATCAATCTAATCATTTTGAGAATCTTCTCCCTATTGAGCCATTACTAAGGATGTAAAGGATGGAGGGAAAGTTTGTGGAATGGATGAGAATGAAGTGATCATGGGAGAAGTTGTGATAATTGGTGCTGGAGGGGTAGATGTGGGTGAGTAAATGAGAGATGTAACTAGAGTAACATGAGGAGATTGTTCTGATTGTGAAGTAGGTGTGATTATGAGAACAAATGAATTTATTAGAACATCAACATGTACCTTAAAATGTGATTGGATGGTATCCAAAGGCATTTTTTTTGTCATGTTTGTAATAATTGAAATGGGGAAGATAAGAGTAGGTGAAGTACTTACCAAAAAATTGGACTAAGTGTCATTATTGGGGCATGACAAAAGATAATAAAATGTTGTTTTTGTGATTCAACTATAGAGAATTTTGAAAAAAATTGATATGATTGCTCAATGGTGGTAGTTTTAGATACTAATGAAGGTAAAATGCTCAAAATGGAATTGGAAAAAGGGATGGTCACATAGACACTAATAGAAGACATTGTTGGTGTAGAATTGGTCTCAGTTGTAGATGCTAATATCATGCAAGCAATGCTTATAATTTGTTCATCTAGAAAAACTTGAGAAGTTGGGGATTAACTAGTGTAGGTATGAGTAAAATTTGGTGGATGAATGGAAATGATAGAAACATGGGATGTAATCGAAGCTATTGCAATCATAGTGTAAAAAGAAATAAAAAACATATCTAATTCTAAATCAATGAAAACTAGGGGAGTAGGAACGAGTGTCATAAAAGCATAATAAATGAGATATAACCTTATTACATGAGCTTTAGAATCTAGTTATAATGATGATGAACTTGAAGGTGTGCCTTGTAATACTTTTCATTTGAGGTGTATATTAGTTACCTGGGCTATCATTTGACTAGAAACATTATGACATTTGGCTTCTCTTCAATCCCTTATTGTTGTTGAGGTTGGGGCCTTTGTAATGAAACAAGGAGACCTGCTGCTTTCAAAATTTCCAACATTTCATTCATATTATCCTCCCTTTTCAATCATAATGCCTTAAATCATGATCATCTAGTCTAAAAGAGTCTCCATGAGATGACAATACCTGAATCAAGGGATAGTTCTTATAGAATGCTCTATATATATTGAATAGAAGCAATGGGAAGGGTTTTTTATTTATTTTTGCTTCTAGAATCTAGTGATCCTAGTAACATATTGGTATAAAATTAATTGTATGGCCAATTGGTTTAGGATGTAATATGGGAACTTAAGTGGGGAAAGCATTATTACTTCAATTCTAATCATAGTGAAAAATATATAATAACTAGTATGATCCAATGTCCTTGATTGACTATCTCATTTCATCAGAAAATCTGAGCATAGGATTCTCATTTATTACTTCATATACACGGATATAAAAAACTATAAATTTATTCAATATTCTCCTAATAATGATGAACTTAAAGTTTTTTATATAACACATGGATTGGAGAAGTGGAGAATGTGGTCATTTGGGGAAAATTAACATGCCTTGACCTTATAGTGGCATAACATGCATACAAAAAATATGACATCATATAAAATATTTGTCCCTATTTTAATCCTTACAACTATTTCTTCATATTAAAGGAGAAATTTCTCCCAAAACCAGTTTTTTTCTTTCATTGATGATTATTGAAAGTAAAGGGTCCCAATGTTTATTTACATGAATAATATTTATGTCTTCATGTAATTTTTTCATGATGACCATGCCAACCCTATCTCATTTTATGAAAATATTGATTGTGTATGTATTAACATCTCCCTTATTGACCCAACATTCTGGATTTTCAACCTAGTCCTTAAAAACTTCCATGAAATCATTTAATTTAACCATTTGAGGGCAACCATCTCATTGTAAATGAAATTAGGTTGTGGTAATTTATAGTATATCTTATATCTCAAAAGCAATCCTAATTTTTTTAATCCTATTATGTAATTTGACATAGTGAAATATACCATACTCAAAAGCACATTCAATAAATATACTATGCAACAAGTCCATGTATGGAAATACCTCAGGTTTAGTAGTAGCTTAATGAAGACAAATTTTTTATAAATCCATTAGATCATCCTAGTATTCTATAACATCTTTAGAATTACCCTCATCATATGATATGGAATGAGCTTCTTCAATCACTTTGAATAACACATTTTAATGATCATATGGAAGAACATTGGGTGAATAAGTCATATATCTGAATTCTTATTGATGACCATGAAAGGAAGATGCAACAATTCTCTGTTGAGTGAAACACTTTATTTTTTTCTATGCAAAGAGGAAGATGGTCAGAATCTATCCGCCAATATTCTCTTGATCATTTTTAAATTCAAAAAATTTCTTGGATACATTACTATATTATTAATGGTGACTCTTTGTAATCAACATAAATTATATTAATTTTGCATCCTTTAGGTTTTCATTCCAAATATTTTATAAGGTTTTTTGGGAATGCTGGAGAAGTTTTAAAATATGCATATTAATGGCATATGGTGACTCTTTCAATGGTTACTAATAAATGAGATTTTGTGATTAGATTTGATAGATAGTGTGACCAAATTTCAAACAATGCATAAGATTTGACCACGTGCCAAAATATTATGGTCATCCATTCATGGAGTGCATGATATGCAACTATCTAACATATTGCTTTACGTGGATCTATTGAGAAATGTATTAAATTTAAATTTAGATTGTGTAAGATCTATTGCTTGAATTTATTTTCCTTTTTTTGTGCAATCTAAATATGACATGAGTGGCCATTTAAGTGGATTAGAGTCACAAAGTCTTCTTGTAGTCTCAAATTTAATATTGTGTTACATGGATAGATTTTACTTCTGAATGTTTGATGTCCATGGCTTTAGCTATAATCAAATGATAAAGAATAAGTGACCTTTACATTTTTGTAAACATGTGGCATTGATGGGTTGCATAATTAGGGACTTGCATTTTATCTAGTTAGTGATGACATGTCTATTTTTTTGTAAAAACTAGTCTCGAAATTATAATTTTTTTATATCATGTGGATTTTAAAATAAATGAACTTATAGAAGATAGCGACATTATTGATTTTTTATTAAAAAACATTAATTTTTTTTGATTTTATCCTTTTCATCTATTTATATTTTTAATGAATATAATTCATCATGATTAGAAAATTATGTATATATCATTTAAAGTGTGTGCCTCCAAGTGTTTGTCTGTTATAAATATATTGCATGTATTAACACTTGAAGTTTCTTTTTTGGTCTTGATGATTGAATATGGTCACATAAAATTTATTGCAATTAAAAATGTTCTTTATATTTCAATTTTGGATTACAAACTTGAGATTGAGGCTTTGATTGTCATGAAATGTCCTATATTTTTACTAGTGTGAAATGCCTTTGACCTTTGTGCTAGATTAAACATGTGTTAATTTTGATTATATTGTTGCCATTTAACTTTTCTAGTTATAATATTTTATAAATTGAATGAAAATTGGTTAGTAAAGATAATATCTCTTGTCATGAATTTGGAAATTATCATTTGTTAGAGTTTGTGATTTATTTGTGTGCTTTCTTATTAATCAATAGTTTCTAGTGATCTTTCTGAGTTAGATTGCCAATAAAACCATGTCCTAAAATTCTTAATGAACGAGCCTCTTTTCCTTTTGGAAGATGGAAAGTAGAAAAAGGGAAAATTGATGGCCATATTTGGATAGGAGAATATAGGGCAACCTTTGGGTCACCAATACATTGATGATATTTTTTTAGGGTGATAAAAAATTGCTAACCAGTTGGTAAAGGAATAAGATATGACATTCAATTTTGCCAATGAATTCAGATTCTTTCTCCTTAGTTATTTCTCTAACAGTCAATATACAAAGCACTGGATATGTCTTGTGAATAAGCATATGGCTCTGGAGGAATTGATTTTCATTGATGACCCTGCCAATATTCTTGTTACAATAAAAACAAAGGCATTTTTTTTTGAATCACATTGTATATGAATATGTGAAATAGTTTTGTAATAGCACAAACATTATAACATATATTTATGTTTATTTTGTCTCTGCTTAATATTGTTGCATTTGCATTTCATGGTTTTTAGCATGCTTCCTTTTCATTTTTATTTTGAATATTTTTTTTAGCTTTTAAATTTATATCACTTTGATTTTCATATTTGTACATACTTCATTTCATTGTATCATTTCAAAAATCTATTGATGATGTGGAAATAATATATTATGTTTAATGCTCTCAAATAAATAGAAAAAGAATTCACGAAGCCATAATGTTTACAATTTTATATTTTTCCACTAACTGGTTATAATTTACTACATAATTAAATAATATTGTACTTAAAAAAAACCTTTTTACCACATGAACCTAGTTGTTTAGAATATGATTTGGGTGCAATGTTTTTTTTTGCCAATATAGTTTGAGGGTTAGAAAAGTATTAACTACATGAATGTGTAAATTGTTTGCTCGAAATTACAATTTAGTAATTTTATCAAGTTTACAATAGTTACTTTTTTCTACTGCTATCAATTTTAATTCTATTCTTTGAGATTAGTATTATTTGTTAAGGTGTTGTGGACAAGGATATTGATTGATAATGAAAGTATATTTAGTTGTTCTATAAGTATGTTACATGTTCATACGATGGCTTTCTTATCCAAACCTCTTTCATTTATAGTTATTGTTTTTGGTTATTTTGGAATTATCTAGAAGAATTTAGCTTGAAGATTTTGAATTTAGTAGCAAATCAACAATGGATAAAATTATAGGGTGTCTTCCAAAGTAAAATAAGAAAATAATGTTTAATCTACCTAGTAATAATAAGTTTTTGGAAGATATCATATACATGTCTTCTAACATGTTTATTGAACAATTTAGTGGGATTACTTGTCAAGAACAATATTTGACTTTTTGAATAGAGTAGGTATATAAAGTTGAAACTAAGATTGTTGTGAGTATGGGTCTAAAAGGATTTTTATTTGTAAATTTTACAATTATTGAAAGCCAACATTTTTTTGGGTATAATTTTCCATATTTCTAGCTAGATTTTTGGGTTGGTTTATACTATAGACATGGATATCAAAATTTTTTTCCAAGTCAAAAAGATTTTGATTATGTTCAAGTGTGCATTGCACTATATGTGCTATACCTATAATTATGTTAAAAATAATATTTTAAAGTAGTAGCTAATCTTTTTTTTGAAGAGTATATAAGTGCATCAAACACTATTATACAACACAAATATGTTATTTTAGTAAAAATAATTGTTTTTTAATTTTTAAAGAATTTACTTCCAGAATCGATTAAGTTTAAGAGAGATAAGCCAAGGTATAAGGAGGGTCAAAACTTTGGTATTGAGACTAATATTTTCATATATTTTGAATATCTTTTTGAGTGAGGATGACGTGAAATATAAAACCTTGGAAAACATATATATCATACATTGTCATTAATTTAAACTAAGGAAAGAGGCCTTTCCTGACCACATTAGGCTATGTTTTTCAACTTATTCTCCATATTGGTGATTTATGTTAAGTATTTTTGAACTTTTTGATATAATAGATTGAGTTTAAGCCTGATTGCATGAATTTTAATTAAGTCAAGGCATCTTATAAATTATCAAAAGTTACTTTTCTCAAATTTTTTTCACCAATCATAACTAAAACAAATGGTTATTTTCCAATATTTCATTAAAAAAAAACATTTTAAATATTGAAAAGGTTTGATTATTTTTATGCACATATAATAATGTGATTCCGTTAAATGAAAAATACATGGTTCAATCAAATGTTAAATCAAAATAAAAGGTATAGTAAACATTCAAAACTAATGCCTTCAGATTAATAGTATCCCTTCAAGACTAGTAAGAGAGAGAAAGTGTGTGTAAGTGTTAGTTATAGTGAAGATAATGAAATCTAAATTTGATTCTTAGAAATATTTAAATAAGGATTTTTGAATATTAAATGGAAGAAGATTAAAAGAATGTAAATTGAAGAGAATAGATAAAATCAAGTGCCAAGACTATATTAAAACATTGCACCTTGCTAGCCTTTATAAAATAGAACCTTAGTTTATTATCCATCCTCTAAATATTTTATTAGTGCAACTCATATCCATTCACATTCTCTTTGATGTTTAGATTCATTTTTTACCTTGCAGTCACAAGGGATTTGAGGTGATCACTATTTTTAGTTTGTGCTTCATTTATTTGACTAAGATCTCAGTGATTTCTAATGTGTTGTATAGGTGACACAAGTGCAACCTATGTTTACTTAATGAAGTCTTGTATACCTTGAAAACCAATTCATCAAAAATGCACCTTGGGACTCCATTTCTATTCAATTAATGACACCCATTTTGTGAAATTTTGAATTATTTATTACTTTATATTCAAAAAATTCCTATAATTGATTCATATTTATTATTTTTTCATAGGAAATTCACATACTTTTGTAGCCCTAAACCTTAAAATACAAGTTAAATAAACCTCAAGAAGTAAATATAACCTAGAAGCCCATGCAAATAAAAATTTGTCACTTGTTATCCTTTATGTTCTCCCATAGTCCCAAAAATCATGTCAAAACTATAATGAATCTGATAAGGCTGTATAATTTGAAACTCCCATTCAATCTAGCATTGACACGTGGAATAATATTACTAATCCTAGAAAGGGCAAATGAATAGAGTCATAGGTCACCAAACACATGACACTATATTATGTTAGGTGGCAGACATGTGTCAACATTACATTTACCTAGACCATAACTCAAATGATAGGTCTATGTGAAAAGTCTTATAATCACGTAATACACAGTGAACAAGGAGATAAAATGGAGACTATGAGACTCTAGGACCCTAAGATCAAGACTTATAGATGGATAAGATCTCATCTAGAGATAAATCCATAAGAAAAGCGTTACATGGGATTTGAAGTAATCAATATTTTTAGTTTTGGCTTCATTTATTTGGCCATGATCTTAGTGATTTTTCTAAGAATATGTTGTACAGGTAACATGGTTGTAATCTATGCTGACTTATTGAAATCTCATGTACCCTAGAAACCAATTCATCAAAAATATGCCTCAGGATCTTGTTGCTATTCAATAAACGACACATGTTTTGAGAAATTTTGATTTCTTTATTAATTTATATTTACTAAATTCTTATAAATAATTCATATTTATTATTTATTTGTAGGAAATTCACATAATCTTATAGTTTCATACCTTGTAATATAAATTCATTACACCCTAATAAATAAGTACATCATTAAAGGTCAAATAAATTAAAATTTGTCACTTGTCATCCTTCACATTCTCTTGAGATCTTGTAAAACATGCCAAAAATATAACAACTCTGGGAAGATCATATGCTTTGGAACTCTAATCAAATATAGTGGTAACACATGGAATAATGCCATTGATTTTGAGAATTACATAATAGATAGAGACATGCATCACACCAGGTGTCAACATTACAGTTAGCTCAAATTATAGATCTATGTAAGAAGTCCCATAATCACACAATGCACAATAAATAAGGAGAGAAAATGGAGAATCTATGACCCTAAGATCATGACACATGGATAGATGAGACCTCATCAAGAAATAAATTCATAAGGAAAGCATTATACGGGATTTGAGGTGATCACTATTTTTAATTCACACTTATTTTATTTGACTATGATCTCATAAATTTTCTTAAAAATGTGTTGTAAAAGTGACATGGGTGCAACCTATGTTTATTTCACGAAGTCTCATTGACTCTAGAAACCAATTCATAAAAAATACATCTTGGGGCCCCATTTCTATTTAATCAATGGCACGTGTTTTATGAAAATTTGAACTCCTTATTTCTTTACCTTCAAAAAATTCCTATAGATGATTCATATTTATTATTTATTTATAGGAAATTCACATACTCTTATGGTCCTATACCTTGTGATAGAGAATCAATATGCCCCAGGAAGTAAGTGCAACCTAGGAGCCTAGGAAAATAAAAGTTTATCACTTATCATCCTTCATGTTATCCCGCAGTCTCAAAAAACATGTCAAAACTATAGCGAACTTGAGAATTTTTGTATGTCCTAGAGATCCAATGCAATCCAATGGAGACATGTGGAAAAATTCTACTAATCTCATGAAGGGCATAATGAATAGAGACATGGGTCACCAAACCATGTCATCAACATATGTTAAGTAGTATACATGTGCCAACATTGAGGTTACCTAGAGCATATCTAAAATGATATATCTAAATGTGAAGCTCATTAATCATAAAATGCACAATAAACACAGAGATTAAATGGAGAATTTAGGACCCTAAGATCATGATACGTGGATAGATGAGATCTCATCTAGAGATAAAGTCATAAGTAAAGCATTAAACAAGATTTGAGGTTATCACTATTTTTAGTTCTAGATTCATTTATTTAATAATTATCTAAGTGGTTTATTTAAGAATGTGTTATATAGGTGATGTGGGTTTAACCTATGTTTAATTAATGAAGTCTTATGGACCCTAATAAATAATTCATCAAAACATTCACCCCGAGACCGTGTTGTTATTCAATCGATGACATGTCTTTTGTGAGATTGTTTTTTAAAACTTAATCTTCACAAAATTCCTATATCCAATTCATATTTATTATTTATTTTTAGGAAATTCACATGCCCCTACATTCCTAGACATTACAATACATATTCCATATACCTCAAGAAGTAAGTACATTTGGAAGCCTAGACTATTCAAAATTTATAACTTTTCAACCTTTATGCTCTCCCACGATCTCGTAAAACATGTCAAAATATAGTGACTTGGGGAATATTTCTCACTCTATAAATTTGGTCCAATATAGTGGTGACATGTGGAAAAATGCTACTAATCCTAATAAGGGCATAATGAATATAATAATGGGTCACTAAACACATGTCACCAACTTTTAATAGGTGGTAAATAGGTGTCAAGATCATAGTTAACCATATTAGAGCTCAAATGATATATATATATATATATATATATATATATATATATATATATATATATATAGATGAAGTCCCATGATCAAATAATGCATAATAAACAAGGAGAGAAAATGAAGACTCGAGGACCCTAAGATCATGACACATGGACAAAATGGATCTCGTCTAGAGATAAATTTATAAGCAAAGCATCACAAGGACCTTGAGTTGATCAAAATTTTTAGTCCACCTTTCATTTATTTGACTATGAAATCCATGATTTGTTTAGTACTATGTTGTACATGGGACAAAGGTGTAACCTATGTTTAATGAATGAAATCTCATAGACCTTGAAAACCAATTCATCAAAAACACACCTTAGGACCTTGTTACTATTCAATTAATCACACATGTTTTATGAATTTTTGAAATTTTTATTACTTTTTCTTCAAAAAATTACTATAGCCAATTCATATTTTTATTATATATTTATAGGAAATTCACATAATCTCATAGTATCAAACCTTACAATATAAATTGAGTACATCTTGGGAAGTAAGTACAACCCAAGATCCCAAGAAAATAAAAATTTATCCCTTACCATCCTTCGTATTTTTCCATAGTATTACAAAATAGGTCAAAACTATAGAGACTATGGAAAGGATGTATGCTCTAGGACTCCAAACTAATTAAATGGTGACACATGAAACAATGCTAATGATACCGATAAGGGCATTAATGAATAAATTCATGGATCATGAAACACATGTTGCTAGATTATTCTAGGTGGTAGATAATTATCAACAACATGGTTAATTGAACTTTATCTTAAATGATAGATTTATGTATGAAGTCATGTGATCACATAGTGTACAATAATCAAGGAGAGTAAATAGAGACTTTGGGACTCTAGGACCTTAAGATCATGACATGTGGATGAATGAGGTGTCATGTAGAGGTAAATATTTAAGCAAAGCAAAAAAATCAAAATCATAACTACAAAAATAGTAAATAAAGCCATGATAGGAAATTTTATTATAATTACTTCACATGATTTAATATGACAATACCATCATAGGATTTGAATGCAAAAATCACACATTGGTATAATGACTTATTTTCATTAGTGACCACGATTTCAACTCACAAAGAATAAGCTCAAAATATTTGTGAACTAAAATATTACTACAAATTCAATTTAGTCTCATAGGCATATTACTAATTTTTACATTCATAAGTATTCAAGCACAAAGTAATTATAATGGTCACATCTTCTTACGCAAGACCAGTTAAAGAATTAAAATACACTACTTTCACACAAAGAGTTGTGAGTTTTAAACTTTAAAATGCTATTTAGTGTAGTGGAAGAAGCTCATGTAATTGTAGATGATGATGATGTTCCACAAACAAAGATAAATTACACTGATGATGTGGTCACCATACAAAAAGTGAGACTACACTTGTAGTAACAATGAAACTAGAGGCATTCCCATGTAGTGAATTGTTTCATAATTTATTCACTCAATTTGCATGCCAAGATGACATTATATATTCTCCCTAATAGAAATACAAAATATATTTTATATCCAGGTTAGTCTTTGAGAAATATTATCACCTACCAAACCATATGATCCCATATAACCAAGTAGTGAACCGGTAATGCTGGATACACATGACCTTAGAGAAGTGATTAAGGACTGGACAAATAATAGCGATAACTGGGTTAGTAGAGAAGATATTGAATTTTATGTCATTAAATAGTTTAGACAAAGGATCAAGGTAGAAATGTTGCTTATGAATAAGCTATATGGTGCTTATGATGTTGTATATGTGTATAATCTATGGGTTCCACTATTGGATATGATCATTGATGATGATAAGATACCTGATCTTTGGCATATCATTTATTATAATTTAAAACAATAGTGTTGGGAGTAAGATAAAGTCTACATTTTTATATGATGTCATATTTAGTAAATGCATGATGACAATTGTTATATTTTAACACCTATATTTTCCTAAATGGTCACCCTCTTCTTTGTCACCAATCCATTTGAAATATTGGAGATTGTATGAACACAAGTATTTGATACATAAAATAAATTTTTAATTTATTTTATCTACCTCTTTATTTGGATACTAATGAGGTAAGAGTGCCTAGATTGTCTTAAGATAAGAGGAAATCAATTCTTGAAATCAGTGTATATTGGTACTCTCAAGATTTTAATGTGATTAGAATTTAAGGAGGTCTTCATTCCCCCCTCAAATTACCTTATTTTGTGCCAAATAGGTTGGCATAGTAAGAAGTGGCTTACCAATTCGTTGATGGAATGGGAAGATATTATAGAAGGAGACAATTTTTTTTCCTGATTTATCTCTTAGGATATGAAATAAATATTACAAAAATTATCCTTAAATTCAATCCTTATCTTCACACATTCTATCATTTAATCTTGATGGCCATGATCTTAGATAATGGGGTTTATAAGGAAGAGTTAGGAGGTGTGTATATGCCAAGGTCAAGGTTTAATATATTATAAAAAACAATGATCATGACAAAAATAAGTTTTAATTGCATCCACTAAATTATGAAGAATTAATAACAAAGTTGGAAGTAGTTGGTCAAGTGAGACCCTAATTCTCAATCATGGTGGGGAGTAGTGGAAGGATTAGGGCCCCTTTTATCTCTAGATAAATCACCAAGAATAGATCTTAGGCTTAAGAGTAAAGTATTACAAGATTTTCTCTAGCATCCCAATCATATCTTTTTAAGGCTACAATTAGTTGTCAAGTAAAGGGATCCCTACTTATATCCCTTGTTTCTTTGGTATTCACTAGTCTAGCCACTCATTTTTTTAGTTTATCTCCTCTAGGAAAATCCTCGCCTATGAGTACTCCTATTTTTTCCACAAAAATTCCCTTGAGAATCATTGATTCTTCTATTAATTTGTTAAGAGCTGTGGGATTCACTTATGTCTATAGTAGTAAGGGTACATCTACATAAGCCACTGATGGTACTTAAGTTGAGAGTATAGTTCTTAAGTAAATTAGCCACGTGTTTGAGATACTAGATGTGATTGATTTTACATAGCCTATGACTAATCTCCCAATGGTTTTGCCTATAATAAATGATACTATGAGTTCACCTTATTGATTGGTTTTAGTATTTTCTGTGGTTGGTTTCAATATTAGTCTTACATCCACATTTGTTGTATTTACCAAAATTTAAATTATAATTGGGTCATCCATTCATATGACTAAAAACCAATCCCTCACTTTATTGTCATCTCGTGTTTCCACTTCAACAATAAAAATTCCATTTACATACCCTATTTATTTCACTTCATCCATTCCCACTCCTATTTATATCTCTCCATCACACATCACTCTCACTACATCTATTTCATAATACATATTAATGGATGAATAAGGAGATTATTAAGATGATTAGATTGATAGTTTTCAAATGACAAAAGCTTAAATAATTGAAATGATATATCACACAAACCTTATCAAATTAAAATTTGATAAATCTATAAGGATGTTGAAAAGGATAACAATGAAGAAGTTCACTTAAGATGGCACTCCAATAGTTTTGGAAACATAGGAGGAGTTGATCCCGTTAACCAGGAAAAGGAAAAAAAAAGGTATTGGTGGTGAAGAAGAATTTATAGAGGACCTAGAATCATTTGTAGTATCTTCTCATTAGTTGACATAAAATATTGTCAAGGGTATGTCACAAAAGGTAAGAATATTAGAGACTTAGGCTAAGACCACATTGCTAGAAGCAATTATTGATAGAGTAGAAAACACTTTGAGCTCAATTTTTGATTCCTTGATTGAAATCCATGAGGCTAAGTTCAAAGGTGGTTTACTTAATCAGGAAATTCAAAAATATTTGGCACAAATCACCTACAAAGAGAATAATCTAATAAATATTGTCCCTATAGTTAAGAAAGGCCTTTTTCATTGGCTTAAGATAATTTTAATGTATGATATCCATATGTGTTAAGTTTTTATAGTTCACATGAGATATTTACTTTAATAATGGTCCAAGGATATGAAGAATATGATCTCAATTTTAGATGATTTTAAAAGGAAGATTGGGGAATACTTAGATGAAGTAGATATAACATCTTTGTATTAGTGAAATATTGTGCTTGTGCCTATCAAAAAATTTAGGGAATTCTTTAGGAATTTTAGGATCTCATTCACGAGCAAAGTGGCCAAAGGAAATGAATAAGGAAGTCAACACGTGATCGAGTTGATAACACATGGCATTGAAAGAATATAAGTAGTTAGAGTAGTTAAAGTGTATCTTTAGAAATATTTGGGAGTCATGCAACATTAGTGACTTGACGAGATATTCTATTTATAAATCTAATTATTAATGTGGCTATAATTGATGAAGACTTCTAGTTAATCACTTAGGAAATGCAAGGACAAACAATTAAGCTAGACATGACTCCTAAAGGGACTAATTCATATGCCTCTTGAGATTGAGAAATATTTTTAGCCATTTGATTTTAGAAATAGAATTATATTTTGCATGTTTTAGATTTTAAATTAGTTCTACAAATATATTTTTTTTAATCTTTCATGCAAAAACTTATTTTCTAGGATGAGGTGATGACCATCTTTTCTACAAGTACATTAATTGTAAAACTTTTTATAAGAGAAAGAATTATTGAGACTCTAAATTCTTTGAAATCTCTTCGAATGTTATACGAGTATGCCAAGGTTTTCTTTCTCAATTCCTAGATTAAAGATATATATGTTTTAAGCTTTTAGTATTCATTGCACGATATTCATTATTTCTTGTGAATAGATTAGATTGAGTGAATAACTAAATTGGTCACCTTAGTAGTTAGCTTTGGTTAACATAATTGTTGTGTATGAATGCATTTTTAATAAATTCACTATATAAGTTCACCTTATGAATGTTATGCTATTAATTTTTTTTCAAAAAAAAATCTTTACACTATCATAATTTTTTATGTGATGCAAAACATAATAAACATTGGCTTGTATTCAGTAAATATTGTGAATGTTTTCTATGGTAAGAGTATCCTTAGAATGAAATATTAAAATTATCTCTTTTCTACCTTACCCTTCTCTCTTGTGTGTGAATTTTTTAAATTATAATTTAAATTTGTTAAAAAACATCATTGTGAATAGACATATTAAAATAGATTGCATAAATAATTTAAAGTAGATTAATTCACAAGAAATGTCATTTTATATTAGTATCCTTTGTATAAATTTGACCTCGTTATTCCACCATGACTACACAAGAGACTCACAACCTGCAATGCGTTCTCTGGTTTACCTTTTGGTGATCCTAAAGTGATAGCATGCAAATCCATCAACATGTTGGGATGAGTCATAAAATTATATCAACACACTTATTAACTATTGTTTATGATTAGTTCATGCAATTTATCTATATTGTGTTTTTGTAAACTATTCATTTTTATAATTTTGTAACATTCATTTTATTGCATTCTTGTGATGTTTGAAAAAAATGTTGGTAGAGTAATTAAGAGCATCCTATAACTTACACTGTTATATGTGATGACAATTCCCATCTAATTTCAAATAGGATATATAAATAACTATAATAAATTCCTTATTATCACATGTGCACACTTCCTTCCTTACTAAGGAATGACTATCAAAATATGTAATGATCAATTTATTTCATTGAATGATGAAGTACATAAGCCACAAACATTGATTTTAGTGTTTTATCTATCTTGCACATTTTCATAGTTTCATATTAATTTGTGCTAGTTTGCACGATATACATTTTTTAAAATAGTATTTTTCTTTCCAAAAGGGAGGTATAAGTATTCATATTATCTTTGTTTCCTTTAGTTTCAGAAATCATGTAATCCAGTTGTTTTAAATTTTTTGAATTGGACATATATTATGGGGGCCATCTTTGAATAGAAGTCATGATGAAGGTTGGATGTAGCCTAGTAGGATAATTAATGAAAATTTCACATGAAGGTACAAGTATTTAATAAAAAGACTATCTATGGTCACCACATCAATCGATAGAGTTGGATAAAATTTCTTCCAATCATTAGACTGTAAAGAAGTAATTTTTTTGTAGGAGATTATATGATGTTGTGTTAGCCACAACTAATAATATTTTAACCATTATCAAAATATTTCACCATATTATCTTACAAAAATTTATGACACAAATAAGTTGACCTAAAACTCCTCAAGTTTTTAAATAAATCTTAAAAATTATGTTACATTTTGAAGGGGTAGATATAAGGATTCATATGTTGTAAATAAATTTCAAATATTATTTTACATTTTGAAGGGGTAGATATAAGGATTCATATGATCTTTATTTTTTTTTTCAAAAAACTTAAAATTAACTTGTTCTAAAACTTTTGAATTGGCCACCTATTTGGGTGACCATATTCAAATGTAAGCCATGATCAGAGTTGGATACATAGTCCATGGCAATTTAATAAAAAAATATATGTTGTAAATAAATTAAATTAAATCTTAAATATTATTTTACATTTTGAAGGGGTAGATATAAGGATTCATATGTTGTAAATAAAGTTCAAATATTATTTTACATTTTTAAGGGGTAGATATAAGGATTCATATGATCTTTATTTTTTTTTCAAAAAACTTAAAATTAGCTTGTTCTAATTTTTTTGAATTGGCCACCTATTTGGGTGGCCATATTCAAATGTAAGCCATGATCAGAGTTGGATACATAGTCCATGGCAATTTAATAAAAAATTCATATGATGGTGCATTTCTTTAAAAACAAGATTATATATTTTCATCACATCATAAGAGTTCAATGCAATTTATTCCAATCACTAGACATTAAAGAGGCATAACATATTTTACAAGATTTATTTGGTGTTATATTGGCAATCATTAATCATATAACATTTAATCATTATCAAAATAATTCACTAAAGTTTTTTACAAGACCTTATAAGAAACATAAGTTGAATAATAAATCCTCAATATTATCACTTAATTTTATAGATGTCATTGAGATACTAACCTTAAGACTACTAAAAATTCTTATTTTTTTATTGATATCATAAATTGAGATCCAATATGATCACCATGGAGTTGATGAATCAACACAATACATTCTATCTATTCACTCCTTTGAAACAATGCTATGACAAAAATAATGTATTTTTGACCACAATCTAAAAACATGACACATGATAAATAATAAACTAATGCCATTCAAGAGCCTATATGGCAATCACACTGAATAAATTCTATACATATCAAAAAAATGAGTATTTTACACTATCTTGAAAAAGTAAATTGTACTGCCATTTTTTGAAATGATAATCTTAATTTTAGATGCGTATGAAGAGCAATAATATTTTTGATTCATAAATTTATTTTATTTTTGTATTTAAAATACACATTTGAAAATTTCCCTAATTAATAGTTTTGTCTGGAGTTTCTGTAGTTTATGCCAACACCCAATCAGTATAGGGTGAGTCATGTTTCTGTATACATAAAGGTAATATTATTTGTCTCCTTGCATCTACACGGGGTGAACAATTTCTCTTATATTTAGGTGTAATTACCGGTTCACTAGGATTATTTTCTATCCAATAATGGATGTGTACTCTCTATTGAAGAATTTATCCAAGTCAAGTTTTGTACTTGGGCAAGCATGGACTAGAGTTTGATCCATGATCCTTACCAATACAAAATTTAAAGAAGAAAAAAAATTTAATTATTAATTTCACTAGTTCATTTATTTTCTCAGTTGTTTGTGGTACTTTAAAGAATTTGTTTTTGTTGTCAATCATATGATATTTGGAGTTTATGTTGTAATTTCACTAGTGTGATAACTATTATTTGTTGTTAAGCTAATTGCCCTTATGAAGCATGAATATTTCTCTTAAAAATTATGAGTATATATTTTTAATAAAATCAATCCATGTTAAAGCTCATTATATTTTAATTTTTAAATGGATTTGGATTAAGATCCTAAAAACATGCTAGCCAATTTGGTAATGCTATCGACTTGTTATTTGAATCAAATATTCATAGTCCTATTCAACACCTAGACATGGCTTCAGGCTCGCTAATATGTTATGTTCACAAAAAAATAATGAATGATAGAATAAAACTATACATAGTCTTGAATTAAAGAGTATAAAAGAACAATAATATAAGAGCTTATAATTATAATATAACATTATACTATCCAATTTCTGTACACTAATCAAAGAGATCAGATGTATCAATGACAAGAATCTCCTATATGAGAATGAATAAATATATTACATAGTTATACAAGATAAAAATATGAAGAGATGACTGTTGACCAAATTTGGGTCTACATACCAAAAAATGCCTAGTCCAAGAGTTCAGTGGAAGGAACAAGATCCTGATTGAAGAGTGACTCATTGTCACAAAGAGAAGATAGACATCAAATGGAGATCATAAAAAGTGCAAAGCTTTTGAAACACTTTAAGCTTGATTAAAGTGTATTTTGTCAAATTCTAAAGGATAGGTCTACAAAGCAAAGAACATGCATCTGAAAGTCATTCAGGCCTTCAAGGATCAAGCAACAGTTCAAGTATAAGTTCAGAAGGTCCTACAAGCTTTCAAAAAAAAAAGCTAATTACAAAAATCCTTTTGGGCCAGGTCTTTACTTGAATTCTTTTAGACCTTTTATTTAACTAAATGTTCATTATCTCGAGCAAATTCTTTAGGATTTTATTTTACTAAGCTAATTTCTTTCAGGACTTTGTTTTGGATAAGTGTTGAATTTTTTTGGGTAATTTATTCGAGACAAAGTTTTCGAAGGCATGAATTCTTTTGGATAAAATGTTTAAAGCAAAAGATGAAGACCTTTTTATTTTGGATAAATTATTCTGTAACAATTTCCTTGAAGACCTATCTCTTTTGGGGAAATTATTCCACATAAAAAAAAGGCTAAGTGTGAATTCTTTCAGACATTTTATCTATAGTAAAATCCTAAGGGTCATTTCTTTCAAAAAAATTGTTTGAACAATTTTCCTAAAGGGTCATTCTATAGGAAAGTGGTCTAATAAAGAAATCTTGAAGGATATTTGGTCAAGCAAAGTTTCCCAAACACTTTTTTTGAAGGGTACTTTTTGTAGCAAAGTATCCCAAACACTTTTTTTGAAGGGTCATTCTATAGAAAAGTGGTCCATTTTCAAAAGTCTCGAAAGGTCGTTTCTCAAGAAAATGGTCCTATATAAAAATATTGAAGGGTATATTCTTCAGATAAATTATCTTGAGATAAAGTCCTGAAGGATTGTTCTCTCAAGTAAAGTTCCCTAGATAATTTTTAAAAAGGGTCATTTCTTGAGAAAATGGTCCAGTTCAAGGTTTTCAAAGGGTCAATTTTCAAGGAAGGTGGCCCAAATAAATGGTCTAGCAAAAGGTCCAAAGGAAATAACTTGCATAATTTATGATCTAGACAGTTGCACAAACATTGATTTTAGGCTATAGTAAATAGTCGTTTGAATCCAAAAAGTCTAGGATGGCCCTACAAGTGTCAAATTCAAGAAAAAAACTGATTGTTGGTTTTTAAATATGTAGTGATGGTCACATGGACATCAAATATGTTCACAAAGATGTCAAAGTTCAAGCCACAAAAAGTAACCATTTGGGTTCAAAAGGTCCTTAAAAGGTTTAAATTTGGTCAAGATCTAACAATCCATAGGAGCCCTTGTACTGAACAAAAGATCTAACAATCCACACTGGAGTCAAATAGGTCAAAAGGTCCCCTGGTTAAAACCCTTAAAGATCTATAAGTTGGACATGATCCAACAGTGAGGGATCATCAAGCTGGGATCCAATGGTGCATATTTACTGACAAAGGGATCAATTTGAGCTAAATCAATGATCCACACTCGATTTCATAGAAGATCCAATGGTGAGTCGTGATTGGCAAGTTAATGGGACTAGGCAAATCAATGGCATGTATTTAATCATGAAAGGAAATCAACAGAGTGATATGGGTCAATAAATAAACATAATCTACAAGACCAATAAGAATAAAGAAATTTAGGCATAATGAAATGGGTTGAGTTATTTTTTGATTACCAATAAAACAAAGGTAAACCCAACCATTTTTGATGAAAGTCAACGGGGAAGTTTTCAACTCAGGCAGGTAAATGCAAAAGAAGTAAATCTTGGATATGATTTAGATGGAACTAATATGACCAATCATTGACAAAAGAGCTCTTTTTAGATAAAATAGGTCATTTGGACCTAATACAAAGACCATTGATTGTGAAGAAAGGTCAAGCAGTTAGCAAGTTTTATATGAATGTTGTGACTATGCGAAAAATAATGGTCTAAGATTAGTTTTCATCTATAGAATAGACCCAGGTTTGAGTTAGAAAAAATATAAATGTAAAAATAATCATAGGGAGATGTGTCTCACCTATCATCAAGATCAATTTTCAATAAGCAGATATAGTTGGCCACCTAAAGCAGATGTGGCATAATTTTTCCATTTCCAAGACATGATCCTTGTCAGTAGATCATCAGATTATATCATGGAGTTTCAAGAAGACACCAAGTGGATGGATAAGGACAATGAGAATTCAATTATTTTATAGAATTTGTTCCTTGTTGATAAGATTATGAGTTAGCATCCTCAAGGATGCTAATCCACTAAAAGTGGCTGGGCATTTTTCAAAGCACAATTCTCTCTTTCTCTTTTCTATAAATACAGGCTTCCAAGCCTTAAAATGGATCCCTATTTTTGGTATGACTAGACTTTATTGAAATTTGTATAGTGACACCTTTTAAATGCAATAAAAATTGAATTCCATCCTTTTCTAAGCTGGATTGAAGTGTGTTCCATGAATTCATGTACTGTCATTAAGTGAGTGTATGTTACTTTCTTATGTCTGAGTTTTTCTCACCTCAAGAAGTGCTTGGTAGTTATTATAGGTCATTATAAATGTAATTTATAGTTTATCATCTACCTTGAAGGTGGATATTTTCCCTCTCTTGCTAATTTGATAACTGATTAATGCCATATTCTAAAATATTTATGTGAGATTGATATTCTTTGATCTTGAAAGTGTCTCATAGTGTGTATTGTTTGAGTTTGAGTGATCAAATCATTGGTGTATCACTTTTTCTACATGATTTTATAAGTTTTGTTAAGTCTCTCTCCCTTTTCCAAGCAAGTGCTAGTTTAGGTGATAATTCCATAAGGAAACCAACCTTCTCCAAAGGTCTAATGCATTATTAGGAAATCATAGCCTAGGATCAGTCCCATGTTGGATTGGATTTAAGTAATAAGATCTGAACAATCCCCTTACTCAGCTAGGGTACAAATCTAGAACACCAATACTTTTGGCATGCCCAGTGGACCTAGTTTCTTTGGCATAATTAAAGTTTGAAGATTGAGAAGAAGAAATTATAGGAACAAGAGAGATCTACCATCATCAAAAGTTGAAGATCCATTGAGTTTCAGAGTTCATAGTATCTTCCAGATAGTGCTTTCATGCCAAAGGTTACAATAAGATCATCAAGTAAAGGTACTCGTTTTGAACATATTGAATTGTATTCTAATTTAAATAAAAGATCAATATTCAAGAGTACAAGATCTTATCCTCCAAAAAAACATTCATCTACTAGTCATTCTATTATTTTAGTCCAATCTGTTGTCCCCATAAGCCAAATCCCTTTTACTTAAATGGTTATCAAGAATCAAGTGTTTGTCCCATTTAATAGGGGTAGTCCCCTAGATTTTGACCAATATAATTATATTCCTATGCCTACCCTAAAAAGCATCCCTTTCTTCTTTGGAGAATGGGATAAAACTACTGCTATTGAGCATATCCAAGATGTTTCCAATCTATGTTCTATTCATAATGTTACTCAAGATAATATGGCTATCAGATTGCTTGTTACCTCTTTCAAAGGAAAAACATTGCAATGATACATGAATCTTCCTTTGACTTCCATTGCTACTTGGGATGAGTTAGGTGTAACCTTAGTTATACAATTTGAAGACAAGTCTCATCATCTATCTTTGGTTAAACAATTGATTACCTTAAAAAGGTACTCCCATGAGTTCATGTCTAATTTTGACCTCAAACTCCAAAAGACATAGACTAGGATCCTTGCATTGGTTAGACCATCCCCAAATTATGAATTTTTTTACTATCTTAAGGCCCTCAATTCTAATATAAGTGTCATGATATAGTCTATGGGTGGTAATACCTTTCTAAATGCCTATGAAATTGTAATCAAGGCAAATAAAAACTTGATATAAGCTAGTAAACTTGTTCTAAGACCTCTAAAGCCCATATTCCCAAAATTATAACCTATTTCTCCCCCTCAAGTTCCCCAGATTCTATCTACATCTCCTATTCCATCTCCAAAAGTGCAAGTTGTAGTCCCTCCTAATCAATCTAATGAGATTGGTGATCTCAAAAGCATGTTATAAGCTTTTGGAAATTATATTGTTCAGCTCAAGAAGTAACAATACCAAGGTAGACCTTATCAGTAGCAAAAATAGAGTACTTATCAATCTTTCAATAACTAAAGACCTCCTTATCAAAGTTTCAAGGATAATAGGCAACCTTATCAAAATCAAGGATCTAAAAACCAAACTAATCCATATACAACCCTTGATCCCAAATTACCTTTCAATTCAAAAGCTATTGTTCCTCAAAATAACTTGATGCAAGATCTAGGTTGGAAACCTTCCAATCCAAATGACACTCAAAATCAAGTCTTGGTATCATAAAATATTACCATGCCTTAAATGACATAGGAAGAGTTATCTCTTCAAGGTGGTCAGTATCAAGACATGAATATGGTAGTCCAAGGAGAAACTCAACAAGTTTTAGGGAAACATGAAGCTATAAATGTTAATTGGAAATTGGATGATCATATTGCATTGAACTAAGTTGGTGAAACTAACTACACAAATGGTCAAGTGGTAAATCTAACTAGAGATAAAAGAAGAGCAGTTGAGGAAGCTCAAGATGTGAGCAATAATTATAGTGTTCCTAATTTTTTTTCAAAGAGTGTCAAACATCAAGTTGCTATTCCTATAACATAGAAGATTCAAAATGTAGAGACAGTGAAGGTTCCCCAAATGCCTCTAAATAGTGAACAACCAGTGGCTCAAAAGTTACAACCAAAGGTTAGTGGAGATATTTTAGCATAATAGAAAAAATGAAGTAATAAAATGTTAGAATTAGCATGTGGGATTCCCTTTCCATCCTAGGGAAAAAATACATGCTTATTCAAGAGATTTCAGATCTTAAGGTATCTAAAGAACCAACTGAGAAACAAAGAGCTGTCTTGGCTAATTTAGACCAAAAAATCAAGTAACTTGATTAACAGGTACATAACATGACAAAGGTAGATAAAGCCAATGTCAAATAAAAAAAACCCCTCCCTTTTATCTCTCTTTAATATTAGGTGACTATTTAGTCCATAATTTTATGGTAGATAGTGAAGTTAGTAGCACTATCATGCCAAAATAAATTGTAGACAAGCTTGGTCTTGTTTATGAGCCAAATACAAAAGGGGTATTACAATTAGATGACTCATCAAAAAAGATATTAGGCATAATCAAAGGCCTAAAACTAAAATTTCATGCTTGCCCCAATGTTGTTATTTAGTAAGATGTAGTTGTAGTGGACTTGCCTCCCTATTTTGCCATGTGCCTGTCAAGAGACTTTACTTCAAAGATTGGAGAATATTTGTCAAATGATTGGAACTATTTAATGTTTAGAACCAGGTATGGTACTAAGATGACAATACATTTTGAGCCTATTTTAATATATCATTTAAAGCCATATATGCCAAGTATTGTGAACAATAATTGTGTTATCTCAGATGAGGTATTAGAAAATCGTGAGGTAGAATCTGAATTAGCTCTAGATGGAGTCCCAAATATTTTCCTTGATGAATGTGACTATGATTTTCATGGACATGATCCATATAAATTAATTAAAAAATAAATATGTGGTGTCTATTGTCTTCATGAAAATGATGCACCAATTTCAACATTGATGAAAGATGATCAACCTAGTGATGGACTATGGCATCTATATCTTGATGGATCTAGGAACAAACATGGCACTAGAGATGAAATGATGTTAATTTTCCAAGTAATCAGAGGTATATCTTCTCTCAAGTTTTTTTTTGGTCTTTCCAATAATGTTACTGAATATGAAGCACTAGTGCATGGTTTGTAATGGGAAAGAAAGATGAAGGTCAATTCTTTACAAGTTTTTGGAGATAGTGAACTGGTAGTACACCAAGTAAGGGGAATTAATATATACAATAACCCACTACTTAGGTCCTATAATCATAGAGTATGGGACCTAGTTGAAAAATTTTAAGCCTTAAATATTTAGGCCATATCAAGAAATAAGAACAAGCATGCAGATAGACTAGCTGCTATTGGATCAAAATTCAGTATCCAGATGACATAAAAAGGGAAAAAGTTTAATCACATATCAAGGTAGTTGTGAGACCTTATATCCCAAAAAACCATGATAATTGACAAGTATTTGAAGATGATAGTCATATTATCATATTTTTATAAGAGGAAGCTGAAATCTTCTCAAGGAACCAAGACAAGCATTTATAATAGTATGATGACTAGATTGTGCAATTGAAGACAAACAATTGACTTGAAGGGCTGGTCACCCTTAAAAATATATTTATTAGAGATGATTAATTGAGAAAATGAAAGTTTAATTTATCAACCAAGGAGGAACACTATACAAATGTGGAGATTGCCATTGGTAAAAGTTTAAAATTGGGCAAAGTTTGCACATTTTTAGAAAAATAAGCTTTCATTAGGTTATGATCAAGTTTTTTAGATGTCTTTGCATGAAAGTACAATGAACTTAAAGGATTTGATCTAAGTCTAGCTTAACATACCATTGAGTTAGAAGATGAGACTAGGCCAGTTAGATAGAGACAAAGACCTATTAAGCTAAAGATTGAACATTTGATGAGAGCTGAGCTGCATAATCTCATTGAGTCAGCTATAATATTTCTAATTAAGCACTTGAATTGGGTGGCAAAACTTAGTATAGGATGAAAAAATAATGGTGAAATAAGGTTATGTGTTGATTTCCATGACTTGAATAAGGCCTCTCTTAAAGACCACTATCTATTGCCATCAATGGAACAAATTTTACTGCTAGTTGCAGGTTCAGAAAGGTTCTCCTTATTGAATGGCTATAATGGATATAACTAGATTTTAGTCAAAGAAGAAGACTAGTACAAAACAACCTTCACCACAAAGTGGGGGACATTTTCATACACAAATATGTTAGCTTATGGAGCTAAAAGCTTCACCCAAATGCAAACATGGAAGAAGTGCTGAGTGTCACAGTCACCGGCATCGGTCAGACCAATCGACGTCGATCAAGAGTAGATAGGAAACTACCGACATCAGTCAGGAGTTGGCTGACGTCGATCACCTCTAGACAAACAGGGACCAACATTGGTTGCCTGTGCAGTTCCAAAACTATCAGTTTCATGAACAATTTGTTAACGAACCAGTTGTTTGCATGTTAAGGACTAATTTTAGTCTTGAAGCTGCAGTTCTAATTATTGTAATTAGAAGTCTAATTATTATTTGCATGGGATCTATATAATAGAATCATGGGCTGTATTATAAAGTGTGCTAGATAGAGAGAGCAAGGTTAGCTCCTTCAGAGGGAAGAGAACAAGGTTAGCTCCTCATAGTACCACAGTGCCAAGTGTGTATGATCAAGTAGATCTGTAGGTTGTTGCAAGATCTGGTAGAAGATCCACAGGGGTGCTGGTTTAGAGAATTATAAGGACTTGGTGAGGTAAGGACAAGGGTTCTTCAGGGTGTGTATGATCTAGGTCGGCAGGTGTGTAAGGCCAGGTTGATCTGTGGTATAGCAAGATCAAGTGAGATCTACATGTGTAAGTAAGATTGGTTTGATTTACAGGTTGTTACAAGTTCATGGGAGATCTACTTGGAGTGCGTTGTGTACTCGAACTTGGAGTATGTGTATATAATCTGTGGTACTGGAAGTAGTGATATTGACTGGTTGGAGGTGAACAACAACTCTGTGTTTGAGTTGTTTGTTGTGACTGTGATTGAGAGAGAGAACTCTTGAAGAGATTTACTATTTACACCCTAGAGGTGTGGGAGCCCTAGAGGAGTGTGAAGAAGATTATGGCATCTTCTTTATTATATTTCCTTTTGGAAGAGTATTAATACAATTGGGTATTGTCTCTCATATTCTATGTTATTTTTGATTTCTTGTTACTTGTTACTTCTAGTTAAATTTCGTGTTTGGTTGCTTATACAAAGGTAATCAACTGTGCTCTTCAAGAGCAGGGGGATCCTAACAATTGGTATCAGAGCCAGGGTGCTGGTTCATAGCTTGATACCACTGATAATTGGTATCAGAGCTAGGATCAACTAACAAGTGGTCAGAGCTTGTTAAGTGTTTGTTGATTACAGGTCACTCTCAGGGGTTTTTGATTGAGTAAGAGTATAGAAATGGCAAAAGAAAGTATGGAGGAATTCAAAAGCAAGAATGATCAATTATGGTGTTATGGAAAGAAAGAGCAAGTAAAGAAAGATTGTTGGTTGGTAGAAGATCAGCATGAAGGAAATAAAGAAGCATGTATTGTTGCATGGATTGTTGCACTGGTTGCTCTTATATGTTCCTTGGATAAAGTAGAATCTTGGTTTATAGATTCTGTTGCCTCTTTCCATGCAGCCCCAAATAGAGTATTTTTCCATGTTAAGGTCCATGGAGACTTTGAAAAGATTTATTTAGGGGTTGGTGAGCCTTGTCAAAGTATTGGCAAAGGGGAAGTGCAGCTGAAATTGTAGACGACCAACACATGGGTGTTGAAGGATGTCATGCAGGTCCCAGTTTTGAAGATGAGGCTAATTTATTTAGGAAATTTGGGTGATGAGAGATGCATAAGAACTCTCATATTAGATGCACTTGAATTAGCTGGTGGTAAGAAAGTAGGTACTCTTTATCTACCTACTTGTATTACTGATTATTCTGTTGTGAAGACGTGGCTTTGTAGGCTTGGTCACATGAGCAAGAAGGAGATGCATATTCTTAAGAGGAAGTCAGATATGTTTGACAAACTTAAGAAGTGGAAAGCCTTGGTGTTTATGGAGGAGATGATGGACAGAGATCAGCGGATGGGATTGAATAACTCTTAGTAGGGCAGTTTGGATAGGGTTTTGATTCAAAGTGAGCTCACAGGTAAAAAGTCATCACTCACAGGAAAACATAAGTATTGACGTTGATCAGGGGTAACCGACGTCAAACAGACAGGAACCGACGTTGGTCATGTGCAGATAGGCAAAGTCAGTGGTGTCAAGTAAGGTGGCTATCGGCGTCGATCAGAGTACTGACGTCGATGACTAGTGGACACCGACGTCGGTCAGAGGACCAACGTCAGTGATTAGGTGGGTTTGACATCAGTCGGGTACAGACCAAGGTCGACCAGGAAATGGATTTTAGGTGGATAGCAAGCTGTCAAAGAGTCTCAAATGCCCATATGGAAGACTGAAAGGGTAAGTAAGCCTCAAATTTTTTATTCCCCTTCTTTATACTAGTTGCTCACTGTAGAGTAGGAAGGATCTAGGAAATAGTGGGAGCATGACATGAATGAGGAATTTGATTCCTAAGATGCAGAACCAAATGGGAGATTTGGTAGGGTTGCCAGCTAGAAAGAAAGCACTAAAAGACAAATGGATTCCTTGGTTAAAGAAGAGAGAGGATGGACACGTGAGATGGAAGGCCATGTCATATGGTCTTGAGCAAGCGACAGGACAGTGGTACAAGTTTGACAGGTGGATGACAAAGCATGGCTTTAGTCAATGTCATTGTAACCATTATGGTTTCTTTACCAGGTTGGATAATGATTGCTACATTATCTTGTTACTATATGTGGATGATGTGTTTGTTGCAGGTGCATACATACAGAGATTTGATGAGCTAAAGATAAAGTTAGTTCAGTGGTATGTCATGAAGAATTTGGGAGCAACAAAATTCTTTGGCATGAGTTTTTCTAGAGACATGGAAGGTCACAGGTTGATTTTGTCTCCAGATGATTGTGTGGATAAGGTAGTGGCGAGGTTCAAGATGCAGGATGCAGAACCAATTTTCACACCTATGGATGGACAGTACAGAACAGTGTCTCAATTCACATGATGAGGTTAAGTACATGTGTACTAGACCTGAGTTTGCCCAAGCAGTGGGTGCTATCAGAAAGTTTGTGGCCAATTTGGGAAAGAAGCACTAGAGAGAAGTTCAGTGGGTTCTTAGGTATCTGAGAGGGACCAGCAGTAGATATACATGTTATGCAGGGTCAAGGACTTCACTACATGGGTATGTAGATTCAGATGTGGTAGGTTACTTGGATGACAGGTGTAGCACCACAAGATGTGTGGTGGTTGGTCTTCAAGATTGAGCTTGAAGAGAGATACAAGCTAAGAAACAAATTAGATGAAGTACAGGTATAGGTACAGGTGTAGCTGTTTATCTCCAAGTGGGAGATTGTTAGGTTGTGGAGCTAAAAGCTTCACCTGGATGCAAATATGGAGGAAGTGCTGAGTGTCACAGTCACCAGCATTGGTCAGGCCAATTGATGTTAGTCAGGAGTAGACAGGAAGCTACCGACATCAGTCAAGAGTTAGCTGACATTTGTCACCTTCAAATAGACAAGGACTGATGTTGATCGCTTGTGTGGTTTTAGAACTGTCAGTTTCATGAACAATTTGTTAATGAACTAGTTCTTTGCATGTTAAGGACTAATTTTAGTCTTGGATCTATGGTTTTAATTATTATAATTAGAAGTCTAATTATTGTTTGCATGGGATCTATATAATAGACTCATGGGCTGTATTGTAAAGTGTGCTAGATAGAGAGAGCAAGGTTAGGTCCTTCAGAGGGAAGAGAGCAAGGTTAGTTCCTCATAGGGCCACAGTGCCAAGTGTGTATGATTAGGTAGATCTATAGGTTGTTGCAAGATATGGTAGAAAATACACAGGGGTGCTGGTTGAGAGAATCATAAGGACTTGGTGAGGTAAAGACAAGGGTTCTTTGGGGTGTGTATGATCTAGGTCGGCAGGTGTGCAAGGCCAGGTTGATCTACGGTATCGTAAGATCAGGTGAGATCTACATGTGTAAGTTAGATCAGTTTGATTTGTAGGTTGTTGCAAGTTCATGGGAGATCTACTTAGAGTGCGTT
Source organism: Torreya grandis (assembly GCA_037957365.1). Lineage (NCBI taxonomy): Eukaryota > Viridiplantae > Streptophyta > Pinopsida > Cupressales > Taxaceae > Torreya > Torreya grandis. The sequence goes on along the minus strand of JARHVA010001648.1, from coordinate 1,034,055 downwards.
GTGTACTCGGACTTGGAGTATGTGTGTATACTTTGTGGTATTGGCAGTAGTGATACTGATTGGTTGGAGGTGAACAACAACTCTATGTTTGAGTTCTTTGTTGTGAACGTGATTGAGAGAGAGAACTCTTGAAGAGATTTACTATTTACGCCCTAGAGGTGTGGGAGCCCTAGAGGAGTGTGAAGAAGATTGTGGCATCTTCTTTGTTGTATTTCTTTCTGGAAGAGTATTAATACAATTGGATATTGTCTCTCATATTCTATGTTATTTTTGATTTCTTGTTACTTGTTACATCTGGTTAAATTATATGTTTAGTTGCTTATACAAAGGTAATCAACTATGCTCTTCAAGAGCAGGGGGATCCTGACAATTGGTATCAGAGCCAGGGTGCTGGTTCATAGCTTGATACCACTGATAATTGGTATCAAAGCTAGGATCAACTAATAGGTGGTTATATCTTGTTAAGTGTTTGTTGATTACAGGTCACTCTCAAGGGTTTCTGATTGAGTGGGAGTATAGCAATGGCAGAAGAAAGTATGGAGGAATTCAAAAGCAAGAATGATCAATTACGATGTTATGGAAAGAAAGAGCAGGTAAAGAAAGATTGTTGATTGGTAGAAGATCAACATGAAGGAAATAAAGAAGCATGTATTGTTGCATTGGTTGTTCTTATATGTTCCTTGGATAAAGTAGAATCTTGGTTTATAGATTCTATTGCCTCTTTCCATGCAGTCCCAAATAGAGTATTTTTCCATGTTAAAGTTCATGGAGACTTTGGAAAGATTTATTTAGGGGTTGGTGAGCCTTGTCAAAGTATTGGCAAAGGGGAAGTGTGGCTGAAATTGCAGATGGTCAACACATGGGTGTTGAAGGATGTCATGCAGGTCCCAGTTTTGAAGATGAGGCTAATTTCTTCAAGAAAGTTGGGTGATAAGAGATGCATAGGAACTCTCACAGGGGATGCACTTGAATTAGCTGGTGGTAAGAAAACAGGTACTCTTTATCTACCTACTTATATTACTGATTCTTCTTCTGTTGCAAAGACGTGGCTTTGTAGGCTTGGTCACATGAACAAGAAGGAGATGCATGTTCTTAAGAGGAAGTCAGATGTGTTTGAAAAACTTAAGAAGTGGAAAGCCTTGGTGTTTATGGAGGAGATGATAGACAGAGATCAATAGATGGGAATGAATAACTCTGAGCAGGGCAGTTTGGATAGGGTTTTGATTCAAAGTGAGCTCGCGAGTAAAAAGTCATCACTCACAAGAAAACATAGGTATCAACATCGGTCAGGGGTAACCGATATCAAACAGATAGGTACTGACATCGGTCATGTGCAAACAGGTAAAGTCAGTGGTGTCAGACAGGGTGGCTACCAGTGTCGGTCAGGGAACCAATGTCGGTGACCAGTGGACACTGACGTCGATCAGGGAACTGGCGTCAGTGATCATGTGGGTTTGACATTGGTCGATTACAGACCAGGGTCAACCAGGAAATGGATTTTGGGTAGACAACAAGCTGTTAAGGAATCTCAAATGCCCATATAGAAGACTGAAAGGGTAAGTAAGCCTCAAATTTGTTATTCCCCTTCTTTATACTTGTTGCTCACTGTAGAGTAGGAATGATCTAGGAAACAATGGGAGCATGGCATGAATGAGGAATTTGATTCTTAGGATGCAGAACCAAATGGGAGATTTGGTAGGGTTGCCAGCTGGAAAGAAAGCACTGAAAGATGAATGGATTCCTTGGTTAAAGAAGAGAGAGGATGGACATGTGAGACAGAAGGCCAAGTCATATGGTCTTGATCAAGCTGTAGGACAATGGTACAAATTTGACAAGTGGATGACAAAGCATGGCTTTAGTCAATGTCATTGTAACCGTTGTGGTTTCTTTACTAGGTTTGGTAATGGTTGCTACATTATCCTATTACTATATGTGGATGATGTGCTTGTTGTAGGTGCATACATACAAGGATTTGTTGAGCTAAAGGTAAAGTTAGTTTAGTGGTATGTCATGAAGAATTTGGGAGCAGCGAAATTCTTTGGCATGAGTTTTTCTAGAGACATGGAAGGTCACAGGTTCATTTTGTCTCCAGATGATTGTGTGGATAAGGTAGTGGTGAGGTTCAATATGTAGGATGCAGAACCAGTTTGCACACCTATGGATGGATAGTTCACATAACAGTGTCCCAATTCACATGATGAGGTTAAGTACATGTGTACTAGACTTGATTTTGCCCAAGCAGTGGGTGCTGTCATAAAGTTTGTGGCCAATCCGAGAAAGAAGCACTAAAGAGCAGTTCAATGGGTTCTCAGGTATCTGAGAGGGACCAGCAGCAGGTATACATGCAATGCAGGGTCAGGGACTTCACTACATGGGTATGTAGATTCGGATGTGGTAGGTTACTTGGATGACAAGTGTAGCACCACAAGATGTGTGGTGGTTGGTCTTCAAGATTGAGCTTGAAGAGGGATACAAACTAGGAAATAAATTAGACAAAGTATAGGTATAGGTACAGGTGTAACTGTTTATCTCCAAGTGGGAGATTTTTAGGTTGTGGAGCTAAAAGCTTCACCCAGATGCAAACATGGAGGAAGTGCTGAGTGTCACAGTCATCGGCGTCGGTCAGGCCAACTGACGTCGGTCAAGAGTAGACATGAAGCTGCCAACATCGGTCAGGAGTCGGCCGTCATCGGTCACACCAAACAGATAGGGACCGACGTCGATAGCCTGTGTGGTTTTGAAACTGTCAGTTTCACGAATAGTTTGTTAACGAACCGGTTGTTTGCATGCTAATGACTAATTTTAGTCTTGGAGCTACAGTTATAATTATTTTAATTAGAAGTCTAATTATTATTTATATGGGATCTATATAATAGACTCATGGGATGTATTGTAAACTGTGCTAGATAGAGAGAGTAAGGTTAGCTCCTTCAGAGGGAAGAGAGTAAGGTTAGCTCCTCATAGTGCCACAATGCTAAGTGTGTATGATCAGGTAGATCTGTAGGTTGTTGCAAGATCTAGTAGAAGATCCATAGGGGTGCTGGTTGGGAGAATCATAAGGACTTGGTGAGGCAAGGACAAGAGTTCTTCAGGGTGTGTATGATCTAGGTTGGCAGGTGTGCAAGGCCAGGTTGATCTACGGTATAGCAAGATCAGGTGAGATCTACATGTGTAAATAAGATTGGTTTGATTTGCAGGTTGTTACAAGTTCATGGGAGATCTACTTGGAGTGCATTGTGTACTCAGACTTGGAGTATGTGTGTATACTCTGTGGTACTGGCAGTAGTGATACTGACTGGTTGGAGGTGAACAACAACTCTATGTTTGAGTTGTTTGTTGTGACCGTGATTGAGAGAGATAACTCTTGAAGAGATTTACTGTTTATGCCCTTGAGGTGTGGGAGCCCTAGAGGAGTGTGAAGAAGATTGTGGCATCTTCTTTGTTGTATTTCCTTTTGGAAGAGTATTAATACAATTAGGTATTGTCTCTCATATTCTGTGTTATTTCTAATTTCTTGTTACTTGTTACTTCTGGTTAAATTCCATGTTTAGTTGCTTATACAAAGGTAATCAACTGTGCTCTTCAAGAGCAGGGGGATCCTGACAATTGGTATCAGAGCCAAGGTGCTGGTTCATAGCTTGATACCACTGATAATTGGTATCAGAGCTAGGATCAACTAACAGGTGGTCAGAGCTTGTTAAGTGTTTGTTGATTATAGGTCACTCTCAGGGGTTTCTGATTGAGTGGGAGTATAGCAATGGCAGAAGAAAGTATGGAGGAATTCAAAAGCAAGAATGATCAATTACGGTGTTATGGAAAGAAAGAGCAGGTAAAGAAAGATTGTTGGTTGGTAGAAGATCAACATAAAGGAAATAAAGAAGCATGTATTGTTGCATGGATTGTTGCATTAGTTGCTCTTATATGTTCCTTGGATAAAGTAGAATCTTGGTTTATAGATTCTGTTGCCTCTTTTCATGCATCCCCAAATAGAGTATTTTTCCATGTTAAGGTTCATGGAGACTTTGGAAAGATTTATTTAGGGGTTGGTGAGCCTTGTCAAAGTATTGGCAAAGGGGAAGTGTGGCTGAAATTGCAGACGACCAACACATGGGTGTTGAAGGATGTCATGCAGGTCCCAGTTCTGAAGATGAGGCTAATTTATTTAGGAAATTTGGGTGATGAGAGATGCACAAGAACTCTCATAGCGGATGCACTTGAATTAGCTGGTGGTAAGAAAGCAGGTACTCTTTATCTACCTACTTATATTACTGATTATTCTTCTGTTGTGAAGACGTGGCTTTGTAGGCTTGGTCACATGAACAAGAAGGAGATGCATGTTCTTAAGAGGAAGTCAGATGTGTTTGACAAACTTAAGAAGTGGAAAGCCTTTGTGTTTATGGAGGAGATGATGGATATAGATCAACAGATGGGACTGAATAACTCTAAGCAGGGCAATTTGGATAGGGTTTTGATTCAAAGTGAGCTCATAGGTAAAAATTCATCACTCACAGGAAAACATAGGTACCGATGTCGGTCAGGGGTAACTGACATCGAACAGACAGGTACCAATGTCGATCATGTGTAGATAGGCAAAGTTGGTGGTGTCAGGCAGGGTGGCTACTGATGTCAGTTAGGGAACTGACGTTGGCGACCAGTGAACACTGACGTCAGTCAGGGAACTGGCATTGGTGATCAGGTGGGTTCAACATCAGTCAGGTACAGACTAGGGTCAACCAAGAAATAGATTTTGGGTGGACAACAAGCTATCAAGGAGTCTCAAATGCCCATACGGAGGACTGAAAGGGTAAGTAAGCCTCAAATTCATTATTCCCCTTCTTTATACTAGTTGCTCACTACAAAGTAGGAAGGATCTAGGAAACAGTGGGAGCATGCCATGACTGAGAAATTCGATTCCTAGGATGTAGAACCAAAAAAGAGATTTGGTAGGGTTGCTAGCTGAAAAGAAAGCACTAAAAGATGAATGGATTCCTTGGTTAAAGAAGAGAGAGGATGGACACGTGAGATGAAAGGCCAGGTTATATGGTCTTGAGCAAGCTGCAGGATAGTGGTACAAGTTTGACAGGTGGATGACAAAGCATGGCTTTATTCAATGTCATTATAACCATTGTGGTTTCTTTACCAGGTTGTTTAATGGTCGTTACATTATCCTATTACTATATGTGGATGCTGTGCTTGTTGCAAGTGCATACATATAGGGATTTGCTGAGCTAAAGGTAAAGTTAGTTCAGTGGTATGTCATCAAGAATTTGGGAGTAGCAAAATTCTTTGGCATGAGTTTTTCTAGAGACATGGAAGGTCACAGGTTGATTTTGTCTCCAGATGATTGTGTGGATAAGGTAGTGGCAAGGTTTAAGATGCAGGATGCAGACACAGTTTGCACACCTATGGATGGATAGTTCACAGAACAATGTCCCAATTCACATGATGAGGTTAAGTACATGTGTACTAGACCTGAGTTTGCCCAAGCAGTGGGTGCTGTCAGAAAGTTTGTGGCCAATCTGGGAAAAAAGCACTGGAGAGCAGTTCAATGGGTTCTCAGGTATCTGAGAGGGACCAGCAGTAGGTATACATGCTATGCAGGGTCAGGGACTTCACTACATGGGTATGTAGATTTAGATGTGGCAGGTTACTTAGATGACAGGTGTAGCACCACAGGATGTGTGGTGGTTAGTCTTCAAGATTGAGCTTGAAGAGGGATACAAGCCAGGAAACAAATTAGATGAAGTACATGCATAGTTACAGGTGTAACTATTTATCTATAAGTGGGAGATTGTTAGGTTGTGGAGCTAAAAGCTTCACTTGGATGCAAACATGGAGGAAGTGCTGAGTGTCACAGTCACTAGCGTCGGTCAGGCCAATCGACGTCGATCAAGAGTAGACATCAATCAGGAGTTGGTCGACATCGGTCACCTCCAGACAGACAGGGACTGACGTCGGTCACATGTGTGGTTCTAGAACTGTTGGTTTCACGAACAATTTGTTAACGAACCGGTTGTTTGCATGTTAAGGACTAATTTTAGTCTTGGAGCTGCAGTTCTAATTATTGTAATTAGAAGTCTAATTATTGTTTGCATGGGATCTATATAATAGACTCATGGGATATATTGTAAAGTGTGTTAGATAGAGAGAACAAGGTTAGGTCCTTCAGAGGGAAGAGAGCAAGGTTAGCTCCTCATAGTGCCACAGTGCCAAGTGTGTATGATCAGGTAGATCTGCAGGTTGTTGCAAGATCTGGTAGAAGATCCATAGGGGTGATGGTTGGGAGAATCATAAGGACTTGGTGAGGCAAGGATAAGGGTTCTTCAAGGTGTGTATGATCTAGGTTGGCAGGTGTGCAAGGCTAGGTTGATCTGCGGTATAGTAAGATCAGGTGAGATCTACATGTGTAAGTAAAATTGGTTTGATTTTTAGGTTGTTGCAAGTTCATGGGAGATCTACTTGGAGTGCATTATGTACTCAGACTTGGAGTATGTGTGTATACTCTGTGGTACTAGCAATAGTGATACTGACTGGTTGGAGGTGAACAACAACTCTGTATTTGAGTTGTTTATTGTGACCTTGATTGAGAGAGAGAACTCTTGAAGAGATTTACTGTTTACACCCTAGAGGTGTGGGAGCCCTAGAGGAGTGTGAAAAAGATTGTGGCATCTTCATTGTTGTATTTCCTTCTAGAAGAGTATTAATACAATTGGGTATTGTCTCTCATATTCTGTGTTATTTCTGATTTCTTGTTACTTGTTACTTCTAGTTAAATTTTGTGTTTAGTTGCTTATACAAAGGTAATCAACTATGCTCTTCAAGAGTAGGGGGATCCTGACAAAATATTTCTTTTAGTTTTTCTAACGTTGAAGCCACTTTTTAGAAGGCTATGGACATGGCATTTCAAGGTCTCCTCAACAAGTTTATTCTTGTTTATTTTGATGACATAAAAATATTCTCTAATAGTATGGATAAGCATATGATTCACCTCAGACAAGTGTTTAAAAGGTGCAAGGAATTTGGAGTGTCTTTGAATCCAAAAAACTATGTTTTCTCTGTGCATGAAAGTAGGCTTCTTAGACATGTCATTTCAAAAAATGGTACAAGCATAGATCATGATATGATAGAATCAATTCTTTCATTTTCATTACTGAAGCACAAGAAAGCCTTGCAAAGATTTTTAGGCAAGATCAATTTCATAAGGAGACACATCTTAAATTTTACTACTTTAGCTAAGCCACTCATAGCCATGCTAAAGAAGGGTCAAAGTTTTTGTTGGTCCAAAGAAGGAGTAAGAATATTTGAAGAGATCAAGAAAGATATAGCCAGTTCTCCTACACTCATGAATCTTAATTTTACAAAAGATTTCTTCTATAAACTATGATAACATTGACATAATTTTAGGTATTCTCATACATAAGAATAAAGAGACTTTAGAGCAGCCAATAGCCTTCTTCAATCAAGGCTTAGAATAATATGAAAAAGGTATTATTTTGTTGAGAATCATGCTCTTTTAGTCATAAGGTCTATTAAAAAGTTTAGTTACTTATTGTCAAATAATAAGATACATTTGATGGTTTCACATCCAAGTGTTAAAGATTTCCTTCTGAACAAAGATATAAATGACAAGAGAGCTAGTTGGATAACCAAAGTCATGGAATATGATGTTGAGATCAAAGTCACAAAGCTATTGAGAGGCAAAGGACTCTATGAACATCTAGCCCAAGACTTTCAAGAGAATAATGAATTGGTTATGGTGTGAAATGATGAATAAGTTGCAAGTGACCAGACCTCATCTTCCAATTAGTTCCAAGATATGGTAAGGTATCTACAGGATGACATTTATCCTTATTATCTAACCTATTTAAAGAGGGGATATTTTAGATTGTAGTTGATTCATTTTGTTCTTGTTGATAATATGTTATTAAAAAAAGATATCAATGGTAATTACTAGGATGTGTAGAACTAGGTCAAACACAGAGGTTTCTTGAGCAGTTCCATGATGGACATGGTGGAGAACATTATTCAACAAGGATTACAACCCAAAATATTATGAGAGGTGGGTATTAGTGGCCATGTTTATTTGGTGATTATCATGCATGGGTCAAGAAATGCAGATAGTGTGCCATGTTTGTTGGAAAGGTGAAGCTTGCAGCCTTACCTCTCAACCAATTTCAATAAATCAACCCTTTGTCCAATAGGTATTGTACCTTATTGGTCTTATTAATCCCAATTCAAGCTCAAGACACAAGTGTATCTTAACTACCATAGATTATTTTACCAGATAGATAGAGGTAGTGTAATTAAAAGAAGCCAATGAAACTAATGTTTTGGACTTCTATGAAGGTTTGATTACTAGATTTGGGGTCCCTTCAACTATAATTTTTGATAATGTTATGGATTTTTTAGGATCTAAGATCAGAAAATGGGCAGTTCAATATCGTGTTTTCCTTAGTACCTCATCAAACTATTATCTACAAGACAATGGCCTTGTTGAATCTACTAACAAGAATTTGTTAAAGATCATCAAAAGGACTATTGAAGACAATCAGAGATCATGGCATATTAAATTGAAGTCAACTTTATAGGCTGATAGGATCACCTATAAGAGGTTGAATTCCAATTCTCCATACAAGCTAGTATATGGTAAGGAAGCAAGAATGCCTATTTCTCTTGAATTGCTTGATTTGGAATTGATGCACCAGCTTGAGCTTTTTAAGAATGAGCTAATAAAAATAAGATATGTTAATATCATGGAGCTATAAGAGACAAGGCATCCATCAATGTTGGCTATGGAATCCCATTAAACAATGACAAAGAGATCTTTTGACAAAGCAACTTCTTTAAGAGATTTCCAAGAAGGAGATTCGGTCCTCAAGTAGGATGAAGAAAGAGCTAAGCCAGGAAAGTACACAAAATTTGATTCTCTTTGGAGTGGTCCATATACAGTCTCTAGTTTCAAATCCCACAATGTTTTCCATCTCATAAAGATGAATGGTGAAGAGCTTCCTATCCCAGTTAATGGGATACATCTTAAGCACTATTGTTAAGGAAGCTAAGTCCCCTATACATAGTTGTTTTTATTTTTTCTCTAAGTTTTTTCTAGCACATTAGTTAGTTTTATTTTATTTTTGTCCCAAATAAGTGATTTTATTGCATAGTTGTTTGATAATTTAGTCACTTTTGTTTTATTAGGTTAATTTTCCTTTTAGTTTGTTTCTTTCCCTGTTTGTTGGAATTCTATCTTTGCAAGTCAAAAGGCTATCTTGCAGTCAATGTAAATGGTATGAGTTATCAATCATATAAGTCATGCTACCCAACCAAGTTGTCAAAGATGTTGACTAAATTTGGTCTACATACCAAAAAATGCCTAGTCCAAGAGTTCAGTGGAAGGAGTAAGATTGTAATTGAAGAGTGACTCATTGTCACAAGGAGCAGATAGACATCAAATGGAGATCATACAAAGTGAAAATATTTTGAAATACTTTAAGGTTTATTAAAGTGTATTTTTTCAAATTCTAAGGGATAGGTCTATAGAAAAATTAGCAAGCATATGAAAGTCATTCAGGTCTTCAAGGGTCAAGCAATAGTTCAAGTATAAGTTTAGAAGGGCCTACATGCTTTCAAAAAAAATATCTAAGTACAAAAATACTTTTGGGTTAGGTATTTACCTGAATTCTTTCAGACCTTTTATTTGACTAAGTGTTCATTCTCTCAGGCAAATTCTTTTAGGGTTTTATTTTGCCAAGCTAATTTATTTTGGGACTTTTTTGGCTAAGTGTTGTATTTTTTCGAGCAATTTGTCCGAGACAAAGTTTTTGAAGGCATGAATTCTTTTGGAAAAAATGTTTGAAGCAAAAGATGAAGACCTTTTTCTTTTGGAGAAATTATTCTGAAACAATTTCCCTAAAGACCTATTTCTTTCAGAGAAATTGTTCCATATCAAAAAAAGGCTAAGTGTGAATTATTTCAAACATTTAATCCATAATAAAATCCTAAGGGTCATTTATTTCAAAAAAATTGTCTGAACAATTTTCCCGAAGGGTCATTCTCCAGGAAAGTGGTCCAATATAGAAATATTGAAGGATATTTGGTCAAGAAAAGTGTCCCAAACACTTTTTCCAAAGGGTCATTCTACAGAAAAGTGGTCCATTTTCAAAAGTTCCAAAAGGTTAGTTTTCAAGGAAATGGTCCTATATAGAAATCTTGAAGGGTATTTTCTTTAGACAAATTATCCTGATACAAATTCCTAAAGGATTTTTCTCTCAAGTAAAGTTCCATATACAATTTTCTTGAAGGGTCATTTCTCAAGAAAATGGTCCAGTTCAAAGTTTCTAAAGGGTCTTTTTTCAAGGAAGTTGCCTCAAACAAATGGTCTAGAAAAAGGTATGAAGGAAATAACCCATGGAATTTGTGATTCAAAAAGTTGTGCAAATGTCAATTTTAAGCTACAAGAAATAGCTATTTTAATTTAAAAATTCCAGAATGGCCCCATAAGTGTCAAATTGAAGAAAATATGATGCCTATTAGTTTTCAAATATGTAATGATGATTATGCAGATGTAAAATATATTTGCAAAAATGTCAAATTTCAAGTCATAATAAGTAACCATCTGGGTTCAAAAGGTTCTTGAAAGTTTTAAAGTTGGTCAAGATATAACATTCTATGAGGGCCCTTGTATTGATACATAAGAGCTAACAATCTACACTGGATTCAAATAAGTCAAAAGGTCCCTAGGTTAAATCCCTTAAAGATCTATAAGTTGGACATGATCCAATGGTATGGGATCATCAAGATAGGATACAATGGTGCACATTCAATGACAAATGGATCAATCTGAGCTAAATCAATGATCCACATTTGATTTTATAGAATATCCAATGGTGAGCAATGACTGGCAGGTTAATGGTTCTAGGTAGATCAACAACATGCATTTAATTATGGAAAGGTGATCAAAAAAGTGAGATGGGTCAATAAATCAATAGAATATGCAGGACCAATAAGAATAAATACATTTGGGCATAATTAAATGGGTTGAGCTAGTTTTAATGGCTACTTAAATTAAGGCAAATCTGGATATTTTTGATAGAAGTCGATGGGGTAGTTTATGACTCAGGCATGTAAATGCAAAAGAACCAGAGCTCAAATATGATCTAGATGGAACCTATGTGACCAAGCATTACCAATAGATATTTTTATAGGTAAAATAGTTCATTTGAACCTAATACAAAGACTAGTGATTGTGAAGCAAGGTCAAACAGTTAGCATGTTTTCTATGAATGTTGTGACTATGTGAAAACCAATGGTCTAAGATTAGTTTTCATCTATAGAATGGACCTAGGTTTGAGTTGAACCAAATATAGATGTAAACATGATAATAGGGAGACATGTCTTGCCTATCATTAGGATTAATTTTCAATGAGCAGATACAATTGGCCACCCAAAGTAGATGTGGCATAATTCTACCAATTCTAAGACATGATCCTTGTCAGTAGATCATCAGATGATATCATGGAGTTCCAAGAAGACATCGGGTGGATGGATAAGGATAATGAGCATTCAATTATTTTACAAAATTTGTTACTTATTGATAAGATCATGAGTCAGCATCCTCGAGGATGATAATCCATCAAAAGTGGTTGGGCCTTTTTCAATGCACAACTCTCTCTCTCTCTCTCTTTCTATTTTCTATAAATATAGGCTTCCAAGCCTTATAATATATCCCTGTTTTTGGTATGATTAGACTCTACAAAAATTTATATTGTGACACCTTTTTGATGTAATAAAGACTAAATTCCATCCTTTTCTAAGTTGGATTGAAGTGTGTTCCATGAATTCATGTATGTGGTTAAGTGAGTGTATGTTCCTTGCTTATGCCTGAGTTTTTCTCACCTTTAGAAAGTGCTTAGTAGTTCTTATAGGTCATTATAAGTGTAATTTACATTTTGTTGTCTAGCTTAAAAGTGGATATTTACCCTCTCTTGCTAATTTGATAACTGATTAATGCCTTATTCTAAAATATTTATGTGAGATTGATATTATTTGGTTTTGGAAATGTCTCATAGTGTGTATTTTATGAGTTTTAGTGATCAAATCATTGGTGTATCACCTCTTTTACATGATTTTATAAGTTTTGTCAAATATCTCTCCCTTTTCCAAGCAAGTGCTAGTTTAAGTTTAATTTAAGTGATAGATCCATAAGGAAGCCAACCTTTTATAGAGGTCTGATCCATTATTAGGATACCCATAGCCTAGGATTAGTCCCATGTTGGACTAGATTTAAGTATGAATATCTGAACAATCCCCTTACTCAGCTAGGGTACAAATCTAGAACACCAACAATGACTTGACAATTACAATAAATACAACTACCTACATTCTACTTCATATTTTCTATTTTGTTTGTTTTTATAGATATTTTTAAATAATGGTCTTGGAAATTGATTACATTTTATAGGAATATGATAATAAAGTATGAAAAGGGAAATACAATTATCAAATTTATCCCTTTTAGGGGGTTTCATGATGTTTTCTTCAATTTTTTCCAAGAGCATGTATAAAAGAAATGCAAAGCTTTTCCTGACAAACACCATTTTGATAGTGTATAATAATTTGTAATCAACATTATATTTACAGTTAATTCCATTATCTTCTTCACCAAAAATTTCCAAACCTTTGATTATTTTTATTCATATCCAAACACATAGTGACACTGCCACTACCATAAATAAAAGTCAAAATTGCTACTAAGAATGAATTTTAAACAATCTTTTATAAATTCACTCTTTATCAATTGGAAAATTTAACTTAATTTGTAACAACTCAATTGAAAATTACCGATGTTAACCGTAACACCAAATTTTCTTCATATTTGTGTTGAATTTTATTGAATGTGATTTAAGTGATTTAGAATCCAATTATTAATTGCAACAATGTTTAAGCTTGGGAAAATGCTTGAGAATTTTTTGTTTTTTCTCCCATTTTTGATAAATACATTCAAGGAAATGCCTGACATATAATTTCTCTTTCAGTATCATGAATTCGCCAAATTCTCTTAGATAATAAACTCCATCTTCATCAATTTGAAGAAAATTCACTTTAATTGCTTTACTTATAGTTAGAATAACTTTAATTAGTACATGTGCCATTTAATTTTAGTATTTATATTTGTGCCATATAATTTATATTTTAAAGATTTCTTTATTTATTTTAAATTATTAGATCAATCCACACCTTCATACAAGCAAACAATAGTGCAATAATAACTCTAATTCAACAACCCACTTTTGAAACACTAAAAAGGGGATAATTTCACCTAAATAAAGAATATATATCTAAGGAAGAGGGAATTTGACAAGCTAATTCTTATATATGGAGGATCTTAATAATGTTCTGTACCCTTAAATTCTTCAGCAGGCCCAATTTCATGAATATATCCCAAAACACCAACTACAAACTTGACACAATGGCTCCTCACATTCTTTCTCATCATGAAACATAACATGACACTAAGTTAAAACTCAATATACTCATCAAATACCCAACAAAAATATTGTCTTACAAAAAACTTGATGCCAGAGGCCATGCCCCTAGTGTAAATCAATTAGTGACCTATCATTAAAAAAAAAAAAAAAAAATCCTAAATCATGCATTTTCAAGATCTAGGTAAGTCACCCTTAAAAATTGACTCATGTCATTTGAAAATCCAAAGACCCCCCAAAAGAGACACAAAAAAGGACAATATCTTAATAAATGGGTCTTTCAAAGGCAAATTTTTATTTAACTCTTTAATTATATAATTCCAAATATCAATGTATTAGTCAGAAGTTTTAAAAATAAAAAAGAGTGGAAACAAAGACACATATTTAAAAAATTATCTTGGAAGCTTTATTGCCTTCCCTATCCATAAATTTTGTAGTTAATCTACAAAAATATTAACATGTTGCTTATAAACATGGTCATACTATTATTTTGTTTTACAGATCCACTAAATTTTGACATGATCTCAAAATAATTTGTATTTGCACATTGCGTATTCATTACCATAGAATAAACCCAATAGCTGACCCTATCATCCTTTATAATAATTTGGACTGCCCTCCCAACACACACAAATTGAATGTGACCTAATAAAGTTGCATGCCTATTTGTACTTATATATAACTCACACAAATAAATTGAACCTTTCTCTTCAAAAAATATGAAGTGCACAATAAGATCTCAACTATTTTAGACTAATCACAAATCAGATAAATAATATTTTTTATTAAAAATGAGCATCTTAAATATTAAAAATGATTTTTTTAATACCCAAAGCAATACCATTTCATTGGATCAAAAGTACATGATTTAATAAATGCTAAAGCATACCAAATGCAATAGTTATCCCTGTAGGACTAATAAATAAGCCCTCTAATGGCTTAACCGTAATATTATTTATTTTTAGACCTCCATGTGGGATTCACACATTTAAACCATATGTTTATATTCTTATATAACATTCACTTTTTTATAAATGAAATTATTTCAAATTGTGTAAATACATATAGATTGGAAATTAATCTTCATTATAGTAAAGGGGAGACAAACCCCAAGTTTGATGTGAGTAGTGTGAGTGGGATACAAAAAGTCTTATCCTTTGCCTCTACTACTTTTGCTCCCACCTTGGTCTACACACCCAAATTTATTAAGATTATCTTGCATGCCATTATGGGTTTTGATTTTTCAATCATGTTCTCTTTTGATTAGTCTCCATCTTCCCTCTTACTTAGGGATGTTTCAATGGTTTTCTTAAGGGAGTGTCTAGAGATTGTTATCTTAGAACCATTTATTTAGGTTATGGAGATGGATATTGGAAATATATGTTTGTTTGGTAAATGTGTGGGGTCTCCCCTTTCATATTTTGATCTTGCCTACTCAGCCTCAAAATAATAAAACTTCATAAATATTCCTTCCTTCTTGATGCTCAATCATAATGTCATAACCCCATCAAACAATACATTGCAGTTATTATAGACACATTAGTTCAATAGGTTTAGCCTATCTCTGGTTGATATTCCACTTGTTATTTAGTAGATTATTATGACTTATATGTTATAACTTTGATTATCATGATTATTGGTTCTGATTGGCTCATTATTGTCATGGATGCATATGCTTAAATTCACTACTAACATGTTTCATATTCTATACATAACAGAGTTTATTATTATTGATATTTATTTATTGAGAAGGTATTATTGATGTTCAGATTGGTGGTTACAATAATAGGTCAAGTGAGCTAGGCTCAGTGGTGGACTTCAGCAGTTGGGATAATAACAGATAGGAGTTACGAGCAATTGGATTGATATCGACAAGTAAATTATAAGGTGACACAAAGTTTAAAGCCATGGGTCATTTTGGGTCTTTTGCTTTCTTGGTTTGTCTTTATTTAATATTATGTGGATTTGGTCTTATCATCCTTGTGTGTATGTGCATTCATTGTTATTTATTCCTTGTTGGTTAGTGGATTTTATGAACTTTGTTTCTCTTGTCCCTATTTATATATTTGGGCTCAAAATTCTCTTCTTATGTTTGGGTGTTATTGTTCAGGGTTGGACTTGAACCGTAGCACATTTTGTTTAGTCTTTTATCTTGGGCCATATTTTTGTATAATTGGTTTTGATCTAACCTTAACACCATAAGCCTACATGGTCCATGACTTGACCCCTAGACATCATGATAGGCATTTCATGGAGGAATTGATTTGGCATAAGAGAATAATATTATTTAATCATGTTATGAATTGACTTACACTCCATGCCAAAATCTAAAAAAGGTATTTATTATCATTTATTATGTGGGTTGTGTCTTTGGTCTCCAAACACCTTCTATTATTATTATATTTTTTTGCATGATTTGAGTCAACTTCCACAACACGTAAAATAAAATTTAGGTAAAAAAGTTTTCATTGTCATTTTTTTTTTAAAATAATAATAATAATAATAATAATAATAATAATAATAATAATAATAATAATAATAATTATTATTATTATCATTTGGGTTGTTGTCTCCCAATACCCCCACTATTATTTTTATACATCCTTTGGAGGAGAGTGACAGCTTCAAACTCCCCCTGCCTAGAACAAATCCTAGGCCATAAAGGGGGATAGTGGAAAAAGGAAAAATGATCCTGGGAGTCAGCTATGAATTTTGGGAGAGCCACGACCCACTGAGGGAAAAACAATGATGAAAAAGGGTGAATAAGTAATTGACAAAAAAATAATCCTCATGTGGTCGGTTATCCCTAAAAGTAAGTGGCACCTTGATTTCATTTTATGCTTGAGACATACTATTGTATCTTAAATCTTGATGTAGTTAATACAAATAACCCTTAATGCATATAATCAATTTAGTCAATTGGGCTATAATTCATAATCTTGGAGATATTTTTAGAGTGATATAGTTATTATCTTTTACTTGGTTCGATTTTGGCAAATATGTCTAGTATTTTCCCTCTCATTTTGTGAGATTGAGTATTTGATTTAACCCAACTGGTCAATTTTAACAGTTGCTAAACTAATTTAATTAAACATGAGGCTCAATCTCCTAATACCATGTAATGCCCTAAGTTACAAATCATTATTTAAGGTGAAATCCAATTGTGTTGTTGGTTTTAGATTTGTGGAGTGTTTGAATAGAAAATTAATGGAAATATGAACCCCCTAATGTATAAAATTAGCACACCATTATTGGGTTGTGCCTATTTTTCATTCCTTTGCCTTAAATAATGTTATTAATAACCTATGAGTTGGGTGACCTAGTAAGTTTTGGGGTCTAGGAATTTATTAATGAATGCCATTTGGACTAAGTAAGGTAGCATGGGTATTTTATTTATTGTCTCTGTTTATAAACAAAACTTTTTTTAATTGGGTATATATTGATATGGCTAGGCCCTAGCTGGGTTAAAAAAAATCAACAATGAATGGTTTTTAAACAAAATTCTTTCCATCTATTAGCATTCTCTTCCTTATATGAATGTTTTCTATTTTTTTATCCAAAACCCCTGTTTGATCATTTTGATCTTATTTGGATAAGGATAAATTATATATGGTTATATCAAACCTACCCAGACTGCATTTTATTATCCATATCTGAATGGTTATATGTAACAATATTTTTATGAATAGGCCAAATACCTTATATCTGAATATGTATATACTCTTGTATGCCTTTACACTTGCATTGGGTAGTCACCATTGGTCGTACTTGATTAGATGATGTCTCAAGTTTTCATATGTATGCAATCTTAACTCTTTTAATTAGGTGTTGTTTTTATCTAAAAGCCTATGGAAAATTATTGTGGCACAATGTGAATGTAATGAAAATCTTCTTTATGCTCTATCAATTGTTTTAGTTATTGGAGTGATTTTTATAGCACTATTGGTTGAGGGGTTATGATGCATGAAGTATGGTCTAGTTGGATGGAAATTCATTGGTCAATTAAATGTTTGTGATGATTCATTCATTTAATAAAAGTCTAAAATTGATGGGTTATAATTTAAAATTAAATCATTTCCCATGACTTTTGACAACCCAATGAATGGGTTTCTTAACTTACCTTGATTTGTGCGAGCATAATAACTTTGGATGAATAGGAATATCCATGGATTATGGAAATTGCTTCTAAAAAGCATATGATTGTAGCTACCCTTTTTGATGGTTGGATGTGATGATTATGTTGTATAACTATTTTTGGTTTCTCATTTGTTGGCTGATGGTGTATGTGAGTCATGAATGGAATGCTATCTTGTATAACTTTTGTGTTAAAGATGGTTACCCCTGTGGGCATATGTTAGCATTTTTAAACTAGTTGATTTCCATTATTTACTTTTTTGGTGGATTTTTTGATTGTTGATTATTTTGGAATTGGACCATGGATTATGTCACATTAATGCTCATATCTACATGGAAAAACCCAGATGCCTGATTCTACCATCTAATTGATGGTTGGGGTGGTTAGGGCCACTGATGGATGGGATCATCAAGATAGACCTTTGAGTTTAGGCATCTTGTAGATTGTGTACTCATCTCCTATTACTTCGATTTTAGTGTCCCATGATTGGATTTTCTCTTTGGTAAAATACCTGTAAATGTTTAAAGTTATTTTCAATAGTTTCTATTTGATGTAATTAATGCTTATGTTATTACCATGAATTTGTATCTGGATTGTGGTGAAGAGAAATATCATGTTAGCTCTTGAATTTGATTTGCATATATGGGAATGCATACCGTAGTGATGTATAATATTTGATACATAGATATCAAATTTGCTGACTCTATATTGGTTCCACATTATGAAATCTTGATTTTTATTCTAGATTGTATACCTGTAGAATGTGTATTATCATAGTTACATTTTGAATTAATGCTGGAATTGAAGCTTGTTGTTTTCTATTGGTATGGAAATGTTGATGAAATTGGATAAGTCTAGTAGTGATATGATTGGTTCTTAATTACTCTTGATTTCTATTATGAAATGTTATATCCTTTTAATCTTGGTAATCCAAGCATATTGTTTTGATGTTGGGAACCTTATCTAATTGTTGATGTGTTTTACACAAATTGGATATGGCACTACTTGCATAAACTTGTAAATTCTAGTTTGATGTAATAATGTACATGGCTACATATGAAACTATATAGTCATTTACAATAGTAAATAAAGCATTAGTTCCAAATTGATATTATGTGGAAAACCATATTAATTTCTAACCAATGTGAGTAATGTACTTATGCTTAGCACCTTGTTGATTGGTGCTTATGATGGTGTGTACCTCTTTGTGATATATCTTTATGCTATGATAGTATTAAATTGGACTACAAGCATATTTTGGTTTACGGTATTTCTAGTTAATCATTACTAATTAAGAGTTAAATGTTATGATTTAATACTCTTGTTGATCCATGGTTAGTGTATACTTCATTTTGTTAATCAAAAGGATTTGGGTATCTAATGATGAGTGTTGTATTCCTCCTTAGTGGGTATTACAATATAACTATTTTACCTTGAACACATATTATTGCATAAATCAATCAAATACATGAAAGTGATATGTGCATGAGACAATTGCTTAGGCTTGAATGATAAGATTTGGAAAATAATTTAAAGGTATTAATCTCATCTAGAAGTTGTTGTTTTAAACAATGGTTGCTTAGTCTCATATTAGTTACCTTAGCTAAGGTTTTGGGTGCTTATGTCCACCTTGAATAGTGTTGGAAATAAAAATAAGTGCATATCTCATTTGGGATTAAGTAGAATTTGACATGAATACATTGTTTCAACATATTTTCCAATTAAATTAATTATATGGACAACATAGGTAATTAATTCTTGTTACCCCTTTCTCACGAGTAAGAGACTTATGGAGACTTCCTTTGTCCAAATAAATGCTTCTCGATGGTATTATATATATATATATATTTATGTGTTAAAAGGTTATATCGGGTCATAATTGATATTGACATTAGCCTTGATACCTAGTGGTTGCTAGTAAAAATGCCATAGCTACAATGCATTATGAATTTCTATTGCTTAAGTAATGAAATTGAGAATGTGGATTATCAATTGGTGTAATGAAGTCATGAATTATTAATGGGCTTTGCATTGTGTTTTTGTGAACATATTGACAATTCTATGATTCCTCTTGGTGCATAATTTAAAGATATTGGTTTTGTTCAGTTGCGAGTATATTATTGGCACTTAGTGGGTTTATATCATATTGTAACATGATTTTAATTAATGCTTGGGATCTTAGATCAAATGACTTACTGTTATCTCTTGGTATCAACCCTTGTTCATATATGTTATCATGTTGAGGATTGAAATATTATTTCCTTTTACCAACTACATGAATTAACAATTGTTTGTAATGAGGCAACATTAATTGTGAAAATGTTGTATTGAGTAACCTCAATTATATAGAGGTAAGCCAAATCTGGCTCATGGAATAATACCCTCAATTCTATTTTGGATGAAACATTGGGTCATTAGATATAGGACTGATTGGTGTCTCGAAGGGAAACCCAATGTGTACCCTTGTGATATAATTCTGTTTGAGGATCATTCCTTTTATTAAAGACTGTTATGATACTTTATGCAATCCAAAATGTGCAAGTATGTTATGGTTGGTTGGGCTCTTAGAATTTGATGTTTACTTGGATGACCTTTTGTTTCCATCCTATCTTATGCTAAGGTTTAAATTGATTTGGAATCTAGGGTGATATACCTAAGTTATCGCGACTACTCTATTTGCCATTGTGGTGGATTCGTGGAGAAATGGTTTTATCCTCTAAATTTTCAACCTGATTCTCTTAAGAGACCGAGATGATTAAGTAGCATTATTAGACCATTAAATGATCTTGTAAGGGGTCCTTGCATTGAGTATAGAGTTTGGAGTTTTTCAATGTGCACACACACATGAATATACCCCAAATTATATCTTCCTTTTTGACAAATAACTCCCTTATAGAATCCTTGGATGATGTGGTAATCTAGTTGAGTGTCTACTGTAGCCTAATAGGATGTTGGTTGAAATCATGCGAGTGTGAAATCAAATAGTATGATGAATAATGACCTCAGTTTGTGTGTGGGTCCATGCACACAGTACCGTTGCATACTCTTGAAATTTAATAACTCCTAAAATTTATCTTTTGTGTTATTTCATCTAGTATCAGATTAGTGTTGTTGTTCTAGGTAACTTTGGGACATGAAATTATTTTTATTAAGTAACTAATAACAATTACATTGAGCTAAACTATGTTGTGAATTACAAGGGCTCTTGGTCTATTAAGTTGGTTAAGGCAATGCCTTATTCTGTAATACTAAGGTGCTAGAAATTTTTGCATTTTTTGAGTATAATGTATGTGTAAAAAGTAGTAAATTCCAAAAAAACACTTGATACTCACACCTAGCCTTGGTTGGGTTGACCCTTACTAGAGCTAAGTTGTGTTAGTGCAAGTGTCCCCTATTTACTCTTGACTTGTATGGGCAAGTCATTAGTATATAATTAGAACATTATAACCTTAGGAACACTGAGGGTTGGGCTAAATTTGGAGGGATAAATAGGGTGAGAGTATCTGATTTAATTAGGTAAATTATCAAGGTTGGGATCTCCACTTATGAAGGAACATCTTGACTTGAATCAAAGCTTGGTCTTGTTATGAGCATTTGGCCTCTTTCAAGTTGAACGCAGAATCAAAGCTTGGCCTTGTTATGAGCATTTAGCCTCTTTCAAGTTGATTTAAGAAGCTTATGGTCTCATAACTGTAAAAGGCTAGAAGTTATTATGTGTATGGATATCTTTTGACTCCATTATTTTGTTTATTTTGATCATGGGTATGTTTTAATCCCATAAGGATGTTATGATGATCATGGATATGTTTTACATCTACGAGGATGTTTAATTGATCTTGGGCTAAGTTTTGGCATATATGAGGACATCCATTATGATAATGGCTATGTTTTAAATCCATAGAGGTATCTATTGTGAATTTAAATTGAATTTAATGATTATGGAAAATTGTAATTTCCATGATGATGATATGACACTCACCTTGAGCCTTGGCTAAGTTCACCCTTTCCCAAAATGATGTTGCGTAAAATCAAGAATCACTATTAAATATTTGACTTGTTAGAGTAAGTCAATTGGGAGAATAATAACATAAGCTTGTTGTTAGAATAAAGAAATAATGCCTTGGAGATTGTATGGGTGAGCCATCCAATGATGCCAAGGTATAATATCTTGGGAAGACCAAGGGTGCAACTCATACTTGGAGGGCCTAATGGGGTAAATGTGATTGATATGATTGGGAAAGTTATAAAGGTTTTTAGATCTCTTATTTTTATCAGGTATCATGAGCCATCTACTCCATGATGCACGAACATTACTGGTAACTTTATAAAACTCATGGAAATAGATTTATGGGCTTTATTGGAACAAGATCTTCATTGAAAGACGGTGAACGTAAACTTGAGATCCCAAGGACTGATTATGTTGTATTATATGGATATTTGATGCATTAGGATGAAATATGGACATTGGTTGGACTGATGGAAATCATGGACCCATGTGCTTCACTAACAAGTGTGCTTAATTGTTGTAATGTGAAAATACCTTGGCATAACTTGTCAAAACACCCGAGCATTCTATGCATGTACTATTTCATGTGGTTCCTTCTTTACTTGTAAAATTTTGAATGCCATGTAAACCATTACATTTAATTTATTATATTAAATCATGTAAGCTTGTAACTCTCTATACTATGTAAATGTAGTCAACTATGTGGACTTCCTTATTTGCTTCATGTTTCAATATTGTTATATGAGCACTTGATATAAATGATTGTATGTTGTTAACCATGGGATATTGATGTATAGGTACATGGGAAAATACTCAAAATCACCATTCTTGGCTCTTTACTTGGACATGATCTCATTCATATGCTTTGCTTTATTCCTCAGCTTCAATCTTCATTCTATAGTCTTTGATCTTCTCAAGCTTGATAACCTTCATTAGCATAACTCTGTTCAAAAGGAACCTTATTAATCCTTCTCATATATAAATTTATTATTCATAATTTTCTCAATCATAATCTCCACTGATTCCATTTACTGATTCATCTCCTTATCAATAACTCACTCATTAGCTCCTTACTAGGTAATCTTCTCAAAGGCTTAAAACACCCAATCTTGTGATTGATCTAATGAACACCATTGGACATGATGGATGATCTCTACTGATCATTTTATACTTAAATTCACCCCTTTTAATCCCTCACTCACTCTCTAACTCTCACTTTCACACTTTAAGCTCATAATGACACAACTCCCTTGTAGCCTTTTCCCTCAAAAATATTGTTATTATGAATTATATGCAAGTAATTTGAAATAAATAATACCATATTTTGGCACCCTCTATCTTTTTAAATCCTCCCATAAAGTTTCAAGGTCAAACACTCTATCTAAATACAACTTCCTTTGTAGGCTTCTTCCCAATTAGTCCTTTTAGCCCTCCATACACTAGCCCAATCATCAAAATTGTACTATCACACACTTTAATTGACCAAAAACACTTAATCCTTATCTAAAAACCAAAAAAATCAATATTATAAAGTTTTATGAAATTCCCACTGTTGGAATAGGAGTTATGGGGTTTTTAGTTTCTAGACCCTAGTTCATTGACTGTAGAGGTTGAGAGGACTCAAAATTTAATATATTTTGTTTTAGGTCATTTAAAACTAAACCAAGACCTTACCCATGTATTTTTTTAACATTTTACACCTTCCTAAATAGGTTAAAATTATTGATCAATCCGATTATGTCCTAAAATGAGCAAAACTCAAACTTTTGTGCCTTCTTTAATGGACTGTGTGAGGTTTAGTAAACTGTCTCCACTCTAAAAGTTTCTAAAGTTCACAAGGAATATTATCAAAACATGTTATCCTTTTAATTTGTATCAAGACTCAACCAACACAACAATCTCTTAGATTATCAAACACAATATTTCTTCTTGATCATTCTAATTGAGTAAAGATAGGGATTTGTTGACTGTATACATAGAACTCAATTATGGATTATGTATTGGAATTTTGTCAATATATTTGAATTAAAACCATTTAAATTATCATTAAACCAAGAATTATTTACCTACATATGATATAAAATAGTACAATTACCCTTTCTTGACACTAACAATTCAATAAACGTTATGACAACATGCTCTTTGACTGTCATAGTCACATCAGGGTTTTATCTTCACAAACTTTTCTTGAAGGTCCTCTTTTTTGAGAATACATCAAATGAATCATGAAATTATAATTATTTAGTCTTAGATATATATGATCATACATTTTCATGTTTTATATCAATCTTCAATAACTCCATTTAACTCTTCTTGCTTGACTATAACCTACAATTTCTTTCTTGACTGTCACCTACAGTCCATTGCTCCAACCTGAAACCACACACAAAGGGGTCTGTATATATCCCTAAATGTTTTTAAAATTAAATCTCCAATCAATAATACTCCATATACATATCAATGAGAGTAAACACAACAACCACTTTTCTCAATTACTATGAATCATTATTGATTACACATATAATCCATGAAAGGACTCAACCACCGTATTGAAAGGTATATAGTCTTATTTCCATTGCTCCCTCTCTTTCATTATTAGATCTCTCTCTACTTTATCCTACTCTCCTCTCATCCTAAAACCATCTTAAAACTTCCCTTTCCATCTAACCTCTATGTTAGTTTGGGTGGTTACAAAATAAGACTCTTACATGGTAGTCAATCCAATGTAATAATTGTGGTTACTCTCATTGACATGATTCTTGATTTTTATCACCTTAATGACTTTACACATATAAATTAATTAAAAAATTATTAACATGACTCCTTGAACCCATTGAACCAACATTATCTCACCTATTTACTTCTTACCATGCTTATGCTCCTTTTAGGCTTAGTTCTAATATTTGAATTTTTAAATTTACACTTTGGGAGGGAAATATCCAAACACATATAAAACACACCCTTGATGACTCAAGATGACTCTATGAAAACAAAAAGAACCTAAAGGATCCTTCAAACATACTTATACCCCAAAATAGATCAACTATGACTCCTAACTACATATTTCACTTAAATAACACAAAATTCTATTTTGCTTACTAGATGATCCTACATCATACTCCCTAGGAGGGAGAAAAATTCCTACATAATACTCCCTAGGAGGGAGAAAACTAAGTTCCATATTCTTTCTTGCCTTTCAATTGAGTGTTTGAGGATATTCCATGCTCACCTTACTATTGATTCTCCTTTACTTCTCCTTTCTCCTCCTTAGGCTCTTGTATTTATGATTCTTTGCTTTGTCTATCTTCTTTGACAACTCTTCCTCTACCTCTATGAGGTGCACCAACTGTTACAAGTTTTCTGCATGTTCTTCCTTTTTCAGTTTAGTTTTTGCTTCCTCATACTCTGATGCTAACAAATGGTTCTCTCTTTTCATTCTTAATCTTTCTCTATGGCTTCCTTCTTCATGGATCTCACTTGATTATTACTTTCTTAGTTGTTTTGAATCCTTGGCATTGTTGGTTCCTTATTCTAATGGTATCATAGGCACTCCAATATTTGTCTTTTGTTCAAGAAGGCTTTCTTTTTTTCCTCTTCATTACACTTTACCATCTCTTGATGTCTCTTTCTATAACCTTGCTCATCTTACAAGAACAACCTCTCAACTAGTTCATATTCATCATGGTAAAATATTATTTGGTACTTTCTTATCTTGAACCATCATGTAAGTCAACTAATAACTCTATTGTAACTTCACCCATGGAATATATTACCTTTTCAACTTGGTCATACTCCCACTGCTTGCTTTCTAGTGTGCTTTCTTGTGGCTTTGATTGCATAACTCTTTATGCTTCACTATATTGTTCCATTCCTGATTCTTATTTGAGCTCATTCATGAGATTATCTTTCTATTCTTAACCTACTTACAACCCTTTCAATGTACTAAAAATCTTCTCTAGCATCTCCATTTCCTCTTTCAACATGAGAGTATCTATCCCTTTATCAACTTCATCAAAATTTGGACCATATTATTCTTCATTTTATTGGGCATCTTGACCCATAGCTTGTCCTTGGACTCCCTCATTAATGAGAGTCAAATAAATCTCCTTTTTCTACATATCAAGTTTGTTAAGAAATCTATGAGGTGATTCATCTTCCTCTTGCCTTTTCATAATCCCATCCATCAATGATATTGTTTCTACATATAAAACATCTTCATTGTTTGAATTATCTTCACACACATCAACAAAAATGACATTATAAATCAAATATTGAGAACACTTAACCTCTTCACACTTGTCATCTTGCTCACTTAGCTACATCTTCTTCCCTTTGTCTTGGTTATCCTCCATCATGTATTCTATTTGCTTCTTAGGATCTTAATCTTCTTCTATCTTCATGCTTTCTTGGAGTGTACCTAATAGATTATCTTTCTTCACTCTTTACATGCCACATGCTTAGACTAAACTTTGCTTCTTGTTTTATCTTTCTCATGCTTCTTTGCATGATAACCTATCATGTCAACTTGATGTATTCTGATCTGTATTCTTTGCCTCCATGTTTGTTTTTATTTTCCACCTATAATCTTGGTTGTATGACCTCTTGCTTGAGGTTTACTTTCTCCATCTCACCACCTATTGCCTTGATCCACTTAGGCACTAAATACCCATGCTTTTTCACTATCTTTGAGGACTATACATTATCCTTATTTCTTCCAATATGCATATTAGCTTATTTATTTTCAAATATGTAATCAAAATCAACGCTTAAGCATTCATTTACCTCCATATAAGACTGATGCAAACTCATCTTCTGTCTCAAATCTTCATGTTTTGCTATCTTTTCTTCCTTGTGTACCTCTTGTTTTAATTCAACTAAAATGATTGTCAAATCATCATGAGTTCCTCTTCCACCTCATCTTTAGCATGCTGATATTATTCATTGTTCACCATGTTGTATTTTGCAACTTATTCTTTTTCCTTATCATCTTCTTTCATCTTATTGGGTGATGTACTAGATCCATTATTTACAAGCCTTAAGGTCTCATTATTGACCTTCATCAAACTTTTATTTATACGTGCATACACAAACTCAAATACAATATGCCTCTTGCTTAAACATTCTCCTCTTTTACTTGTCTTCTCCCTAGTGCTTCTTTTGGCACTTCTCTCTCCTTATTCCCCTTAATGAGAAATCTCTTCACCACTTATCTATCATGTTTATCTCTTGGAAAATTTTCATTCCTTATGATTCTATGGGATGTACCCTCTTTATTATATTTTTATTTTAAGACACTTATCTCGTGCCTTTTCTCTCTCCTAAGTAGCTCTAGTGTCCACTTCACCCTCTTCCTTACATTGAAACCAAGACATTGTCTTCCTTGATCTTTCATGAGATTCACCATGAGATTTATCTTCTCTAAAATCTACCCCAAATATCTTATTATATCTTTTACTTCTTCTTCAACATCCATCTTCTCTTTTCCTTCACTTTCTAGGCCTTGTTTAGACCACTCTCTTAGCAAGCTACCTACTTGCCTCTTAGATCTCTTTTAGATTTTTTCTCTTTCACTAGTCCTTGTTTAGGACTTCTCTTATCCATATTGACTCTCTTATATATAATTTCCCTTATTTTTATCTTGAGCTTCAATGATCTATTCACTCTACCTTCTTTAGGTCTGTCTTAACTAGTTTAAAGTCCTTCTCATTAGATTTAGGGGCTTTAGCTCCTCTCTTCATTAATTCTTCAATTTTTATATACTGACCTCATTATGTCATACTTGTAAAACCTTTTTTTCCCACAATAACCTAAAATTTTTTCTCATGAAATCCTCACATCAATCTTTGCTAATTTCAACTTAACAAGCTTTTACGAACTCAAAACAAAAGTGAACCAACATCTTACCTGGCTCTGATACCAAATGATGCAAAAGTACATGGGAAAAGACTCAAAATCACCATTCTTGGATATTACCAAATAATGTATAGGCACATGGGAAAATCCTCAAAACCACCATTCATGGCTCTTTACTTGGACATGATCTCATTCATATGCTTTGCTTTATTCCTGAGCTTTAATCTTTATTCTATAGTCTTTGATCTTCTCAATCTTGATAGCCTTTATTAGCATAAATATATTCAAAACGACCCTTAGTAATCCTTATATTATGTCACTATATTATGAATAAGTTTCTCACTCATCATCTCCACTCATTCCATTCACTAATTCATCTCCTTATTAATAACTCACTCATTAACTCCTCACTAGGTAATCTTCTCAAAGGCTTAAAACACCCAATCTTAACATTGATCTAATGAACATAATTGGAAATGATGTATGATATATACCAATCATTTTATACTTAAATTCACCCCTTTTAATTCCTCACATACTCTCCAACTCTCACTTTCACACCTCAAGCTCATAATGACACAACTCCCTTGTAGCCTTTTTTTCCAAAAATATTGTTAATATGAATGATATGCAAGTCATATGAAATAAATAAGCCCATATTTGGGAAATATATATCTTATTACATCCTCCCATAAAGTTTTAAGGTCAAAATCTTTGTCTAAATACAACTTACTTTATAGGCTTCTTCCCAATTAGGCCTTTTAGCCCTCCATACACTAGCCCAGTCATCAAAATTATACTATTCCATAATGTACCTAAAAAAAACCACTTAAATACTTATATAAATAATAAAAAAATAAATATTACAAATTTTTATGAAATTCACAAGATTGGAATAGGATTTATGGGGTTTTTAGTTTCAAAACCCTAGTTCCTTGACTGTAGAGGCTGAGAGGACTCCAAATTTAATATCTTTTGTTTTAGGTCCTTTTGAATTGAACCAAGACATTCCAAAAGTATTTTTTAACATTTTAAACCTTTAAAAATATGTGAGAATCATATATCAATCATATTATGTCTTATACTTATCAAATATCATAATTATATGCCTTCTTTAATGCCCTGTGTGAAGTTTAGTAAACTATCTGCACTCTAAAAGGTTCTAAATTCACAAGGGATATTTTAAAAACATGTTCTATTTTTAATTTGTATCAAGAATAAATAAACACAAAAATATATCTTAGCTTATCAAACAAAACATTCCTTCTTGATCATTCTAATTGAGTAAAGATAGGGATTTGCTGACTATATACACAGATTGTGGACTCTGTATTGGAATTTTGTCAATATATTTATATTAAAACCATTTAAATTATCATTCAACCAAGAATTATTTACCTAAAAATTATCTAAAATATTAAAATGACCTTCTTTTAACACTAAAATTTCAAAAAACGTTATGACACCATGCTCTTTGACTATCACAGTCACAATAGGGTTTTATCTTCACAAAATTTTCTTGAAGGTCCTCTCTCTGGGGAATACATCAACTAAATCATGAACTTATAATTATTTATTATTAACTTTATATGATCATACATTTTCATGATTTATATCAATCTTCAATCACTTGATTTAACTCTTCTTGCTTGACTATAACCTACAGTTTCTTTCTTAACTATTACCTATAGTCCATTGCTACAACCTATAACCACACATAAAGGGGTCTATATATAGACCTAAAGGATTTTAAAATTCAATCTAAAATCAAGAATATTCCATATACATATCAAGGATATTAAACACAAATAATTTTATTTATTACTATGAATCATTCTTGATTGCACATATAGTCCATGAAAGGACTCAACCACCTTCTTGAAAGGTATATAGTATTATTTTCATTTCTCCATCTCTCTCCTTATTATATATCTCTCTAATTTATTATTACTCTTCTCTCATCCTAAAACCACATTAAAACTTCCCTTTCCATCCAACCTCTACGTTGGTTTGGGTGGTTACAAAACAAGACTCTTATATGGTGGTCAACCCAACGTAAGAATGGTGGTTACTCTCATTAACATGATTTTTGATTTTTATCACCTTAAGGACTTTAAACATCAAAATGAATTCAAAAATTCTTAACATGACTCCTTTAACCCTTTGAATCAACATTCTCTCACCTATTTACTTCCTACCATGCTTATGCTCCTTCTAGGCTTAGTTCTAATATTTGAATTTTTAAATTTACACTTTTAGAGGGAAAAATCCAAACACAAAGAAATCACACCCTTGTGTTGAGAAGTGTTTTCATTGATGTCATTGATGTCCAGGCACATTTGGTGAATATGCATGGTGAGTGGTCTTTGAGGTATGATCTTGTGATCTTGATGTGACAAGGTGAGTTTATTGAGCTTTATTTTCTTTGTTGGTTGATGTCAAGGTTGATATCAAGGTTCAAGTCAACATGAAGTTGTCAATGTTATCATTGAAGGTTCTTGTGAAGGTATTGTTGATGCAGGAAAGTGCACCCAGTGGCAAGAAAATAGGTTCCTGCCCTCTCCTCGCAACATGGAAACTCCTCTCTCGCCTGTGGGACGACGAAGCAGGAGAGGAGAGTCTCTAGATAAGGGCCAGCTCCCTTTGATGCATCGTGTTGTTTCTGGAAAAAGTTAACAGGTATATATATATATATATATATATAGATATAAAGGGGGGGATGAAAAGAGAGAGAGATCGCAGGAAAAACAAACCTACTCTAAAGAGGCGATGCACCAAAATAAAGGTTGACCTTTACACATCCACTCTCAGAACCAGAAAAATACAAACATACTCTACACATTTGGCAGAAAGGACCAGGCTACAAAAGATTGGCAGGGAGGCTTCAATGGAAAATCTAGAACAGAGATCACCCAAGGTGATATGAAACACACACTTATGAAGTAATTTCATCTACTCCTTCACTCCCAAATACTGCTCTTCTCCTGTCAGCTACAACAATGGCGCCTTGTAGACAACATGTCTACTAGTGTTGAACCTATGAGAGCATCATAAGACAATGACTAGACACAAGCAAACATTCAATGCATACTCTAAAACATCTATCCAAATGGAGGTAAAGACTACATTTTATTTGATTCAGGTGAAATTTTTCAGAGCTGCGCTCTTTACAAATGTGGAAGATAATTACAAAATGATCAAGTTCGCAATATATAGGAGAAGTAAGGAAGCCATTTGGCATTCCTTTTACAAGTGGCATATGCATCCCTTCATGGGAAGAACAAGTCACTCAAGGAATTAAATAGACTGTGCGCTTTGTCCCCTTGAAATTTGCTTTTGTCAAGGTTAATACATCATTTGCCTTCTCATTTAATGAAAAATAGAGAAAACTGGTCACTTTACCAGCCGCTTGCATCCCAAATGATCAATTTGCTGGCACTATTTCACCTACTGGAGTCACTTCTCAGATTAGCACCAGTTGGACTGACTGCTTACTCATTCCTTGCTTGTTGCTCTGCTTGTTTATCTTCCACACCATCAGGCAATAAATTACCCTATTTATGCCACTTGGACTGCTTGACTGCTCCATGCCTCATCATTCCTCTTATCACTTGGAATTTGTCTTTTCTGGCTGCTTGGCTCCTTGGGCGAACATACTGGTAGGTCGCTACATTCTGAGCTCTTCCTTGTTCATGTTTGGCACTTGCCATATTTTAAAACCCAACGGCTAAACCATTTCATTAAGTTTGACGTGCCTTGGGATGTCCCCGTGTCTTTCGCTTTGTCTTTGGGTCCATGTTGGCAGTCGAGTCCATGGTGGCAGTCATCTGTGGCTTCCCTCCCTTTATCTTTTCCTTGGCACACCCTCCCGGGTTGCGTTTGGCTTCAACTATTTCCCCGAGATTTGTATTGTATTTGAAGCATGCCCGAATTCCTTCCATGCAAATGTTAAGAGCTTGCCCTCCGAAAGGGCTTTTGACTTGAAGACTGCCCTTTCCTTTTGCCTGAAGCCTTTTATATATGCGGGGCTTAGTCAATTTTAAACCAAATGGGCTTTGAATTGAACTTTGAACTGAACCCAAATTCTTCTTTGAAGTGCCTGTTATGCTTAAAGTGTTTGAACTTGGACTAAGGCCGAAATAATGAACTAGATGCCGAACCAAAGAACCAGCTCTGTGACCAAAGTGTTGAATTGAGCTGGAACAAGGCCATTGGACTCTGTAACCCAAAAATGATTGTTTTTAAATAGCAAGGGGAGAAGGTGACCAAAATTTTGCTGTGGGCAAAAATTGGTCAACAGATGGCAGCTCACAGGGAAAGCATGCCTGCCATGCTTAGAACCCAGTTGCCTTGAAACTCCATTGGGCACGGAGTCAGATTGTAGCTATGAAAGAGATTAGCAACAGCCCCAAAAGATCCAAGAATCAAATATGAAGTCTTTACCCCACATGTAAAGGGAAACACACAAGGCTAAAAACACTACTTGTGCAACTGCAATTAGGGAAAGTGGGAAAGAAACTAAAAACAAACTATTATGTACAGCTAACTAGGAATGTTTGCCTCCCTCCTGGATCAAAAGGAAAATTCCTTAAGTCCCCTTCCTGGAAAAAAGACTTATGGTGGTAGGCAAGTAGCTGAAGGAAAAGGAGATTTGGTGACTTGATCTTCTTGTTGGTCACCTGATTTGGCTGGAATCCAAGTGGGTCAGATTCAAACATGCCTCCAATATATATGTATTTTGCTTGTCCTTGGAAGCCTGCTGAATGCTGGTCCCTGATATTAGTGATCCTCACCAAGAAATCAATGGCTGCTGGTTCATCGCTATAAGCCTCTTGATCTGTGCAATTCTTCTACAATATATCATGTTCTAATTTGTTTTCCTTTGCCTCGCTGAAAACTCTGTCAGATTCATCCTCTGCTTCTTCTTGGCCTTCTTGAGGAAAGTTCACTACTGTGATGTCTGAAATGGACCCACAAAAAGATTGCTCATCCCACAGAACATCATTTCTCTGTTTAAAACTCTCTTCTTCAAGGTATTCCTCCAGGAAGACAGCCCTCTCCTTTTCCTCCTCAAAAATTAAGACCTCTAGATTTTCAAAAATATCCCCCTAATTTTCTTCTAACTCAGGCTCTTCAATGTAGTCGACCTCATCATCAAAACAACAAGGAAGTTCATCAAACAGAGGGGAAGAGAGCTTATCATGCATTTGTTCCTCTTCAAATTACTGGAACATCTGCATATATGCAATACCTGCATTTTCTCCATTGCTGATAAGGTCTCCACAAGGAGTATCAATGACAATTTCTTCTTTTTTGTCACTCATAACAACCTCTTGAAGACTTGAAGATTGGATTTTCTGCTCCTCACCTGCCTCTTGCAAAACATGTTCTTCTTTGAGAAGGGATGAAGTGGAGAAAACATGTGGAAGAGGAAGCAGTCCTTGAGATAGAATCAAATGATTCTCCTCTCTCCACTTGATCATCACTTCATCAATATCAGGGATGGCCTGATAACTCTCTTGGTAATGTGTAGGTGGGGTGTGTTCAGGCATGGAATGTGCTATTTGGTCTGAACCGTCTACCACACATTGGCTGAGGAGTTTCTCTTTGGATTCCAATTCTTCTATTCTTCTCGCTAGATCTTCTTGGAAAAGCTTTTCCTGGAGGTCTCCAACATTATCATGAGCAGGCGCAGCTTCAGCGCCTTCAAGGTTTTGAGAAAAACCTTGCTCTTCTTTTTCTATTCTGTCCCATGATTCCACTATTTTCCCCCAATGCAGGATCTCTGAAATAGAATTATGCTCCTGTGAACAGGCAACAACTTTGTTTTCCATAAGGTCCTGAGGCTCCTCCGCAAGGTCTGGAAGTTTTAACTCTCTTTCAAGGAGCAGCTTCATCCTGGCCTCTAAATCCTCAATCTGTTTGGCTAGGTTGTCCTGAAAGAGTCTTTCTTGGAGGTCACCAGCATGATCCTCTTCAAAGCTCTGAGCTGGTCCTTGGCATTCCTTCCTCTAACTTGGAATTTTCACATTATGCTAGAAAACTTGGGGAGGCTGAGGAATACAAGGAAAACACTGTTGGTGCATTGGAGGAGGGACGTGCTGGCTGGTGGTACTATTCTCAATGGGAGATTTGCAATATGAGGAATTTAGAAGATTCATCTCCATGGGAGGCTATTCTGATGTCTTCTAATGTTGGAAAGCCAGGCACACGAGATTGGGAGCAGCTGTATTGGATGAGCTGGAATGAGCAAGTGCAATCTGATAAAATGGATTTGGTACAAAAGAGGGGGCCTTTTTCAGATGAGGAAGGGGCACGCAAGGCTGGCTACCTTGGATAGATGGATTTATCCATTTTGTTACCTCCTCCTCCATGGATTGCAAGGCCTATGCTTGCCTAAACAAACATTCTTCTTTATACATCAGCTCCTACTGATATCTATACTGCTCTTCCAGCCTATCGATTTCCATTATCTGCTTCTCAAATTCCAGTGCCATTTCCTTTATAGTTGCAGAGCAACTAGGAGAGCCGCTTGAGGGGATTGCATAAATATTTTGAGTTTGATCATATTCACATGAAGGAAAACAAAACCCATGATTTTGTGTAAAAGAATTATACATACATGAAATTCCTGAATGGCACCAGGCTACTTAACCAGTGGATTTAACTCAGAGTCGCTAGATGCTAAAAAATTAAATTGGCTATATTAGGACCAGCATTAATCCTAAACTTTACTGCGTTATCAAACTGTATCCCACCAGGCGTGCCAGAACTGTTGACGCGCACGGTCCTGTATTAGTGGTTCTTCTACTGTAACAAGATCAACGACTAACCCTGTAACTTTACTGACTAAAAAATTTGTGGTCCCACCAGGCGTGCCAGAATTGTTGACGCAGGAAAGTGCACCCAGTGGCAGGAAAATAGGTTCTTGCCCTCTCCTCGTAACATGGAAACTCCTCTCTCACTTGTGGGACCGCGAAGCAAGAGAGGAGAGTCTCTAGATAAGGGCTAGCTCCCTTTGATGCATTGTGTTGTTTCCAACAAAAGTTAACAGGTATATATATAGATATAAAGGGGGGGAATGAAAAGAGAGAGAGATTGCAGGAAAAACAAACCTACTCTAAAGAGGCGATGCACCAAAATAAAGGTTGACCTTTACACATCCAATCTCAGAACCAGACAAATATAAACATACTCTACACATTTGGTAGAAAGGACCAGGCTGCAAAAGACTGGCAGGGAGGCTTCAATGGAAAATCTAGAACAGAGATCACCCAAGGTGTTGTGAAACACACACTTATGAAGTAATTTCATATGCTCCTTCACTCCCAAATACTGCTCTTCTCCTGTCAGCTGCAACAATGGCGCCTTGTAGACAACAGGTCTGCTGGTGTTGAACCTGTGAGAGCATCAAAAGACAATGACTGGACACAAGCAAACATTCAATGCATACTCTAAAACATCTATCCAAATGGAGGTAAAGACTACATTTTATTTGATTCAGGTGAAATTTTGCAAAGCTACGCTCTTTACAAATGTGGAAGATAATTACAAAATGACCAAGTTCGCAATATATAGGAGAAGCAAGGAGGCCATTTGGCATTCCTTTTACAAGTGGCAAACGCGTCCCTTCATGGGAAGAACAAGTTGCTCAAGGAATTAAATGGACTATGCGCTTTGTCCCCTTGAAATCTACTTTTGTCAAGATTAATACATGATTTGCCTTCTCATTTAATGAAAAATAGAGAAAATTGGTTACTTTACTAGCTACTTGCATCCCAAATGATCAATTCGCTGGCACTATTTCACCTACTGGAATCACTTCTCAGATTAGCGCCAGTTGGATTGACTCCTTATTCATTCCTTGCTTGTCACTTTGCTTGTTAATCTTCCACACCATCAAGCAATAAATTACCCTGTTTATGCCACTTGGACTACTTGACTGCTCCATGCCTCGTCATTCCTCTTGTCACTTGGAATTTGTCTTTTCTGGCCGCTTGGCTCCTTGGGCGAACATACTGGCGGGTCACTACATTTTGAGCTCTTCCTTGTCCATGTTTGGCGCTTGCCATATTTTAAAACCCAATGGATAAACCATTTCATTAAGTTTGACGTGCCTTGGGATGTCCCCGTGTCCTTCGCTTTGTCTTTGGGTCCACGTTGGCAGTCGGTTCCATGCTGGTAGTCATCTATGGCTTCCCTTCCTTTGTCTTTTCCTTGGCACACCCTCCCAGGTCGCGTTTGGCTTAGAATATTTCCCTGGGCTTTGTATTGTAATTGAAGTGCGCCTGAATTCCTTCCATGCAAATGTTAAGAGCTTGCCCTCCGAAAGGGCTTTTGACCTGAAGACTGCCCTTTCCTTTTGCCTGAAGCCTTTTATATATGCGGGGCTTAGTCAATTTTAAACCAAATGGACTTTGAACTGAACTTTGAACTGAACCCAAATTCTTCCTTGAAGCGCCTGTTATGCTTAAAGTGTTTGAACTTGGACTAAGGCCGAAACAATGAACTAGATGCCGAGCCAAAGAACCAGGTCTGTGACCAAAGTGTTGAATTGAGCTAGAACAAGGCCATTGGACTGTGTAACCCAAAAATGATTGTTTTCAAATAGCAAGGGGAGAAGGTGACTGAAATTTTGCTGTGGGAAAAAATTGGTCAACAGGTATGATGACAAGTAGGTTTGCAAGATTATTATTGAGAGTAAGGTCAGTTGGTAGTGAGTTGTGTCAAGAAGATTGGAAGAGTGTTTATATATGAGAGTATTGATATGAGTGTGTTATGAGTTTTCTTATGTCAGATTGACTGATATCATTGAGGTCAGTATGTTTGATCATAGTCAAGGTATCTTGTGAAGCCTACTCTAGACCTTGTGAGAGGGTATGTGTATCATGATAAAGTGATTAAGCTTAGGAAAGTGATAAGTTGTTTGGAATTGTATGGGATTTTGAGTTAGTTGTATAAGCTTTTATAAGTGTTTTAAGGTGGGTGTTTGAGGGTAAGGCATTCTATCTTGGTCTGTACTTTGACATTGCTTGGACTAATGAGGTATCATGATCTATTTTCAAAGAATGTGAAGGATATATGTTAGTGTTTAAGAATGAGAGAGGTTGTATGGCATGAGAGAGAGAGAGAGCTGTTGAACATGATATTGAGGTGTTGAGAAAATGGAAAGAGGCATGAAGGTCAATTCAAGGCCTAGTAAGGTATGAAGACTATGGTGTAAAGAGAGAATGTAGCCTAATGGGATATCAAGATCAATTTACAAGTCAAGTGTGAGTAGGTGAGAATTTATAAAGGTGATTAAAGTTTTTTTAGGCATTCTAATGAATTTTTAGGTTCTATTTTGAAGGATAAGGCATGAAAAGTTGTTTGGAGGTCTCTCGAGTGCTCAGAATGAAGGGTTCTCAACTTGAGAAAATTTTTATTGTGCTCATCAACTAGTCAAAAATTTACATGGGAACCTAATAAATACATGTAAAATTAGGAAGGGTCCTAGATAAGAATTATAGGCATTATTTTTTGGATGGAGGGGTTATGCTTTATGAATGATCATTAAGAGTGGAAACTGGTTTAAACCCTCTTAGAACCCTAATGAAGACCCGATGTTGAATATGTTACTCAAAAGTGATCATGATGGATTGAATTTATTAGTTAAGATATTTTATATTGTATTGGAATCTCCCAAGTACCTCCAAGTGGTATTTTTTAGAGATATGAGAGAGAAAATGTGAAGATACATGCTTGTTTGTGAAGAATTTGTTGTAGTTGTCAAAAGTTGTGTTAGAAAAAGTTTGAAAATGATTAGATGGAGAAGGTAGAGACTTGTGTTTTATGTATATGGTGGTTTATATATTTTTAATATTCCTTAAATATCTCATTTTTGTGATCCAAGTAGTCTAGTCGCTAACAGGCCTAATAGAGCAAATTGTGCAAAACCTAGGCAATAGTTAGAAATTGGTTCCAAGTGTGTTTTTAGGGTAGATTGATGGATTTAAGTGAATGTATGTGTTTTTATTGACTTATAATTCATTTAAATTTATTTTAAGAGTTTTAAAAATAGTGTAATTGGTGAAAATGATGAAGCCAAAATGGCTTGTCTGGCTCAGTGAGGTCTATGTATAATGAGGTCAACAAATTATTCTGTAAAACTAATAGTTACCACTAGACCATATGATGTTTATATTTTAATATGTTTGGATATGTCAGAGGATGATTTTTTTGCATTGTAAGTCTTTTAAAGTCCCTATAAAAGTGTTATAAATTTAATATTTCATGACTATGTTTTTGGTAGTCTTCACAGTTCTAAGTAAGCAAGTTGCAACGATGAGGTTGAGGCTCTATGCCCTGATTTGAAGTGTCTAATGCACATGGTGATATTTTTTAGGTAATTTATGTTTTTTATAAGTTAATTATTTTTATGTTTGTGTGGATAAATGATGTTTTATCTTTAATTATTCAAGATAGACTTTTTTATGTGTTCAAAGGCCTAATGTGAATAGTGCTAATGGAGTGTTTCAATTGGTGGTTGGACCTAAAAGGTGTCATGGTGATATAAAGATTTAGGATAAGGTATATTTTATTTTTATCTGATATTTTCATACTATGTGTGGACTTTTAAAGTTTTCCAAGGAAGGTAAAGTGTAACATGTGTCTAAAGAAGGCCTATTAGATCTCCATAAGGCCTAAACGAGGATAAGGCCTAATGAAGGTGTGGTATAATAATTGGTGTGATTTAATATTGTTTATAACATGTTTTAAGATATATTTGATGTATAATATAAGTGGTTAAGTGATTTTTTCTAACCAAGAGGTGTGTGTTCATAAGTTGTGTATATAAACAAGGCATATTAGGCCTATTTGGGTGAGTTAGAGGATTAGATTAAGGATCAAATGAGATATAATATCCTTGAGTGGAAGGAGGTATTATATAACATAATAAGAGAGTATAAGGACTATTATGAATATATAATAAGATGTCTAATTATGAGTATCAAGGTCATATGACCTAATCAGTCTTGAAGATACCTAATTAAGCGAAGATGCCTAGAAGGTAGTTTGAGAGGGATAAGACTATGAATAGATGAAGAGGTGGTCATAATATATTGGTTGATAAACATAGTATTTTTAAGTTGATAAAAAAAATTAGGTGGTTTATTTGGTTCTAAATCATCTAGGGGGTTGGTTCCTCCTTGCAATTAGGTGCTTGCTAAAGCCTAGTCAAGTGGGTGATTGGCTAGTTGGGGTTGGTGCTCCATGTGGAGTTGGTGCTTCATTAAATTTGGTTTTTGTATTATAAGAATATAGAACATTTAAAAATATCAATTTATTTTATTACCCTTGAGGGTTTCCCACATATGTGATGTGTTCTTGTGTTTCATACTTATGTGGATAGTTGCTTATGTTTTCTAGTTCTAAATGTTTATTTACATGGTTCATGATTGATTAAGAGTAATTGAACGAAATGATTTGAATATTGATTCACACACCATTAAATTATTATTATTATAATAATTAGTATTAGATTAGGTCCTTTGAATCAGGCCTAACAACCTAAAGGAGATCCTTGAAGCAAGGATGGCTAGTAGTCAAGTTCAAGGAGGTTTCTCTACCAGTAAGGCTCCATTCTTCAATGAGACTAATTATGAATTTTATAGAATTAAAATGAGGAAATATATAATTTCAATAGGACATGACATATGGAAATAATTTATGGATAGATACACTCCACCTCTTACACCACCAACTGATATAATAGGCAAGAAGGCAAACGAGAGAAATACCAAGGCAATGAATGCTATTATATGTGGCCTATCATAGGAAGAGTTTGTAAAGGTGATGCACTATGAGTTATCCAAGGTGATATGGGAAAATTTGAATACTATCTATGAGGGAGACATCATGGTGAAGATGGCTAAATTTTAGACCCATAGAAGGCAGTTTGAAATTCTGAGTATGAAGGAAGATGAGAGCATTGCATCTTCCCTGTTAAGGGTTGATGAAGTTGTCAATCTCATTAGAGGTCTTGGAGAAGAAGTGAAAGAGTATAAAATTGTGTAAAAGGTATTGAGATCCCTAACTTGTAAATTTTATTCAAAAGTGTTTACAGTATAAAAA
The DNA here is from genome assembly GCA_037957365.1 of Torreya grandis. Lineage (NCBI taxonomy): Eukaryota > Viridiplantae > Streptophyta > Pinopsida > Cupressales > Taxaceae > Torreya > Torreya grandis. The sequence continues at coordinate 994,466 of JARHVA010001648.1, read as the reverse complement.
ATTCAATATCTAGACACACTTCAGATGGATGGGCATCATGGCATCTTGAATACCTATGAGATGATAAAAATGAAGGAAGATCTACCAAGAAAGAAGCAACATTAAAAGATGAGAAGAAGTCAAAATACAAGAAGGTCAAGGATGAGGTATGTTCAAATATTGATGATGATGAATTGATAGCCATGTTTACTAGGAAATTGAAGACTAGATCTGGTAAGTACAAGGGTAAGTTGCCTTTAAAATGTTTCAACTATGGTGAGATTGGAAATTTTGATAACAAATGTCCTCACAAGCATAAGGCTAAGTATCATGAAGAAGTTAATGAACCTCATGATGAGAATAGGAATTCCTATAGGTGTGACAAGAGCAAGAAGAGTTTTATAAAGTATGAAGACAATAATAAGTCTTTCAAGAATAAGAAAAGCTTAAATACCAAAAAAGATAGTAGTTACTCTAATGAGACTGAACGGAGTGATTATAAAAGTGATGATGAAGGTGTTGATTAGATTAGTAATGAAGTTATTTTCATGTCTAATGAAGCAAGTTGGTCCCAAGAAGAAGATTACATGATTTTTAGAGATATGGTTGATGAATCAGATGAAGAGCTAAGGTGAACTTTGAAGCATAATTGATAAGTACCTTACAAGATTTGAAACTTGTAAAGAAGTATCATAAATAAAAGTCATTAATTAAGAACTATGAAGATTAGATTGGTTTGTTTGAGGAGGGACTAAGTAACACATCTAAGGAGCATGATGAGATCATCAATTAGGTTGAAACTCATATGGAGATAGCCACTGCTAGCCTAAAGGCTAAGAAAGAAGAATGCACCAGGTATGAATAAAAAATATAGTCCTTAAAGTTAAAATTGGATCAAGCAACTAACAAGATTAAGATGTATGAGAAGTTTGAAAAGAGCACTGAGGCTCTAGATGAAATTTTGAGTAGTCATAGGTTTACTAATGATAAGGTAGGTCATGGTTTCAAAGTAGATCAAAAAGAGAACAAGAAGAATGATAATGTGAACAATAAGGTCAATCTAAAGATTAATATGAAGATAATTTTTTCTAGATATCTTGATGCCATAAGGTATGCAAATTCATTCAATGATTATTATTTCTCATGTAGTTAGTTTGGTCCTAGAGCAAGAGAGTGTAGAAGACCTTCCAAGAATGAGTACTCATGGGACTATGAAAAGAGTCATAGTCCACATCAATAAAGATGTATGAGTGATATTATTTACTATAATTATCATAAAATTGGTCAGATTTCAAGATTATGTCATCATGAATGACCAAGATAGAACAAGAAGATTCAAGTTCCTAGAGTTCAAGAAAGAAGACAAACAAAGGTGTGGAAGCCAAAGATAATCAGGCTTAGTCCTGATCAGTCTACAATCCAAAGTGGAATATTTTATATGGTAGAGCATAGGCTAGATATTTAAGATTATCAAGAGTGTTCATTATCATCTCAGATTATTGACCAAACAGATGATGAAGAGGCGAAGCCAAAGAGGCTAATTAAGCCTAAAAGGATCCTAAAGGATCATCAGTCTCATGAAAGCATGGAGATATGGGAATATCCATAGTTTGTGTTGTTATAGATCCCTATGGTAAGGGGTGATTCCATTAGGATTCATGGAGACATTCATAAATCTATGGAATCCTAGTAGCTATCATGAAGACATGTTGATAGAGATGGAAGTGTTGATGGTATATGAGAGGTAATAAAATTTTTTTTCCTTATTTCTAGTAGTTGGTAACTGAGATTGATTTGTGTTGAGAAGTGGTATAGGTATCAAGATGTTTTAAGGAAGATGATGATGGTCTAAGAGTCCTAATGACTCATATGGTGATTTCAAGCTATGAAGACAAAGGGGGAATCCCTAATTCTTTAGTTGATGTCAATAATATAGTGGCCTAGTGTGTGATCAAAGGTTTGAATCATATCAGTCATGTCAAGGATAAGGTGAGTGGTCTTGTGACTTGAGTTAATTTTAAGGATGTATGCATGGATTAAGGGGGAACATGTTACTATAATGCTTCATATTCTATGTGTTGAGCTTTTATTTTAAGAAGGTGTGATTCTAGATAACAGTTTGTGGAAGACCCTTATTCATTAATATCAAAGGGGGAGAAAGACTAGAATGAGGGAGATGAGAATGATTAGGTTGTAATATGTTTTCCATCAATGACAAAGGGGGAGTTTATTGAGAAGTGTTGTCATTAATGTCAAGGTGCATCTGGTGAAGATGTATGGTGAGTGGTCTTTGAGGTATGAGCTTGTGAGCTTGATATGAAATGGTGAGTTTGTTGAGCTTTATCTTTTATATTAGTTTATATTAAGGATTAAGTCAACATGAATTTATTAGTGTTGTCATTTAAGGTTATTATGAAGGTATGATAACAAGTAGGTCTGCAAGAGTTTTATTGAGAGCAAGATTAGTTGGTAGTGGCAAGGTTAGTTGGTAGTGAGTTATGTCAATAAGCTTGAAAGAGTGTTTATATATGAGATTAGTGATATCAGTGTTCCTATATCAGCTTGAGTGATATCATTGAGGTTAGTATGTTTGAGCATAGTCAAGGTGTCTTATGAAGCCTAGTCTAGACCTTTTGAGAAGGTATGTGCAGGTAGCATGATGAAGTGAGTGAGCTCAGGTAAGTGAGAAGTTGTTTTGAATTGTATGGGATTGTGAGTTAGGTGTAGAATCCTTAAAATGTGTTATAAGGTAGGTATTTGAGGGTAAGTCATTCTGTCTTGGTCTATACTTAGACCCTACCTGGCCTAATAAGGTATCATGATCTATTATCAAGACATGTTAAGGATGTATCATAGAGTTTAATAATGAGATAGGTTTTATGGAATGAGAGTGAGACGTTGAGCATGATAGTGAGGTGGTGAAAGCATGGAAAAAGGCATGAAGGTCAGTTCAAGGCCTAGTAAGGTATGAAGACTATGGTATAGAGAGAGTGTAGCCTAATGGGGTATCAATATTAGTTTAAAAAGAAAGTGTGAGTAGGTGATCATTGATAAAGGTGATTAAAGTAATTTTAGGCATGTGAATGAAGTTTGAGGTTTTAGTTTGAAGGACAAGGCATGAAAAGTTGTTTAGAGGTCTCTTGAGTGCTTAGAATGAATGGTTCTCAACCCAAGAAAGATTTTATTATGCTCATCAGCTCATAAAAAGTTTTCATGGTAACATAATCAGTTCATGGTAGATGTGGAAGGTTCTTATATCAAAATATAGGCATTATTTTTTGGATTGAGTGACTATGCTTTATGAATGATCGTTAAGAGTGAAAACTAGTTTAAACCCTCTTAGAACCCTAATGAAGACTTGATGTTGAATATGTTTCTCAAAAGTGATCAAGATGGATTTAATTAATTAGTTAAGATATTGGATCTTATAGTGGACTCTCCCAAGTACCTCCAGGTGGTATTGGTTAGAGAGATGAGAGAGAATGTGAAGATACAAGCTTGTTTCTAAATAAGTTATTGTAGTTATCAAAAGTTGTATTAGAAAAAGTTTGAAAATGATTGGATGGAGAAGGTAGAGAATTGTATTTTATTTACATGGTGGTTTTTGGATTTTTTTTATTCCTTAAGTGTCTCATTTTAGTTATCCAAGTAGGCCAGTCGCTAACAGGGCTAATAGAACAAATTGTGCAAAAACTACACAGTAATGAGAAGTTAGTTCTAAGTGTGTTTTCAAGGTATATTGATGGATTCAAGTGCATGGATTTGTTTTTAATGAATTATAATTAATGTCAATGTCTTGGATGATTTTTAAAGATAGTGTAAATGGTGAAAATGATGAAGCTAAAATGGCTTGTTTGGCTCAGTGAAGTCTGTGTGTAGTGAGGTTAATAAATTGGTCTGTAAGACCAATACTTGCTACTAGACCATATGATATTTATATTTAATGATGGTTTGGAGATGTAATAAGACCATTTTAATGAATTTTAAGTCTTTGAAAGTCCCTATAAAGGTGTTATAAGGTCAATGTTTCATGAATATGTTTTTGATAGTCTTGGTAGTTTTGAGTAAGCAAGTTACAGTGATGAGTTTGAGTCTCTATGCCCTAAGTTGAAGTGTCTAATTCATATGGTGATATTTTTGAGTTAATTTAGGTTTTTTATAAGTTATTTATTATCATGTTTTCATGGATAAATGATGTGTTATATTCAGTTGTTCAAGACATACTTTTTTGTGTGTCTAAAGGCCTAATGTGAATAGTGCTAATGGAGTGTTTCAAGTGGTGGCTGGACATAAAAGGTGTCATGTTGCTCAAAAAATGTTGGATAAGGTATATTAGATTGTTATATGATATGTTTTTGCTGTGTGTGTAATTTGAAAGTGTTCTAAGGAAGACAAAGTGTAATGTGTGTCTAAAGAAGGCCTATTAGGTCTCCATAAGGCCTAAAGGAGGATAAGGCCTAATGAAGGTATGGGTGACTGATTATTGTTGATAATGTGTGTTAAGATATATAAAATTCTTGAGATAAGTGGTTAAGTGATTGTGGCCAACCAAGAGGTGTTTGTTCATAAGTTGTGTATATAAATAAGGCATATTAGGCGTATTGGGCAAGTTAGAGGATTAGATTGAGGAGCAAATGAGATAGAAGATACTTGACTGGAAGAAGGTCTTATAAACCATAATAAGAGAGTAGAGGGAATATCATGGATATCTAATAGGAGGTTTGAGTATGAAGATCAAGGACATATAACCTAATCAATCTTGAAGAGACCTAGTTAAGTGAAGAGGCCTAGAAGGTAGTTTGAGAAGGATAAGAGTGTGAAGAGATGAAGAGGTGGTCATCATCTATTGGTTGAGAAATATAGTGTTATAAATGTGATCAAATCAATAAGGTGGCTAAGCTAGTGCTAAGTCATCTATGGGGTTGGTGCCTCCTTGCAAGTAGGTTCTTGCTAAAGCCTAGTCAAGTGGGTACTTGGCTAGTTGGGGTTGGTTCTTCATGTGGAGTTGGTGCTTCATTAAATTTGGTTTTTGTCTTATAGGATGATAGAACATTTAAAAATATCAATGGGTTTTATTCCCATTAAGGGTTTCTCACATATGTCATGTGTTATTATGTTTCATGCTTATGTGGATAGTTGCTTATGATTGCTAGATCTATATATTTGTTTGAATGGTTGATTATTGCTTAAGTGGTATTGAATGAAAGGTTTTGAAGACTGATTCCCCTACCTCTAAGTCATTGTGCTTCCAACACCTTGATGACTCAATATGACTCTATGATAATAAATGGACCCTAAAGGATCCTTCAAACATACTTATACCCAAAAATAGACCAACTATGACTCCTAACTACATATTTTACATGTGAATGATGATAAAACACTTCTATAAGGAATCTCTCACTTCTGAAATCAACCATGTGGAACCTATTTTGATCCATGTTTTGAAATTATTGTATGAGTATTTTGGATACATGTTATGGAATAAGAGTGACTTGGTGTTGTTAACATGTTAGTATGGTAACATGATCATAAATTACCTATGTGATGTAACTTTTCCCTCTTGAAACCAACCTCTATCATTTGAAATCTGTCAGGGTATAGTGTTGTATTATGTGGTGTAATCTTGCATCACTACTCTAGTATTGAGCATGGGTGCAAGTATGAGGTTGAAGGTAGAGAAACACTATATCTGTGATGATTTAAACTAGGTACGAGATAGGAAGCAGAGTCTATTGTAGGCTGAAAACCCACTTTTCCTCTTTACACAAAGTATCCACCTAATTTGTTTAGAGTGTGCACCATGAGTGCCACAAGTTGGCCATGAGATTTTAGTGCATAATGGTCACTTTATAGATTTAATATTCCTTTAAACTCTTTTTGGAGGTTGTTTTAAAAATAACCCTTGTGAAATTTTGTTGTTATATCCTTGTGAAACACTAATTGATCCTATTATTTGGACATTTATGTAAAATTAGCAAGGTGGTACTTGCTAAAATACATGCATGTGTTAGCTTGTAAGTGAAAACATGTTATGGATGAGGTATTGTTTTTATTTATACCTAATAGATATATTACAGGATGAATATTTATAATTTGTTTTAAATCATGACTGGTTTGTATGCTGATTTTATACTTGGAAGGACCAATATAAGTCCTGATTAGGTAGACCTTGGAAGCTTAAGTACTTCTAAATGCTACTAAGAAGTAAGTGCATAATGATGATGGGGTTGTAATCTCTAGAATAATCTTGTGAGCTCATAAAGTTGTGGAGAGCATGATGTAATCCTCAAGGTTGCATGTGAATACCTAGGATGGCTTTTTTGATGTTTAGTGTGGTTGGTACGGGATGCTGCACTAACCCATGAATGATATTTGTTGAAATAAAGTAACCAAGTAGTATGTGTTACCCTTTACATCAGAAAAGAGATAAACCTTAAGCACACCCAGGATACAAAATAGCCTAGAACCTGCATAAGCAAGACCAGATTAACCAGGAATCTGAAAACAGCTTTCAAGAGCTGGACAAACGATGAATATTTTTTTTACAAGACTGAAGTTTCATGTCTAGAGGGGGGACCAAAGGCTTAGACTTCTTCCTCTTAACAGCTGTCCAACCATCCTCTACCTTAGCTACCTCAGCAACCCAGTCCTCAGAAGGCCATGATCCATGAAGTCCAGGGGACATCGATGCCTCAACAAAATCCTTATGAGAACCAGCCAACATCTGGCTCCTAGGAGAATCCTTCAAAATAGGTGGAGGAACCACCACCTCCTCAGTAATCGGTTTAGAGAGATCACAAAATCCAATTTCCACCAAACCTTCAACAGGATCTGTCTCCAGCAGAGTCTCCTGATCCGTCGATTCAGAATGGATACTCTTTTCATTCTCATTCTCTGAATCAGTCGAAACTTCCTCGGGTTGTTTAGCAAAATAATGATCATGATCAGCTTCAGACCACCAAGAAGGTGATCTTCTAGATTTGGATTTCCCTGCAGTACACTGGGCTGCAACATGCCCCGTCAGGTGACACTTTCTGCATCGAAAAGGTATACCTTCAAAATCTAACATTTGCATCCAAGAACCCCTGGGGGAGTCCAGACAAATCACCTCGAGAAGGCCCTTAGAAACATCCACCTCAACCATAAGGCGAGCACAGGTCGAGCGGTAAAACCTCTTAGTTTCATCATCCTCAAATAAAAACTCCCCTATAGCATTTCCGATGGTTTTAAACACCGATTCATGCCATAGATGCATTGGTAAATTAGGGAGCCGAACCCAGACAGGGATCTTATTGAAGGTTTCCATGACAGGATTGAAATCCATATGCCACTATTTGGCGAAAAGAGGGTATTTACCCTGCCATAAAAAATTTCTGTTGGACAGAATAGTCTTCCTATCCTCAGAGTTATGGAATAAGGCTATAAAAAAACCTTTACCACATGGGTAAATTTCAACATTTCCATCAATCAGTGGTAGCCAGGTCTTGGAGATCCAACCATGTAAATCTGCAAGAGATGGCCAAAAGCCACAAAATCAACAAATAGTTGCAAACTTTGAAAAATAATCTGCCCGATAAAAGATTGCTTCAACTGTATCAGGATCAAGATTAACCCTGACAGGATTTAAAGCACTTACTGGTGATTCACCTGATCTCCCAGCAGAAGCTTGAAGTTTTGTGTCATGTATTTCAGCTTCAAGAGCAGCCACATCCGCATAAGTTCTTCCCTTAGACCCAAGGACAGAACCAAAAATAGGGGATCCTTTAGCTAAATCTGTAACTGGCAAAGAGCCCCCTTCCGTAGAAGAGTGAGCGATCAGGATCCTTTCCCCATTCGTGGGTGAAGTCTCGGCCACACCAGCCACCGTATCAATGGCTACGTGGTACTGGATTTGAGTTCGCGCTTGTGCAAGCACGCTCAGCATTCAAAATCTCCATGCGCAGTTTTGCTTGAATGGCTTAAAGTTACACCTATATAGGTGGCTGGAAAATTTGTAATTTTAGAATAACTACGTTTAAAAATAATAACTTGTTGATAAATTATGCTAAGGTAAGAGCAATTTTGAGGCTATAGGCCTATTTCAAAGTGGTAAATAATTTTTGATTGAAAACAAATGGTTGTGTGTGTCATAAAAGGGGCAAAAACTATGCTTCCAAATATGGATGCATACAAAATCTAGTGCCGTAAAAGTATATAACTTCATTTATGTTCACCATGGTGTCATGAGATGACATGTAAACTAATAAGACATTCCTATGCAGGATGTGACTATCTTTATGTTAACAGTTTGGAATATTATCAAGGTTGAATGTTTCCATGAAGGTGTGTTATATCCTCATGCTATACTAAGACGTAAGTTGACTTTAATTTTCCTTGGGTATTATTGTTGAAATACATAAGTATGCAGTTAGCATAATATTATTTTGATTAAGTAAATGATAAAACATTTATCAAGTGGTTGTTTCATTATTGGAACATAGCCATTGGTGTTTCTATGTTGAAAATATTTTGTAAAAATTATGACTGAATCTATTTTGGGTAGCCTATCCATTGATTGTTTAAATAGTCACTGGGACAACTCCTCACTAAGAGGGGGAGGATGTCATAACCCCATTAAACAATACATTATAGTTTATTATAGAAACATTGGTTCAATAGATTTAGCTTGGATCTAATTGACATTCTACTTGTATTCAACCAATTATTATGACTTAGATGTTATGACTATGATTATCATGATCGTTGGTTCTAACTGGCTAATTAATATCATGGATGGATATGCTTAAATTCACTATTGACATGTTTCATATTCTATACAGACCAAATTTTATTATTATTGATATTTATTTCTTGAGTAGATATCGTTGATGTTTCAATTGGTGGTTTCAAGAATAGGTCAAGTGAGCTAGACTTGGCAATGGACTTTGACAATTGAGATAATAATGGGTAGGATTTATGAGCAGTCAGATTGATAGTGACAGGTAAATTATAAGGTGACACAATTTAAAGCCATGGGTTATTTTGGGTTTTTTTCTTACTTGGTTCATCTTTATTTAATTATTTTGTTAGTATTATGTGGGTTTTTGTCTTATCATCTTTGTGTGTAAGTGCATTCAATGTTATTTATTCCTTATTGGGTTAGTGGATTCTCTAGACTTTATATATCTTCTCCTCATTTGTATCTTAGGGATCAAAATTCTCTTCTTGTGTTTAGGTGTTATTGTCTAGGGTTGGACTTAAACCGTAACACATTTTTTTTAGTCTTTTGTCTTGGGCCATGTTTTTGATAAATGGATTTGATCTACCCTTGGTTCCTTAAGCCTACATGGGATGTGACTTAACCCATAAACATCATGATAGACATTTCATGGAGGATTTGACTTGGTGCAAGAGAATAGTATTTTTTAATCATGTTGTGAATTGACGTACACTCCATGCCAAAATCTAAAAAAGGTCTTTATTGTCATTTATTATGTGGGTTGAGTATTTGGTCTCCAAACACCTTCCATTAGTATCTTTTTTTGCATGATTTGAGTTGACTTCCATGGCACACAAAAGAAAATCTAGGTAAAAAAAGTTTTCATTATCATTTTTTAATTTTTTGGCTGAGTTGTTGTCTCCCAATTCCCCCACTATTATTTTTATACATTATTTGGATAAGGGGAGTGACAACTTCAAACTCCCCCTAATTGGAACAAAACCTAGGCCATAAAGGGGGAGAATGGAAAAAGGAAAAATGCTCCTCAGAGTCGGCTGGGAATTTCAGGAGAGCAATGACCTGCTAAGGGAAAAACAATGATGACCAAGGGTAAATAAGTAATTGATAAAAAAAATTAGCCTCATGTGGTTTGTAATCCCTACAAGTAAGTGGCACCTTGATTTCGTTTTATGTTTGAGACTTACTATTGCATCCTAAATCTTGATATAGTTAATACAAATAACCCTTAATGCATAAAATTGATTTAGTCGATTGGGCTGCAGTTAATAAGCTTGGAGATATTTTTGGAATAATATAGCTATTATATTTTACCTGGTTTGATTTTGGCAAATATGTCTAGTATTTCTCCTCTCATTTTGTGAGATTGGGTATTTTAGTTAACCCAATTGGTCAATTTGAACAATGGCTAAACTGATTTATTTAAACATGATGCTCAGCCTCTTAATACCCTATAGGGCCCTAAATTACAAATCATTATTTAAGGTGAAATCCAATTATTTTATTGGTTTTGGATTTGTGGAGTGTTTGAATATAAAATTAATGGAAATATGAACCCCTAATGTATTAAAATTAGCACACCATTATTGGGTTGCGCCTATTTTTCCTTCCTCTGCCTTATTGGTAAATAATTTTATTAATAACCTATGAGTTGGGTGACCCAAGAAGTATTGGGGTTTAGGAATTCAATTAAGAATGCCATTTATCTTGAGTTAGTAGCTTAGGTATTTTATTTATTGTCCTTGTTTATAAATAAAACTTATTTTTTAATTGGGTATATATTGATATGGCTAGGCCCTAGTTGCGCTAACAAAAATCATCAATGAATGGTATTTAAATGGAATTCTTTCTAGATATTAGCATTCTCTTCCTTATATGAATGTTTCCTATTTTCTATCCAAAACCCTATTTGATCATTTTGACCCTGTATGGACAAGGAAAAATTATAAATGGTTTTATCAAACCTACCTGAACTGCATTTTATTGTCCATATATAAATGGATGTAGGTAACAACATTTTTATGAATAGGATGAATACCTTATAGTTAAATATGTATATACTCTTGTATGCCTTTGCGCTTGCATTGGGGAGTCACCATTGGCCATACCCAGTTAAATGATGTCTCAAGTTTTCATATGTATGCAATCTTAACTCTTTTAAGTAAGTGATTTTTTTAATCTAAAACCATGTGGAAAATTATTGTGGCACTATGTGAATGTAATTTAAAGTTGCTCTATGATCTATAGATTGTTTTAGTTATTGGAGTGCTTTTTATAGCACTGTTGATTGAAGGGATATGGTGTATGAAGTATGGTCTAGTTGTCTGGAAATTCATTGGTCAATTAAATACTTGTGATGATTAATTCATTTAATAAAAGGTTGAAACTAATGGGTTCTTATTTAAAATTAAATCATTGCCCATAAATTTTGACAACCCAGCCAATGGGATGATCAATTTACCTTGCTTTGTGCGAGCATAATAACCTTGGCTGAATAGGAATATATGTGGATCCCAAAAATTACTTCTGTTAAGCATATGATTATAGCTATCCTTTTTGATGGATGGATGATATGATTGTGTTGTATGACTATTTTTGGTTTCTCATTTTCTGGTTGATGGTGTATGTGAGTCATGAATGGAATGCTATCTTGTATAACTTTTGTGTTGAAGGTAGTTACCCCTATGAGCATCTATTAGAATTTTTAAACCAATTAATTTTTTTTGTTTAATTTTTTGGTGGATTTTTTGATTGTTGATTATTTTGGAATTGGACCATGGCTTGTGTCACATTAATGCACATCTCTACCTGGAAAAAATTGATGGTTGGGATCATTAGGGCCACCAATGGATGGGATCATTAAGATGGAACTTGAGGTTAGGGCATCTTGTAGATTGTTTAGTCATCTCTTATTTCTTGGATTTCAGTGCCCCACAGTTAGATTTTCTCTTTGGTAGAATACTTACAAATGTTTAAAATTATTCTCAATAGTTTTTGTTTGATTTAATTAATGCTTATGTTATTGATATGAATTTGTATCTAGATTGTGGTGAAGAACAATAATATGTTAGCTCTTGAATTTTATTTGCATATATGGGAATGCATATCGTAGTGATGCATATAATTTGATACACGGATATCAAATCCACTGAATCTATATTGATTCCACATTATGAAATCCTAATTTTTATTCCAAATTGTATAGTTGTAGACTTTGTATTATCATAGTTACATTTTAAATTAATGCTAAAATTGAATCTTGTTGATTTCTATTGGTATAGAAATGTTGATGAACCTAAATAAGTCTAGTAGTGATATGATTGGTTCTTAATTACTCTTGATTTATATTATGGAATGTTGTATCCTTTTAATCTTGGTATGTTAGGCATATTATTTTGATATTGGGATCCCTATCTAGTTGTTGATATGTTATACATTACTTGGATACAACACTACTTGCATAAGCTTACAAATTCAAGTTTGATGTAAGAATGTACATGACTGCATATAAAACTATATAATCATTTACAATAGTAAATGAAGCATTAGTTCCAGATTGATATTATCAATAAAACTATATTAATTTCTAACCAATGTGATTAATATACTTAATATTATCACCTTCTTGAGAGGTGCTTATGATGGTGCATACCTATTTGTGATATATCTTTACGCTATGCTAGGATCAAATTGGACTACAAGGATATCTTGGTTTACAGTATTTTTGGTTCATCATTACTAATTAAGAGTTAAATTTTATGATTTAATACTCTTATTGATCCATGGTTAGGGTATACTTAATTTTGTTAGTCAAAATGATTTGGGTATCTAATGATGAGTGTTGTCTTCCTACTTAGTGGGTATTATAATATTACTATTTTAACTTGAGCACATATTATTGCATAAAGAAATAAAAAAATGAAAGTGATATGCACATGAGACAATTTCTAAGGATTTAATGATAAGATTTGGAAAATTATTTAAAGGTATTAAGCTCATTTGGAAGTTTTTTTTAAACAATGGTTTTTTAGTCTCATATTATTTACCTTGGTTAAGGTTTTGGGTGGTTATGTCCACCTTGAATAATGCTGGAAATAAAAATTAGTGCATAGCTCATTTTGGATTAAGTATAATTTGACATGAATACATTTCTTAAGCATATATGCCAATTCAATTAATTGTATGAACAACCTAGGTAATTGATTCTTGTTACCCCTTTCTCACATGTAAGAGACTTATGGAGACTTAATTTATCCAAATAAATGCTTCTTGCTGGTGTGTGTGTGTGTGTGTGTGTGTGTGTGTGTGTGTGTGTGTGTGTGTGTGTGTGTGTGTGTGTGTGTGTGTGTGTGTGTGTGTGTATTCCTCTATGTTTTAAAAGTTTATATCATGTCATAATTGATATTGGCATTAGCCTTGATACCTGGTGGATACTGGTAAAAATGCCACAACTGCAATTTATTGTGAATTTTTATTGCTTAAGCAATGAAATTGAGAATGTGGATTATCAATTAGTGCAATGAAGTCATGAATTCTTAATGGGAATTGGATTGTGTTTTTATGAACATATTGACAATTCCATGATTCTTCTTGGTGCATAATTTAAAGATATTGGTTTTATTCAGCTGTGAGTATGTTATTGGTACTCAGTGGGTTTATATCATATTGTAACATGATTTTAATTAATGATTGGAATCTTAAAGAAAATTACTTATTATTATATCTTGGTATCAACCCTTTTTCATATATGTTATCATGTTGAGGATTGAAATATTATTTCTTTTTAACAACTACATAAATTAACAATTGTTCTTAATGAGATAACATTAATTGTGAAAATGTTGCATTGAGTAACCTTGATTATATAGAGGTAAGCCAAATATGGCTCATGAAATAATACCCCAAATTATATTTTGGATGAATTATTGGGTCATTAAACATAGGACCAATTGGTTTCTCAAAGGGAAAACCAATGCATACCCTTATGATATAATTCTTTTTGAGGATACTTCCTTCTAGTAAGGATTGTTATAATACTTTTTGCATTCGAAAATGTGAAAGTATGTTATGGATGGTTGGGGTATTATAAATTGATTTTTATTTGGATTAATATTTTTTTACATCCTCTCTTATGCTAAGGTTTAACTTGAGTTGGAATCTAGGGTGATATACCTGAGTTATCTTGGTTTTTCTACTCGTCATTGTGGTGGATTCATGAAGGAATGGTTTTATCCTCCAAAATTTCAAACTGATTCTCTTAGGAAACTAAGATGATTAGGTAACATTATTATATAATTAAATGATCCTATAAGGGGTCCATAAACTAAGTATAGAGTTCATAATTTATCAGTGTGCGTGCACACACCAATACAACCCAAACTATATCCTCCCTTTTGATGAACAACTCCCTTATAGAATCCTTTGACAATGTGGTAATCCTAGTTGAGTGTCTATTTCCACCTAATATAATATTGGTTGAAAGCATGTGATTATGAAATCAAATAGTATGATGACTCATGACCTCAATTTGTGTGCAGGTCCATGTACGCAATACCTTTGCATACTCTGAAATTTAACAACTCCCCCAAATTTTTTTTGGGGGGTTATTTCACATAGTTTCTTCCAAGTTACCTTCCAATACTCTTTTGATTGAATTTTTTTATGTCTTGTGGTCCTTGGTTCTTTGACAACTTTGGGTTATTTTTCTATCCTTGATCACATGTTTTGACCCAAGGTAGGTGAAAATATCAACTACTCCTCTTTGGATTAGATTGTACAATATTTCACCCATCACGAGAAAAGAGGAGCATATCAAAATACTAGTTAATTAGGTTGGTTATTTTATAAAAATCAATAGAAATTATTTGGGAAGAAAATTTGTGAGAGCATGCACTATTTTTGATCTCTCTAAACCTCTCTTCCATTCAATTAATTTGATCTTTTTCCAGGGTTCATGGACTCATTTTATTAACTAAGATGGCATTACTTTTAGGTGTTTTGTTATAATATCCTTGGGGATTATGCAACTGGGTGTTCTTCAAAGGGTCTCCAACCTTCATAGTCTCACTATCAATTAGTTTGGAGGAAGAAGGATAGGGTTACAAATCATGATTTGCTTTGGCATAATCATGGAGAATTCTTCCATATTTTAGCACCCTCTCCTACTCAATCTATACCTAGGGATCTTTGGAATTACCCTAGGAAGGAAGATCTCCTAAAGGAGGTATAATATTATGATGCATCTAAAATTCATTTTCAATATCTTGTTAGATCTGCCTCTCCTCCCAGTTCTTTTGCATGAAGACTTAAAGCTCTTTTGGATTTCATAGTCAAATGGAAAGGGTAAAGATCAAAGGTAAAAGGTTGACATTGGATGTAGAAGAATTGATGAAATATGGTGCTCAATGGATGATGGAGGGCCTCGTATCCTAAAGAGGGAGAAAATTAATCTTAGCCCATGGTTTCATCTTTTGTTGTGTGATATGGCAACAAAACATTATTCATGAACCACTATGCATGATGATGTGGTAGGTGATGATGCAAGATGGTGATGAGGCTTCTTGATGATGTGGAGGAACTAATCACCTTGATGAGGTGTCAAGGAAACTATTCTTAATTACTACTATTTAACACTATTCTTGATTGGCACTATTCCTAACTAATACTATCCATGATTGGTATCTAATCAATATTTTAGATTTCATACATGGAATGGGGCACCATTTTCATGCGAGGACCAGAGATAATGGTAAAAAAAAGGATCAATCATCTTTTGGAGGTTTGTGATGATGAGGAGATAAGGTTCTTATTCCAAATTGGAATCTCCTTTAGCTTTTGGATTGTCATGTGAAGACCATGTGAAGTTGGTGTAATTTTCCTTTGTGGAGCCTTTGTCCTTTGTCATTATTCCTCCCATGTGAAATGTGGTATGGTATTCCTTGGTGTTACTCCTTTCTTCCTTTCATATTTTACCCAAGTGGATGTGGGGGGTAGGTGTTGACCAATCTTCCTTCCTTGTCATGATTTCCCCTCTATGTGAAGTGTGGGGCTTAGTGTTTTATTGTATCCTTTGATTATTAAAGCTTTCTATGTATGTTTGTATCCTTTCCATACTTAGGTAGGTGAGTTTTTGTGGTAAAGGTTTGTGCCTTTGGAATACTCCCTGGCATGTGGCCAAGTTATGTATTGAGTGTGGAGAGAAATCTTGTTTAAGATTTTGTAATTATGAGGATTATTTGATGAATGTAATGAGGATTATGTGATGAATTCATGAGAGGATTTATGAAATTTTTATGATATATTTTGAGATATGGATTGTTGAATCCAATAATGTGTTAGGAGGATGCATCAATTGGTATTAGAGCCACATCAAGTGGTATCAGAGTCACATCAAGTGGTATTAGAGCCAAATTAAGTGGTATCAAAGCCACATCAACTAGTATCAGAACAAGTTCTGATTCCTTGGGTAGAGGATGTGAGTGGAAATATTGAGTTGAGGATTCTATAGTGCATTATGTGTTTTATATTTTGTAGATATGAAGATGGAGAAGAAGAATGGAAGAGAAGATGTGGTGAATATGTTGATTAATATACAAAACAAATTGGACATGATGATGGAGCATATACAAGAGATAGAGATCCAAATATTTGGCATAGTGATGATGAAGAGAATGAATTGGCCTGTGAAGCTACTATTTGAGAGAAAAAAGAGGCAAGAGATGATAATTTATTTAAGGAGAGAAGAGAAGATGAAGAATATTTCCACGAAAGTAAATATGAAAGAGGAGCTGATTTTTACGGTATACTGTAGTGAGATTGAAGAGCATGTTGAAGTTGAAGAAGAGGTGTATGTTTCTAGTGAAAAAACTTGGGATGAAGATGATGTGCAAGTATGTGTACATAATGAGATGGATGAAGATGAATATTTAAGACATTTATAATGGCATGAGAGTGAATAAAATTACAGCCTTGAAGAGTTTCAAGAGAATGAATATTGTAGCCATATGGGGTTGCAAATAGAGGAGAGAGAAGAAGGCATCCAAGAGGAGATGCATGTGAATGAAGAGAGTAACCAATAAGAATTGAAAGATTAATTGGAGGAAGCTTGGGATAAAGAGTTGGTTGGTGTTGAAGTTCCATATGTAGAGGATATTTTTGTGCAAAAAAGTGTACATATGGAGATTATAGAAGAACCTGATGTTTTAGGTATTGAGGAAGGATTATAAGTTTCTTGTGAAGAAAATTTGGAGATGGTGGATGTGGTTTTTGTGCAAGTGGATTAACATGAGAGTGAGATGGATGTAGTTTTAAACATGAGAGAGGAGATGTAAGTGGTTATTGATGATGTGGAAGATGATCCAATATATGGTTAGATAGTGGAATGAGAAAGATAGATGGGCTTTTGGTGGAGGTGGATGGTTAGTGGTGGCATAGAGCTCACATGGATTATGAGATGCATAATATAGAATCTTGGTGGAGGAGGTCAATTTTGGGTGGGTGTCATCCCGTGAGTGTTTTTAGTGGGTTGGATCCCACAAATGAATCTATTGGTATATGGATGAGATTTTGGAGGAAGATGGTTTTGGGGCCAATGTGTAGAAACTAGAAGTGGAGATAGAAAATGAATATTCTCTAGGTGAACATGGTATATTGGAAGGGGATGCCAAGGTAATTACATCAGGTGACCAAAATGGTGGTTCTACCATTCACCCCATCTATGTTATCATGAG
The DNA here is from genome assembly GCA_037957365.1 of Torreya grandis. NCBI lineage: Eukaryota > Viridiplantae > Streptophyta > Pinopsida > Cupressales > Taxaceae > Torreya > Torreya grandis. The sequence continues at coordinate 977,039 of JARHVA010001648.1, read as the reverse complement.
ATCACATTAATTACTTCAAATGTCTAATGCAGGTGAATCTAAGGGATTAGACAATCTTGCATCACCTAAAAATAGAGTGGAATGCTTTTTTATTTTTTTTAGAATAAGTGGAATTGATACAATCATGGAAAATTTTGGGATCTGAGCTATTTTCAACCAAAGTAGAATGATGTGGCAAAAAAAAATTATTCATGCAACATTATTCATTGATGATGTGGTAGACACTATTCACCCTAGTGAGGTGTCACAACACTATTTTAGATTGCATAAGTGGCATGGGATGAATTCGAAATGACAGGATAAAAAAGGGATGGTAAAAATGGAACCCACCTTCTTTTGAAATCTTTGGTTAGTGGGAGACAAGTCACACTATTCCTAATTGGAATCTCTTTTTCTTTTTTTGAATTTTCATGAAAGGAGGCACCGACATTACCATATGAACATTGTCTTAAGTAAATGATGACCCCATATATATAAGGTGGCATGGATTTATTGGGGGAAACTATTTGTCCTTTTATGGAGACTCTCCCATGTGAATGGGTGGTGCCATTTTGGGCCCCTTTTTGTTATTTTCCTCCATGATATATATATATATATATATATATATATATGATTTTAATATTTTGCTTAGAGTTAAGCTAGAGTTAGAATGTTTAAGCTTGGTGAGAAGGTTGGGTAGCCTCCTTGGTGTTGAGACCGTTATTAATGTGGGTTGGGAATATAGCTTGTTTAAGCTTGTTAATGGCATGCATTATTGGCATAGACTTTGAGTTTGTAATGCTTTATTGAGAAAGCTATGTAATTGAGAGTGAAGATTAATGAGAGATTTATTGCATTTGTGAATTGAGTTCATGTGTTGATGAGAATGTTTATGTGAGAAGTGTGAGTTGTGGTTGTAGGCCACATCAAGTGGTATCAGAGCCACATCATTGTGCCCTTTACCAGTTGATTTTAGCTTGACAGATTAGAAAATAGTTATTTACATATGACAAAATTTGATAGTTCTACATATATTGGTGGATGGATATTAATCTTCATGTTATTTGACGGTGATTTTTTTGGTTGTGGTAGGTTATATTTTTACTAATTATATTAATTTTGTGTTCTTATGTTATTTAATAACATGTATGGTTAGTTAGTTGGTCTATTGTAACATTTTGATTAGGAATTCATGGTGATTATTATTAAATTTGTATTAGGTTTTAGGATCCTTTAATAATACCCACCTTTACCATAATTAATAAAATTTATAATACAATTTATTTAAGAATATGATTTCTAATATACTTCTTATATGAATAATGAATTAAAAAATAAAATAATTTGGTTAGACATTGAAGAAGTTCTATGTCTAATTAAGGACTAAAAATATCCTCCCCTACCACTTGACTGGTTTATTCCCTCACTCCTCTTCATAGTTACATCTTACAATTAGTCATGATGGATAATGCTAAAAACTAATGAAATTACATTTATTCAAATACCCTACTTCATGGGGCCCTATAAAAATCCTAAAATCAAATATAGAGAAGAACAAAACTATTTTTTTTAAGAATAAAAATATAAATGAATCTCAAAATGAAATATTATATTTGAGGAAAAGAAACCTTAAATTAACATTTTCAAAATAATTTGGAAAGTGAGAGGGCATACTTAGCACACAATTGAAGGTGCCATCTTAAAAATTTAACCAACACACGAGGGTGAAGGCCACATTTTATATGTACATACAATGGATGAATGGAGGTTTAATAGCCATGCCATGTTGAAAAAATAAGGATATAAAAATAAATAGCCATGCCATACTATGAAAATGACAAAGATAGAGAAATAGATTGCAATGCCATGCTACAATATTGCCTAGACCTTTGAAATTAGCTCTAAGTATGCATACAAATTTATAGATATATTGGTATGGTGGTCAAAAAATGAGGTGATGCTTAAATACCCACCATAAAAATGTTGAAAGTATACATAAAACCATATGAGAGACACTCCAATTCTTGAAAATGGCTAGAAAGAGAAAAATGTTAAAGTGTACCTGCAATGTCCTGTGTATAATAGTTTTACAATGCCTATAAAGATTAAACCGTGTTGATATAGCATGCGAGGCCACCATAAATGGGTTGAGGTACACAATAAATGTAACACAAGTGTAATAAGGATGAGTTATAAATGCTAATTATTACCTTCATTTGCAAGTCACGATGGCCCATATCCTCATGTTCATCAAATGTTACATGTAAGATATCATATCATTCTAAGACATAATTGATATAATGCAACAACAAAACCACTTTATCTAAAAGGTAATGTGCCTTTAAAAATATGGAAATTTTATGAGGGTCACCTTGATAGTATCCAAACAAAATATTCATTCAAAAAAGTAATTTAATAAGAATTTTGAAAGAAGTTGGCAATTGTAATTTGGTGTTTAAACATATTGTCACATCCCATGGAAAAAATATTGTATTTGTAAAAAATCTTAAGAGTATATAGTGATTGACTACCACAATGGTACCAAGGTGTTCTAAAAATTTATTGTAAGTAATTATTATATGAGATATGCAAACCATTTCCTATCATTTCAAATGTGGAAAATGTTCTTGAAAACAATAATAGTTATGTTAAGTGAAGCAAGTTATAAAGATATATTAGTACTAAAATAAATTTCATGTGGGGAAGTACCATTAATAATAAATAATTCAACTTATCTAGGGGTTAATAAGATGCACATAGAACTTTTATAGTTATAACATTAATAAGGAAGAATTCAACACATCCAAGGGTTAATAAGATGCACATAGAACTTTTCTAGTTGTATTTTTAGGCCTATTTACATAGGGAAAACAAATTTTGTTTCTCGATGTCTAAAGTGCCAAAGGGTCAATGGTAAGCACCAACATTATGGATGGCTTCTTTATTCCCATAAAATATCTACATGGAAATGTGATACCATTTCCATGTAATTTATTGTTAGCATTTCCATGTCCACTTATCGACATAATACCATCATGGTGACCATAAATAAGTTGACCAAGGTTGCCCATTTCTCACCTAAAATGACCTCTTAAAATTCCAAGATAATGGTGAGAGTGTTCTTAGATGATTTTTTTAGACTACATGGGATACCATAAAAATCATTTTTGACAAAGATCTTTTGTGTACATTGAAATTTTATACTCCCTTATAAGAGGAATTGGGCACTCAAATTAACTTCAATATGTCTTATCACCCCGAAAAAAATGGCTAGACTAAAAGGGTGAATTAGGTGTTGGAGATAATGTTATATATATGTATGTGATGAAACAATAATATCAATGGGAGGGTTACCTCTATGTTGTGGAGTTTGCTTACAATAATGACAACCATAGTTCCATTGATATTGCCTCTTAAAAGGCACTATATGGTAGAGAATGTAAGACCCTTTTGAGTTGGTATTTTATTGAGGATCATGTTACTATTGGTCCTACATTACTATAAGATATGGAATGTTAGGTGGTCCTCATTCGATAGTGCCTCTAGGAGGTACAAGATCATCATAATTAGTACACTAATGCCAAGAGACTGGATCGACACTTTCTTATGGGTAATAAGTTTTTTTGAGTGCAATTGCATAGTAACCTTATTCTTTGTCGAAAAGGATCTAAGCTTTCACCTTGATTTATTGGACCATTTGAGATTTTTGAGAATGTTGAACTAGTTACGAGCTGCCTAGCTTTACCACCTATCCTTTCACATGTTCACAGTAAATTTCATTTTTACATTTTTGAGGTAGTATCTTTCAGACACATCTCATGTTTTGGATTGAATAAATTTCCAACTAGAGGATGATGTATACCTCACTTTGGATCCCATTTAAATTTTAGAGTATTAAAGGCCAGGCCTTTAAGGTCAAGATATGGATTAGGTGAGGTTTCAATTAGATCAATACAATGTGACAATAGCCACCTATGAGGATGCTACATTATTGAGGGTTCAATACCCCTACCTCTTCTAGTCACTTTTGGGAGGAAATCTCATTTAAGGGGAGGGGGATGTGATGCCCATTCGTACCCCTGATAATTGTGTCATGATTTTATTTCACTATCTGACTATTTTTATCACTCTCTACATTGGCATAGGGTGCCTAAATACTTTATTTCTCTCATTACTATTCATATTCATCTTATGATTGTTATTATTTTATGGGGAAAAAATATTTGTTATGTTTTGGAAATATATGATTATCATGAATGTAAATGTTCTTTTTTTTATTGTGACATGTTAATTATTTATGTACACTACATATTAGTGTAACCTTGCTTTTCATATATTTTATCAAATTTAATTTTCCCCCCCTCTATCCATAGTAGTAGTCCTCTCTGTGAAATCATCTACCCTAGTCTTTGTGTGTGATTGTTATAGATGTTAATATACTTAAGATGTGTTGATTTTCTAAATTTTTGAGTTGAAATCCATATTTTTGGTCAAGGATGTTAATAAGGAATATTTTATTTTACTAACTCATATTATATAGTATACACTTCTCAAAATTTTAATCTATTATTTTAAAATTATTTACTCCTATGGTTTGCAGTGTTTTTACACCAAGGGTATTTGGCAAGGGTGTTACTTCCAACTCTCATGAAGATGTCGACATGATTTCTAAAGAAGACCTTGTGATTCATGCCTTTTATCTCACTAATGGTAATTGTGGGAGCTATTTATATCTTGGGGTTTAATATTTTTTACACAGTGAAAATGGGTGTATATAAAAAATGGCTTGAGAATAACATATATTGTAGTTTTTTTTAGTTTTATCAATGTGTAAAACATATAGATCTAGTTTTTAGATGAAAAGAATTGGAACTTTAGATCATTTTACGTATTTTATTTAGGCTTTAGCTTCATACATAGTTCACATTTTATAGTATTAGGCTTCAATGTGGAAAATAATTGTAAATGAATATGTGATGCGTGTATATGTTTGGTAGAGAATCTCACTAAATTTGAGATCTTAATACCTAAATACTCAAGAATAGTCCTTTAATATTATTTCATTGTCCCATCTATTAAGGAATGAGGTTGAATGTCATAAGGTTTGATTTTGTAGACTATGCAGATGTTTCATATTATTTATTAATTCTCATTTATCATTTACGATTCATTCCATGAGTATGTATTGATAAAATTTAATTAGAGATTATTAGTTACACAATTCAAACATGGTCTTTTTTAGTTAGATAGGGAAAATGTAGGTAAACCCTTGGCCAGACTCTATGACAATGCTTTACTATGTATAGGTTTAGTTTATGCATAATCAAAGAAATTATTGGTTAAGACTAGTGACTTTGATGTATTCCAAAGTAAAAGATTATATAGATATAAAGAGAATCATGTTTTTATAATTTAAACATGTAGTTATCACTTAGGGGATCCAAACATTTTATTTCTTTCCTTAAGTAAGATATATAGTTTTTTCCCCCTCTAATACTTATATGTTGGCTTGAGAATTTGTCAGGGGGACAAATACTTTCAATCAATAGTTTCGAGACATAATACCTATCCTATTATAAGGCAAAGATACCTTTTTTGAAAACCAAAAAGGGATGCCAGAAATAAAGTCATTTACAACAAAAAAAGGTTTTTATTTGAGTAGTAATTTTAACCACAAAGTATGAAAATGTAATAGAAATAAAATGTAGAGAAAAGGTGGTGGGAGGAATAAATGTACATGAAGATAGAAAGATAATAAAATATTACTCCATTTAGTCAAATACATAAACTTACTTAAATAATCCAAAGAGGGGATTTTAATATGAGGAAACCTTTATCATTAAAATGGGTAGGAAAGACATATTCTGGTCTTAGGAATAGAAATCATACATCAAATAGGCTGAAAATAGCTAGGAATAGAGATAAAACAAAAACTTTGTATTTCCTCATGAAAATAGATAGAAAACCTATTTTTAGCCCACCAAGGCTTACAATGACATAAATTCTTATGATGTAGTTTCAAAGAGAAAATTCTATAATAAAATTTCTTGTATATTGATTATCAATAAACCCAACAATATTCAAAAGAAAAAGAATCAAATAAGTTGATGCATACACATACATTATCTATTTAAAAATATTTTGAGTAAAAAGTCTACAAAATTTATCTTTGTATTGATTCTCTTTATGAGCTGCAAGTATAATATCTTCTTTCACCTTTGCCAAAAAATTGTTTTAATGTCAAAATGCCCTTCAAATGACTCAAGAAATTATATTTATAAGTTGATATGGGTGGTTATACTACATAAAAACCTTTTTAAAGTTTAGGCCACTTAAAAAAGTGCATTAGCAAATTTGCATTACTTGAAACTTGTAAAAGTGTGTTGACCAATTTTCACAACTTGAAAAAACACATTGACAAATTCACACAACTTACGAAAGTGCATAGACAAATTTACACAACTCAAAACATGGAAAAAGAACTTAGCAAATTTGCATGACATACAATATGCGAAAGTGCTATTACAAAAATGTGTAATTTGAAATTGCGTGACTTAGGAAAATTACAAGTACAGAGTTAACAAAATTTTACAAGTTATTCTTTTTCATCATCGAGGATGACCTGGACTTATTCATCTTCTTCTTTATCCTATTGCATCTTCTTCTTGTATTCATTAAATTTTTTTATTGTTTCCTTGACTCTATCTTCATTAGGTCCAAGTGAGCTCATGAAATAAATTCCAACATCATAGTGAATATCAATCATTGTATGCAGAACTCATTGAAGCTTTTTCAATTCATTACTAAATTTGCCAAGGAAAACTTGATATTTGAAAAACTTCTGAACTGAATCATAGTTGAATGCTGATCTAGGAGTCATTTATTTTTCTATTAATTGCTTTAATTATACTATAATTATAGCTAATGGAAGAATTATTCTATCATTATCCACAAATGAACAAGGGAAATTTCAATTGTTAGTTATATATCAAATATAACATCACCTGCTATTGACTGGAATTTTCTAAATTTATTTACACTTTCATAAATAATGTTGATCTAGAATTTAGAAGCTTCTAGGAAATCTATGAGATCTACAATATTTTATTGATTTGTAACTCCTTTGAGAAGATATTTTGGATCAAAATCAGAAAAAGCCTCAAGTTTCAGTATCAAGTATTTCCATTTACCTGCTTTAACTTCATATTTTCTTTAGTTTCTTTTGTAATATCATGTTTGGACTGAATCTCAATGAAAAAATTCATGGACTCAGCTATTATTTTAGTTCCTTGTTTAATCATTTTTTTTAACTATTATTTTTTTGATCTTCCCATGTGCCTAATTTCTTTGGCTGTACTTAGTGTCTTAGAATATAAAATATGATGAACAATAAAAGACTTTTAAGAATGAATTAGCTTCACCAACTTTTAAAAAATTGATGTGAGTTACTCAAATTTTTATTTCAGTTGTTATTTAGTGGCTTTATTGTGGTCCATATTTTCAAAGAGATTACTAATTATAGATTGTACTTTATCTTTAACTCATGTATTAGCTTTCTCTGGATGCACCTTTGATATTTGATAGTCAATAACACTGACACTATCTTTATTTTTCTAATAGGAGGGATTTTGACCTCATCACATCCTTCTCCTTTCTCATCTATAATTATTTTAGAAACCAATTTAGGTCTATTTACTACATGAGGAATAGGAACAATCAAGACACTAAAATAAATTTATTACAATTGTATAAATTTATTTCTCTTTTAAACCACTTATTCAACTAGTTGGGGACTTTTGTGTTAGGTGGTTGTTATAAAACTACATACTCCAATTTATTTTGAGTGTTTGGATGAAGAGATGGAACAACCAAAGCTTGATAATGAATAGGTTTAACCTCATTTTGATCTATTTTTATCAATTTAGTGGTATTTTTGGGAATTGAGACAATGGACAACTCAACATCTTGAGAAAGGAGTAGAGGTAATGGAATATTTGATTAAGGAGGAGTGAATGCAAGAAGAAACAAAGAAGTATTTAGAACCATGAATTGTTAAGTTTTATTCACTACCAAGTTCTACACATGAGTAATATTCATAGGAGAAGTAACAGGTTCCATGGAAATACCATGAGTATTTAAAGACTTTTCTCTTACTATTTTAATTTTTAATTTTATTGGTTTCTGCACTTGATTAGCCATTGGGAGTAATTAAACTCTTTGTTCTAGAATTTATTCTGTGTCTTTATGTATTATGTTGAAGATGGACCTGCCTCTAATTATTGTTGATGATCAATTCCCACTTTAATTTATTTTATGGGTGCAAGAGAACCTGCTTTATCCACATTAATGTCTATATTTCTCAACCATATAAGTGTTTTGTCTAACACCTTTTGAGTTATGATTTCCATTTATGTAGATTATTATTTGTTTCAATCAACTTGTAGAAGAGGCTTTGACTCAATATTTACTTCTTCACAGATGGGATCTAAAACATACTCATCATCTTCCAATTCTTCAGAGATTTTGGCTCTTTTGAATTCAATGACTTGTTTAAGAGTGAAGCAAGAATAATTATGAGTTTTGACATTTTTCTCATCTTCAAAATCCATCCAAAAATATTGAAATTGGGGTACATGTTGGTATGAATAAATGAGAACATTTTTTTATCATACCTTGAATACCAAAAGAATGTCTATTGTTGAATGATCAAATAGTGACTCAGGTCATTTATACATCAATATCTTTGGCCTTGGTCAATGAATCACATGTATATCTCCCTATGGTTATTGGTAAGTATATTTCAACTTTATGTTTATTGGATAAAAAATTATGAGTCTCTACCAACTATATCACCAATTCCATTAAGGCCCATATGTCATCTACAAACTTTGGGAGCATATTCAAAGCTATCTCACATCAAAAAATCTATAGTATGTGAAGTTTAGGAATTGAATAGACCAATCTCCCCATCAAGAAATCATGATTGATGCTCAATTGATAGCCTAACATTGTAGGGATAAATCTTAAACATCTAAATGAAATAAAGTAAGAAATCATCATTAACCTAATAAAAATGATGTGAACTTTCCTTCAAAGTGAGTTGTGGGGAGAATTCATAGATTTTGTAAGATGTTATATTGCTCACTATATTCAAACTACGAAAACTTCTTCTACAAGAAACAACATACACAAGATATGAAATCATGTAGAGATTTGATGTGATGATGACTTCTGTTAATTTTTTATGTATTGAATCATTTATCAACTAACCCCAATTGATGTATTATTTATTCTTATGTATTATCTAGATATATCTGTACATCCATGTTTTGAAGTCTTTATCAGTAGGGTTACCAATAACTCTTTTCAAAAGTGTGATTATATCATAAACTTCATTGATGAAATCAATTTAGGGCATAATTTTTGGAAATCATGTTGTTGAACTCTTAGGCTTGATGAACCATTATTTTTTAACCCATTTGGAATAAGACCTGATGTTAGCATCTCATAATTGTTGAGTGGAATCTAGAGTGAGATTGATAAAAGACTCATGATCAGGAAACTTGAACATACTATCAATGTGTTTAGGTTAAAGACAAAGTACATATTACCCTTTTAGATTTATGACTTATCTATTTTATTTATCATATAACTTAGTGATGGTTAGTACTAATTTTGGATATTACACCGCTATCATAAAATTTACAAATTAGGCTAGGCCACTATCATGAATGTTCTATCCCCAGTCTATTTCATGTATTGCATTGATTGTCACATGATGATTTCTATCTAAGTTGAATAACCTATATGATCCATGGATTATTATGGTTTTTAGTTGATTAACTAATGTTTAATTAAGATTTATTTTATATGTTAATTATAAGATAATTATATATTGCTTAATTTACATGATTGATTAACTATTAGATCTAGTTCTAATTTTATATTGTATACATTATGATCATGTTTGTTAGTTATACAATAATAATTTATGTAAATAATTATGTTTTAGGCTAACTACCTTCATTGGTGTGAGGTAGATGAAGGACAAATCCATCTCTTAGAATATGACGGAGGGAGAACATCATTGAAAAGGATGTTGTAGATGGAGGCATTGGGGGATGACAGAGAAAAAATGGAAACCTACGCACACACCAAAATAGAATACCATATTTTTTTATTATTTTTATGATTTAGATAGATGTATTATGTTTTGGTTTTACGTTATGTATGTCTGTTATGATCATTTTCTATTCTATGATCATGTTGTTGATTACATAATTTCACTAATCTAGTTGTTACTGCATTAATAACTACTAATTTTATTGATGGGTTGATTGAATGAATATATTCATGTTTTAATGTGACTTATCATAGTTTTGATAATAACTAAATGGATGTATTGTGCATAGCTGAGTGTTTGTATAAATAGTACTATGTTTGGATTCTTTGTTGTAGTAATAGACATATTCTATCACTTAGCTTGATCATTTTATTAAGTGAATGATTATGTTATAAAGTTACTATTATCTTTATAATAGTTACATAACCTATAATAAGACATTAATAAGTTATAATTTATTTGTTAGACATTAGCGAATGATTTCAATTGGCATGATAAAATGAAATTAATGTTATTAACTTATGAGTAGTGCTTAGGAAATAAACAAAATACTATGTAAAGTAATAAAAATAATAGCATTATCTAATGATTATATAGACATCATTGTGTTTGATGAGTCTTACTAAAGTTTGTGGTTATTTTTTTAACCTAGGGCGTTAATTTCTAGTTTGAGGTCGAATGCACAATGTCTGATTTTTGGATGACTTAGTAACATTGTCAATGGTCTTTTAAAGTCAAATATATATTACCTTGTCATATGGTCATTATACTATTGATACTTTTTAGATCATGAAATTACATGGAATTATAATGTTTATGGACTTGTCATTTAGTTGATTTGCATGGGCTATGGAAGGTCTATGTTAGATTTGATAAAGTCAAAAAACATGCATATTTTGAAGGATTATTTAATAATTATTTAAATGGTTATTGGGAATTTTTGAGATGATTAGGGTTTCTAATCTCTCATTGACTTGAGTTAAAAATCATTCTTTGCAAAACCATTATGTGAATTAAAAGAGGATCGCATGAAAAATGGTGGCAGACTATAGCTTAGTTGAGTTCTATTGAGTTATTCTCGCCTTGCATTATTCTAATCATTTTGTCTACCGAGTAAAGGGGATAAATTAGTGGAAAGTAAGGGTATGGAGAAGAATTAAGGAGAGGGGAAGGAGGCATACGAGGACATGGAATATGAGAGTGTATCAGACATAAAGAAAAGAAAGGGTATTTAAGATAAGGAAAGAAGATTGATTAGGATTTCTTGGCATTATAATCATTTCTACAGGTTGGTGATGTACTTTAAATTCCTATGTGTTGTGTTTGATGGATTTTTGGAAAGGAATTATTAAAATTGGATTTACTGGGTTTCATTGTTTTAAAAATTAAATAAATAAATAAATAAATAAAGGGTTGTATGTAGGGCTCTAGGGATGGCTTGACCATCGATGTAACCCTACATCCAACCCATATAACCCTAAGTAGAATGAATAGAGATGTAGGTTTTCATCATGGTTTTATTCAATCTATGAAATCTTTTCCTTAATTTTTGTTTCAATTTGTAAACTCTATGAAATTCATTATATGATTATTTCATTTAAAGGGTATTTAGGATAGGGTATTTGACTTAGTTTTGTTATTGAACCAGTTAAGGATATAAACATTAAGGCTCAAGTGTAGATTGAATTTTGTTATGTGTATGAGGGATTTGACTCTGTATAACCTTAACTAATATTTTGGGTATGGATGTTATGAAGTCTTTTATAACAAATTTTACTGTGAAGATATATATACAGACATATACAAATATATATATTCATAGTAAAATTTGTGTATATGTATATGTATATATTTGGATTTATGGTCGATGATTTACACACACACACACACACACACACACACACACACACACACACACACACACACACACACACACACACACACACACACACACACACACACACACACACACACACACACACACACACACACACACACACACATTTATATATATATATACATATCCTAAAAGTTGAGGATTTTCAAATAGAGTTTGTGTGTATTGGGTTATAACCAATTTATGGTATACATATAGATAAATTATATTTGCATTGGTTTTAAATGGATTTATGAATATAGGTATGGGATATATACTTAGCGTCAATTATAAAAGTCTATAGTATATATAATTTATTATAAATGGATTTAGAGTTAATTCAGGTTAAGCCATAAAAAATAAAGACTTTGAAACAGGTAGAATTATAAACAATGGATTGTGTGTTTGAATTTATGCATAAGTTTATATATAAAATGAGAATACTTATTTGACTAAGTTATGTTATAAGTCTGGGTATTTGACTATTTAATTACTTGTACAAGGAATTTTGTAATTTTGAGATAGAGGAATTAATTAAATATATTCATAAACATAGATGAATTGCTTAGTATCTATACAAAACATTTTGGATAGTGTAATAAATAAGGATGAGTTATTGTTTATCAATTGAACCTTTTTGTGGATTGTGTAAATGATAAGCTGAGATACCTAATCACAAAATTCTTAATGTTTGGACATAAATTATTATGTATATAGTCTTTGATCATTTTATTTAGTAATTCAAAAAATACAATGAATTGATTGATGTTTGGATTTAGAAAATAATAGAATTGGTAAATCATTATTGGTTGTGTTTGAACTGTAAATCACATATATTGTGCATTTTTAGTCAAACAAGTAAATTGTTAATTAATCTGGTATATTTAAGGTGTTGGGATGGCTTTATTGTAACTTGATTATATACTGAGAGTATACAAGATACTCTAAGATCATATACAATGGATGTTTACTTAGAGTATAATGTATACATTATCTTAATTGTGACTGTATAAAAATTTATGTGATAGTTTAAAAATAGTATATATATATATATACACACACACACACACACATGGTATAAAATATATGATTGTTGACAATGTTATAAATCAAAGAATGATTATACCATATATATAGATGTAAGCAACTGTGATATGCTTATAAACATTACTATTATAACAGAGTAAAATGGGTACTTTTTTATATATTTAATGTTTAGATGAAGTATTAAAATAAGTTATTTAATTATTTAAATATAGATCTTATTAAGTTGTTTTATGACTAGATTTTGTTATATATGTGGAATATAAACAAATAAACAAGTTATGATTAATGTTTATTTTATGGATGAAATAACATTTTAAGTTACTTTATGATATTAGGTAACTTGTAGTCTAGATATAATTCTAACCTAGATGGCATATTATTATTAAGGGTTGTTTATGATTCTATTTATTATTCGGTAATAAGCTAGATGATACTAGATTCATTGCATTACATTTGGTGGACTAATTATATGTATTTGATATTTTTATACTTAACATATTTATATATGCTAATAGAAAATATTTTGATTGAACCTATTAGTTTTTATATTATTATATATTTTAACTAAATCTCACATTTATTACACTAAATAAGTAGTGCATGGATTCCACTAACTTAATTAGGGCCATCAATGCAAGATGAGGTGTAATCTGATTGATAGGTGTGTATGAAATTGACTTCTTCTAAAGATCATAACTATTTGAAAATTTTGGCCAAAGTAATGCTTATAGTTAAACATTTTCATTTCATGTATTGATATAGTTTTCATATTTGTGTGATATCATGTTAGAATAGATTTATTTATGGTACACATCATGTATTAGATATCTTACAACACACGGGTTCTAGTTTGTCACTCTGGATTTCCACACCATCATTATCTACCCATCTATGAAGGGAGGGCCATTTTATTATTAGGAGATAGTGTGGGGGATCTATGGTACATGATTGGTGTGGAAAAACACTTAGATGATGCTCTCTCTCCATGAAGGATTACTACACTACATACTATACTTGAGATTATAGATTGATACTTGAGTCATGGAGACTCACGCTCTGTGGAGCTTTGTATCATGCATTATTATTTGAGATATTATTTATTATTGAAACTATAATATTTATTCATTGTAATTCTACATCAGTAGTTGTAAGTGTTGTATCAACCATGGTTAAAATTGTATTATTACTTTAATAAATTAAATACAATCTTTATTATTTATACAATGATGTTCATGATTTCTTATATCTTTTCATGGTGATCATTAGCTAAGTGGATTAGCTATAAACCTTGTGTGGTTAACTAAAATAATGCATTTAGTTAAAGATCACTTAATTATATTTCTCATGGTGAAATCTAAGATGAATATGTATAATTAATTTTTTTTAAAAATTACTCTATTCTGGTAAAACCCAGTGAGTTTGTTACATTGATTCTCCACCAAAAGTCATCTATGTAAATATGACTTAAGTTTGTGTTTGTCACTTTGTCAATATTGGAATCAAGACTCAAAATTAGTACTTCATATCTGTATTCTTCTTATTAATTTAAGTCTTTAGTGCATATAATGTATACATTTAATGAATCCTCTCTAAGAGAAGAACAAAATCCCAGAAGTGATCCTATGGAGAGGCAGTTTGAGAGTTTGTTTGAGTAGATGGTAGAATCTATAGGTGTGCTAAACAAGGGGCATAAATCCACTGTGTGTCTAACAAGAGTAAAAAAATTGAATTGTGTTGAATAGAGTAGTAGAATTTGAGTATTATGTGAACACATGTCGGGTTCCAAACAAGGTCCAAATAGGCTATGAGATCTAAGATATGTTGGAGTAGACTAGTGGATTTTGAGATTAGTTTTAACACAATGTGAAGTCCACTGAAGAACATAAAAATATCAAAAACCCTGATGAGAAAAAGAATAGAAAAGTAAAAATTTACAACTTGACTAAGGTTTTGGACTAATTTTAGAGATTTGGAAAGAAAAAGTAAGGGATTTGAAGCTAGGTAAGTGTAGTGAATGTGGAAAACCTTGACTGGGAATTTTTTTACCAAGTCTCCAATGTGTAATCTTAAAATATGAAAATCTCAACCCTAATCGAGTAAAGGGATTGATTTGGAGGAAAAAATTGCAAGAATAATAAGGTAGGAGTAAATGAGAAAACATAGTAAATAGCGATAAAAAATAGCAAAGTGAGGAAGAAATGAGTTATAATGGAGTTTAGAAGCAACTCTAAAATCTCCACGCATGTGGGGTAATTTTTGATTTTATGATGGGGATGAAAGGATGTCTAAATAGGTGTCAAGATCCATGGGGGTGTCTAGAAGGTTAGTAGATTTTGATGAGTGTTTGGATATGTAGCAGATTTTTATGAGTGTTTAGACATGAAGTAGATTTTTACAAATGTTTAGACATGACTTGGGTTTCAATAATGTATTTGACATGTAGTGAATTTATGATGTGTGTTCAACATAGTCTCAAAATCTATAAAATAAAAGGGACTTAGCTAATTTTTGAATTTCACTGACTTTTGCCAACACTTATAAATTTTCTAAAATTGATACTTTGAATTTGAAAATGTGACATATTGATGACATGTTTTTGACTGTCTAAACTAGATTTTGACTATTTGTAAGCAATTTTTTTGAAAAACTCAAAAATTTAATTTTTTTACACGTGTTCAAATTTGGTTACAATGCTATAAAAGCTAATTAAACCAGGTGGTAAAATATAGTATTAGGACATACTTGGGAACTGGATTTACTTTCAAAGTGATTTTTTTTGCTTGTGTGATTTTTTTCCATAAAATATGGAAACACATTTAACCTAGTTCTCAAAAGTAGGGTTAATTATAGCTCTAATTTTTTCTTAGGACTTGGTTTTCTTTGTTATATTGTTATCATTTATAATTTTCAACTCAAATGGATAATAATTAGTGTTAGGTTGTATTAATTGGTACACACCTTTTGTGTAGCAACATTTTAATCTTAAATGCTTCTATTTGAACTATTTAGAGTTTAAGTGATTCTTAATATCACTAGAGGCTTCATTACAAAGGTTCAATCCATTTTAGTAACACATACTTCTTACATAAAGGTGAATACCTTTAGCCTCATTATTTTTGAGTTATTATATGTCTTACATTAGAGAAACAACCACCATAGCAATATAAACATTCTATATATTATATTTAATAAATTCAAACTATTATATATAATTTATTATTGTTATTATATATTTTAATGGATTTCATTTGTCAAATCATAGATAATAATTCTAAACTTATTTGAAAGTGATTCAATTCCAAAAGATTATCATATTTTAGGCATTTATTCATAAATTAGAGTAACCTTTGTGTTTCAAAGGAACAAACATGGATACAACATAATTTGAGATAAAACAAATAATTGTAAATTACATAAGTAATTTTATTATAAACTCTCTAGGTCAATATAATTGCAAAAACGATTGATTCCATTTAAAATGAGTATATAAGTACAACCTAGTTGTCTAAAAACTAAAAATATCTATTTTACAAAAACTACTTTTTTTAATTACCAATTACTAGAAATATTACCTTCTAGTAGTGTTAAATTCTTTAGATACTATCTCTTAACTATTCATCATGAACTATATATGCACTATATAAAAATATAAATATTCTGGATGATTAGAATAAGAATTAAGGCTAAAAAAACACCTTTGTTTATCTTGATCACAAATTAACCACAACACTTATTTTATTTCTCTCATCCTCTTGATATTATAGTTTTTAATTTGTACTCATGTACCCATCTATATGCACTGCTAACACTGGGTATTTGCTTTCCATTATTGAGTTACCTTTAATATAATATTTGCACACAAAGAATGAAAGCTAGACCAAGTGGTTACATAAGAAATACTTATGTACATTTTCCTTGGGATATATGGGTATATCACTTAATGTTATAATTTTAATTACAAAAAAAGGAAGAAAAAATAATAAATATTTTCATATTAGATTGATTGATTTAGTAAAATTATTAAAGTGATGAAAAAACCAATAAAATACACAGACCGATATATATTATTTCAACCCCATGCTTTATATGGTACAAACATTTTATATAAGGAATAAAAGGGGTAGAATAATAATTAAAAACAATATTCTTAGTCAACCCTAATTTGGATTAATAGGTAAGATTAATCTAATTAAGATATGATTTTAAAATGAAATTTAAATCAATAAATAAGACATTCAAATATATATATGAAAGTAAAATATCGAGATTGATTATTTTGATTTAAAAATGGAGTATGATAGATATACAAAGTAATAAATAGATCGTGATACTTTGTAGGCTATATTCTATAAGTGAAATTAGAGATAAACAAGTTATGGTTCGTTTGGTTCCATAACTAGTTTGCTATCTACACTAGGTTTGTTTTGTAGGATCATGTCAATATCGCCATTCATTACTGACCTTATGGTTAGTACTGACCTACTTTAAATTAGGGTACAATTAGTTTATGGTCACATGTGATTGTCTTTTCGTACTTTGTGTTTGCAATATCGAACCCTGATGATGTGTGTAACTCTAGAAATCAATCTCCTTTTCATTAAAACCTTAGGTGTGTGTGAGAGGGATAGAAACCTAAAAAATATGGGAAGTGTAATGGGATAATCTGACCCAAATCACCCCCTCTAAATGATTGAATGTTGCCTACGTATAAAATACTTCAAGGAGGGAAATCAAGCTACACATAGTTCTCCCACCTAGTGTGATTGTGCAATTATGATCCTTTGCTATATGTATAAAACTAATGATGTGGATTTGGTATTTGAATTTTCATGATTTTAATTGGATTTTGAGTGATTTATAATTATCTTATAACTACTTCTAGTGATAGGTTTGAAAATTGGGAAGAATATGACATGTTTGTTTAGTGTGCAATAGTGTATAAATGTATATAAGATAAGTGCCAAGTATATTTTGAATAAGACTTTTATTGATTATATATGGATACAATTGAATAATTTATCATGTGATCAACATGATACATTGATGGGATGACCCTAAGGAGCAATTTGATTTTATAATATAGTCATGTGAAATTGATCTATGTATAGGACTGAACTGAGAGAATGGAGATGTCTGTGGAGGATATTTAGCATGTTTTAAAATATAAAATAAGGTTCCTATAGGTGTGTAACAACAAAAAAAATGGTTGAATCATAATATAACATGCAAGTGTGAGGGAATGATGAATTGGGACCTTGTTTGAGTGCTCAAGCTATGCATGGTAAATGTGTGTGAAGCTTGTCATTATCAAGTACCAAATACCATATTTTAGTATCTATGAATTCCAACATTTATTTTGGTAATGAAATTGCTAGAGTAAAAGGATAAAGTATACCTGAGTGTGTACGCCACACTTTATATTTGGTATGATGGCTCTAAGTGTATAACTTTGATCCATGCAAACCTGTAATGAAATTGCAGTAGTCCATGCTCATATGTGAAATCTAAAATCTAAAATTATAAATTAAAAAAATTTAAGATTAAGGAAGGAGTACACCTATATGTGGACAAACCATGTTTCCCTATAACTTGTTGGAGATGATGCTTTCTTATCGAAGCATTAGAGAACTATTCTTCCTTGTTGAATCACATGGAGAGTTGGGTGATCATACCCCAAACTAGTGTAACTATGAAAGATCATGGGTTGGGAAGGCAACATGCCCCAAACCTCATGAAAATGGGAAAAAATACACAATATACTAACCCAAATAACTATGCAGGAAAAAGAGAAAACCATCAGGCTTTGTTCACTCAAATAAATAAACTATGCAAGTAAATGAGAGAACCATCATGGGAGGCTCGATAAAAAAAGTGAATCAAACATTGTAAATGGATTATAAATTTAATTATAATGTTTCACTTAAGTTTGATCCATGTAAACAAAAAAATACACAATTGAAATGGAATGAGTAATGTTCATACCCCCATCATGAACACAAGTTTTTATTGTGTAGTTTTTCTCAATGTATAATAGAATGCATGATCACAAGAAAATGGGCCATGTCCATTCTCCCATCATGACCAAATATATGATAAGTGTGAAGTTGAATGACAAACCTTTTCCATTCAACCATACTATGCTATTGTGTATGTGCATGACCCATTATCATGCCCCTTGAATTTGAACCAACTGATATAGAATGATATGCATCTATATGTTAAATTTGAAAACCTATATTTCAAAAA
Organism: Torreya grandis; assembly: GCA_037957365.1. NCBI lineage: Eukaryota > Viridiplantae > Streptophyta > Pinopsida > Cupressales > Taxaceae > Torreya > Torreya grandis. The sequence continues at coordinate 957,768 of JARHVA010001648.1, read as the reverse complement.
TATATGTATGTGAAAAAATAATCATGTTCCTGTAGACTATTGTGCATATACCCATGTATATGTACTCAAGTGTGTATGAATATGTATTGAAGTGTCTGTAAGGTGAATTAATATGCATGGCATATGCATATGTGTTCTATATCAATATGCTTATATCTGTCATGTATTTGAACCAATATTATATTTGAAACATTGTGAATCTCTAAAATCTATACTCTTATTTGATTTTATGCTCATGGAACCTTATGTATCAATGATAATCCCACCATAGTTCCCACTTTTGAGATGAGGGAAGTATCCTGTAAGTCACTCATATCAAAATAAGAGTTAATTGTATCTATCATGTAATATAATTTGATCATAATGTGGAGAATATGTTATAGTATTAATGTATATTTCAAGCAAGGCATGCATGTAACATATGAAATTCAAATCATGTAAGTGCCATGTCTAGATATATCTATCAATGAAACATGTAATAAAAATGTAGCTGAATAAGAATACACAACAATAGGGTATGATATAGATCATCATGGCACACCTCACTATTAGCAAGATCAACAACATAAGTGTTAGTGTCACACATATATCCAAGGTCTACTTACAAGGACCTAAAAAAAATAAGGCCAAAGGCCATACAAAGGAGGACATAAAAATGTCATAATCAAGGTTGTCACATCAATTAATGCCAAGGGCCACACACTATAGTCGAACACAAATTAGTTTATGATGTAAAAGAGTAGAAACATAAATGGATCATGAAACAAGGAACTAGTCTACACCATCCATATATATTAATACCACATTGCTATATAATGGCATATCATGTATCACTATGTAAGAAGGGAGTAACTAGAAAGACATGTAGAAGCAATATAAGAAGATCAACATGGTACAAATGTCATAAAAATATGTAACTTGTAATAATAAATTCAGTAAAACAAGATTCCCAAAGTATTGGCATGACCATTGGGTAGAGGGAATACATAAACATGTATATCCATGTATAACTTGTATGTACTCATAACACTAATATATTATGAAATGCATGTGTTTATAAAAAGAACATGCCATCTACTAAACATGTGATAAATAACATATGCACATAGTGTAATCTATAAATCATGTCTTAGGTCATATTTTTTGTTTTTTTAATATTTTGGTATTTTATGATTATTTGATTTTTTTATATTTGAATACCAATAGGAAAGCCCAAGTAGCAATCATTTTAAAATATAAGAATTGGAGGGATTCATAAAATTTGCAACATGTGTCAAGGCACAATGTGCACTAGCTGTGATAACAAGGCTAATGTAGATTAATTTAAAGCAAATAATATGGCCCCATTGTATATGTGAATTAAAAAAATTTAGCTCAAGAGCATATGTGGAGATAAGAATAATCATGTATCTGGTGGGGAAGAGTCAATATATGCTCATGTAATATGTATAAAGGGATGTATATGATCATGTAAGTGTAATGGAAAGCCAAAAATGATGTGCACTAGAATAAATGTAGGATAAGTGTCATAGATGTCTAAATCAAGAAATATATCAAGGGGAAATAACCAAATGAAAATAAAGCCAAGGGATTGGATAGTGGTCAATGGAGACATATATCAATACTTGTATGACAATATAAAAAAATATAATAGATGGATAGTCTAAGAGGCTATGTGCACCACTATGTTTTACCATAATTTGGACTAATGGGTGAAATTAATATAATCAAGATAGAACTTTTAAATGAAATTCAAATCAATAGATATGACCTTTAAGACTAAAATTGAATGTAAAAGATTGAGATTGTTTATTTTGATATGACAAGGGAGTATGATAAATATAGAAAGTTATAAAGAGATCATGATACTTAGATTTTATGGGTGATTGTTTGATTGTAACTATATTTTATAATAAAAAATCAGAGATATGAAGGCCTATGATTCGTTTGGTTATAGAATTGGTTTGTTGTTTGTGTTTTGTCAGTTCTATAATATTAGGTCAATATCACCAATTAATTTTTCCCTGATGGATGGTACTTTAGGGTATAGTGACTATACAGTCACCTAAAACTATCTTTTATTTATCTTAGTTTATGATCTTAAACCCTAATGTTGCTTGTAATTCTATAAATAAATATCTTTTGCCTTAAAAACCTAAGTGTGCTTGTGATAGCTAGATACCTAAAAAGTTGGTGGAAGTGTAATGGGATGAGCTAAACTCAATCACCCTTGGCTGATGATTGACCACTGCCTACATATCCAATACTCCAAGGAGAGAAATCAATCCACAAGTAGTTCTCCCATCTAGTGTGATTGAGAAATTGTGTTCATTCACTATATATATGTATATAATGATGTGGTTTTGGTGCTTTACAATTATTTATTTGACTTGGATTTTGAGTGATTTAGACATGGATTGTGACTAATCCTAGTGATAGGCTTGAAATTTTGGAATAACAAAGAATATTTTCTTAATGTGCAATAGTGTATATATGTATATCAGATAAGTGCCAAGTCCCTTTTGAATGTGATCTTGAATTGATTATATATGGATATAATTAAATAATTTATCATTACACCAACATGATAGGATGATGGGCTAACCCCACCATTGCCAAAATTGGATGGGTACCGACCAGAGTATGTTAGTTTTGATTGGAGATACTCACTGTATCTAGGATTCAAATGAGAGTCTAGATATGTTTATGCAAGATATTTATCATGGTTGAAATATATATTGATGTTAATGTAGGTGTGTAACAATATAATGGAAGGGTTTAATCATAAGATAACATGAAAGTGTGATATAATGACAAATTAATAACTTATTTGAGTGCTTAATCATGCAATATAAATGTGTGTCAAGCTTGTAATTATCAAATATCAAAGACTAAATTTTAATATCTACAATTCCTATTCATACCGGCATAATATCTTCATGAAACTCTAAAAAACTATTCACTTGAAAACACCATTTAAGTTCAAGTTTAATGTGGTTTGATAGTAGTATATCCCATTATACTTAATATTAAATATCAAAATATTTTCTTATATATTTATCATAAAGACAATATGATTTATCATATAAGAACATAGGGAAGCGTTTTAACTTATGTTAGATTTAGTTATCTAAATAAGTTAAAATATTTTAAATATTCAAATTGTATAATATATGTCTAAATTATACATATCTATATGTAACAGGAAGATTGATTTATTATTTTCACTTTAATTTATAAAAATTAGAAAAGAGATAGGGTACCTACATTGTTTCTATTTTTTCTAGTCTATGTTTGTGTATAGTCATAAAATTGCATTGAAATGAATTTGTGGTCTCTCAAATTAAGATAATGACTGTTAAAATCTACCTAGATAGATTCAAGAATGCTCATATGCTTGTGGTTACTGAATATGTCTATTTTTTAAAAAAATACCCTTTGTGTTTTTTTTATTTGTGCCACCACAGAGCATGACACCTGCTTATAAAGATGCTTCTTATGAAATTTTAGATGTTTGGTCATGTGCAAAGATTATATTGTTTATTCTTTCAGCTTTAAACCCTAGATCCACTATTGACACTTGGCTTAGCATGTAAAAAATGGGTTATAAATATAGGATGGGCACCCTCAACCAACCCCACTATATAGTTAATCATTTCATGTGTTTAAATACTTTTAATATGTCTTAAACTACATGTAGTTCTCCCACATATGTGGACATGTTCTCAATAATGATCCACTAGTATGTATGAAACATTTTTGGATTTAAAAAATTAACAATATGCAACTTTGACCTTACCTTGGTTGTTTAGACTTGGCTTAATGACTATTATTTTGAGGGTTTTTTAATTTGGATGCTTTAGGGTAGTGCTTCAAGGATGTGGAGGTGTATTTCTGAATTGCAAGCGATTTTCCAAGTGGGCTTTGAATAGGATTAGCCTTAGACTTGGCATGTTTATATATAATAATTTTGGGTAATTTCTATTCATAAGTGATATGTGAAACATGTGGATGGACACAAGGGAAGAGTTTTAATTTAAGAAATATTCATTTGGATAACTAGGGACACCTTTGGCTAAGGTTGAGTTATTTAGGATAAATATGTTGAACATTGTCATTGATTGTTGAGTTTTAGCATTAATGTCAAAGGTTCTTGTGAAGGTGCATGGTCAAGTAAGATTTGAGGTATGTGTATGATGAGTTCTTGTGACAACATAGTGAGTTTTATTTTTATAAGAGAGAGTGTAATCATGGTGAATGAGGTTGACAAGTACGTTAGTTCATTTGGTAGTGATTAGGTGCATGAAAGAGTTATCATGAGTGCAGTCATTCATGAAAGAAAGAGTGTTTTCAAGAGAAAAAAATGTGTGGTCATGAGAGGAACAAGTGTTGTTGGTAGTGTAAAATATGACAAGGTGATCAAGTACATATTGACAGTATGTGATGTGACCAGGTCATTCTTTAAAGAGAATTTAAAGACAACTAATGTCTTAGATCATTGGTACAAGTCAAGCATGGAAGGTACAATGCATAGAAAGCATAGTCATGTCATGAAGAGGCATGCACATGGTGAGCATGAATATGTATGTGCAAAGGTATGAAATTATTTAAGGAACATGTAAGGCATGTGAGCAAGGTGGAGAGGCATCAAAGAGAGTTTCAAGGTGAGCTTACAAGGGTAAGAACTTCAATCCAAGTCTATAACTAAACTAGTTTTAGACCTTGCCTAGCCTAATGAGATATCTTATCTTTTATCAAGGCATGTGAAGGATGTATGGTAGTTTTTGAGCATGAAATAATTTTGATCATAAATATATTATTGTGGTGGTTTGAGAGTACTATCTGAAGAGTGTTCTTATTTGATATCATTATTGTTGTCATTGATTATCTTTGTTATCCCAGAGGTGCTCTTGTGAAGATTTATGTCGAAGGTGATTATTAAGGTTGATGTCATGTGACTATCATTATTTTTGTCACTGATGTCTCAATGGTGTTTTAGTGAGTGTTATGTTGTAACAAGATAAAGTGTTGAAGGTCAGTTGGCATGGTCACAAGGTCATATGTATTCATGAAGTCATTAAAGAGTGTAGTTGAGAGAGAATATTGATCAGTGTTGTAGTGATTTTGAGAGTGTAATATATGATTGGTATATGTTCTTATGTTTGCATGAGTGATGTCAAGGTCAACATGGAAGGTCCTTGTTGTCAAAGTTGTCAAGTACTTGAGCCTAGTAGTGTCTTGATAAGGTATGTGCATTATATGCATAGTCTTATACATGAAGAGGCATAGTGGCATGGTGAGATGGATGTTCTTAGACTTTTAAAGGTTATATAATATTGATATCAAGTGTCTTTGAGGATAAGGTGTCTTGTGAAGCTTAGTTATGTAATGAAGAGACCTTGTGTGAAGGCATAAGCTTGGTTTCATGGTGAAATAAGGTTGTATAAGGATGTTTGACATTATTTGAGCATGTGATATGTTGTGTGAGTAAATTATTGAGAGCTTGAAAATAGGTTTGAGGGTTAGTTCAAGGCCTAATGAGGTGTGAAGACTTAGGTGTAGAAAGTAAGGTGGTGAGAGCGTGGCCTAATGAGGAATGAGGTTCAGTTTCCAAGGAAAGTATGCACATGTGATATTTTTTAGATGTATTATAGGTTTTCATAGTTGTATTCATGATGTTTCAAGTCAAAATTTGAAGGTTAAGGCAAGAAAAAATGTTTTGAGGTCTCTCAAGTGCATAGAATGAAGGATGCTCAACCTAAGAAGGATATTTTTATGTTCATAAACTATTCAAACCTTTACATGGTAGCATATTTTTCTCATGGTAGATGAGTAAGGGTCATATATAAAAATTCTAGGCATTAGTTTTTGGATTGAGGGGCTATGCTTTATGAATAATCGTTAACAGTGGAAGTATGTTTAAACCCTCTTAAAACCCTAATAGTGACCCAATGTTGAAGATATGATTCAAAAGTGATCAGGATGGTTTGTATTGATCATTTAAGTGTTTTTATCTTGTATTTAACTTTCCCAATTACCTCTAAGTGGTGGTGGTTAGAGAAAGGAGAGAGAAAATGTGAAGATATAGGCTTATTTCTGAAGAAGTTATTATAACTGTAAAAATTTGTATTAGAAAAAGTTTGAAAATTGATGAAGGTTAAATATTGAGGCTCTTATTTGATGTAATTAGTGGTTTATGGATTTTTTATATTTATTAATTGTTCCAAGTTGACCAGTCACTAATAGGCCTAATAAAAAAGAACAGTACAAAACCCAAGTAGTTTGCGAAGTTGTTTTTTGGTATGATTTCATGAAAAAATGATGCATTAGAGTGAATGGTGTTTTTTTTTTTGGAATTTTATTCCATATCCATAATTTTTATAAGGTTTTATAATAATTTAAAGTGGTTGAAATGTTGAAGCCAAAATGGCTTGTTTGGTTCTGGCTTGACTCTATGTAGTGAGGTCAAAAGATTGGTCTACAAGACCAATATTTGAAATTAGAACTTGTGATTTTTATATTTGAGAGTGGTATATATATGTAAAAGGATATTTTTAAAGTGTCATTGGTCATGGGAAGTGTTCTTTCATGTGTTTAAGGTCAAGTTGTTCAGGACTAGTTTTTGGAGTGTTCTAGTAGTTATGAGTGGGCTATTTGTAGAGAAGTGTTTTAGTCATTTTGCCTTGAGTTGTGAAGTATAAATAACATGGTGATTTTGTTAAGGTAGTTTAATTTTTGTTCATGTGATTTATTTTCATGGTTGTATGACTAAATTATGTACATGCTTCATTTTTTTTGGTAGACTTTTTGTAGGTTCATAGGCCTAATTGTGAACAATGCTACAAGGAGTATTCATGAAGGGGCTAGTGATAAAAAGTGTTATGGATATTATAATATGTTTATTTGGGTTTATTTGATGAATTTATGAAAGGATATTGTTCCTTAATGAAGGTAAATTGTTTCAATAAGAACATAAGGTAATGTGTTGCTAAGAAGGCCTATTAGGTCTCCATAAGGCCTAAAGAAGGATAAGGGCTAATGAAGGTGTGGACAACTATTTTCAAGATTGATTCTTATTTTTAACATGTATTGATATTTTTTTTAATGGTGATATAAATTATGAAATGTTTTTGGTCGAACAAAAGGTGTGTTAATATGAGCCTAGTATAAGAATAAGGCCTTTTAGGCCTAATTGGCTAGTTAGAGAAGTAGAGAGTACAAGTGAATAAAATAACACATTGGTAAGTAGAAGGTCTTGTAGACCACATGAAGAGTGTATATAAATTGTGATGAAGATTTGACATAGGTTATATGTATTAAAATCAAGGTCATATGACTTATTCAAGTCAAGAAGAGGGCTAGTTGAGTGAAGAAGCCTAGAATATAGTTTGAGAGGGGTAAAAGAGAGATAAGAGATCAATAAGGTGATTATCATTTGTTATATGATAAGAAAGGTGTTATAAATGTGATCAAAGGTTTCATATGGTTGAGTTGATACCAATTCATCTAAGGGGTTAGTTCATCTTTGTAAGTTGGTGCTTAGCTAGTTAGGGTTGGTGCTCCATGTAGAGTTGGTGCTTCACTTAATTATGATATTTTAACTTATAGGATTCTAATCCATTTTTAGGGATTAGTGGGTTTTCTTCCCCTTGAGGGTTTCCCATATATATGATGTGTTGTCTTGTGTAATCTTATTTCATGTTTGTATGGTTGATTGCTTATGCATTTTTTGATCTATATGTTGATGTGATGGTTTATGTATGCTAAGGATGAATTGAATTTTTTTAAGAGACTAATTCAACCCCCTCTCTCAGTCATTATGTTTCCAAATTTTTTTACTAGATCAAGGTCCTTTTAAGTAGGCCTAACAACTTGAAGGTGATCCTAGAAGCATAGGTATGGCTAGTTGTCATGTTAAAGGAGAAGATTCTATGCAACTCAAACTACATTACATATTTAAAATAAAGACATGAATTTTATAGATAGTGGTTGATCAAACCATATAATAATAAAAAAAGAAGGTATTGGTTTTCATAAGTATATTCAATCTTGTGAGAACATGGAGATCTAGGAATCTCCTGAGTTTATGGTGTTTTAGATCCCTATGGAAAGGGGTGATTCCATTAGGCTTCATGGAGACACTCATCAGTCAGTAGAAGATGGGACTAAGGGGGAGCTAATCAAGTAGGTGAGAAATGATAATAAGTTTGTGAGGTTGTGAAAAGCATGTAGGAAGTTTGAAGAATGTTGACAGGGCTATAAGTATGATGGAAGCTTGTTTTTGTAGCTATAGTAAGAAGATAAATATGGATCTTATCCATTCTTATGTTTATAGCATCTAAGGTGCCATGGTATGAAATGAAAATTCTGAGCATAGGATTTTTTCTATATATATATATGGGATATGGATTGATTTTCAAGACCAATATGGTTATGAAGACAAGTTGATAAGTTGTTGATAGAAATGGAAGTTTAATTAGTGGCATGGTGAGAGTTCTAAGGTTAACATCAGGCTTCTGAGGTTAAAAAGTAATCTTTTGGTATATGAGAGATAAGTTTTGGTATCTATTTATGATTAATAGCTGAGCTTGATCAATGTAAAGGTTTGGTATTGGTATCAAGGTGCTTGAATCAAGTTAAGATTGGTTTGTGAGTCTTAATGGGCTTAAGTTGTGAAAAAAAAGGGGGATTCTCAAATTCTTCAGTTGGTGCCAAGAGTGTTGGTTTCAGTCATGTCAAGGACAAGGTGAGTGTTCTTATGTTTCAGAGTTATTTGTAATATTGAGCATGAACATAGGGGAATCATGGTTATGATGTGTGTTCCTTATTTGTTGAAGATGTTACATTAATTGGTATATGCTTGGTCTAAGGGGGAGCTTGATAGCTCTAAGGTTTGATGTTTCTAAGAGAGACTGCCATAGTTTTTGAAGATTATATGCCATCTAGTATCTTTGAGAGGTAGTATCAGATTAGGGGGAGAAAGTGTGATTCCAATAGTTTTAGGTAATCCTTTGTCATTAATGTCAAAGGGGGAGAAAGATCAAGAAGGGTGAGAAAAGGCAAAAGCTGGATCTGGGAGATGGTTTCCATCAAGAGTGGTCACCATAATTTTTTGAGTGTGTTTGCCATCAATGACAAAGGGGGAGATTATTGAGCATTGTCATTGATTTTTGACTTTTGGCATTGATGTTGTCATTGATATCAAAGGTTTTTATGAAGGTGCATGGTCAAATAAGACTTGAGGTATGTGTATGGTGAGTTCTTATGCCAATATAGTGAGTGTTGTTTCTATGAGAGAGAGTGTATTCATGGTGAATGAGGTTGATGAAAAGTAGGTCAGTTCAGTTGGCAGTGATTGGGTACATGAAAGAGTTGTCATGAGTGAGGTCATTCATGAAATAGAGAGTGTTTCCATGAGAAATAAGTGTGTTCATGAGAGAAAAGAGTGTTGTTGGTAGTGTAAAATGTGACAAGGTGATCAAGTACATATTGATAGTATGTGATGCGACCAGGTCATTCTTGAAAGAGAATTTGAAGATAAATAATGTCTCAAATCATCGATACAGGTCAAGCATAGAAGTTATAGTGCATAACAAGCATATTCATGTCATTAAGAGGCATGTGCATGATGAGCATGAATATTATGTGTAGAGGTATGACATTGTTTGAGGAGTATGTAAGGCATGTGAACAAGGTGTAAAGGCATCAAGGAGAGTTTCAAGGTGAGCCTACAAGGGTAAGACCTTCAGTCCAAGTCTACAACTAGACTAGTCCTAGAACCTGCCTGGCCTAATGAGATATCATTATCTATTATAAATTCATGTGAAGGATGTATGGCAATGTTTGAGCATGAGAGAATGTTGATCATAAGGAGATTTTTTTGGTGGTGTGAGATTGATGTCTGAAGAGTGTTCTTATTTGATATCATTTTTTTCATTAATGTCTCAGTAGTACTCTAGTGAGTGTTGTGTTGTAATAAGCTAAAGTGTTGAAGGTCAGTTGGCATGGTCATGAGGTCATTAAAGAGTGTAGCTATGAGAGAAATAATGATCATTGTTGCAATGATTCTGAGAGTATAAGATATGATTGGTATATGTTTTTATGTCTGCATGAGTGATGTGAAGGTCAACATGGAAGGTCTTTATTGTCAAAGTTTTCAAGTGCTTGAGCCTAGTAATGTCTTAAGAAGGTATGTACATAGGATGCCTAGTATTGTAAATGAAGAGGCATGGTAGCATGGTGAGATGGATGTTCTTAGGATTTTAAAGGTTATATAAGATTGATACCAAGTGTCTTTGAGGACAAGGTGTCTTGCGAATCTTAGTTATGGCCTGAAGAGACCTTGTGTGAAGGCATAAGCTTGGTTTCATGGTGAGATAAGGTTGTATAAGGATGTTTGACATTATCTAAGCATGTGAGATGTTGTGTGAGCATGTGAGTGAGGTATTGAGAGATTGAAAAGAGGTTTGAAGGTTAGTTCAAGGACTAATTATGTGTGAAGACTTAGGTGTAGAAAGCAAGGTGGTGAGAGCATGGCCTAATGAGGCATGAGGTTTAGTTTCTAAGGTAATTATGTACATTTGAGATTTTTCATATGCATGATAGGTTATAATAGGTGTATTCATGAAGTTTTAAGTCAAATTTTGAAGGTTAAGGCAAGAAAAAGTGCTTTTAGGTCTATCAAGAACATAAAATGAGGGATGCTCAACTCGAGAAGGATTTTCTTGTGATCATCAGCTTGTCAAAAATTTACATGGGAACCTAAGTTATTCATTGTAGATGAGGAAGGGTACTAGATCAAAATTCTTAGCATTAGTTTTTAGATTGAGGGGCTATGGTTTATGAACAATTATTAATGGTGGAAGTGTGTTTAAACCCTCTTAGAACTATAATAGTGACCCAATATTGAAGATATGATTCAAAAGTGATAAAATGGTTTGGATTTATTAGGTAAGTGTTTTTATCTTGTAGTTAACTCTCATATTTACCTCTATGTGGTGGTGGTTAGAGAGAGGAGAGAGGAAATTTGAAGATACATGCTTATTTCTGAAGAAGTTGTTGTAACTATAAAAAGTTGTATTAGACAAAGTTTGAAAATTGATGAAGGTTGAAGCTTGAGAGTCATATTTGATGTAATTTGTTGTTTATATATTGGTTCTATTTCTTAATTTTAAATTTGTGATCCAATTTGACCAGTCACTAATAGGCTTAATGAAGAAGAATAATACAAAACCCAAGCAGTTTGAAAAGCTAGTTTTTGGTATGATTTCATGAAATAATGATGCATTGGAGTGCATGGCATTGTTTTTTTATTTTTATTTTCTATCCATGATTTTTATAATGTTTTATAGTTAGTTAAATTGGTTGAAATGTTTAAGCTAAAATGGCTTGTTTGGTTTTGATTTGACTATGTGTAGTGAGGTCAAAAGATTGGTCTACAAGACCAATATTTGACATTATAACTTGTGATTTTTGTATTTTATATTGGTATATAGATGTAAAAGTATATTTTTAAAGTTTTATTGGTAATGGTAAGTGTTCTTTCAGTTTTTGAAGATCAAGTTGATCATGACTAGTTTTTGGAGTGTTCTGGCAGTTCTAAGTGGGCTATTTGTAGAGAAGTGTTTTAGTCCTTTTGCCCTAGGTTTTGAATTATAAATCACATGGTTATGTTTTAAAGGTCATTTAATTTCTGTTAATATGATTTGTTTTGATGTTTTTTTGACTAAATTGTGTACATGCTTCAATTTTGTTTGGCAGACTTTACGTAAGTTCACAGGCTAATTGTGAATAGTGCTACAAGGAGTATTCATGAAGGGGTTGGTGCTAAAAAGTGTTATAGAAATTATGATATGTTTATTATGGTATATTTTATAAATTTATGAAAGTATGTTTTTCATAAATGAAGGTAAATGTTTTCATGAAGAAAATAAGGTAATGTGTTGCTAAGAAGGCATATTTGGTCTCCATAAGGCCTAAAGAAGGATAAGGGATAATGAAGGTGTGGTTGACTATTTTAAAGATTGATTATTATTTTTAACATGTAATAATATGTTTTTAAGGGTGATAAAATTTATTAAAGGTTTGTTTCTGACCAAGAGGTGTGTTAGTATGATCCTAGTATAAGAATAAGGCCTTTTAGACCTAATTGGCTAGTTAGAGAATTAGAGAGTGCAAGTGAATGAAATAACATATTGGTAAGTATAATGAGGTATTTTATAAAATATAAAGAGTGTATAAAAACTATGATGAATATTTGATATAGGTTATATGTATGAAAATCAAGCTCATATGACCTAATCAAGTCAAGAAGAGGGATAGTTGAACAAATAATCTTATAAGATAGTTTGAGAGGGGTAAAAGAGAGAGAAGAGATAAAGAAGGTGATCATAATTTGGTGTATGATAAATATGGTGTTTTTAAGGTAATAATTTTTTTTAGGTATCTGATTTGGTGATAAGTCATCTAGGGGGTTCGGGCCCCCTTACAATTTAGTGCTTGCTAAAGCCTAGCTGGGTTGGTGCTTAGTTAGTCGGGGTTGGTACTCCATGTGGAGTTCGTGCTTCACTAAATTGTGATATTTTGACTTATAAGACTATATTAAATTTTTAGGAATCAATGGGTTTTATTTCCTTTTAGGTTTTCCCACATATATGATGTGGTGTCTTGTGTGATCTTATTTCATGCTTGTATGGTTGATTCTTTATGCATAGCTTGATCTATATGTTGATCTGATGGTTCATGTATGCTAAGGAAGAATTGAAATAAAGTTTTTAAGAGACTAATTCACTCTCATTATTATTCAATTTGAAACAAAATAAGATAATGGTCTAAAGAATGATAATAGTCTACATAGGAAAATAACTAGCTAGACACAAAATAGGGATATCCTCTATATATGATGATAAATTGGGAAGTTAAATCCCAAAGATAGATGAATGGATAGGAGATAATGTGAAAAATATTAAATTTTTATGAAAAATTCGTGTATGTAAATTACTATTCAAAACTTACATTTTCAAGTCTCTAATACCAAATTTATGTGTCTAAAAATTCCCCTTTTTAGTCCAATATTGAAAATGCTAGATTAAAAGGATAAAGTGATAAATTTAGTACCTAGGTATAACCACATTTGGTGTCTCCATGTATGTATTGATTATATATCTTTTAAAATGAAAAATATGTAATCAAAGACATAGAAATCAATTCCCACTAATGACATAAAATTGGAACCAATCTAGATCATTGAAATATTTGAAATTGAAAAAGGAACAAATACACCTGTGAGTATGTGAACCAAGATACCCTCATGAAGTCATTGGAGAATGGGTTGATTATTCCCTAAGGAGATTAAACTTATTATAACCATGGGTTGGGATTCATATTCCCCAACCCTCATTCGAGACTGAGAAGTTCCAAATGCATCACTCACAATATGATCATAATTATTTTCGTGTAACATGAACTAGGTTCACATGTCAAGGGCTTGGATCCCCATATTAGGCTCAAATATAAATCTGAAAACTCTAAAGAAAATACTATAAATATATTTTAGATTCAAATTGATACCTTTTTTTCCATGATAAAAATAAATAAAAAGTGCATGTAGGAACAATGTTCATGCCCTAATCTAATCTATCTATACCAAATATGTGATATAAAATTCCATAAATCTGTATGTCACTCTATTGAATCTAATAATTTGATCCAATATGATAATATAACCCTAATTTTTTTTAATTATACTCAATTTTATCCATCTAATGTATCATCATGTGACACAATTTATCACCTATTCATATATAATGCCCCATATATCCATTGCATAAGTGCTAGTTTGTCTATTTGCTCCAATTTAAACAATAATTTGTTTTAGTCATAATTTGTCCAAGTTTGTGGCACATGACTCATATAATCTATCAAAAATATTATTTTTTTATTTGTGAAGGTGAAAATATATATTACAAGACTAATATATGTACCCATTTTGAGGTGAGGGACGTAGCTTATGAATCACTCATCTCAAAAGAAAAGAGTTATACATGTTATATAGAAATGATGTAAGCATACAAGGAATGTGTGCTATTATGATTAAATTATGTAATTATATAAATATTAGATTTTTCATCGACATGAAACATGTATCTCAATACATACTATAAGTGTCATGTCAAAAGAAATATATCAAATAGGCATGTAGAAGTAGTCATCATAGTAGTCATCATAGATAGAAGCAATCAATAGTAAGACACACAAAAGATGCATGGTATGAATTATGAAATCACACACAAGTAAAATAATACATGATATGAATCATGACACCAAAAGCTAAGAAATCAATCATATATTTATATGCATAAAATGTCATGATCATGATGTCATAAACACTCAAGACATGACATGACCCTGACCCGACTCTACCCAAACATAGACATCATGGTCATGAGATGGAATATATATACTCAACACAATTAACATATGATGTGACAACACATAACCAATACACTCATATAAACACAATATAATAGCCAATATCACACTTGATTATTCATAAAAGTAATAATCATTGATAATCACTCATGGAGCACATAATGTAACATACAATGGTTATTCAGTGTCATGCATAATAATTAACACATAATGTGATACAAAATAAAGGATCCACATGCATAGAATACTCAAAATTAGTCTACACAATTAGTCCATGTCACCATTGCACATAGTAAAGTATAATATCCATAGAATATAACACTCTAGAGATTATGTGCAAGGAAAAGTCATATATAATCAGTCTAAGTAATTTTAGATACTAAAATATGAATTATTTAGTAGCTCAATTTTGTACATTTGAAAAATACCTATCACGATTGTATCTTTTAGTTCTAGATTTGTCTACTACTAAAAAGATCGCATTCATTATCTCTTTATGCCTAATTGCTTATCTCTTAGTCCTACCATTATTATTATAATGACCAGACCTTTTATATTGTGCAAAAATATCTAAACCTAATTATTATCTTTCACTACTAGTTATAGACCTATACTTGTTTTATAGCTTCTTAAACACTTGCATCTTAGATAGACACCTACATTGATGCAAGTATCCACTTTTCATACAAAGTGTCCAGTGTCCAAAAGTCATCTAATTTTAAAAATAAACATATCCTAAAGGTTGGGCTAAGTGATTTAGTTTGAGATATTTTCAAAAGATATTTTTATATATACAAGATCAACCCTCATTCATTCCTCTCCTAGAAAACACCTATAAATCACAAGGAAACATACCAAGAAATAATCAATCAAGCATTCAAATGAGAAAACCTAACCTATTCATCCCTATTTATATAATAATTATAGGATAAATATTTCCATAGGTTTGAATTATTCAGAGAGTAGTTCATAAGCCATATTTTCTAAGTTACAAGCTAGGTCACTACATGTCATTGTTTATCACACATTACATCCTTGTGTACACACAAGCCAACACATAGGGGAGAACTACATAAGTATGAGGCCCTCTTCAAAGTATTGAATATGTAGGTAGCACCCATTGATAGAGGGGTCCTTGGGGTAGCTCAAATCTATGAGTCTACTAACGCATTTTTCCCATAGTCACTCCAAGGATGAAGAGCTAGGGTTTGATCATTTGAAAAAGAGTGACATCCTATGCACATGATTTAAAGGCATAATAAGAAAGGTGTCATAAAACTTAGAAGGCTCTGGTTGGTTGCATCAATATATAGTCAGTATTCTATATAAGACACTTATGTCGATGAAACAATCAAAACTTGGTACAAGCATTTGAGGCTACAAAAAGAATATTTTAATAATATGAAAATTATTTCAAGATCATTTTAAAGTCCAATTTTAGCTTGTTTTAGATCAGACTTACATGCACACACTAAACCAACTAAGTATCATTTATTTTCAATTCTTTGCAATATCTATCAATAGTTTGTTTTACTATTTTTAGGTAATATGAGTTGTATAAATTCATAATATTTTTTTTTGAGTTTTATATTAATTATCCTATTCATTAAGTTAGTTCACCACCTTTGTGTAGAATCTAATCTAACCCCCTTAAACCTAGATAACCCTATTTATCTAAATTTAGGGTTAAAAATTTAGTGAGCTCGACCTTTAGTCTCAAAGCCCTAGTGGACTTAGGGTTTCCTATTTTTATTTGCATTTTGATTTATAAATTACAAATATTTTAAAATCACATTTCCATTTATTTACAAGGAATTAATCATGGATGCATACATCATTTATTTCATTTTTTAATATTTCACAGTAACCCTTGTTTTTTATACTTTATACATGGCCAAATTAAATAAATGGATAAAAATGATAAGAATCAAGTTTATTTTAACAACTCCTTTTGTAATACTATATACCCAGAAGCCAATGTGTATGCTCCCAACCCCTTTTTCCACCTAGATCCTATTTAAATGACAACTACCATCCCACACTCATTATTTGACCATGGATTATATTAGATTTCATGGTCCACATTGTCACTACTCAAAAAGGTAAGGGTGCCCAACCTATCCCACCTATTATTATACAACAAGTTCCTCCTAATCCTAACCTTGTTATAAAATCAAAAGGATAATATATTATTGACCAATTGAGCAACACACATGCTAAAAATTCAATCCTCAAAATCTTAAATCAATCTACTATCTACAAATATATTTTATATGAAGCATTACATGACACCAAAGTACCAAGTTATATTGAAACAACTTATTTTTCATATATTATGCAAGATATTAAAAATAATACAAATCTTATTACCTATTATCCAACAAATTTACCATCAAAAGATATTATTCACCAAGATTTTATTTTGTTCATATAAGTGAGTAGGCATAATAAGGGAATCCAAAAAGTGTTAGTTGATAATGGTTTGGGCCTAAAAATTTGTGGCACAAATTTATTAACCACCATGGGTATTAGCACCAATCTTCTTCAAAAATTAAATATGCATAAAAAAGGATTTGATAATTCATGTAGCCCTTTAGTTGGCTGAATCACATTAGATGTCTCATTGGGGCCTAAAATGGTTTTGAATATATTCTAAGTAATGTCTTAATCATTACACTATAACTTGATCTTAGGTATACCAAGGATACATAACATGGAAACAGTTCCATCTACATTACATCAATGTGTGAAATTTATACATTATGGGACCTTATTCATAATGCCTTCTAATGATAAACCTTTCAAATTTTTCAAAGTGATACATTCTGACACAGTGGGAATATGTAAAGTGGTACCACCTCAACAATGTATTCCCCTTGAAAATATACAAAAATATGAAATGGGTGAGTCAAGAAAATTTATTCCTTTACCTCAAGAAATAACTAAAGCACTAACCACTAAGGTTCACATGAATACACATCAAGAGAAAGAACCATTACCAAAAGAACCAATGATATCAAAATTATAAGAAAGTAAAACATTCAAGCTTCCTTTATTGATCAATATTAAACATCAAGATGCCAAAGTTTTAGATTATTATGATAGTGATGATGAACTTCCTCATGATATGACTGATGAACAACTACAAAAAAATAGTTTTGATCCACTTGAAGATATTTTTCATAACCTATTCATACCTACAAGGCATGTACATACACACTAAATTCACCACTAGATAATACAAAATCACATTCAGATAAGGGAAAAATAAAATTATCAGATGAACATGTAATTATTTGTTATGCAATCCATCCCTCTTATATGAAAACATTAAGTCAACCCTATAGGGGACCAATGAAAATACACCATGTGAACAATGTGGAGTCTTTTCAAAAACCTCCATGGTAGATTATCCAAATCTTAGCAAACCAAGATGTTCTAGATTTAATTCTTCCTATGTTACTTGAGCATCACATGATATATTTAACTCCTAATTGACACAGATCAGGAAAAAATATCATCCCTAAAAAAGGATCACTATATTGTGCATATTGTCAAATCACCAACCATAATAAAAATAAATGTAATACTTTACAAAACCATATTAAAAAATACAAAGGTATGGGAAACATACAAGTTGTGCCCAAAAGAATAAAACGACCATATACTTACAATATTTCAACACAAATGAAATGTTTAAAGTAACAAAGCCATGAAAATATAACAATTACTATAAACATCGATGATGTTTCTTGTTCACATTTGAAAATTGATACAAATAATTGGGACACTCTTTGTAATGTCTCATACTTACCTATATTGGGAGATACTATCGAGGAGATACAACATTTTTTTATTTTCCTAGAATCTCTTGAATATATTTACTTACCTATAACATGCATACCTAAATAGATAATAATCATCATATGGGTAATGGATACTAAGCCAAATCTCACATTTTTGCCTTGGAAAAAATTGGGAAACAAAAATGAAGGAAACCATTTATACCATCAATATGTGTCTTACTTAAAAATTATAAAATAAACTAATATATGTACCACATAGCGAACATAATGATAAACCTATAACAATGCCAAATGACATTCTTTTACCAGATGATACTAAATCATTGGAAATGATGTGGCATAAGAACTAGTGGAAACAAGAGGATCCTAGAAAACTATCATATAGTCCTTTATATTTTAAGTGGGAGGAGTCATATCCTTTAATTATAATTAATATTTGAAAATAAAAACAATGAAAATGATGCAACATAGGTTTGAATGCATCAAATATCCCTAAGAATATTAAAAAAAAACAAATAATTCAAAAATACCAAAAATTTTCAACATGCTTCTAGTTGTACTCTGTATTTTACATATGTTATTTTCCCCATGTTAGTATATAGCATATCATTCCTTTCTATATACACATGTGTTTCATGTTTTATTTTATATACTTACACATCCCTATATCCATTCTTATACCTTTCCAAGTGTACTTGAATGCTATGTACTTAACATTGATTGCAAAAAAATATGTTTAAAAACTAGTATGCTATGTTCATATTGGTTGCCTATTTTCCTTACTTGATATTATCTTGTATTATATTACTTGTTTGAACATTTAAATATGCTCCATTGATTATGGCCCCCATGCCTTTGCTTACATATTTGGACATTTAAATGTCACTCTATGTTGTATGTGGACATTTAAATATGTAATTTATATACTTTGTAGAGATTTTACTAAGTCATGTCTCTTCGATTATGTGGCATTTGAACATTCCCCTTGTATGAGATCCCCTTAGACCATTTAGTTTTGCATTAATTTTTATTTATCATGTGTGTGTGTGTGTGTGTGTGTGTGTGTGTGTGTGTTTTATTATTTATTGATCTTATAATTCTACTCTCTAGATGTTGTCATGATCTACATCATGCATCTTAATACTTTATGTGATCACATACTATATACCTCATTACTATATCTACCTAGACATGGTATCCCTATATTATACATGAACCATACATAAATTATACAATTATATTATCCTTTTGAGGTAAGGTAATTACCAGATTCCACTTCCCCTCACCTCAAAAGGGAGGGAAGCATATCAGTAGGGGTATGTGATAGAGGCATGGCTTCTAAATTTCCTTAGTTTCAGATTTCAATGGGGGCATGTCAAAAAGGCATGAGCTCCACACTTATTCAATATATTCAAACTATAGTAGGGGCATGTTATGTAAACATGTTATCCACCTTTACACTAGTTATCAATTTTATCAAAATTAATGGGGGTATGCCATAGAAACATGTCCTTCACATTGCATCGATTTCAATTCACTAGATTTCATAGTTATGTGATTTGAATACACATTTGTGGAAATATTCTATACATTGGTACTGTTATTATACCCAAATTTTATCTTAAGACATATATGAGGTGCATATGCCATGAAAATGGCACCTAAAATATCAAATCAAATCAATTTCTATATTTCAAATACTATTATGGACTATTATTATACTCATGATGGATTATTATTGAGCTAATCTACTAAAGTGGTTGGTTCACCTTTACAAGGTTGAGTTGATTAAATTAGTCAATCTTATCAAGATTATAAGTTAGATTTGATTAAATAATCTAATTTACAAGACTTATAGGTTGGATTTGATTAAATCCTCCATCCTCACCAGATATATATTATGAGTTGATTGAATCACTCACACTCACCAAATTATCCACATATTTGGGTTATATGATTAAGATGAGACAAGTTCAATGGACATGTTGTAACTTACCCTTACACCAAAATTGAGTGAATGTGTCCTCCAATATCTATATATATGCAATTTTAGTTCAAAATTTATCATAATCTCATATTTAATGCTTCATAATGAGGCAACCTTTCAAATCAAATTGCCAAAACGCAAGATGGTTGAATCAACACACATATACTCCTAACCTTTATATTTATACTTTTAATTATTTTAAATTATTTAAAATTTATATTTCATACACTTATTGTGTACTATAACATGATATTAATTGTAGGTTAGTCACTAGCAAAATACTCAAGTTGGGCTCATGCAAAGACAAGGTGTGTTATACACATCTAGGTATGCATTTATTTACTTTAAACAAACAATTTCATTACAAGATTAAAGAGGGGGGAATTTATATACTAAAATTTAATTAATTTAGTACCTTAAACTTATACACATGGAAAATACTTATCATGGCTTTCACTTTTAGTTCTAGATGTACCGACTACCAAAAGGATCGTATTCACTATCTCTTTGTATCTAATTACTTATCTCTTAGTTTGACCATTATTATTATGATGAATAGGCCTTCTATATTGTGCAAAAATATTTAAACCTGATTATTGTCCTTCATTTCTAGTTCTGGACATGTTTTCTAGCTTCCTAAAAACTTATGTCTCAGATAGACACCTACATTAATGCAAGTGTCCACTTTTTATACAAAGTGTATAGTGCCCAAAAGTCATCTAATTTATAATAAAAAACTATCCTACAGGTTGGCCTAAGTGCTTTAGTGTAATATATTTTTAAAATGTATTGATATATATAAGATTAACCCTGATTCATTCCTCACATAGAAAACACCTAGAACTCACAAGGAAACATACCAAGAAGCACTCAATCAAGAATTAAAGTGAGAAAACCTACCTTATTCATACCTATTTATATATCAGTCATAGGAGTAGTATTTACATAGGTT
Source organism: Torreya grandis (assembly GCA_037957365.1). Lineage (NCBI taxonomy): Eukaryota > Viridiplantae > Streptophyta > Pinopsida > Cupressales > Taxaceae > Torreya > Torreya grandis. The sequence continues at coordinate 936,593 of JARHVA010001648.1, read as the reverse complement.
TGAATCATTCAAATACTATTTCATGAGCCATGTTTTATAAGTTACAAGCTAGGTCACTGTATGTCTTTGATTATCACATATTACATCCTTATTCATACACAAGCCAACATGTAGGGGAGAATTACATGAGTTTGAGGCTCTCTTCAGAGTAGTGGATATGTAGGTAGTGCTCATTTACGTAGTGGTACGTAGGGAAGATCGACACCATAATCCCACTAACATATTTTTACCATAGTCACTTTAAGGTTGAAGAGCCAGGGTTCGATCATTTGAAAAAAAATGACATCTTGTGTGCATGATATGAAGGCATCAAAATAAAGGTGACAAAAATAAAAGAAGGCTCTAGTTGGTTTCATCTATATCCAATCAATATTCTATATAGGATACCTATTTTAATGTAACTATCTAGATATGATACAAGCATCTGAGGCCATAAAAATAATATTCTTAGAATTTGATGACTATTACAAGATCATCTTCTAGTCCACTTCCAACTTATTTCAAATAAGACCTATATGTGTATAGTAAACCAAGTATCATTTATTTCTAATTCATTGAAATATCTATTAATAGTTTTATTTTCCTATTTTTAGAAATATCATTTATATAAATTCATAATATTATTTGTTTGAGTTTCCTATTAATTTCCCTGATCATTAGGTTAGTTCACCACCTTTGTGTAAAAGCTAATCTAACCCCCTTAACCCTAAATAACCTTGCTTATCTAAATTTAGGTTTAAATAATAGCTCAATATAGTCAATGGAATGGTCCATATGCAACGAGATAGGATCGGCCTATAATTATCCTATCTCTAAATATACAGACTCAGATAAGATTAATCAATGAGATCCCAATGATACTTAATGATTCAAGATGTGACCAAATGGATTAAAAAACATAGAAAGAGGAGCACCTACAACACAATGTCAAAGAAAAGGGTTCTAAGCCTTTAGGATATTAAAAAAATGAAGTAACTCTAACTATATTTATGTTTGTAAGTATTTTAATATTAAAAAAAAGTAATGTAAGGGAGAAGGGTTAGAGACATCAAAACATGGGTAAAGAAACATGGTAGGAAAATGGGGGCCTAGGCTACCTCAAATAGATAGATGGAAAGTTCAATAAATCCTATATCCACACAAATTATAAGTGTAGATAAATTTTAAACAAGGATACACATTCATTAAATAAATAATTATGAAACTTCTATATAATAAACAAAATATCTAGGGTTAGAATATACTTACCTTGAAGAGGACTTGTCAAACCTCAATCTCTCCCTTGGTCAATGATGCTTTGCAAGATATTATTGTTGTTGTGAGGATATGAAGGTTTGAATCAATCTCTAGGCCAGAAGGACTCATAATGTATCTCCAAGACTCCATAAGACAAGCTTCCTTCAAGATAAGATCCTAAGTAATAACTCCTCCAAGTATAGAATTAGGTCATAAGTGAGAGTAATAACAACACAAAATGCATGTTTCTCTTCTTGGAATGAAATGATTACTTGTATTTATAGTGATAAATAACCCTAACCTATCCTAAAATTTAATTCGATGCCATTGGCTAACCATGATGTAGTTCAAAATGGGCTGACTGAACTTGAACTATGTCAGCTTAGCCAAAATAGTTCTGAAGACCAATCCAACACATTTAGAATTGAATTGATTGAGTCAATACGATAGGGAAGGGACATGTGTTAAATAGGACTACATCATACCAGGTTGATGTAGTAGAAAATATAGGTACTGATATAGCTTTAGGATGTAAGATGGAAATAGATAAGCAGGGAATCAAGTCTAAGGAAGATAAAATGGATATAATAATGATAAATAGATAAAACTATATGTTTCAAATCACTAAAATCCTACGCAGTCCTTTCCTAGTGTTACCTTTAAGGCATGCACTTACAGAGATTGAAGCTTGACAAGTTGTTGTAAGAGAAAGTGTTAATAAAATAAAAATTTAAAAATATTATGTGTACACATATGTCCCACACAAAGCTAATCACATGTCAAAGTAGTGTAACATGGGATGATGCTTTAAAAAAGATAATAGCCACACAAAAATTAAATTAACTAGAATGAAATACTGAAAGAACTACTGATAAATGGATAACTAAAATTACCATATAACCTTCACTTATATTATTCACTAAATGGGTGCATGAAAAAATCATAGTCTCAATCATGGAGGGTGCAATAAGCAATAACCACATTGGATAAATCATAGGGATACAAGGCTAGAAAACACAACAAACAAATGTAGGAAAGCCAAGAGAATTGGAAAAATCTCAAAATTAAATAAACTGCTCATAAAACTAACAATTTTGGATGAGAATATATTAGAACCGAAAGACCAAAGAAAAGGAAAAATTAGGTAACTAAAAATCCAAGGTTACTATTGATCAGAAAATAAAAAATGCATCTGAAGTAAGAAGATTAACAATGCAAATTAAACCAAAGACACATGGAATTGATTAGTGCCAAAAACATTGATGTAAGAGAAGTAATAACCATATGTAAATAAAGATAAAAAATATGAACTTATTAATTCTAACAACACCTATGAAAGAGAAACAACAAGTCATACTCAATAAAAAGATATAAAAATGATGAAAATGGGTGAAAAGTGACCAAATGGCCCACAAAAAGGCAAATATAAAACTCAAAGTATAAAAACCTAAGATAACTCCTAGAAAGACAAGGAAATAACCAAGAGAGCATCTCATAACAACTCAGAGATGTAGCTTCTATTCTAATGATGGATCAACTAAAACTACCATATTTTGACAATGTTAAAAAGAGATGGAAAATAGGAAATGTAGAAAGTGGGAATAGATTTTGAAATGAAACCTACTTTTCAAGGGGGGAAATGAAATTGGTGGTGAGGGAAAGAGGGTGACATCAAGGTGAAAATAAAATCTTTACCAGAAACAAGAAACTCAATCAAGTTGGCAAGACTAAGAAAATTTCAATATTAATGACCCTAGAGGACCTTACCTAGCATTGTGAGTTTGGGATAACTAGTGAAGTATATAGATCATCCCATGAATTTTAGCATGCATGAAAATTAAAATGGTCCTACCTTCCTACAATGTGTTCCCTAATGCTTGGGACCCATTATAGATTCATTGGTCTATTGTGAATATTGGGTACTTGCGTGAGAAATTAGGTGGCACTAGATAGTATGAGATAATGATACCTCCTACCCAAGTCTATTGGCCTAATGCACCCCAATGTACCTTGGCTATATCATGAGGCCAATTGTGTATTTTTATATTTGACTAGATAAGAGATGTTCCAAATAAAAATCACATATTTTGCCATGATTAAACTTTTAAGATTATATTTACCTTTTAATTATTGCCTTTTTCTTGAATAATATAGCTTTTAAATTTCTTGGATTTTATTATTCCTCCTCTATAAAGATTCAGAAAAATAATCATGGTAGCTAAAAGTGACTATCAAAATAGAGTTTACATTAATGGATAGATAAGAGAACCTAATGACCATGGCATCTATGATTCATAGAATTTCATGTGAGAAAAGAGTGAAAAATTGAAACCAATCTTGGTGTGCCCAAAGTGATTTGAAAGAAGGAGAATGATGGAAATGATATAGTATAATTGGGTTGCCCCAAATCACAAATAATGTGTAAATGAAGATGGTACAATGATATGTAGTCATGAATCATCATCATAAGAAATGTTATATATGAAAGAAGACACAAGGATAAAATGCTATAGTTTTACCATAAAATAATATGACTGTTAGGTTGTGGAGCTAAAAGCTTCACTGATGCAGACATGGAGGAGGTTTCAGGATGAGTTGCAGAGTGTCACAGACAATTGGCATTGGTCTGGCCAACCGACGTTGGCAGGATAAGATAGGAATGCAACTCTCGTCGGTCATGGATCGGCCAGCATCAGTGACCCCCAGGCAGATAGGGACCGACGTCGGTCGCCTGTGTGGTTCGACTGCGAGCTTATTACGGGCAGTTAGCTAACGAACCAAGTGTTTGCATGATTAGATCTATTTTTAGACTGAGAGCTGTGGATCTAATTATTGTAATTAGATGTCTAATCATTGTTTGGATGAGATCTATATAATAGACTCATGGTTGTATTGGAAAAGTGTTCTAGTTTGAGTTGAGCAAAGTTAGCTCCTTCTGTGTGTGAGGTGAGCAAGGGTGTTCCTCCTAGTTCCACAGCAGTACCTAGGTGGGTGCTGGTTTTGGAGAGTCAACAAGATTCTTCAGGTGTGTAGGATCTTGGTCACAGGTGTATGGCCTATATAGGAGATCTACATGGTAAGTAAGATCGTTGATATGTAGGTGTATGTGTGTGCAAGGTCAAGGTTCACAGGTGTGTAGAACTAGGTTGATTTGTAGGTGTGCAAGATCAGATAGGACAGCAACACAACAGGGAGCAGAATCAGGCAGGATCTACTTGGAGTACAGGTGTGTACTCGGATAGAGCAAAGAGGAAGGCAAGGGAGTCCCTTCCATAAGTATGGTCTGTTGAATTACAGGTTGTTGTAGGTTCATGGGAGATCTAATTGAAGTACTTTGAGTACTTGTGGAGTGCGTGGAGCACTTGTGGTGTGCGTGGAGCACAAGAGGTGAACACCAACTCTGTGTTTGAGTTGTGTGTTGGGACCTGAGAGAGAGAGCTTTGAGGAGAGAATTATTGTTCACTTGAGGTGTGGCAAGCCTCTGAAGAGGTGGTGGAGAAGAAGTGGCATCTTCTTTATTGTATTCTTTTCTGTATAAAGTATTAATACAAGTTGTGTATTGTCTCTCATATCTTGTGTTATTCTGAATTCTAGTTACTTGTTGATTCTGGTTGTTTTCGCATATTAAGTTGCTTGGTTTGGTAATCAACTATATGCTTTCGGTGTTTCACATCCTATCAAGTGGTATCAGAGCTAAGGTTGCAGGAAGCAGGTTTCGTGTTTGGTTACAGGGCACACTCATGGGTTTCTGATTGAGTGGGAGTAGAGCAATGGCAGATGAAAGTAAGCTAAGAATGGAGGAGTTGAAAAGCACAGATGGTCACTCACGATCCTATGGAAAGAAAGAGCAGGTAAAAGATTATTGTTGGTTGGTAGCAGATCAGCATGAAGGAACTGTAGAAGTAGATGTAGCAGGTGTTGTTGCATAGGATGCTTTGGGAGTTTTCTTGGATAAAGTTGAATCTTGGATAAAAGATTCGGTTGCCTCTTTCCATGCAGCCCCAGGTAGAGGAGCTGGTAAGCCTTGCCAAAGAATTGGCAAAGGGGAAGTGAAGCTGATATTGCAGGTGGCCAACACACAGGTGTTGATGAGGGTCATGCAGGTCCCAGGTTTGGAGATATGGCTAATTTCTTCAGAAAGATTGGGTGATGAGAGATGCACAAGAACTCTCACAGCGGATGCACTTGAATTAGCTGGTGGTAAGAAAATAGGTACTCTTTATCTACTTGTTTATATTACTGATTCTTCTTTTTTTGCAGAGACGTGGCTTCGTAGGCTTGGTCACATGAGCAGGAAGGAGATGCATGTTCTTAAGCGGAAGACAAATATATTTGACAGGCTTAAGAACTGGAAAGCCTTGGTGTTTACGAAGGAGATGGCAGATAGAAACTAGTGGATGGTGCTGGATACTTCTGAGCAGAGCAGTTTGGACATGGGTTTTGATTCAAAGGAGCTCACGGGTAAAAAGTCATCACTCACAAGTGAACACAGATACTGATGTCGGTCAGGAGGAATCGGCGTCGAATAGACAGGTGCCGATGTCAGTCATGTGCAGACCAAAGCCGGTGATGTCAGGCAGGGTAAGACTGACATCGGTCAGGAGGACCGACGTCGGCATTAGGTAAGACTGATCTCGGTCAAGAGGACCGACGTCGGCAAAAGGGACACCGACGTTGGCAGGGTTGATAGTAGGGACAGATGCATGGGAACCGACGTCAGTCGGATGCAGACTGTGGGGTGATCGAGGTCGGTCACTGTAATGGATTTTGGGTGGACAGCGAGCTGTCAAGGAGTCTCAAACACCCATATGAAGGACTGAAGACGTAAGTAGGCCCTCAAATTCGTTGTTCCTCTTCTTTATACTCGTTGCTGATTGTAGAGCAGGAAGGATCCAGGAAATAGGTGAGAGCATGGCAGGGATATATTGCAGAACCAAGCGGGAGTTTTGGTAGGGTTGCCAGCAGGTATGAAAGCACAGAGACAAATGGATTCCTTAGTTGAAGAATAGAGTGAACGGACACGTGAGACGGAAGACCAGGTATATGGTCTTGAGGAGCTGCAGGACAGTGGTACAGGTTTTGACAGGTGGAGGATGAAGCATGGCTTCAGTCAGTGTCAGGGTAACTACTGTGGTTTGACTTACCAGGTGGATGATGATTACAACATCATTCTGTTGCTGTATGTGGATGGTATGTTTTGCTAGCAGGATTGTACATACAGGGTTTTGCTGAGCTAAGGGTAAGATTAGTTCAGTGGCATGTCATGAGGAGTTTAGAGCAGTGAAATTCTTTGACATGGGAGACATGGAGATCACAGGTTGATTTTGTCTCCAGTGGGAGCTGATGTGAATCAGGTGTTGGCGAGGTTTAGGATGCAGAGCCAGAGCACACTAAGGGCTGGACAGGTACAGTGTCCGAAATCACATGAGGTCTGGTATAGACCTGAGTATTCCCATGCAGTGGGAGCTGTCAGAGAGTTAGGAGCCAATTCAGGGAAGTGGATTCTCAGGTATTTGAGAGGGACCAGCAGCATGGATTCATGCTATGCAGGGTCAGGACTTCACTACATGTGTTTGTAGGTTCAGATGTGGCAGGTACTCGGATGACAGGAGATACATCACAGGTTGTGTGGTGGGTTGTCTTCAGGATTGATCTTGAAGAGGGATACAAACCAGGAAACAGATTAGATAGAGTACAGGTACAGGTAGAGTGTAGCTGTTTATCTCCAAGTGGGAGATTGTTAGGTTGTGGAGCTAAAAGCTTCACTGATGCAGACATGGAGGAGGTTACAGGATGAGTTGCAGAGTGTCACAGATAATTGGCATTGGTCTGGCCAACCGACGTCAGCAGGATAAGACAGGAATGCAACCGAAGTCGATCATGGATCGGCCAGCGTCGGTGACCCCCAGGTAGACAGGGACTGACGTCGGTCGCCTGTGTGGTTCGACTGTGAGCTTATTACGGGCAGTTAGCTAACGAACCAAGTGTTTGCATGATTAGATCTATTTTTAGACTGAGAGCTGCGGATCTAATTATTGTAATTAGATGTCTAATCATTGTTTGGATGATATCTATATAATAGACTCATGGTTGTATTGGAAAAGTGTTCTAGTTTGAGTTGAGCAAAGTTAGCTCCTTCTATGTGTGAGGTGAGCAAGGGTGTTCCTCATAGTTCCACAGCAGTACCTAGGTGGGTGCTGGTTTTGGAGAGTCAGCAAGATTCTTCAGGTGTGTAAGATCTTGGTCACAGGTGTATGGCCTATATAGGAGATCTACATGGTAAGTAAGATCATTGATCTGCAGGTGTATGTGTGTGCAAGGTCAAGGTTCACAGGTGTGCAGAACCAGGTTGATTTGCAGGTGTGCAAGATCAGATAGGACAACAACACAACATGGAGCAAAATCAGGCAGGATCTACTTGGAGTATAGGTGTGTACTCGGATAGAGCAAAGAGGAAGGCAAGGGAGTCCCTTCCATAAGTATGGTCTGTTGAATTGCAGGTTGTTGCAGGTTCATGGGAGATCTACTTGAAGTACTTTGAGTACTTGTGGAGTGAGTGGAGCACTTGTGGTGTGCGTGGAGCACAAGAGGTGAACACCAACTCTGTGTTTGAGTTGTGTGTTGGGACCTGAGAGAGAGAGCTTTGAGGAGAGAATTACTGTTCACTTGAGGTGTGGCAAGCCTCTGAAAAGGTGGTGGAGAAGAAGTGGCATCTTCTTTATTGTATTCTTTTCTATATAAAGTATTAATACAAGTTGTGTATTGTCTCTCATATCTTGTGTTATTCTGAATTCTAGTTACTTGTTGATTCTGGTTATTTTCGCATATTAAGTTGCTTGGTTTGGTAATCAACTGTATGCTTCCGGTGTTTCGCATCCTATCAATGACTGATTCTAAGTGAGTTAAAAAACTACTCAAGACTCTTGCCTTATATTTTGGGACAGGCACATAGATAATGTTGGGAGTAGAATCAATCTATGAAATTAAATGATGAACATTTTTGAGGAAGGCCTAGTCCTATTTGAGATCTTGCAATGCAACTTCACAAACTAAAAAACCAAAAAGGTGTAAAATAAATGAGGTAACAGGGTAGGAATTTTAAGTAAAGCTTGGTCGTATCTAAGTTCTTATAATAAAACTCATAAAAAGAGAAGCCAAGAGGTGTAGATAAAAATAAAAGAGTTAAATACCAAAGATAGGTATTAGGGAAAAGTGTGTAAAAAAAGGCATGCAGAGGTGTGAAGATGTTATTGAAAGCTAAGTCTACAAGATATGTTAGCTTCATAATACATGTATAAAACCAACTGAAATCATGAAATTAAGGGATGATGGAAATATAGAAAGTAAAGTAATGAAAATCATGTAACTAAGTAGAATACTTCTTCAAAAACTAAGTGTTGGTTGGTTCTTTAAAGATGTGTCCTTCATTGGTTTATAATATGCAAGTACTAGGTCCAAGAATCTCTTTGATTGAGTAGGGACCTCACCATTTTTGGGAATATTTTCATTATTTATCATGGTGTAATCCTATTTAAGTACTAACTCTCCAATATTGATGGTATATAATTTGAATATTGTGTTATGTTGTTTAGCTATGTGAACTTTGTATTGATGTTTCTATGATAAAGCAACCACACATCGCTCATCAAAGAGATCTAAAGTGTGAAGGTAGGATTCATGAAGATATTCATAGGGAATGATTCAATGGGTAGAAATACACAAGTAATTTAACTCAATTTATAATGATAAGATGAATTCAGAGCTGTAAACTAAAGAGAATGGAGTTGCCCTAGTTGTTATACATATACTAGTGCAATAAGTCTAAAGTGTGGGGTAAAGTTTGAGGTGCCTATAAAAACAAGAGTTAATAATAGTATTTTTTAAGATCTTTTTAAGGGGTTTTTTAGTGGCTTCATATTGACCAGCGTATTAAGGGTGATAGGGTGTGAAAAAGTTGTGTGTAATTTTGAATTTTACACATAATTGTTTCATGTCTTTGTTTTTGAAATTTTGACCATTATTAGATTACGATGATGTGAGGAATGATAAAACAACATGTGACTTGATTAATAATCACTTTGTATATATTCATTCCAATAACATTTATAAAGGGCATAACTTTGACCCATTTAGTAAAGTATTTGGTGGTAGTAATGAGGAAGACATGGCCATCCTATGATCTAGGTAATTTGCCAATCATATCTAATCCCCACATAGAAAATGGCCAAGGATAATCCAAGGTTTGAAGCTTAGTTGGAGGAGAATGAATGAGTTCATCATGAATTTGGCAAAGAATTCCACTTTTTAGTGAATGTGATGGTGTCTTTTTTAAGAGTAGGCCAAAAATATCACATGTATAGGAATTTATGGGTTATAGTGTGTTTGTTATAGTCATCACCATATATTATCATGTGTGCTTGCTCAAGGGGAGAATAAAATACATATTAAGTAACATAATGAAGCAAGGTAACCTTGAAATTACAGTAATAAAGGATTTCATGTCAAAGTATGTATTCAAAATCTTGTTTGTGAAGTCGTGTATTTTTATGAGAGTTAGACATTGGAGGGTAAGTATGGTGCTCAGTAAATTGGATGATGTATTTATACCATGTAATTTATTGAGTAGTAACAACATAGAAGTGGAAAATAAGAGAATCATACTTATATTGTATACTATAAGGTGACCTTTTCATGTGTATGAGAAATTATGAATCATGAAGTGCTTGATGAGGGTGAAAAATAGAGTATGATGAAGTGAGAGAATCAATGATAGCATCTTTTTCTTGTGGGATTTAATAGATGGTAAAAGATGAAAATTATTTTAAAATAATGGATCCAAGTTGATGATATGTGATAAGATTTTAAAATTTTCATTGATATTCACCACAAATTTGAAAACATATAAGTTATGAATCTCCTAAGGCACGTAGATATGGGATGTCTAAGTCGATGGTTAATTGCATCCCTAAGATAAGGGTTTCATATTCATCCATGTTATTAATGACTTAAAAGTTTAATAAAAAATACGAGGAATCATTTTACCATGAGGGTTGGCTAAGACATAACTTGGTCTAAACCCTTGAATACATTTAGTTCTATCGAAGTGAAGTGTCCTCGTACAAGTAAATTGTGACTTATAGTAGTTATTCAATGATGACTTTGGGTTGATATTTGAATATGGAAATTTAGGGATATTTAAGGGTTTGTGCCTTGAGATTAGTAGTGAAATTGTGAAAAAAATCTTTAAGAGAGATAGATTGATTAATACCTTCAATGAAAAAGATTTATTCATCAAGTAGATTGTCTTGAAGGTGATTAGTAGCTGGTGTAGGTGTGGTGAAAAATTGATCGGTGATCACTTGGCCTTTGACTAATTTTTGCATAATAATTCTTAAGTCAGAATACATTAAGAATACCATCCATTTTCCAATTATATCTCCAAGTAAGAAAGCTTTGGAGAAGAAATGATGAAGGGGGTTAGAATGGAAAATGACATAAGTGGTTTGATAAATCATTTAGTGTAAAATATTTTCAGATGTAAAGTAGATGGCAAGACATTCACGTTCCACTTCATGTAATGGGTCTCATAATATATTAGAGCATGATTGATGTAGTATATGGTATATTATTTTATGAATTTCTCTTGTTGAGCAAGCATTACCCCAAACTGATATGGGTGTAGATGAGGTGTACAAGATGAATGACTAATCATTTGATGATGGTTGAAAATTATGAGGATGAATTAAGGACTCCATGTGATCAAAATATTATTTTCATTTGTAGATCCATTCGAGAGTAACACCCTTATTAATGAGTGAATTTATTGAATGGATATAATAATCCATCTCAAGAATGAATCATCATATTATTCCAAGTTTCAAAATATAGGTACAAATTTCCAAAATGGAGTGATGAATATGCATGTTAATGATGGCCTTGATTTTAGTAGGATATACTTAAACTATGCATAGGAAAATTAAAAATCCTAAGATTTTGATATAAGTGATTTTGAAAACACACTATGAGGATTAAATCTAAATTTGTGTTTGATGAGTTGATCAAAGATGATAGCAAGATCATGAAGGTGATTTTCATGATACTTGGATTCAATAATAAGATCATCCACATAGGTTGTGACTATTTTATGATTGAGATTGTGAAAGATATGGCTCATTACATGTTGGTAAGTAACATCAATGTTTTTAAGGCTAAAAGGCATATTAACATAGCAATAGGTTCCCCACTTAGTGGTGAAAGTAGTTTTATGTCAATATTTAAGAGCAATGTGAATCTGATTATATCTCAAGAAACCATCCACAAGAGATAACATCTCATATCTGACCAAAGAATCAATAATGGAATTTATTGATGGTAAAGGAATTTTTAAAAAAAATGTAAAGTTGTGATTACAAAATTTGATACAGATGCAAATGACCATGGTGAATCTCTTGTGAATGAGGATTATATTGGATACCCATTCCAAATAATCTATGGGTTTGATAAACTTACTTACATGTTTGCATAGTACTTAAATGTTTTTACTTTTAGGTAAAGATTGATCATGATAGCTTCAAATATTTTTTGGAACAATGATTGAATTTTTAAGAATAATAAAAATGGGTGATTAAAATGTTAGGCTATGATTTTTAAATAGTATATAACAAAGGACAAGAGAATGTGGTGATATATACACTATCTTGTAGGGATGAATCAAAATAAATTGCAATCACTTGATTAGTTAGAGGAAAACATAACTTGTAATTAGTTGATTGGTTAGAGGAAGCAATATCAGAATTGGATAATGATAGAATCAAAATAACTTAAGATCAGTTGATTGGTTAGAGGAAACAAGATCATAATGAGATAATGATAGTGCTACCCATGATTCAATTCAAAATATTTAGTAGGGTTCTATGGGATCTTAAAAATTTACATGAAGGGGAACACATTATGGTATAATTATAGATTATATCTATGTAAACATTCTCTCCTCAAAAATGATATCTTTCAAGAACTTCATGCACCTCCATTAGGAGGTCACTCAATATTTTTGAAACCATATCATAAAATCAAGTAAAATTTATTTTGGGAAGGACTCAAAGGGGATGTTCAGAAATATGTTATTGAATGCATGGTATATCAAAAGAAAAAAGGTGAAACCATTAAGACCCTAGGTATTTTTCATCCTTTATCCATCCCTTTAACCACATCAAGATCATATTTTACAAACCATGTCATGTAACTTTAAGTGAAGTTATTGAACCGCATCCAAAATACATAGATCAAAAGTTCTAGACATTTTTACTACTTGTTAACATAAAATAACTTTGAATAATACTATAGTGACACAAAAATTAAATTATTCCTAGATCACATGTTATGTTTTTCAATCCTTTAGCTCGTAAGAGGCATATAACACTAGATCTAAGAAATTCCACTGCATAAACTTGCCTAGATCAGTTTGATGAAATATTTGAGGTTGAATGAAATTACATAGATTTTCACACAATAGAATAATATATCATAGAAATGAGAGCAAAGATAATAAATCCACATAATAATTGATAAAATATTAAAATTCTTGATAAATATAACTGAGCCACTTCAAGGGGACAACCTTTGCAATAATGAAATAAGATCAAAACCCATAATATGATAATAAAAGATGAACCACTACCTCTTATATATATTTTAACTATCCATGGTTATTCCATAGGCTGATCATACTAAAAACATCAAAAAATGAAATAAGATAATATGAATGTATGTAATCCATAAGTTAGCCACACATATCCCTAGATGCACTATAGGTTAAGGGCATAACATGCCCCTCTCATTAAAAACAATGTTGTCCTCAACATTGAATCAAACCAAGATGTTGTTGTGATAATGATTCATCCTCCCATGTTGCATCTTTAGAATGTAGATTCTTCCATTTGATTAAATACTCCTTAATCACTTTGGTTCATAATTACTTAGTGTGTCCATGAAGGATATCTTTAGCATACATAATGACTCACCTTTCTTCATCTAATTTAGGCAACTAATTCTGAGTAAATTTTTTATTTCCAATTACCTTATTCAATTAAGACACATGGAATATCAAATGTATATGAGTGGATGGGAGAAATTCTAGCTTGCCAACCATACTACTAATTTTTTACAAGATCTGATAAGGACCATAAAACTAGGGGATGTTTTTTATTCTTTTTATATTAGTTTAGAGACATCTTCTTATATGGATGTAAACACACAAATAATTAATAACCTATATTAAAATTCCACTCATTATGGTGTTGATCCAATTGCTACTTCATTATATTATGTGTCATTGCTAAATTCTCTTAAAAACTAATGAGCACCTCTTGTTGATGGTGAATGTGTTATTCAATAGTTTAAACTTTTGGATGAACTGTCAAGGCTGAAGTGATGGATAGGGGTGATACTCATAGAATTCCACAAGGGAGAAATTTTGGAAGAATTGTCAAAATAAGTGTTATACCACCATTCGATAAGTGGTAGCTAATGAACCCATTTATCCTGTTTGTTAGAAATAAAACATCAAAGATGCCCTTTTAGACATTTGTTGACTACCTATATTTATCCATTAGATTGAAGATGATAGGATGAGCTATGAGCTAAGTGGGATCCAAATGATGCAGATTATTTTGTCCAAATTTACTAGTAAATATGGGGTCTTGATCACTTATAATGATATTTGGAGTATATATAATTTATAAAATATTGAGAAAAATAGAAGTTAATGTACTGAAAACAAATGGTTGTGATAAGGAACAAAAATGTTCATACTTGGTGAGCTGATCCACAACTACCATGATAATATTTTGACAATCACATGGTGGTAACCTAGTAATGAAATGCATGGAAACCTCTTCCCAACATTAGCTATGGAAGGATAAAGGTTATAAAAGACTTGGGTCTTAATGGTTTCACCTTTGCTCTGATGACATGACATACATTTAGACACATTTTTATGGATATAACCCTCGAGTCCTTCCCAAAATTAATCTCATTTAATTATATAATATGTTTTTAAAAATCATGAGTGACCTCCTAGTGGAGATGCATGAAGCTCCTAAAGGATTTTATGTTTGAGGAGAGAATACTTATAGAGATATAATTTATATTTATACCATAATTTTTCCCCTTCCATGTAAATTTTTTAAATGCCCTAAGACCCTGCTTAATATTTTGAATCAAATCATGGGTAAAACTGTCATTCTCCCATTTTGATCTTGCTTCCTCTAGTCAATCAACCTACCAAATGGTCATTGTGAATAACAATGCCTCAATTATTTTTTCCTTATTGGAAGCAAAATGAATGAAAGGGTGTGGGAGGGGTAAATCAGTCTTCAATTTTTTTTTAACAAACTCGCTTAAATAATCATAAACCATTCAAATAAGCATTTATATCTAGCAAGCATAAGTACCTATCCACATGAGCATGAAACACATAAACATAATATATATGTGGGAAACCCTCAAGGGGGAGAAAAATCACTAATATCTACTAATGTACTATATTCTTATAAGACAAACATCAAGATTTTAGTGAAGCACCAACTTCACATGGATCACCAACCCCAACTAGCTAAGCACCAACTTATAAGGAGGCACCAACCCCCTAGATGACTCAACACCAACTCATCCACCTGAAACCCTTGATCACATTTAGAATGCATTTTTTCTCATACAATAGATGATGACCTCCTTTAGCTCTTATTTCTCCTCTATCACTCTCAAACTACCTTCTAAGCTTCTTCGCTTAACTAGTCCTCTTCTTGACTTGATTAGGTCATATGAGCTTGATTTTCATGTATATAACCTATACAAATTATTAATAATATATCATATACACTCCTATTATATTATACAAGACCTTCTTCTACTCTGAAATGTGTTATTCTATTTGCTTGTTTTTTCACACACCAATAAGCCTAAAATTGCCTTGTATTTATACAAGTCTCTTGTTCACACCCTTCTTGGTCAGCCAAACACCCTTAAATTCTTAATTAATACATGTAATATATATTAAGACATTTAAAAACATGAATAAAACATTCTTTGAGTCCCTTTAGGTCTGGCATACTTAATTATGCCTTAATTCATCTTTAGGTCTCACAGAGACCTAATCCCATTAGGTCTACTTTAAGACACATTACATTTTAACTTAATTGGAACACATTAAAAAAATTAAAATGGAAGTAAAATATCATATAACACTCACATATAACCATAATAAGCTCAAATAGTCTCCATAACACCTTTTAGCTTCATCCACCATTTGAAGCACGCCATTAGCACTGTTCACAATTAGGCATATGCATACCCAGAAAGTCTATCTTGAATAACTGAAACATAAATAAATTTTTAACAACCATAGAAAAAAATCACATATAAAAATATAAATTAACTTATATTAATGAATATATGCTTTATACTTTGCAACTCAAGGCAAAAGGACTTAAACCCTTCTCTGCAAATAGCCCACTCAGAACTGCCAACTAGTCTCAAAACACAGTCATGAAAACTTAAACTTTTAACACCTAAAATAACAAAATCAAAGTATTTAAATGCATGAAAATTATATTAAAACATAATTATATAAACATACACTAAAAATATCATAATCACTAATGGAAACTATTGGTCTTCCAGACCAATTTGTTGACCTTCTCTCTCACAGACCTTATTCTGTCAGACAAGCCATTTTGACTTCAACTATTTCACTACTTTTACTAAGTACCAAAAATTATAAAAACCATGGATAGTAAATAAAAGTACCAAATACAAATACCACATATATTATATGATTCAACCTAGAGTATAGATCCTCAAATTGATCATTGCAACTTGCTTATCCAGAACTGTTAGTTTGCCTTAAAGCATAGTCATGGTGAAAATGACCTTCAACACTTGTATGACCATTTTTAGAGACTTAAAAGTCATTTGGATGATATTATTATATAATTAGGCAACTATAAAATAGAAATATATCATGGTTAAATAGAAATATTTGTTTTTCAGACTAATCTCATAGTCTTGTACCTCTTTGTCTCATCTGAACCAGACAGGGCACCTTATGAGCAATATTTTCATCATATCCACTAACCTCCAAAAATTTTATCCAAAATGAACATGTATTAAAGGTATTGATAAAAATATTCATGCATTTGGATTTATACTTAATGATAACACATCCCTAATCACCTTCTCACCTCTGCCTAGGTTTCTCACTATTTGCATCATTAGGCCTATTAGCGATTGTCAACTTGTATGACTGGTTTAGCACACCTGAGGGATAGAACCTGATTAAAAACTATATACACATAATAATTTTAAATTTTTATTGATTAATGACACTTTTTATCTTGTAGTAACCCATCGAGTCTCAATCTCTCTGAGTGCATGCCTTAAGGGGTGTACTGGGAAAGGGGTGGGTAGACCATTGATGCTTCATAAGATTGTTGTCCCTTTCACCACTTTCCATCTACATAATTGTCTCCTAAAACCTTTTAATCTAAGCTTATTATTCTTTTTTTGCCCATTCCAAACATTTTATCATGCTTTATCTTCCTTACTCTTTCCTTGACCCCCTTTCACTAGTTGACTATACTATGTCGACTGGGTCGACCTTATATAGTTTTCAGCCTCTGATTACTATACAAAGATAACTGGGTCAACCTTGTACTATTTAGGGATATTTTTCATTAGGAGTTTTATTATCCCTTTGACTGACCTAGCTTGGGACCTAGTGATTTATCTCCCAGAAATATATGGGGTCGACTGGATCAACCCTATACAACCAACATATTTGAAAGGATTTAAGGCGAGATCCACCTACATATACAAGTTCATTTCCAACCACTTGAAGAAGAGAAGAAAATAAGAATAAGTGTGAATGAACATTTGATTATTGACCATTCTACTTGAGGAATAAAGATTAAGGTTCCATACTTTATTTAGAAATACAAATATTGTCTTATGGAGAAGTCTTTTAGATGCATAGATAGGTTGTGTAGCCTAGAGCTGATTTGAATTTGTTATCCTTACATACCACAACAATTTATTGTGAAACACCTTGACCAAGGGAGAGATTGAGGCTCGATGGGTTAATATTCAAGGTAAGTATTCCTAACTTTATTTCTCCTTTATAAGAGTAGATATATAATGTAGTTGTGCTTCTCTCCCATGTATTAGGATTTCATATACATTGATGTAAGTATATGTATTCTATGCATGTTTAGTTTAGTTTTTTTTCTACCCCCACTTTGTGCCACAAGATTTAGTGTGCACAAGATTATATTCACTTTTCTTGTTTATTATATATATATAGTAAACATGAAACCTAAGAATCTTTTAAGGTTGTTACATGATTGTGTTAGACTGTAGGCTTTGGAACCCTTCCTAACATGGTGTATTGTGACAAGTGATCCCCTAATCGAGTCTAGTAAATCCCCATATTGGTCATGCCCCCACTTAATTAATGTATCCTCAATTGAAATTATGATCTATATTCTTCAATTAGGATTGATTTATAAACATGATTTATTTTTGATTGCATATATTTTGGTGAACCTAACGTGAATCGTATCCCACCATTAGTTGGATTATCTTCATGTTTCCACTTTCTTCTTAGTATTTTATTCACTTTGGCTTCACCTTCATAATAAATTTTGGTGAACTTGACATGAACTAACCCTTTTAGGATTTGTTTACCTTATTTCATTCTTTCATCATGATTTTTATCATATATTTGCCATACTAGATCGACTCTGTCAACCCAATATCTAACTTTTGTGTGCAAGATTTTAGGTATAGGCTACTGAATCAACTCTATCAACCTAGTACAAGTTATTAGACTTCCAAACATCTAGTCTAGATTACTAGGTCAACTCAGTCGACCCTGCACTTTTTTATACATTAGGTTTAGACTACTAGGTCAACCCAATTGACCTTGTACATTTTCAGGCACTCAATAATAGGTTTTTGTAAAGCCAGATCAACCTAGTTAGTAGAATTTATAAGCATATATCAAGGTTATTGAAAAAAAAATATTCATTTTCTACATCTGTGATCCACAAATGTTCCTTTCTATCTCTCTATCTCTTTTTTTATTGTCTTTCCTTTCATATATTGCAATCTTTAAAATTGCCCCTGCACAGTCAACTGGATCAACCCTGCTGACCCAGTTCTATGTGTTGTCTAGATAATTGGGTTGAATATGCCAACCCTATTCATTTTTAGAACTTGATTTTTTTATTATAGGTTTGATATTTTTCTATATTTTATGCATATATTTTTGACTATATCAACATTGTACCTTGTTTCAAATTTGGAATTAACCTTATATACTAGTAATTAATTCGCACTTTTTTTCTTATTACTTGCATGCTTAGAATAGATCACATAGTTTAATTAGGTGGTTTTAAATTAATCATTTAGTTTCACTATTTTATATTTTATTCATACATGGTAAAATCACAAAATCTAAACAAGCATTTTAACATTTGTCTACCTAAGGCCAACCTACTTGGATTTCATCACCAAGGGGGACGCTGACTTGATACTATGATTAAGTATAAAATGTAGTTAATGGTATATTATGGCTAAGCACCTGACACCCTTATCATTTTAGTGTGTGAAGTGAGGGGTTAGACTTGAATACCAAGCCTGTATCATTGCCACTATAGTCTCTTTTATTCCAAACTACCTGAAACCATCCTTAGATTGTCATTCTAGTTCCTTGCTTATAGCCAACTTCCCATCACATTTAAAATCATATCTTAATAATATAATAAATATTCAAGTTTACCAATTATTTATCTCTTTACTTTCCAAGTTGATTGCTTTCTCTTTACGCAATTGTATTTTGTATTATAAAAACTTTCATTAGCTAGTGTTGGTGAAGGGATTTGTGTTGTGTGCTTCAATTGGATTGGCCAAAATTAATCAAATTGATTATTTGTTTCATTTATGTCAATTTTTAAAAATTACTTTCAAAATTTATCTTATTTTAATTCACAATCTATTATAGGTTTCTTAATTTTCCCTATTTATCGTACTAGATCGACCTAGTCAACCCTATACCTTTTTCCAGTCTCTATTCACCATACTAGATTGACCCAGTTGACCTTGCACAGTTTGAAAACCTTATTTCCTCTTTTTCCAATCTTTTTTCACTATAATAGATCAATCCAATTGACCCTATACTATTTTTAGACTCTATTTTTGTGTTAGGTCGACCCCATTGACCCTGTATTATTTTTGTCATTTCTTGTTTCCTTGCTTTCTCATCTATCTTTATTTCTCTTCATCAGGACTTTCTACTTGATGATAATATTGAGTTGAAATCAACATACATGATGAATTTTACCAATGCTCATAGGGTCTCCCATAGACAAAGTAAAAATCCTCTCTTGGATGCTAGTAATGTTCATATTTCCACTCGTACAATGAACTATGGGACCCCTTTTAATACCTCTTCATAGCATAATCCTTTCTTCTCATTAGATTAACAACCCAAATTATATTATACCTCAAAAATTCTCTTATTTATCTTTAAATTTCCATAACATCAAGGAAAATATCCTTCTACCATTTATAATCTTATGATTAGTGGTTAAGCTAAAGAGCCTCATTTTCCTACTCTTACATTCTAAACTAAATTTGGGGGTACCACTTTATTTTATTCTCAACCTCTTCCTTAGATTATGACCCCTTATCATACCATTACCTCTGCTTCTCTCACTTCTTCCACCTCCATGCCTAGTATATCTACTAACATGGCAAGTTCTACATCTAGTGGGACTCTCATAAGATCCACTACACTTAATCCTTTTACTAGTGCTTTGTTTGCTACCCAAGGTAATCATGCTATTAGTACTTCTTCTTATCAACCATTCACTAGTCCATCTTTTGCTACACAAGCAAATTTTGTCACTAGTACCTCATATTCTCATAATTCCTCTCAAGCTCCTATCAACACTAATAGTGGTACCCAAGCCACTAATACCACCTCAAATGCTTCTAATAATGCATCAAAAACATCATCTATCAATAAAAAAACTCAATAAAATGAGTATCTTTCAATCTCATAACACAAATCAAATGATGAGAATGTAAAACCACTTACTTCATCTTCAATCTCATCCTCAACCAATGGTTTGGGGAATATATAACCTAAATGTCCCCCCTCCTCCTCTTTAAGATTATCAAGGCAATCTCATTCCTCAACCTCCTTTGGTCAACAAAACCATTAAGCATCTCCAAAGTGAACCTCTTACAACTCAAATTGCTAATATTGATATAAGAGGTATCATACCTATAATTTATTATAATAGATCAACCGATCCCACCATTCATATTAAAACATTTGGAAATATTTATAAATATTGGGTCAAATTGAACACCTTTTCCATTACCAAAATCTTAGCCAAAACTTTCACAAGTGATGCCTTGGATTGGTACAACCAACTTAGAACTCACTCCATTACTAGTTTGGAGGATTTAGTGAATGCTTCAGTTCAAGAATTTCAAATTAGTGATCTTCTCAAAAACACTTTGGCCCACTTCATAAATTGAAAATAACATGAAAAAAAAATTGCTCAAGCCTTTGTTAAAATGTGGAAAACTTTGTCAAACAAATATGAACATAACATGGCTAATGATAATATTTTCCATCTCTTTACCAATGCCCTTTTTCCTAAACTTCAATATCAGGTCTACACTCTCTCTGCACCTATATTGGAGGAGGATATTGATGAATCTAAATGACAATATTTCCTTATGCATCAATTTGATCCACCACAACCTTTTGTGGGTCCTCATCTCTTAAGAAAAAAATTTCAATGTTACCAATGATTGTGTTACAGATTCTTATGATATCATTCATAATGTTCAAGATTTCATTCCTACCCCTTCATTCAAACTAGCTCCCCCTTCTCAAAAATATACCAATCCTCACTTAGCTTCATAAAAAAACATTAATGTTCATAAACCTCTATCCTCAGTTGAATTTATTAAGCGTCTACCTAGGCCTCTTCCATGAGATCTTGACCCTACTCATCCTATGAAATCCTGGTATGATCCTAACAAGTTTTGTTTGTTTCATACTAGTTGGGGTCATTCTCATGAGACCTATAGAAAAATTCATAATTTAGTTATGAAATTTCTTCTTGGTCTTAATTTTGATCATGATTCTATCATTTGAAAGCATAAAAAAGCTTATGAAATTAATTTTAAAGATTATAAGTCACATGATAAAACTCAAGCCTTGAACCAAGCCGATGCTCATTTGGCTATTTTCAAAGACCCTCTTCCTAATCATCAACCTATTCAATACAATAAAGACAAAGCCATTTCTTCCACCAATAATGTATAAAGTCTTGTTGAACCCACTTCTGAAGAGAATGTGCTTAACACGACTAATATGCAAAGGGTGGTTACTTTTATCAATTCCCAACTTATCTACACTCCTTCATCTGAAACATATTATGTTATCCAAAATTCTTCTCCAACTCATTTAAATTAATTAGGACAAGATGACCTTATTACTTTTGATGATTGAATTTCTGGTTCTCCCTTGGATAACACCTCCTTTTCTATTTCTACCACTCTTCTGTCATCTTCTAACACTAATGATACACAAATTTCTACTAACACTTCTTCTACCAACTCTCAAAATCAACAGGAACTAACTACTTCATCATCACAACATAATTTTCAACCTTGTTCTAAACCTTATTCTTTTTACCAACCTAAATTTCAATACACTTTTATTCCTCCTTTCAAGGACCTCCTTAATCATTATGCACCTATTTCTAAGAACCTTCTTATGGGCTATGATGAGTGGGATCCCATCATGGATCTCTTTAATCTCCCATCCCAAATTCTGCTCCTTGAGCTTACGAGGACTTTTTCACATCATATAAACTATCTTATTCAACTATTATTCTAGATGAATGTCACTCATCCTCCCCTAGTAGGATAGGAGGTATCCTTATCTAGATTTGAGGATAATATATTACAACAATGTGAAGAGATGTCTATCAACATTTATGAAACTATAGACACTTCTCTTTCCTTAAAATTTTCCACAACTTTTATGATTCCTAACAAGATTATACTTCATGTGGATGATCCTCCATTATTTATTAGTGTTTAAATAGGTGATATCCAAGTTAAGCATGCATTTATTGATGAGGGTTCTGGTACCTATGTTACCTCTATATACTTTATTAAGACCCTTGGATATTCAGAATGCAATCTCAAGTCTACATGCAACACCTGTAGAGGATATGATACAAGGAAAATACCTCCTCTAGGTTGTGTGTGGCTCCCAATTATCATCCCACCTATCGCCGTTCGTATGAAGGTGATGATCTTTAACTTCCCCTTTCTTAAAAAACATCTTGCTTGGTAGGTCATGGATTCACTTTATGAGAGTTGTTGCTTCTTCCACCTACCAATGCATTAAATTCCCTCATAATGGAACCATTTATAAGATTTAGGGTGATACTAACCCTTAAAAGTTTGAATAATTCCAAGACTGTGGTGTCTTCAATATTCCTACTCTTAAACCTTTGCCCAACATTCCATTTTATGAGTTACAACATCTTAATTTTCTCATTAATTTAACCCAAGGTTACAATGGACATCCTAAACTCATTAGGAAAATTCCTCCTAACCTCTTATATTTTGATGATGATGAGCCTAATGAGATTAACCTAAAGATCAAAACTTTTAATCTCTCACCTCACCTCATCTCGTAGATTCATGTTTCTTGCAACCTCATTCTTATAAGCCTCCTTGTGATGATATTCTCGTACTCTTGACCAAGACTTGGCATTTTATTCACCACACTTTCTAGAATGGAAAGGTCATTCCTACTTATGTCATTGATCTTCATACCCTAGATTACGATGATGGTTATTCCCTACATGATCCATTCTTAGGTAGTCTTATATAGGCTCGTGATGCCAAGATTGTCCATTATCATTATTCTTTACTTGAGTATTTTCACATATCTTCCCATCTTCCTTCATTTACAATTCCTAATTTTAGTATTTTTCCTATTTATCATAGGGTAGAGATGATGCCAATACCTCTAGTTTCTGAGGATCCTCATAGGATTATGTTCATGGATCATGTTAGACCAGGCCTTACCATTTTTATAGGTACCTTGATCATCATAGTTGGTTTAATCCTAATATTAGTGTGACCCTCTTTATAAATTTTTTAGATTCAACCCCTCCCTTAGTAGAGCCCTTATTAGATCCCATTCCCACTTCTTCTATAGTTGAACCCATTCTTGATCTTGCTATAGTTTATCATGTTCCCACTTCTAATCTCATTGAGCCTACCCCCACTTCTCATCCCCTTGCTCCTTCTATTAATCCTAGTTCCATTCCTCCTCCATCACCACCTTATCTTGGTGATGGTTTATTTCTTTGCCTAAGATGGCTTCATTTCCCACTAAATGGGCTGATGAGTCCTCTCCATCTTCTTCTACTCCTATTACACCTCCTTTTGTGAGTTCTTCTCCTAAGACCACTCACAAGCATATATGCTGCTTCCAAGGAATAAATAATCATTATTCTATCCATTGTCATAATTTGAAATAATATATTAATACTTTGCATCCTTCCTTTCTTTCCTCAGACAAAACCACACCTCCTCCAAAGGTTCTACCTGAATATATACCTAAGTAAGGTGAGGTGTATTGTTTATGGCATCAATGTGCCACCCATCACACTAATCATTATTGCATCCTTCAAAAACACCTTAAATATCACCTTATAGCTATTCATAGACCTTCTTCCATTCCTCTCACAAGTCATTCCCATAATAAGGGTTCTCATTCTTCTCCCATGGCTCCACATCCAATGGTTCCATCCCTTTCTATGGTCCCTTTATCACCTTTTGTGCCTCCACTAGTGATTCATTCATCTGTGGATCTTTCCTCACCTATGAATCCTTCTCCACCAATGAGTCCCTCACCCATGGATCCTTCTCCATTGATTATTCCTGCTTCTCCCATAGAGCCATCTCCCATGCATTATCTCAAGCATCCCTTCCTTGATTTCCCTCCTCAGCATGATCCGTTGAGTATTCCCACTTTTTTAGTTTAGGAAATTAGAAGAGAAGTCTTTTCCCAATTTTTAGTGAATATTGATGAGACATTAGCAGTAGTTCATATCTAGCTTCATAGAGACTTATATGATGTCTTAGATAATGTGTGGACAAATTTATCAATACTTATGAGCACATGCATGGTGCCTTTACATTTACATTCTGATTGGACGTGTGCTCTAATTTTATTTTTATTTATCTATTGTATCATTTGAAACTATGTCAAATTCATATTTTTATTATATGGTGATTCTTTACCTTTGGTACTATATCTTACATCTTCATGATTGTTTGCTTTCTTATATCTATTTTTCATAAATAATTATCATTATGACCTAGTTATACAAACCCTGTTCCCTTTAGTCCTTATTTCCTTTTTACCATGTGATCAGTTAGAAAATAATGTGTTTCATTATACTTTCCTTATACTGGTCCACTTTAGAATTCTTTTTTCGCTTCTTCCTTTTTCACAAACTAAGCATATACATGGTTGAGACTTGAAATCACATGTTAGTTCATTGTTAAGCCTAAGTGTTTTAGTCAGTCTTTATCTTTAGTTACTTAGATTCATTTAGCCTTAGCCTAAAGCTCATTCATATGTATCACTACATCTCTCATGATTGGTCATTTTAAATCCATATAGAGGAGGAATCTTAAAAATCCATAAAAAGTGAAAAGCCAAATCATTTTACAAAAGGCAATGATATAACAGGCACAAATATTCTTAAAAGTCAAATCACACTAAAAGACATAATTCAAAGCACATCTCCTTCTAGTCAAAGCTAAAACTCCATAGTTGGCCTCACGATAGAGCCGAGGTCCTTTGGGGTGTGGTAGGCTAGTAGATAGAAGAGGAGAATAAAAAAATATTTTAGTGTTACCTACTTTCTCATGCAAGTACCCAATCTTTGTAGTAGATTTATGACTCTGTAAGGGGTCATAAAGAATGGGGAACACATTGTGGGAAGGTAGATCCATTTTAAATTTCCTTGTACCAATCTACCTTCATGATTTGATCTTAGTAGCATGCTTATCTTCATACAAAGCTTTGTGTTTATAGCTAACATGTTTCCTTTGTACATTGATGGTCACTAGTCACTTAGTGTCTTCTCATGTCTTTAGTATACTTCTTGTCTCCTAAGGTCTTCTCATAAGATGCCCAAATCTTGATTTTTAGACTCCCTCTTTTCTACTAATCACTCCCCTTGGGATTTCATTTATGACTTGCATTATAAGACTGCAGATAGAACCTGATATTTCTCACAAATTACCACCTTTTTCCTTCTTATCCACATATTTTTTTACCCAATTGTCACAATTTTTCCACCCCAGTGGTTTTCTCTTTTGTGAGTTATAGTGTAATACCGTGGATAGGACTTGACATTCCTCACAAAATTTTCCAATAATATAAGTCACAAACAAAATTACATGTGTCAAATATGAGATAAGATGTGATTAGTTATGAACATGACATGCTTCCTAGCTTTATTTAATGTGTTTTATGCTTACTTCATTTCTCTTTCAATTTTATCTTCTTATTTTTTGAGTGCATGTAAAAATATAACCATTTCTTGAATTTTTCATACTTCCTAGCTTGAATTATGTGATAAATTTAAGACCAATCTTTTACCAATTTTGTTTTTCTCTTATACTTCCCAACATGATTTAGTATAATTGATTGACTTAATTTAGTTTGTTTTTGTACCATTTGTGCCCTTTTAAATACCATCCATTTTATTATATTATTTTCATACTTTATAATGTGATTTAGTATGATTTTACTTGTTTTAATTTGGTATAAAAATCTTTCACTTTGGTTTTAAAAAAAAAATCTTTTTTTACCATCTTGTTTTACCATTCCTTGGTTCTTTATACTTCATTTTCTTGTTACTACACATTTCCCAACTTGAAATAGTGTGTAGTACATTTTTGATTGATTATATTTTACCAAGTCTTTTTGTCTGTTTCTTTTTAACCATGCATGTGTTCTACATAATGCTAGAAAAGAAACCACATCTCATATATTTCCTATAGCATATACAAGAAAAAACTAAATACATGTGATAGAAAGAAATATATCTAAAAAATACACATCCAAAACCATAATAACAATAACATACACAGTCAACATCCATATGCCAAAGTGATACATCATATATATACATCTCATTAGTTTTGATACATCATATATATACATCATATGCTCTAGCTCTATAGTTGGGCTCCATCCTATCTATCTCATGACATAGCCATATTGCCTATGAAGGCCGTTGTCTAACTCCTTCAAATAGTATGTTGTAAGGAGGCCATCTAAGATCTTAGTCCCTCTACCTATATTTGTAAGTGCACTACCTATACCTATGATTATGCCAACTAGGTCTAGGTCATTATATGTGCCTATGTCATCTATGTAACTATAGCCAAATGCACATCTCTTTCCTCTACCAAAGTCTACCATGCTTGTATCTCACCTATACCCTTCTCTTTTGTTGGTTGTATCCTCTCTCTCTATGCTTGTACCTACCTTGTTGCCTCCCCTACTAATTTAAACTAGCTCACATGAGCTAGGGTAGATGGTACACTAGGGTCCTTTAATGTAGTAGGGTCATATAGTTATAGAGTCTCATCTAAGACATCATGGAGTGATCCCCTCACAAGGGACCCCCATCTCTCCTCCTCATCCTTAGATACACTTGAAAAATCACATCCAGATAGATATCAGATAGTTTTTATATCTTACAATATCTATCTACCTCCAATCTCTATTTCAAAATAAAAACTTAAGTAATAATTTAATCATATTTATTACCTATATTTATCTCAGCCACTATGTTCTCTCCATCCATGTGACCACCTAGTATAGTCTCTCCATTCACATAGCCTCTTAGCACCTCCTTTGTAGGTCACCTCCTCAGCTCAAATCTAGCTTTCGTGGCTTGAATCCACCTCAACCTACACCTAAGTGGCCTTTTTATCATCTAACTCTCCTCTGGCTCACCTAATAGTTCATCAAGGATAGTGATAGTCTTCACTCTCTCCTACTCCTATCACTATCAACACCATGTCCTCAGTGGTCGTATCTCATCTCACTACAAAGTTAGTGGTGGTATCTCTGGTACTACTGCCTCTACACCCCTCTCCTCTTGCTCTACTCCCTATTGTGCTTTCCTAGTCTATGGTCACTCATGATGTGGTCTGAGTGTTAGCCTTATCACTAGTGGCCCTAGTCCACTCTTCCCCTGTGTATCTCTCACATGCCAAGCTCACTACTCAGGCATCAATATCTGTGACACTAGATGAGGTAATCCCATTTGCCTTAGCACTTGTGCCACTAGATGTGGCTCTCTCCATCAAGTATATTATCAAACCACCTCTATCCTCATTGTATCTAGTGAAACTTTGTCCTAGATCCACCATGTAGTCACTATGTCCCCATATGGCTACCACATTGTCTATGCATCTCACCATTTATAGTGTTGACATGTAGGGAATGGCCTATGTTACTTGGTCCTCTCTCCATATCCACATTCCAAGTGACCTATCATCAACTGCATGGGTAAACCAACTGGTTGATATATGAGAAACTCTCATATATTCAAGCCATCAGTAATATGATTGGTCTTATTGACTTCTACCCTTTGAATAACACCTCATATAAATCATGTACGAGCTAGACCCAGATGACAGATATGAGATCATAATACACCCTCCTCTATGATCATCCTACTCAAGGCTACCATGAACAATGGTACCTTGCCATCTGATTTGTGACATAGAATTCACTATGTCATAAGTCATATCAATTTTTTTTGGATATCTGAAATCTATGATGCATATACATCAAACATACTAAGTCTCATACCTAATAATATTGTACTTGAGCCTATATCTCACATGGCTAAGGCTCTCCTCTCCTCTAGGATATCTGGTATGCCTATAGTCATTGGTGCTCCTACTACTAGTATCCCTAGGATGGCATGCACATCCTTTAGAGTGATGGCTACCTCTACCACATCCCCATCCACCTCCTATTTGAAGGTGTTATTTAATCATTCCTAGCATCTCAAGAACATGACTAATAAATCCATGCTCATGGGAATCCTACACATGTCAGCTATCCCTCTTTGGCCTACAACTACTAGCCTAGCTCTATCTCCTATGGTCAGATGCTCCAATAGATCTGGTAGCTAAGACATGCCTACCAATCTCCAAAACCTAGGTCATCCCTAAAAATAAGAAACAACAAAAGATGTATTATGGTGTCAATATTCAATCGTAATAACACATTGTAATTCATATATACAACATTTCATCGTACATCCACTATTTCACAATTTTTATTATTATTCTATCAAACTTAGATTGATAAAATTTGATCCACAATCACACTTCACATTATTTTTTGATTCAAAATCAATAGATCATGTTATTTTTTGTTACTTTGTCAATTGCTTACTCAATGACCAATCTTGATATATAGCCTTATCCACTTGGTTTTGAAACTTCCTTGAATGATGCTTGAGACTCTTTTTGTCTCTATAAGATCCAATCTTATTGTACAATATCCTACACTTTCTTTATTCTATTTTAGAACTATGTTTGAATCATTGAACCTGTGACTTTGACTACTTTTCATAAAATTTTATTATCCTCTTCAATCTTTGATACGTTTGTTTGTACAAGTGTTTTACACCTTTTTAAGATGATAGTCTTGTATATAGCTCTTTCTTATCAATTATTACTTCCAAAATGTGCTCAACCTTATCAATAACATGGATTTAGATTATAGTGATTTGATGTAAGTTTGTATTTACAACAACCAACTATATCTCCTTTCCCAACAATTTTCCCCACAATTTATTGTCTTGAATTGATCCACTGGTTTAGCATAGACATTGATCTAATTTAATTGGGGAAAACACATGGTTAGTGCACAAACTATAAATTCAATGATTTTTGTAGCAAACTAAATCCATGAGTAGTGATAATCTAATTTATAAAATAGCTAACACAGACCTATCAAGATTTGAAGATCAACCACCAGATAATCAACTGAGTAAGAATTATGAAACTTCATGTAAAGAATGTTTTCCTTTACCACTTTCACTCTTTGACACATAGTTGCATATAAATAAGAGTTACAAAATATCCATAAATAACATCCTTACCATTTACATCTCCTCTCACCTCTTCTTTCTTCTATTGAATGCTACCACAATAGGTTGGTGTATATGCTTTTGTGGAAGCTCAACCTACACGTAGCATTACTTTACTAACATTTATGGGTTTGGCCTTGGTATTTGAAATGCAAGATCAAGAAACAAATTCATTAAATAATATAATTTAATTCAATTAAAGATGAATGTGGACTATGCTATGATAAAATACACTAAGATCAACATTGGATTCATTGTAAGAGACACAACTGATAACTTTATAATTGATATTTTGTCATACATGGTCTATAAATACTGCAGAAAATATACTTCCCCTTCCACATGCTACAAAATCACTTTTTAAGTTGCCTTGATATATTTTATCATTTTCTATCAATTCTCAGAACACAAACCTATCGATATTGACTTCTTTCTACTATTTATGAATATATTTCATAGTTAACTGATATTTTCTTTAGATTTCCATAGATTTCTATATCACATATAATTTAGGATTTTATGGAATAACATATTGGATGTTGAATAATTCCATACTAATTTAGAATTTTTTTTTAAAATTTTACCCAAATTATGAAGAATATATTATAAGATCTTACCTAGAGAATAATTCTTGATTTACAATCTAAGCTTCCCAAGGAAAGTCTCCTCTGATTGTCACTATAATCAATTATCTTTGTAATGATATTTTACCCTTATTATGATATAATCCACATACAAATCTCTCCCCTTATCAAGATATTTTACATACTGATTTCTATATTTTTATACATTCACATATAAAAACTCACAATCCTCTACAAATCATATGATCATTCAATACAAAAATGGTCACATCAAATTCATAACCACTCTTTTTTATTTATTGATCAAGATCTCAATACAAATCTACTACCCTTATTACAAACCCACTACCTACATTCCTTCACCTATTTACTCCTCATTCTTCTTCGCTATCCACATATTTCTTACAATTCAAAGGCTGTGCTTTTTTACTTGTCTATTTACTTTATTTAACTCCTATCCTCGTGTTATATATACTTATCATCCAACAACTTATTATACCTATTCCCAAACCTCCTAAGGGTCCTCAAAAAATTGTAACTTGTTCAGACATATCCTTTATCTTAACTCTTCATGTTGCACTTGGCTTATTTTAGCCTCAAGGCAGTTTTCCTTGATTTGATTGGAAATTTATTTCTTTTATTTTTGATCCATTCCTTAAGACATACTAGTGCTCCCTTCAAATTTGACTTTTGGAAGGCTTTTTTATTTCCCAACATAACTCCTAAAATTCTATTGACGTTATTTACAAACTATTGAAAACCAGTTTTTGAAGATGATGTTCCTACATCATATTAGATCCTCCATGTCATGTATAATCAAAATACATTTTTTTTACAATTTTAATAAAAAATAAGCCAAAGTTAATTTAATTCATTCATTTTTTCCTATTTTTAGCCTACTCGGTCCATTTTTCCCTTGGTCATTTTGGGCCATTTATCCTTCTTTTGGCCTTTTTCACACATTTTCATACCATTTTGGTTATTTGCTCAACCTAGTTTGACCAAAATTTCCCTATTTTTAGCCTGGCTGACTTAAAAATCTAAGTCAACCCTCTTCTTTTCCCCTCCTTGGTACTGCATTATCATTTTGGACTTTTTAGATTAGTTGGCAAAAGTGTACTAGGTCGGTAGTTTGAAAAATGTACAAGGTTGGCACATACCTACTGGGTTGGCAATGTGGATTTTGCCTATTTTCAGTCTACTAGGTCGACTGGGTCAACCCAATTGTTTTTAACTACCGACCCCTTAAATTTTCCTTAAAAAGTGCCTTTTGTAGTTTTCTCCCAAATTCCTTCAAACCCATTTGCCCAATTGATTTTTCTTACCTATAGAATCTAATTTTGATTCATTCTAACATTTAGAAATGCTAAAAATTATTTTTTTATAAAAATACACTTAATTCAACAAAATACTCAAAAATTGGCTTAAGATTCATAGTTGCATATATGTAGTGCACCCGATGTTGCTCTTAGAGCCCCTCCTCATCTAGCCTGTTGTCTCCTCACCATATTAGCTCGTTTGGTCTCTTGAGATCTTATTTCTCTCTTTCATAATTCAAAATAACCAAATGACTTCTCTTTTACTTAGATTTAAAAAAACACTTTTCAAAATTCAAATTTCTTAATTATTTTCCTGTAGATTCCTTCTTTTGCCTATATCTATGTTTCTACTCATCCATTTTTAAAATTGTAAAATGCGTTAGATTCATGATGACATATAAAATATTTTCCAATATCATATGCTTATTTTCTAAAAAATTTAATTTTTAGCTATTTTTAGCACTAACTTCTATAGGTTCACCTAGTTTTCTTCACATTGAACACCTTCACATCTCTTGCAGTATACTTCTTTATCTACAACATTAAGGTAAGTAAAAGTATGTTTTTTTCAATTCTATCCTTTTAGTTATCTTATTTTTTGTTTAGTATACTTTACTAGCATTAGTGTTATGTGTTATCATGTTCCATTTCTCAAAGCACCATCCTGTATTACACTTACGTGACACATGATGAGATTCAAGTGGGGCATATGTATACATAGAATATTTTTAAACTTTTATTGATTACTGATACTTTGTATCTTTTTAAAACCTATCGAGTCTCAATCTCTCTGAGTGCATGCCTTAACAGAAGCATCGAGAAAGGGGTGGGCAAACCATTAGTGCTTCGTAAGATTATTATCCCTTTTTCCATTTTCCATCTACACACTTGTCTTCTAAAACCATTTACCCTAAGATTATTCTTATTTATTTTACCTATTCCAAATATTTTGTCATGCTTTATCCTCTTTGCTCTTGCTTTGACCCCCTTTCACTAATTGATTGTACTAGGTCGACTAGATCAACCCTATATAATTTTTAGCCTCTGATTACTATAAAGGGTCAATTGGGTCAACCTTGTACTATTTAGGGATATTTTTCATTAGGAGTTTTATTATCCCTTTGATTGACCTAGCTTGGGACCTAGTGATTTATCTCCTGAAAACATACAAGGTCGATTAGGTTGACCCTATACAATTGACATATTTAGAAGGATTAGGGCAAGATCTGCCTAAATATACAAGTTTATTTCCAACCATTTGAAGAAGAGAAGAAAATAATAATAAGTGTGAATGAATATCTACTTATCGACCATTCTACTTAATAAATAAAGCTTAGGGTTCTATACTTTATTTGGATATATAGATCTTGTCTTGTGGAGAAGTCTTTTGGATGCATTGATAGGTTGTGTAGCCTAGAGCTGATTTATCTTTGTTATCCTTACATAACACAAAAATATCTTACAAAGCACCTTAGCTAAGGGAGAGATTGAGGCTCGGTAGGTTTGTCTTCAAGGTAAGTATTCCTAACTTTATTTCTCCTTCGTAAGAGTAGATAGATAATATAATTGTGCTTCTCTCACATGCATTAGGATTCCATATACATTAACATGAGTATATGTCTTCTATACATGTTTAGTTTAGTTTGTTTTGTTTCTAACCCCCACTTTATGGCACAATATTTGGTGTGCACTAGATTATATTTACTTTTCTTGTTTATTAGATATAAAGTGAACATTAAACTTATGACTCTTTTATGGTTGTTACGTGATTGTGTTAGACTGTAAGATTTGAAACCCTTCCTAACATGGTGTATTGTGACAAGTGATCCCCTAATCAAGTCTAACAAATCTCCATATTGGTCATGTCCCTACTTAACAAATATATTCCCAATCAGAAGTATAGGTATGCTCTATCTTCTCTGAGATAGGATTGATTTATAAGCATGATACATTTTTGATTTCATACAAAAACCACCATGGACATCAAATAAAATTCTCAAGCTTTGTACTCCATCCATTTAATAACTTTGAATTGGTCAACTCTAAATGCTATAGTAAATTTCCCAAAAACAATGCCTTTCATATAGGGTCCATTCATTTAACAAACTAATCACACCTAGAGGTTCCTGGGAGAGTTTACTACAACTTCCAATCATTTATCTAGCCATGCCAATAAATTTTGGGTAGTTTTGATCAACATATTTCACATCAATTCATTTTTTGGGTTTTAGAGAGGGTTAACATTATTTCTAGTTCTAAAGATTATTCATAAAGGATTAACCCTCATTTCTAGAACTAATTCTTGGAGATCTTAACTAAGACCCTTCCCCATCTCTCCTTAATAGATCATATTCCCATGTAGAGGTTACACATGCTAATGAACACTTAAAAGTCCTTATAGAGTTGAGAACCCTTCATTCTATACACTCAAGAGACCTCAAAACCACTTTTCATTCCTTTTCTTTCAAACCATGACTTCAAACTTTGTGATCATTCTTAAAAAAACAAGCCATACCTCTAACAACACTCACCTATCCATACTTGAGTTGAAAAATAGAACCTAATGCCACATTAGGCCACCATCTCTCTTTTTACTCTTTAGACCTTGCTTGTAAACCACATTAGTCCTTGAAATTGACATTCTAACCACTGTTCAAGATCTCAACACCTCACATATATTCCATATAACCTCTTAACATGCTCAACTATTATCAAACATCCTTCATATGTCTTGTCCACATCTCATGACATCTCACTAGGTCAGGTAGGATCTAGAACTAGACTTGAAATTAAGGTCTTACCGCTATAGGTTCACCTTTAGAATATCCTAAGTTATATAATGCCTCATATTCATGAAAAATAAATCTTATACAACCTCTTATGCCTCTGTGTATACATCTTGCCAGACCACCATGATTAAACCTTCTCATAAGGTCTCTTCATGGTATGATTAGTACCATGACTAGGCTTTTCAAGATCTTAAAATTTGACAACTAAACTTAAAACACTCCTTGATGCTTACACACTTTGATCATATATATTTCATTCTCCTCAATACATGTCATACTTATTCACATAACTCTTCATTCTCATCATGCACATGCTCATGATATGACTATGCTTGTTATGACTAGGATTCTAAAGACACCTTATACTCAAGGAATAGTACTCAAACATGGTTTACTTGACATCAACCTAAAAATAATCATTAGGTTTCCTTAAAATTCTCTCTCAATACAAAGACATTAGGTTTCATTCAAATTCTCTCTTGTCACATGGTTTCCTTGTTATATCAAATACACAAGCACTTTTATCACAGACCACTCATCATGCATCTTCACCAGATGCATCTTGAAATAAATGATATCAACTTTTACATCAATTAAAATACTTCTAAAAAAAATCCCCCTTTTTCATTGATGTCAAAACATTCTTCAATCTAATCACTCTTTTTACCCCAATCTTGTCAATCTTCTTTCTTGGAATTTTCTTCCCCTTTGACATTAATGACAATGGTATTCTACAACTATCATTTAAAACCACACAATATTTACAATAAAATTTCAACATATAGAATAAGAATCATTAAGGCAAAATGTTCCCCATTTCACCAAGCATACCTCTTTCAAATGGACTCAGATTACAAGACCACTTCTCAATACAAATCAAGCTTAGTCACAAACCTGAATAGCTCCCCCTCAAACCAAGCATCCATAAAGATTATATTGATTGAATAGTGTCTCTATGAATCCTAATTGAGTCACTTATATCCATATAATACTAAAATAACATAAGTTTAGGAGATTCCTAGATTTCTATGCTCTTACAAAATTGAATATCCGTTAGTATCCTTTTAGGCTTGACCTCTTCATTAATTATTTAAACATCAATATGAGCTCATAATAGACATTATTGATTTTATTTCTCATCTAAAGTATGTTCTACCATAATAAATAGTCCATTTGAGATTGTAGACTGATCATGACTCATCTTTACTATCTTTGGATTTTATACATTCATTTGACTTCTTCTTTACACTCTAGGGGATTCAAACCTTTTATTTTTACTTGATGAACTTTAAACTTTGTTAGGAAAAAATATTGAAATATGTCCTATATTATGATAACTATAGTAAACCACATCATACATACCATTTTACGAACTATGACTCCTTCCATAGTTCCATGAGTACTAATTCTTGAAGGGTCTTTTACATTCTCTTGCTCTATGACCAAATTGAATGCATATAAAATAATAAATATTGAATGAACTAGCATACCTTATATCATTAGGATGTTTGATAGGTCTTTTCATGTTGAATTTATTATCTTCAATATCCTTTTCCTTGACTTGAGTTATTACCTTTTAGTCTTATTTGAAACCAATACATGTCTTACAACTTACAGACTTTTGAATACTCAATATGCCATCTAGTGCCTCAATTATCTTTTTAAACTTCACAAATATTTTCACCTTGATAGATGTTTGATCCAACTCAAATTTCAAGGATTCCACTTCAATTTCATACCTAGTGCATTGTTCCTCTTTATCCTTTAAGTTTTCATTGACTATCTCCATTTGTGCTTCAATCTGATTGATGATATCATCATACTCCTTGGAGGTGTTACTAAATATTTATTCAAACAAGCCAATTTTCTCCTCATAGTCTTTAATTAATTATCTTAATTTTTTATTATTTATTCTTTAGAATTTCAACTCCTCCAAGACACTTATCAATTCTACCTCAAGGTTCACTTCAACTTCGTCATCTGATTCTACATCAACCATAAGGCCTTTCCCATTTGAGTAACCCTCATTATCTAATTCTATGATCATGAATAAGCTTTCATTATTGTCATGGTCATGTTCATTACTTCCATCATCACTATTAGATATGCTTGTATCATTTACATCACATGTGTTATCTTCTTTGGTATAGAAACTTCCCTTATTTTTTAATGATCCTTCCCTACGTTCATACTTCCTAAAGTCTTTCTTATTCTTTTCAAATTTATAGACCTTCCTATCATATTTATGATGTTCATCATGCTCAATAGTATCTTTGTTAGGACATTTAGATGCAAAGTGACCAATCTTACCACAATTGAAACATTTGAAAGGAAACTTACCCTTGTACTTACCAGATCCAAACCTCAATTTCCTTGTAAACATAGCTATCAGTTGACCATCATCAACATCTAAAATTTCTTCATCCTTGATCTTCTTGTATTTTGACTTCTCAACTTTAAAATATGATTATTTTTTGGGAGGTCTTCTTTCATTTATTCTCATCTCATAATTAGTCAAGGTGCCATAAAGTCCATCCATTTCAAGCTTGTCTAAATCTTGCATCTCTTCTAATATAGACACCTTAGAAATAAACTTAGGAGTTAGTGATATCAATACATTTTGAACAACTATAGAATATTTAAATCCTTTTCCTAATCCTTTGATTATATTGACAACTTCATCAA
The DNA here is from genome assembly GCA_037957365.1 of Torreya grandis. Taxonomy (NCBI): domain Eukaryota; kingdom Viridiplantae; phylum Streptophyta; class Pinopsida; order Cupressales; family Taxaceae; genus Torreya; species Torreya grandis. The sequence goes on along the minus strand of JARHVA010001648.1, from coordinate 899,670 downwards.
CCTTCAACAGGTAGGATGCAATGGTTTCATCTTCATTTATCTTTAGACTTTCAAACTATCTCTGGTGGGTCTTCAATTTGGCCATCTTTACCTTGGTGTCTCTTGCATATATTTTCTTTGATTTATCCCAAATATATTTGGATGATACACAATGCATCACCTTAATAAGATCTACCTCTGATAGGCCACAAATAATATCATTCATTACCTTAAAGTTGTTTTCACTAGCCTTTTTACCTATTGCATCAGTTGGTGGAATAGGAGGAACACTATATCCATCCACAACTAGCTACCAAATATCATGACCTTGAGACATAAGATATATCTTCATACTGATGTTCCAAAATACATAATTATATTTATTTAATAATGGAGCCTTAATGGTAAAGAAACCACCTTGAGCTTGCTTACTAGCCATCCTTGTTTCTAGGATCTCCTTTAGGATTTTAGAACTACTTAAAAGGACCAAGAAATGATACCAAATGTTGGAATAAAAATGACTGATAGGTTGGGTGAATAAATCTTCAATTTTTTTTTTTAACAATCTCACTTAAGCAATCATAGAACATTCAATCAAGCATGTATATCTAGAAAGCACAAATACCTATCCATTTGAAACACATGACTATAATATATGTGGAAAACCCTCAAGGAGAAGAAAAACAACTAATATCTAAACATTGACTATAGTCCTATAATACAAACATCAATATTTTAGTGAAACACCAACTTCACATGGAGCACCAACCCCAACTAACTTAGCACCAACTCAACTAGGCTTTAACAAGCACCAAATTGTAAGGAGACACCAACCTCTGAGATGACTTAGTACCTACTCAGCCAATTGAAACCCTTGATCACCTTCAGAACACTTTTTTCTCATACAAAATATGATGATCTCCTTCTTTGTCTCTCCTCTCTCCTCTATCACTCTCAAACTACCTTTGAGGCTTCTTCACTTAACTAGTCCTCTTCCTGATTTGATAAGGTCATATGACCTTAATTTTCATGTAAAGAACCTATATCAATTATTAATAATAGAACCTATACACTCCTCTAATTGTCTACAAGACCTTTTTCTCTACAATGTGTTATTCTCTATTTGCTTATTTTTTCACACACCAACAGACCTAAATTTGCCTTGTATTTATACAAGTCTCTTATTCACACCCATCTTGGTCAGAAAAACACCCTTATATTATTAATTAGGCCATGTAATATATCTTAGGATATATAAAAAACATGAATCAAAAGTGATTTGAGTCCATTTAGGTCTAGCATACTTAATTAGGCCTTAATTCATCTTTAGGTCTTATGGAGACCTAATCCCATTAGGTCTACTTTAGGACATATTAAAATTTACCTTCCTTAGAACACATTAAAACACTTCACACACATTAACATATCATATTTAACTCACATAGACCCCTAATAAGATCAAATAGGCTCTATAACACTTTTTCGCTGCTTCCACCACTTGAAGCATGCCATTAGCACTATTCATAATTAGGCATGTGCATACCCAAAAAGTATGTCTTGAAAAACTGAAGCATAAATACAATTTTTAAAAAATCCATGGAAAAAAATTACATATAAAAATTATACATGACCTCAATTTCATCACCATATGCTTTAGACTTCACAACTCAGGGAAAAAGGACTCAAACCCTTCTCTGCAATTAGCCCACTCAGAACTGCCAACTAGTCTCAAAACATAGTCATGGAAACTTGAACTTCTAACACCTGAAGGAACACACTCAATGTATTTCAATGCATGAAAATTATCTTACAAGATATTTAGAGAAAAATCCATGAAAAATATCATAATCATTAATGGTAACTATTAGTTTTACAGACCAATTTGTTGACCTTCTCTCTCACAAACCTTATTCTACCAAACAAGCCATTTTGGCTTCAACTATTTCACTACTTCTACTAAGTACCAAACATTATAAAAAGTATGGATAGTATATATAATTACCAAATATAAAAACCATGTACATTATATTTATCAAATCAAAGTATAGAGCCTCAAATTCATCATTACAACTTGCTTACCTAGAACTATTAGTTTGCCTTAAAGCATAGTCATGGTGAAAATGACCTATTAGCTAATTTTCACACCCAAATTTTTCACCTTTCATTTTGGCTAAGTGAAAAATTCTTAATTTTTTTATGCCCATAGAAAAAATACCAAGTTTTATTTCTTTTGAAATCCTTTGTTTGATCTTTTTCAAGTGTTATTTTGGTCTTTTTTCTCAAGTGTTATTTCTTTCAGCGAGGTTTTGCTTTGGGTTTTTTTTTAAGTATCAAAGGAATTGTTTCAAACTTTTTGTTTGGAAAAAAAAGTCCAAATGAACTGGTCCATTCCAATCTTTCTAAAGGGTCACTTACAAAAGTTTGAAGGGTCTTTTTCTCATAAAAATGTCCTAAACAGGTTTTTTGAGGGGACACTTATAAAATTTATGAAGGGTCTTTTCATTTTGCCGAAGGGAAACTTACAAGTTTTTTGAAGGGTATTTTTCTCTTTCAAAAGGTACATTACAATATTTTTGAAATAAATGTCCCTTGTAACTTTTTTGAAGGAAATTGGCTCTTTTAACTTTTCTAAAGGAAATATTTCTCATGCAAGTGCCCTTTCGAAAGGTCCTTTGCAAAAAACTTAAAGGGACATTTCACAAAACTATGAAGGGTCTTTTTCTCTTCTGAAGGGTACATTTTAGGTTCTTTGAAAGGTACATTGTAATATTTTTGAAAGAAATGTCCCTTGAAACTTTTTGAAGCGATATTTCAAGAATACTGAAGGGCATATTTAGGCTTTCAAAAAGGTAAAATGAAAATGCCGAAGGGTTATTCTCAGAAAAAGTGTCCTTCACAAAAAGTCTGAAGGGACACTTGAAAAAAGTTTGAAAGAAAGAAATGCTAAAAAATAGACCAAAAAGAGAAGGGGCCTGAGAGGTTAATTCTTTCAAATAAAAAGATCCATGGGAAAATTGTTCGAGGAAAATGCCAAAGCAAAGGTCTAAGGAAAATACCCGAAAGGAAAGGTCCCAGTATAATTATGGTTATATGGATGTCAACTTCAAGGTGAGGAGCTAGCCATTGGCATTTAAATGGTGGGTCCTAATCATATTTATGGTCCTCATTCAAATGCTCAAAGATCTAAGGTCTCATGTTCTCCATCTACCAAAATAGATCAGAGGATTCATCTCACCATTGATCAGGTCATGATCTGAGTTATTTATTGATAGCCAATCAAAGGAACAATTGGATATACATGTAGACTCAAAGTGATGCCTCTTCAAGGCCAACAAAATGAAAGTGTCTCTTTTATATGCCATTACACACCTTAACAAGCCAGTGAGAAGTTGTTAGCATCAAGACAAATCTACAACAAGTGGACTCTCATTTATATAACCAATTGATTCCATTACTTAGATTTAAAATATCTTGTTTTCTGCTAGTGCAACCATTGGGAAGCATCTTTGAGAGAGCAAGCTAGCTGTGTAACCACTTGAGGTGACATGGATCAATTGAATGGCCCAAATGAGCATCATTTGCAAATATGGTTTTAGCTGAAGATAAAGACTCCTAATAGATTGGTTCCTCTTTTTGTCACCAAAGGCCTCCTCTTATCACTTCCTTTCTACTATAAATACAACCCTTAGGCCAGTGTAAAAATGACCACAAAGTATATGGAAAAGCCCTACTAGATTGATGTTAAATTATGCCTTTGAGCATTAGTACAAGTCTATTTCTTTCAAGTTTTTGGATAATTTTCTGAGTGTGTAAGAGATGTATGGTGATAGTAAGTGATGATTTTCCATCCTTTTGTCCTTTATTCTTCAGGCCTGAGAAAAATTTCTTAGTCTAATAGGTCATATAGAGTGTGTTCAAGTGTGTTAAATTGATATAAATGCATAAATATTTTTAAAATGTGTAAAGTTTGCCTTTTAGTTCATTTGCCTTGTGTCATTTTACACATCTCACCTTTGTATTGAAATACTTGTGTTAGAACCCCTTAGAGCTTGAAAATGGTTTGTGCATTTTGTTGTATTATGCATTAGAGTATGACATTCACGTGGAAGATAATCTTGATGCATCACCAATCCTAGAGTAGGTTTAAGTTTAAGCAATTTCTAACTCTTTTCCTTTAAATTAAACTGGTTTAGACAAAGATACATTCAAGGAACTAGCCCCTTTCAATCTAGAGGTTCATTTCCTCTATAGGTATACCCACATGCCTATAAATGTTCCAAAATTGTCCAAATATGGAAGAGGATTGAACACTCTCATCTATGGTGCAATATTTGGAGACAATAGTTTTGGCATGCCTGGTGGGACCAATTATTTACATGTCAAGGTGAATGCTTGTCTTGACAAGCTAAAGGTTGTATAAATATTCTTAATCTAGCATTTGGTGACTCCAAAAGGTGAGAATCTCTGGTTATAGATCAAGTTTCCCACATTATACTTCATGGTCCTCACTAAGTCATCTAGTATTTTTTACCAATCCCCTTAGCTAAAGCTCTTCTTGAAGAACAACACCCTAAACCATTCTTAACGCTTAGAGATCCTAGACAAGGAGGTTTTGAAGAAGAAGAAGAAGTTAAAGACATAGGAGATCAAGAGGAAAGAAGATAAATGGATAGGCAACAACCTTTCTTGGCCTTTAACACCCAAAATTGAATTAACCTTCTTGCATACGACCTTATTCCTCCCAATGCTACTAAGAGTCTCCCTGGTTTCAAAGGAGAGGGTCTTATTACCCCATCTGAGCATATTAGGGACATCTCAAATTTTTGTAACTTCCATAATGTCACCCGAGCCAACATAGCCATTAGATTTCCTACCATGTCTCTAAGAGGTAAGGTAATTGACTAGTATATGACTTTGGAAGGTGGTTACATTATAATTTGGGATGGCTTTGGGGAATTGTTGGTAACTAGATTTGAGAATAAGAGTGACCATACTTCACTAATCCATCAATTAAACATGATAAAGATATGTCCTAACAAATCCATGGGAGATTTTGATGAAATATTTCAAAGGACATGGCATAGGATGCCACCTATCATGAGACCTCCTTTGAGCTTTGTGTTCCCCACTTATCTCAAGGGTATTGGTACTGATGTGGTAGTGATGTTATAGTCAATGGGAGGATTCACTCTGTTAGATGCACATGAGATAGCTATTGAAGTTGAGAATAGCTTAATACAAGTTGTAAAGCTACCTCTAAGAGTTTCCATGACTTTTTTGTCTCATTGTTTGGTTTAAGCTCCAAGCGTAGCACAATTTCCTAATGCCAATGTCAAGTTCAGAGCCTTTCCCAAGAAGGTGGATAGTTCTATGGACAAAGATGAGGATATCTAGTCATTATGAGCTCAGCTCAAGCAAGCTTAATTTCAAGCAAGTGCTCAAACTAACCCTCAATACTATCCTCAATAAGGCTATAGATCTCCACCCCAATACAACTACCAAGGAAGAGGACAAGGTCAACAAGGTTTCAATAGGCACTCCAATGCCTATAATCCTAATTCCACTCCTTTCATGAAGGTTGTTGTTCTAGTGCTTGATAACCTAGTCCAAGGGGAGGATCATTTAGACCAATGGGGAAAACCTCAAGGTTAGTTTATGTATGATGGTGAAGAACACAACCAAGCTTTTGTGGCACAAGAAGAATCTACTCCTTACATGACATTAGAAGAACTGAATCTCATGCAAAGACATACTCATGGAGAAGGTAGTAACTAGAGTGTAGGTGTGATGAAATTTCAAGTGAAGGATGATTATGTGTTGAATCAAAGCACATCAATTTCAGAAAACACAAGAGCTAAGAAGAGAGCTCTAGGAGATGTTTTGGGAGTACATGTGACTCCAAGTGATGCCTCTCTAGGGCCATAAAGTGTGAATCCTAGTGCAATACCTACTACCAGTCATATTCCTCAACAAAGTCAAAATGCAAGTAGGGTTCTCAAGCCTACAATACAATAGGTTCAAGCTCCTTCACTACCTTCAAGAATACAATAAAATGTGAATACTTCCCCTCTAAACATTTTTTATTCTTTGAATAATACCAAGACAATCATATCTCTTTGGGAATTCTTGCATATGCCTAGTTAAAAGGAGCTCTTATAAGAATAGCTTGAAAGCATTCATGTAGCCCCTCAAACTTCAAAAAACAATAGTGTAGTCCTTACCAATTCTCCAAATCATGTCTTAGATCCCTCCACTAAATCTAAAAATCCTCCACCCTTCTACCACACACTCATTATGGGAGACAAATTAGTTCACAATTGTATTGTAGATAGTGGAGCTAGTACCACTGTCATGCCATAGGTGGTGGATAATAAATTGGGATTGAAGTATGAACCGCATAGTAAAGGTGTGTCTAATATTGATAGGAGTCCAACCAAGATAGTGGAATTAGTTATAGGTTTGAAATTATTTCTACATGTTTGCCCAAGTTTCCCCATTATACAAGATGGTGTGGTGTTAAACCTTCCAACTTATTTTTCTATCTGCTTGTCAAGGGACTTCACGGCTAAGATAGGAGGGTACCTTTTTTCTAACTAGTCTTTTTTATCTTTTAAAACAAGATATGGAACCAAGGTGACTATAATGACTCATCCCTTATTAAGGTTTCATATTGAGACATACATGGAGACAAGTTCAAGTCAGAATTGTCTAATTATCAAAGAAGGTGTCATGGATGGTGAAGCATCCTCCCCCCTTGAAGGTATTTCTAATATTTTCCTTGATAAGTACAACACTAAAATACATTGACTTGATCCATATACTTTCATAGAATAAATTTATTTGGGAGTTTATTATATACGTGAAAAATATGTTTCAATCCCTTCACTCACTAATGAAGACCATGAACTTGAAGGAATATGGGAAATGTTTTCTGATGGCTCAAGAAGTATATTAGGTGTAGGAGATAGCATTATGTTAGTTTATCCATAAAATAATCAATACTACTCCTCATATAGATTCCACTTTAGTTGCACCTATAAAGTGGTAGAATATGAAGGCCTAGTTCACGGCCTCCAATGGGAAAAGAAGAGAGGGATCAAGAATTTGAAGGTTTATGGGGATAGTGAGTTGGTCATTCACCAAGTGAGAAATCAAGCTATAGCCAAGAATACCTTTCTTAAATCCTAAAAGCATAGGGTATGGGACATACTTGAAGACTTTGATTTCTTTAACATACAACCCATATCAAGGGATTCAAATAAACACATTGATAGATTGGCTACCATAGGATCACAGTTTGATGCAGTTGCTAATGTAGGAAAGGAGAAAGATCAGTCCCATATAAAGGTCATTATGAGGCCTTCTATTATAAATAATTAAGTGTCATGGTAGGTGTTTTAAAGTGATGAACACATTACACACTTCTTACAAAATGAGGTAGGATTCTCCTCAAGGAACCAAAAGAGACTGCATGATCAATATAAAGAACAAGTTATTCAGTTGAAGACAAACAAGATACCTAAGGGTCTTATTGCTTTAGAGAGTGTTTTCAATTAATATGATAAAAATAAGAAAGAAAGAGTGAGCATGTCAACAAAATAAGAAAACTATGAGAAAGTCATGATTTACAAGGATAAGCTCCTAAAAATTGGTAAGGTATGTTCTATGTTCGAGAGGTAGGCCTTTATTAAATTATGCAAAGAGTTCCATGACATCTCTGCTTCAGAATATAAAGATTTGAAAGGTTTTGATCCAATTCTAGCTCATCACACCATTGAGTTAGAACCTAGAGCTAAACTAGTCAAGCAAAAGCAAAGGCCTATCAATCCCAAGATAGAGGAAATCATGAAGAAAGAGCTGACTAAGTTGATTGAGTCTAGGATTATCTTTCCTATCAAAAACTCAACTTGGGTGGCTAATCCTGTATCTATCTAAAAGAAGAATTGAGAGATCAGACTTTGTGTGGATTTTCAAGACATTAATAGAGTGTCTCTCAAGGATCATTATCCACTACCTTTCATGGAATAAATTTTACAAGTTATTTTAGGTTCTCAACGCTTCTCACTTCTTGATGGTTATTTAGGTTATAATAAAATATTGGTGAATGAAGAAGATCAGTTCAAGACAACCTTAAATACAAAATGGGGGACCTTTGCTTATAGGAAGATGCCTTTTGGTTTAACCAATGCTAGGGCTACATTTCAAAGGGAAATGGACATGGATTTTAAAGGTTTGATCAATAAGTTTCTACTTGTGTACCTTGATGATATAACTATTTTTTTTTAAGGATGTTACTAGTCATATGGAACATCTAAGGTATGTGTTTGAGAAATGTAGGGAGTATATAATATCCCTTAATCCAAAAAAGTGTATCTTTGTTGTCCATGAAGGTAATTTATTGGGTCATATTATTTCAAAAGAAGGCTTGTCTATTGACCCCGAGAGGATTGAGGCTATTCTAGGCTTGTCTTTGCCTCAACACAAGAAAGGAATGCAAAGCTTCTTATGGAAAATAAATTTTTAAAGAAGGTTTATTCTAGGCTTTGCAACTGTGGTAAAGCCTATCATAGCTATGCTCAAGAAGAACCAAGCTTTTGCTTAGATAAAGGAAGGTAAGAGTAGTTTTGAGGCAATAAAGCAAGCAATTGAAAAATTTCCTACTCTCTTGAACCCAAAATTTTCCAAATATTTCATACTCTATACCTCTTCTAACCTTGATACAATCTCATCTATGTTTATGCAAAAGAATGATGAAGAGGTAGAGCAACCAATTGCATTTTTTAGCCAAGGATTGGAAGATTATGAGGTCAAGTATACATTTGTTGAGAAGCAAGCTCTAACAGTGATAAGAGGATTAAAAAAATTTAGACACATGGTTTCAAACAACAATACACATATCATGGTTTCTCATCCTAGCACCAAGGAGTTTCTCCTAAGCAAAGACCTCAATGAAAAGAGAGATGGGTAGATTACAAAGATGATGGAGTATGATATGGACATTAAGGTGACAAAGTTGGTATGATGAAAAGGGTATGTGAGCATTTATCTTCAAATTTTTAAGATCCAAAGGAGGAAGTCTTGATCAACCAAGTTCACCCCCAACTAGCTAATCACATACAAGTTCAAAGTTTAACACAAGACATCATTAGTTTTATTCAAAATGGTGAGTGCCCCAATAAGTTAAACAGGTCTCAAAGGAGATATTCCAGATTGTAGACCATTCACTACTATCTTTTAGATGGTTTTCTCTTAGGAAATATGTGAATGGTGTGCTATTGAGGTGTGTTAGTAGTGATCAATTTGATATGCTACTAGAAAAGTTTCAAAATGGTGCATATGGAGGTCATTTCTCTCCTAGGACAACAACTTCAAAGATAATGAGGGTTAGTTACTATTGGTCTAATATTTTTTAGGACTGCTACCACTGGGCTAAAAAGTGTCCTCAATATGCCTTTTTTTTTAGGCAAATAGAAACTTGCAGCCCTTCCATTGTATCCTATCCAAGTAGACCATCTTGTCATGCAATAGAGTCTTTACTTCATTAGTGTGATCAACCCTCCATCAAGTGCTAGACACAAATGTATATTGAATGCTACTGACTACTTCACGAGGCTATTGCATTGAAGGAGGCAAGTGAAAATGTTATCTTGGAGTTCTATGAGAGCATTATAACAAGGTTTGGGGTTCCCCATGTTATCATATATGATAATGCACTTACTTTCATAAGTGCTAAGACTTTTGATTGGGTAAATAGGAATGGAGTTTACTTGAGTACTTCATCCAAATATTACCCTCAAGGTAATGGATTGGCTGAATCTACTAACAATAATCTTATCAAGATCATCAAGAGGACATTGGAGAACAATCATAGAGCATGGCAAACTAAGTTGAAGACAACATTATGGGTTGATAGGATTACTCCTAAGAGATCAATTGATAACTCTCACTTTGTTCTTATTTATGGGAGAGAGGCTATGTTTTCCATATCTCAAGAACTCCCTACTCTAGAGCTTGCACATTAGCTAGAACTACTTGAAAATACTCCAATGGAAGTTAGATTAATAGAACTAATGCAGCTACAAGAAGCAAGAGACAATGCACACAAGGCCATGGAACACGACCAAGTACTCATGAAGAAGTCCTTTGATAAGAGATAAAGTGCAAGAGTGTTCAAGGAAGGTGACTTGGTTCTGAAATGGGATGAAGATAGAGAAAAACTAGGTAGACATACAAAGTTTGACACTTTGTGGAGTGGCCCTTACATCATTAGCAAGTACAATCAAAGCAAATCCTTTTAGCTAACCATGATGAATGGAGAAGAATTGCCTATCCCTATGAATATGATACATCTAAAGTTATGTTATTAGTCCTTACAGGTTTATTTTTTAAATAGTAGTTTAGGTGTGTGTTTCCTTTAGTTTGTTGTTGTGTTCCCTAAGTTTTTTGTAGCACAAGTGTGTTTCCTTCCTTTTGTTTGGTGTGCATCTCTGAATTTGTGCATGTGAATTAACCATCTTATGTTTTTTAAGCCAAGGTCCTATTCAATTCATATTTGGGTGCCTATATGCATGACTCCATGCCCAATGGAAGGATTTAGGCAATTGATTTTAGGCACAGTAGGCATGCCTCCCCTACGAATCACCAAGAACGTTAGCCAATTTTCACACCCAAGTTTTGCACCTTTTATTTTGGATAAGTGCAACATTATTAATTTTTTTTATCCCCATAGCAAAAAGACCAAGTGTTATTTCCTTCAAAAGCCTTTGCTTGGTCTTTTGCAAGTGTTATTTTAGTATTTTTTGCTCAAGTGTTGTTTCTTTTGGTGAGGTTTTGATTCAGGTTTCTTGTTCAAGTCTCAAAGGAATTGTTTTGGAATTTTTATCTAAAACAAAAAGTCCAAAGGAATTAGTCCATTTCAATATTTCCAAAGGGTCACTTATAAAATTTTGAAGGGTCTTTTTCTCATAAAAGTGTCCTAAATAAGTTTTCTGAGGGGACACATACAAAATTTTTGAAGGGTCTTTTCATTTTGTCAAAGGGACACCTACAAGTTTTTCGAAGGGTATTTTTCTCTTTAGAAAGGTAAATTATAAGATTTATAAAATAAATGTCCCTTGCAACTTTTTCAAAGGAAATTAGCTCTTTCAACTTTTTTGAAAGAATTGTTTTAGACATTTTATTTGAAACAATCTTTCTGAAAGGAATTATTTCTCATGCAAGTGCCCTTTCAAAATTTCCTTTGCAAAAAACCCAAAAAGACACTTCAAAAAACTATGAAGGGTCTTTTTCTCTTTTGAAGGGTACATTTTAGGTTTTCCAAAAGGTACATTGCAAGATTTTAGAAAGAAATGTCCCTTGCAACTTTCCAAAGGGACATTTCAAGAATGTCGAAGGGCATATTTAGGCTTTCAGAAAGGTGAAATAAAAATGTCAAAGGGTTATTCTTGGCAAAAGTGTCCTTCACAAAAAAATTGAAAGGACACTTGTAGAAAGTTTGAAAGAAAGAAATGCCAGCAAATAGACCAAAAAGAGAAAGGGCCCAAGAAGTTAATTCTTTCGAAGAAAAGGATCTGTAGGAAAATTGTTTGGGGAAAATGTCAAAGAAAAGGTCCAAGGAAAATACCCCAAAGGAAAGATCCTAGTAGAATGATGTTTATATGGACGTCAACTTCAAGGTGAGGATCTAGCTATTGGTGTTTAAATGGTGGGTCCCAGGGAGATCGATCGTCCTCATTCAAATGCTCAAAGATCTAAGGGATCACGTTCTCCATCTATCAAAGCAGATCAGAGGGTTCATTTCACCACTGATTAGGTCATGATCTAAGTCATTTATTGATGGCCAATTAAAGGAATAATTTACTGTACATGTAGACTCTAAGTGATGCCTTTCCAAGGCCAACAAAATTAAAGTGACTTTTCCCTATATTGTTGCACACCTTATTAAGCCAGTGAAAAGCTGTTAGCATCAAAATAAATCTAAAAGTGTAATCTCATTTGCATAACTAATTGATGCCATTACTCATCTAAAAAATATCTTGTTTTTTTCTAGTGCAACCATTGGGGAAGCATTTTTGATAGAGCAAGCTAGCTGTGTAACCACTTGAGGTGACATGGATCAATTGAATGGCTCAAATGAGAATCATTTGCAAAAATGGTTGTAATAGAAAATAGATAATCCTAATAGATTTATTCCTCTTTCTAGTGCCAAAATCCCCCTCCTTTCACTTATTTTCTACTATAAATATAGCCTTTGGGCTAGTGTAAAAATGATGACATAGTGTATGGTGAAGCCCTGCTGGATTGATGTTACATTCTACCTTTAAGCATTAGTACAAATCTATTTCTTTCAAGTTTCTAGATAATTTTTTGAGTGTGTAAGAGATGTATACTGATAGTAAGTGATGATTTTCCATCCTTTTGTCCTTTATCCTTCATGTCTGAGAAAAATTTATTAGTCTAATAGGTCATATGGAGTGTGTTCAAATGTGTTAAATTGTTGTAAGTGCATAGCTATTTTTGAAATGTGCAAAGTTTACCTTTCAATTCATTTGCCTTGTGTCATTTTACACATCTCACCTCTGTACTAAAATACTTGTGCTGGAACACCTTAGAGATTGAAAATGGTCTATGCATTTTGTTGTATTGTGCATTAGAGTATGACATTCACGTGGAAGATAATCTCGGTGCATCATCAATCCTAGAGTAGGTTTCCTTTTGAGTAATTTCTAACTCTTTTCCTTTAAATCAAATTGGTTTAGATAAAGATTATTTTGTAGAGATATATTTTGGGAGTTATCCCCTTTAAATATATAGGTTCATTTCCTCTATAGGTATACCCACATGCTTGCAAATGTTCCAACATTGCCCAAATCTAGAAGAGGATTGAACACTCTCTTCTAGGGTGCAATATTTAGAGACAACATGACCTTCAACACATGTATGACCATTATTAGAGACTTAAAATGAATTTGGATGTATTATGATATAATTATGCAACTCTTAGATAGAAATATACCATGATCAAATGGAAATATTGGTCTTGTAGACCAATCTCATAGTCTTGTACCTCATTGTTTCATCTGAACTAGATAGGTCAACTTATGAGCAACATTTTCATCATATCTACTAACCTAAAAAACTTATATCCAACATTAAAATTTCTTACATGTCTTTATCAACATATCCATTCATTTGGATTCATCCCTAATCCATGATAACACATCCCTAATAACCTTCTCACTTCTATCTAGGTTTCTCTTTGTTTGCATCATTAAGCCTATTAACGATTAGACAACTTATATGACCAATTCAACACACATAAGGGATATAACCCAATAATAAATCACCATGGACATAAAATATAAGTATTAGGATTTTTCCTCCATCCACTTATCAACTTTTACTTGGTCAATTCTGACAGATATAAAAATCTTTTAGAAATAAGGTCTTTCTTTTAGGGTCCACTCACTCATTTGACAAACAAATCACACTTGGAGGTGCCTGGGAGATTTTAATAAAACCTACAATAATTTATTTATAAATTTAAATCCATTATGGGAAGTTTTGATCAACATCTTTCAAATTGGGTCATTATTAGGGTTTTAGAGAGGGTTAACATTATTTCTAGTGTTAATGATTATTCATAAAGGATTGCCCCTAATTTCCAAAACTAATACCTAGAGATATTATCTAGGACACTTACCCATATCTTCTTAATATATTAGGTTCCCATGTATGGGTTACACATGCTAATGAACACTTGAAATTCCATCTCAGGTTGAGAACCCTTTATTCTATGTACTCAAGAGACCTCAAAACCACTTTTCATGCCATTTCTTGAAAACCATGACTTAAATTTTTTTAATATTGATTGAAATAACATGTAATAACTCTAAAAAACTCACCTATCCATAATTTACTTGAAAAATAGAACCTCATACCTCATTAGGCCACCATCTCTCTCTTTGCTCTTTAGACCTTGACCTGTAAACCACATTAGTCCTTGAAATTGACCTTCTAAACACTATTTAAGATCTAAAAACCTCATATATGCCATAAAACCTCTTAACATGATTAAATACTATAAAACATCCTTCATATGTCTTGTCCACACCTCATGGCATCTCAATAGGTTAGGTAGGGTCTAGAACTAGACTTGGACTTAAGGTCTTACCCCTGTAGGTTCACCTTGAGAATATCCTAAGTGATCCAATGACTCATATGCATGCTCAATAAACCTTATACAAAATATTATGCCTCTTTACATCCATCTCATAATACCTCCATGCTCAAACCTTCTCACAAGGTCTCTTCATGTTATGACTAGTGTCATGACTAGGCTTCTCAAGCTCTTGAAACTTGAAAACTGACCTTGAAACACTCCTTGATGCTTCTACACCTTGATAATATGTATTTAATACTCATAAATCCATGTCATACTTCTACATATACCTCTTTATTCTCATCATGCACATGCTCATGATATGACTGTACTTGTTATGACTAGGCTTCTCAAGATACCTTATACTCAAGGCTTAGTACTCAAACATGCTTTACTTGACCTAAACCTTGACATCAACCTTAGAATAATAATTAGGCTTCCTTCAAAGTATATCTCAATAGAGAGAGATTAGGTTTCCTTCAAATTCTCTCTTGTCACATGGCTTCCTTCTCTCATCAAGCACACAAGCTCATTCATCACAGACCACTCATCATGCATCTTCACTAGATGCATCTTGACATCAATGATATCAAACTTGACATAAAATGACATCAAATGACATCAAATTTGACATCAATTACAACACTTCTCAACAATCCCTATGTGGTAGTGTAATTACCACCACGTTCTCTTTTCATTTCTTATAGACTATTTAAAAATCACAACCTAACATTTTAGTCACCTATTTTTGTTGTTCTTCAAAAGATAATCATTGCTTCAAAAAATATTTGAGGCTATCATGGTTGGTATTTACTTGAAAGTGACAACCCATCAGATAAGGTGTCCATTGCTTGACTACATGAAAAATAACCATCATCTCTTTCTTATAGATTGGATTAAGCCTATTTTTTCCATTTAGGTGGAGAATCTCAAATACAAGTGGTTTGCCTTCTTGCATGAGTAAAACCCCCATGACATATGTTGATATATCACATTTCAAAACAAAAGTTTTAGAAAAATCAAGAGTAGCCAAAACTAGAGTGGTGCACATAAATATTTTAAATTATTAAAATGCCTTGGTAGTTATATCATTCCACTGAAAGGAATCTTTATTCAAAAAAGATGTGAGTGGGGTTATGATACTACTATAAAATAAAGAGTATCCAAAACTAGAGCGGTGCACATAAATATTTTAAATTATTAAAATGCCTTGGTAGATATATCATTCCACTAAAATGAATCTTTATTCAATAAAGATGTGAGTGGGGTTATGATACTGCCATATTTTTGATAAACCTGTGATAGAAACCAATTATCCCCACAAATCGCTAGAGGTTATTAAGGGTCTTGGGAACCTATCACTCCATCATCACTCAGATATTTTTAAGGTCAACTTTCACTCCTTCATGTGAAATCATTTGACCCAAATATTTTATATATCGAATGCCAAAAGGTTTTGCATAAAGTTGATGTTGTTCTAGAACTGAGAGTATTTATTTCACATGCTTTAAATGGTCTTTCCAATTTTTTTTTATAAATAAGGATGTCATTAAAAAACATCAACACAAAATTTCTCAAAAATTACATGAAAATAATATTAATCAAACTTTGAAATTTAGATGGTGCATTTGTGAGGCCAAAAGGCATGACCATAAACTCTTAATGGATTTAATGAGTTCAAAAAGTTGTTTTAGGTATGTCCTCTTCATGGATTTGAATCTGATGATACCTAGAGTGAATATATACCTTGTTAAAATAAACCACTCTATGTAATTCATCTAAAAATTTATCAATTACTAGAATAGGAAACTTATCTTTGATGGTGTACTTGTTGAGTTTTCTGTGGTCTATGCACATCCTCTAATTGTCAACCTTATTCTACACCATGACCACTAGGGAGGAATATTTAATTTTGTTGTGTTGGATGATTCCTCCTTCCAACATCTCCTATACCATATTTCCAATTTCACTCTTCTAGGAATAAGGATACCTATAGGGTCTAATATTGGGTGGTGTACTTTTGAGAATTAGTTTGATGGCATGATCATGCACTTGGCTTGGTGGAATTCCTTTTGGCATGTCACAAAAAAAACATAATGGTCATCCAAAACCATTTTTAAATCATGATGGGTAGACTCCTTGGTTGGTTGAACCTCTATGGAAAACAAACACACAATAAATCCTTTAACACTTTTTCTAAGAATCTTCATCATCTGATGGGAACTATCCAATTGTGGAGGTTTAACTTGTAATCTATATAATTCAAATATCCTACATTTTGAATGGAATCACATGAATAGTTATTGTAAATTCATCTTAATATTTCCCAAAGTGGTGAGCCATTTCACTCTCATAATGGTGTCAGCCCATCCCATGGGAATAATAAATATAGCAGGATCTAGCAAGTAGTCTGCCATATAAATCTTAATATTATGGCATTTTTTGGAATAGTTAATGATATCACTATTTGCATCCATGACCTAAAATTCTAGAGTTGGTTAAATGAAATAGTTTAAATGAGTCAATCAACACAATCACCTTATGTTTCTTGAGAAAAATAACCACCTTTAAGGGTTTGAGGAGAACTAATACCTGAAAGTGCATGACATGAAATAGTAGGTTGAGAATCTTCAAATTCATTCTTAGGTTTATCCAAACTTGAACTTGAAGCTTCATCATCTTTGTCATCCTCATTGGTGCCTTCAATGTAAAACAACTTCTTTCCAGCAAAATAATGTCCTTTGATCCATTTGCTATCATAACTAAAACACAAACCTTTTGCACACTTCTCCTCAATTTGTTGATGGGTTAATTAGGTAGGTTGAGGAAATGATGGTGTCAAGAAAGTACATCATGGGAATTAGTGAAAGGTACCCATTTTATCAACTCTTTTTTATCTACCATGTGTGCCCTTGGGATGGATTTAAATACTAAACTGGGATTAAACATGCAAACCTCTAATAGGATGTTATCCTTGAGGCCACCCAAAAATAAGTTAGTCAAATTTTCCTCAGTGATGTCTAACATGAATAATGAGAGATAATGAAATTAGTGAATATAATCCTTTACAATCCTTATTTGGCATAGTTTAGATAGCTAAATAAAGTAGTTTTTTGAGACATTATTGTGATAGTGGAGCTGCATCTCTTTAGAAAATATAGACCAGGAAATTGAGAGACCCTTATTTTTATTTTGAGCACACAACCATTGATACAAAATGAATTGATCAAGTTCCAAATATAAAAGTTCCATGACCACCTTTTAAAAACATAGAGTCTAATGTACATCAAATAAATTTTCAATTTGAGTGATTCATGTGAGTATATAATTACCATAAAACTTGTGCAAGTCCACTTTTGACAACATCATATTCAAACCAAGATTGGAATTGTGATTGTTTGGAGGAGGAGAACCAAATAATAGTGGAGGGTTATTTTTAAAAATTTACACTGAAAAGTTAGGCAATTGCCCAGTTATTTGTTGTAATTGATCCCACAAGCCATTCAGGTCCTCTCTTATCCCTATGATGTCCCCTTTAACTGCATCAAGATCATATTTCCACACCATGATAGGTAATTTTGATTGAATTTTTTTAACTACCTATGAAATACATGTATTATAAGTTCTAGACCCTATGTCATCCTTGTGAGGATTTTAGGAGTTTTTTTTCCTTTCTCGCATTTACGAGTGTTAGGACCAACCAT
Organism: Torreya grandis; assembly: GCA_037957365.1. Classification (NCBI taxonomy): domain Eukaryota; kingdom Viridiplantae; phylum Streptophyta; class Pinopsida; order Cupressales; family Taxaceae; genus Torreya; species Torreya grandis. The sequence goes on along the minus strand of JARHVA010001648.1, from coordinate 881,826 downwards.
GCACAAAGTCTAGGAGGGTTTTGGACTTGAAAAAAGTGTATCAATAGATGATAATGTTGTGATCACCTCACTAAAATGAATCCAATGACTGCTAATGTACACAAGGATGAAATTTTTTGGCCTAAAAAATTATACCAATAGAATATATTGTTATAATTATCTCGTATAAATGAATCTAATGACTACTAAGTTACACAAGGTTAAAACTTTTATAGACTTTTTTTTACTATTTTTTTCAACAAAACACTTCAAAATATATTAAAATGATAGAAAAATTACATTCTTCCCATATCATAAGTTATGTTTTTTTATCCTTTATCTCACAAGAGATTCGCGATGCCATATCCCAAAAAAATTATATAGAAACTTGCCCAAATTGAAGCTTTAATACCACTTGTAATGAGATTACTTAAATTTTAAAATAGTATAATAATATATCACATAAATGAGAGTAGAGATAATATATCCACATAATAATTGATAGAAGAGCATAATTCTTGATAAACATAACTGAGCCACTTCGAAGGGGCCACCTCCACAACAATGCAATAAGAGAATAATTCATAATATAATAATAATTGACTAACCAATACCTCCTATATATACTCTACCTAGTCATGGTTATTCCATATGCCAACCATACTAAGAACATAAAGAAATGAAAAAGATGATACGATGGTATGTAAGCCACAAATCAGCCACACATATCCTTAGACACACAAGAGGTTAAAGGCTTAACATGAAATAAATTTTATGTTGACCTTCGAGAGTGATATGAATCTGATTATATTGTGAGAAATCAACCATAAGATATAGTATCTCATAACCAGCCATAGAATCAACAATAACATTGATTGATGATATAGGAAAGGCATTTTAAGACATGCTAAGTTGAGATTACAAAATTTTATACAAATATGAATGACCATGGTGACTTTTTTATGAATGGGGACAATGTTGGATACCCATTCCAAGTAATCTACAGGTTTGAAGAACTTAACATCTAAGAGCTTGATGATTTCCTTATAACATAGGGTGTAAATATTAGGAGGAAATTTTTATTACTCTTGGTGCACCAATTTTACATTGGGATAGATGATGATGCTATGGACAAAAATGTTAGTGGGAAAACAAAAAAATGATATGGATAAAAATTTTAGATGCAGATAACTTCTTCTTCATTTATGACACACTAAAGGGGGGCTGGGAGACAAGTTGATTATCTGAGTTTGTTGCTCATGTTTTAAGTTGAGGAGAATTTGATTGAGGATTGTTAATTGTGATGACACTATTTAAAGTTGGGAAAGATTCCTTTGTGGGATTATGGGAAGGTTCAAATTTAGCCATATGGATATCTTGTTGTTTTTCTTGACCAAAGGCCTCTTTTAAGGTTTGGGGAGAAAATATTCTAACCTTTTATTGAATAAAGGCTTTAAGGATGGTAACATAGAGTTTGAAGAGATTATAATCACTCATATTATGGTCTACTTTGTGAGCTAGATACTTCCATTATTTGATAAAAGTGTGGGAATATTCGTTATGAAGTTATTTAGCACTGATAAAATGGCTAAGACTACTTTCAACAAGATCATTATGTTAAAATTACTTGACTAAAGCATTAAATAAATCCTCTAGTTATGAAATGGAATGTCTAAGAAGTTGGTTATACCATTCTAACACATCTCCTGTGAAATATTTGGTGATAATTTTAGTAGTGGGAAAGGTATTACTTTAGACCCATTCCTTATAGATATTGTTAAAATATTTAATTAAAATAGAAGGATATTTAGTCCCATCATATTTTATGGTTGGATATATGTTTCCAATTTCTATGGACACAATGAAGGGGGCTAAATATTTATTTTGAATATGTTCTAGTATTTTGGCTTTTATGGGAGGTTGAGGGATGATATTCCTGTTGGCATCTCTAAGAGGGTAAGGGGGGAGTTAAAAGTCTAATTCTGTTGAGACATGATGACTTTAGGTTGGATAGCCATTTTCAATATGTGATTTTGCATTTGGATCATTTGAGAACTATTAGTTGTTTGCATGACACTCATTTGTTGAACCATTTATCTAAGGATTTTAATTGTGTCAATAGGTGGGTTATTATTAGAAGTATTAGGAGGGGGTTTCCCAACATTAGTATTGGGAAGAATATTACCAAGATTGATATTGGTTTCCCCAACTAGGGTAGAGGAAGAAGGAATTTTAGATAAGTTACCATTAATGTTAGGAGTGTAAATGGTATTATCATCAAGGTTTATAAAGATTTAGGAATTATCTAGATCATCATTTTGGTTGATTTCAACCATGTTAAATGAAATAAATATTGATATATTTTGGGAGTACTTACACCATTAATTTTTATCTTTAGTGGTGGACAAGGTAATTAGAAAATAACAACCCATGTAAAATATGAGTGGGTTGAGGATAGCAATAAAAATTCTAATAAGTGACATTATGATGCTAAAAATGGGTGAAAGGTACATATGAAAAGATAATTATTTACAAAAAATTAAAAGTATTAGTTAGGATGATGTAGTTGGTTTCTAAGTATAATAGAAGATATTTTATTAGGTTACCCTATGTAGTTCATGGAGAAAATGAGATTCTATTGGTGGCTACTCAATTTAGACAATATTTAGTTGGCTAATGTAGTAACCTAGAAACTAAAAAGAACTAAATTATATTGAGTTGACTGATGTAGTAACTCTTATCAATCAAATTTTCACCTTTTATAAGGTGATTCAATCCTTACAAACTTTATGTAACATGGAAACACCTCAAGGTTTTGGGTACCCTATTGGAGAGGTGAATCTCTAGGTTAAAGGGCTAGCTCCCCTTGATGAATCACTTAGGCTCAAACACTAATCTACCATTTACTATAAAAAAGAGAGAAACATATTATAATGGGGGTGATACACTAAATATTATTTGATCACTACTAACTAAATGAAAATTCATTTTAAATAAGAGACTAACTTACACATGACACTACTCCAAATATGCCTCTCTACATCAATGTTTCTCATGAAGGTTGTGAAGAGTGCTTGAGCTAAGAGGACTAGTCAAGAGGTCATGACATGACACTATTGAAAAGATTAAAAAATTAAAACTCACTTATACAATTCAAGAGAGATAAACAAGGATTATAAACTGAATATGAATGTTAAACAAGGATAAGCATACCAAGGAAGCAAGACTATCACTTAACAAGATTATCTAGTCAAGCATACATATTGAAACCAGTCAAAGGAAGAGGTAAAACTAGATTATTCTCATTGATCAAAGGCTATAAATGGGTACGGATTTTCCATGCCTATGTGAAGGATACAAACTTATCCAATCAAGGTTCAATATATAGATAAAGTGAGAGAAGAAGGAGAGAAGGGCGTAGGAGAGAGAGAGAGTAACAAGTGTCTCATGAAAGAATTACAATAAGAAAAGAGTTTGAAACTATTAAATCAGAATCTCTAAGACATGTGTATCTATTTTTAATATGATCTCTTTTTCTAAGTGATGTAGGAGTTAGAATACTTGCTTGACACATTGATCTTTTCTTCAAAATTGCCCCTTCTCTAGGCTTGTGAGAGGACAAGTAATACTTTTTAGTTATCAAATCATGTTGAGCTACCTTCAAACTCTGATTTTGACACTTTTCAACTGATATTTAAAGGTTCCCTTTGACACACCACTCTATTCTCTTTCCAAGTGTCTTGAAATCTCTTTGTCTCACTAGGCCAATCTTGCATACAAATGTCAAAACTTGAATTCATCTTCTCCAATTCATTCTCTCTTGATGGATGGCCTATTCACATTGTATCAAACTTTCAACAAATCATTTGGTATCAAAAGGCCTCTTTTAGACTCATTACTTATAGACCTAAAAATGCATAAACCTCCTTGTGTAGAATAATGTATAGAGGTTATTGATAAACTAAGCACATATTTGAGGATCTAATATGGATTTACAGCTCCATGCCAAGTTTTAGGTCCAAACTCTAAGTGGAAGTGTCATTTTCATTTGTTTGTCTCTTATAACTAGGTCTCAATTAGTCCTCCCTACTTATATAATGAATTTTGGCTCCATGGGCTTCCTACACATGTGAAAAAAAAATGTGATTCACTTTAATGACCTCTTAAGGATCCTGCATGTCAATTTTGAGCTCCTGACAGCTTGTACTGACCTCCCAAGTAGCTTGAAACAACTTTATTTGGTCCTTTTTCATATACATTTAGCTTAAAAGTACCAACCAATGTCATGGTGAGATGATCAAGATAGTTTTGGACATAATTCAAGTTATTTGGTGGATTATTCAATTCATCTTGAGTGTTTATGAACACCATCTCCTCAATCGGGTCATTTTGGTTCTCTAGGCAACTCATGAGTGTTTAAAGTTCTTAGAAATGATTCATACTATATATTCCAATAACTTTAGAAACAATGCCAAAATATGTAATCTAATAATCCTATCTAACATCCTCAAACTCCTTTTCCACCATGCATATTATCATGAAAGATCTAAGCAAGTTTTGAGACTATCTCAGGTGGCTGAGTGTGTATTTTTTAAGGCTAGGTAGATATGAGGTCTGAGAGTGCTATGTTGAATTTGTATTAAGATTAAAATTACATGGTAAGGTCTAAAATACTCACCCTAATCTCTTCCAATGGTCACCGTCACCATCTTCTTTTATGAGGTCTCCTACAACTTCATTCACTCAAGCATAGGGTTTGTAAGCAAAACAAAGTGAAAGACCCTAGCCACTATGTATACTACCTTTATTAAATGTTTAAAGGTTTAAATTATCATGAAATGTTTCTTTTAAGTTATACTTAGGATACCAATTCTTTCTCAGGTTCTTATGTCCTCATTTCACCCTTATCAAATAACTTTCTTCACCAAACTATTCACACACAGGGTTGTCTATATGGTCTTAAGCTCAACAAGCCTAAACAGACCTCTTAACCTTGCCATACCTTATATAAATAATTGTGATGATATTATATGGTCACTAACACTATTAATTCACCCTCAAATTAGTTTATTCATCCTTAGTTTTTTGTCTTTTTCAACCAAATGACACCTTCAAGGCAGGCATACCTGTATATTTCATAATTGTATATGAAGGGTTTGAAGAGCTTTGTTTAGTCATCCTTTTGAACCTAATTTATGGTATATTGAATCTAAAATGACCTATTTAAATAGTTTTATCACCCAATCTATATTATAATTCTCTTTTGTATGTGTCTTGCCTTCTCTTTAGGCATGAAACTAGCCTAATCTTTCTAGCAGACCTGTAGGTATCATTCTTGGGGTTTAACTGCATTTTGGGTCTTAGAACTCTTTTGAAAGTTATTAGACACTTAAATATACTTCATAAAAATATTGGGATTTAATATCCCTTCAGTAACCATTTAAAACCTTATCAAAGCCTTGTATTCTAATAAACACATACCATTCTTCTCATATTTGAACATATATAGTTGTAGGTGTCATTGGGTGTTTGGAGTGCTAAACCTTGAAATTTGATCCTCCTCAATTAGGTTATTGACAACCTAAAATTTGATAAACTAAATGGAAGATTCATCTCATTTCAATACAAGTTTTTTTAACCCTTTATGACATCTTCAAACCTTTGTTTCCTTGTCTCTGTATACAGACCTGTGTATGAGTGTTAAGGTTGTAGGCCTAGTCATCTCAACTTCTTCATTGACTTTCACAAAATTAGATGTTTTAATTAGTCTATGACTTTCTCATTTCATGTTTTTAATGATTTATGTTTCCATTACACACTCTTTACTTGTATGAGCACATGGTTTCAGTCCAAAATGATGACCTACAGGTTTAGAATATGTAAGTCTTCATTTCTAATTGTATAGATTGTTAGGAAGGAGTCTCTTTACTCATCCATGTTTATTAATGATACAATGGGGTCATTCAATGTTCAATGAGTTTCTATGAGTCTTCATTACATTTTTCCATTTCCAAGACACTTTCAATATGAAACCTAAATCATGAAATCTCACTTATAGGTCTATAGACCTATGAGTAACTAGAACACCTTCATATTCTTTGAAAGTGGATGTTGGACTTTATTATCACTTTATTAGACCTCCAATGTCTCAAATATGTTTTATTATACTACCATTATATTATTAATTATTTTAATACTCTTTTACACCCTTAAACAATGCAAAACCAAACCTTGTTACTCCATTGTTGCAGGCAACTTGCACACACAGTCATCAAAATGAGAGAGCATTATGAATTACTTGGAGAAGGTGTTGTTGCAGTAGGCATTGGAGACATTCTGGTATTATATAACATGATAGGAATGAAAACATGATATGAAACCTTAATTCATCACCTCAAACATAAAACAAACATAAACTATGATAGTCACTCTACAAATTGTGCAAGAGAGTAGCTTTCCTTGCAAAATGGCTTCCCACACATGAAAAATTGGTGGATGAATGTGTAATATGGATATTCAAACCTTTAAGGATATTTTAAAATTTATTTCATGCATCCAATGAGTTCATACTTACATGAGAATTTCATAAAACTAAGCCTATGGGGATTTGAGCATAAAAAATACACCTTATCTCCTTAACGATTGTTTATAAATATAAGGATATCAATAAAATTACCAATGCCAATAATTGATATCCTATATGGTTCCCCAACTTTGGTCAAAATATTAGATCCCAACTCCACCTATACAACCTATACCATGCATTTGAATTTGGCCTTTCTGAGCTTCTAAAGGAAATGATGGAGGAAAGAGAGTGTCTATTACATCTATAAGACCTTAAAATTTATCCCAAGATTGAAAATTAAATTTTGAATATGAAGAGATGTTTTTAAACCATTTTTACCTGTAGTGATCTCAATAAGTCTATACAAGTGCCTTAAACTCCCTCCTTTGGTGTTACAACTCAAGATTATAGATTTTTATTGACTTATAACTATCACATACATATTTTAAACTCTTTTTAAATATTATAAAAGTGTCATGTATAGATAAATCACCTTTTTGGGCTTTTACATACATGAAAGTTAGCAAAAAACACATTTTCTTCATAAAACTTTACCTTAAAGTCCACAAAGAAACCTTAACCTTTACAAACATACATGAATTGATATTATAAGGTGATTAAAGAATGAAGAGACCTTTAATGACACCTAATAACCTATGATGTTTCATAACCAACTCTCATCACTCCATGACATGACTAACCTAGTGTAAAACTAAGACAAAGAATTACCTTAATTTTTCCAAAATTACCTTAAACAATGCTAATAAGAATTTATGAAGACTATTTGAAGACTAATAAGGCATGTAATGGGATATTAACAAGACTAGAAATGTAGGACAAGAAGCTTTTTCCTATAAGGATTAAACTTTTGACCTTGGGGTCAAAATGAATCACAATAACCTTCAAACTAGAAAGAAGCAAATTGTATTGAGCTAGTCAATGTAGTTTGGAATCAAGATAGAAAAATATAATGATATGGTTGATACAATTATTTTTAGGTTGGTAAAATATTTATTGTATCGATCTAGTTGATGTCATCATGATGAAAATATAGGGGACTATATTGGGATAGCTGTGGAGTTTGAAAACATAATTAATTGTATCAATCTGGCCAATGCAATTATAACACATCATAAAATTGTATTGATGATGGTCAATGTAGTTTTTAATACAACATATGATAGCATGAATAAAATTTTAAATATAATTATCTTTGCATGCTAACTATATTTTTAAAAATAAGATCAAGTAGATGTCCTAAAAGGATTTGATTGATAGTGTGGGATCTCAAACATACTTGCTCATTCATTAATTAGTGTGAGAAAAATATTTTGAGAGCACTAACTATAGATTTTATACCATTTATGTCCATTAATTTCAATTTCAAGGGTACAATGAGATTAATTTTCTTGGGTGATACGTTCCTCTTGGGTGCACCACAAAATCAAATAGATGGATGGTTTTCTAAGGTTCAATAAAAAGGGAATCTCAGGTGTTTAAAATATACTATGAGACATGTGGAAACTAAATTACATGTTTAGTATTATAATATGGCTATCAATATTAGGGAAAGACCCTTACACCATAATTCCTATAAATTGAACGCTATGTAGCCCTTCACAATAGTCACTAAGTAGTTTGAAAACTTTTGAACAATAGTTTCTAGGGATAGTCAAACAATTAAAAAATCAATTTCAAAAAACAATATTGAAAACCAATTTGGAGCATTCAATGAATTGAAATAAAAAGGTAACCAATAGAACCGAAATGTTTGATTAAGATTTGAAATGAAAAATTAAATTATTTTGACTATGCTTGAAAATTTTAAAAAAATATAACTATATTAACAATGGCCAATGTTGTTGTACACATAATACACAACTATATCAAGTTGATCGATGCAGTCTATATACACACATAATTAAAAAAATGAATAAAACTATATCATGTCTAATAGATACAGTTGGTTGAAAAATACTAAAAAATATCTCATAATTGTATTGAGTTTTTTAATACAATTTTTTGGAAATTAAATCTAGAAACAAAGTTGTAAATAGGACCGTATCAGTTTGGTATAGTTATATAATAATATAAATTGATACAAAACTATATCAGGTTGTCTGATATAGTTTACTAGGAAGATATGAAGATGAAATTGTATCACATTGTCTGATATAGTTGAATGGGAAAGAAGCATAGATAAAACTTTATTAACCTATTTGACATAGTTGGTTGAGGAATAAAAATCATGATAGATCTGTATTGAGTTATTTGATACAACTTGTTGAAAAACAATATTGATACAATTGTGTATCAAACTATTCATATAGTTTGTTGAAAAGGTGAAATTAATGGTAAACTTCATGTCGGGTTCATAAAAATGTATGAAATGGGATAGGATTGGCCTAAAACTATCATATGTATAAAAATTCAAACTTAGAGAAGGTCAATCAAAGAGAGTCTAATAATACTTAATGATTCATGATGTGACCAAATGGATCCGTAAACCTAGCAAGAGGAGTACCTACAACACAATGTCAAAGGAAAGGGTTTCAAATCCTTTAGTAAAATAACACAATGAAGTATCTTTAACTATACCTCTATTTTTAATCAGTCTAATATTTCAAATAAGCAATTTAAGTAAGGAGAAGGATTAGAGTCATTAAAATGGGTAAGGATATTTGGTAGGCAAATGGGAGCCTAGGCTACATAAAATGGACAGTTGACAAGTTCAAAAAATCCTATAGCCACACTAATTATAATGTATAAAAATATTAAATAAAGATACACATTCATTCAATAAGTATGGAACTTATATATAGTAAATAAATGAGTTAGGGTTATAATACACTTACCTTGAAGAGGACCCGTCAAGCCTTAATCTCCCCCTTGGTAAATGGTGTTTTACAAGATATTGTCATGGTTTTAAGGATATTAAAGGATGAATCAAGATCTAAGATAAAAATAATCCTCTTAATGAATCTCCAAGACTCCACAATACAAGCTTCCTTCAAGACAATATCCTAAGAAATAACTCCTCTAAGTATAGCTTTTAAGGTAAAAGTGAAAGCAATAATAACATGAATTGAATGTCTCCCTTCTTGGAATGAAATATTAACTTGTATTTATAGTGATTAATAGCCCTAACCCATATCAAAAGTTAAAATGATGCCATCAACCACCCATGATGTATTTAAAAATGGGCTAAACAACCTCAAAATATGTCAGCATGGTCAATATAGTTGTGAAAATCAAGTCAAAATATTTGAAACTACATCAATTAGGTCGATATGATAGGGAAGGGATATATGTCAAATAAGACTACATCGGACTAGGCCAATGTAATAATAAATATAGGTACTGATATAGCTATAGGATGTAATATGGAAAGAGATAATTAGGGGATCAAATTTGAGAAAGCTAAAATGGATATAGGAATGATAGACAAATATCTCTCTTAAATCACCAAAGGCATAGCCACCCATTTCCTAGTGCACCTTTTAAGGTGTGCACTCAGGGAGATTGAGGCTCAATAGATTGATACAAGAGAAAACATTAGTAAATGATAAATTAAAAAATATTATGTATATAAATGGTCATATAAATATATACCCTATATAGTGTACTAATATCCCCCATTGTAGGCATGCCCCCAATGTTGGTATGTAGCCCTTATGTGTAAGAATGTCTCACATTTGTATGTACATGTCATAGGTAACCTATATTTCATGCATCCCACTCATGTGTGCAATGAAAATAATATGATTATAAAATTGATATGTAATCTACCACATATATTATAAGCAACATAAATGAATTATGTAAACTAGCAATACATGTCATGCATAGGTCTTTATTTTTATTTTTATTTGAATGCTAAAAAATAATACCATCAATGGCATGCTCACACGTAGGTTCTGGATAGATTTTGGCAAAGGTTACCTACCTTGGGTGAGTAATAACATATGTATTTGTATCCAAATATAAAAAGTGATCATGCAATATAATATATCCATCATGGTCATCATAGGAAACATGGCCTTATATACTTTATATATATATATATATATATATATATATATATATATATATATATATATATATATATATCATAATAACACATTATTTTTTTGTATATAATGAATATTAGATGGTGTTCATTGTGGAACATGTGAAGTAGCCTGTAGAACCAAATTATGATGTGACTAGTTAGGTAATGTTTGTTGTGTAATTTGAATAAAATTATGATGTAAAGGAAGCTGTATCACTAGTATTCAAGTTAAATAAATTTCATGTCATTGAACAACCTTTATAGAATTAACATGTATAATCTATGTAACCAGTTAAGGTGTAAGTTTCCAAGGAAATATCTTTGGCTTCATAGGATAATTAGAAGGAAGGCTTGAAACTGTAACCATTTAGATATTCATGATATACTTCATGTATAAGTAAACTAAATATAGTATTTCATAGATATTATGTGTTCATGGATGTCCTAACAACATGTCAAATGCCCCATATATTGGGCAAGATGAAGAATAATCTAGTAACTATTGCGGTGATGACACAAAACTTCAAAGAGGTTTTTGTCTCTATAAATAAAATATTTTTACTACCTTTAGTTTCCCAATCAAATCCTCATGTGTGCATCCAATAATTTATTAAGTATTATCATTGTTAAAACATTTTCACTTGACCCATTTCCCACCATGACATTGTGTATAGGTTGTGAGTCAATGTCAGTGCACAAAAATAACTTCATGCATTAAGAGAATAATTGCCAATAATATTATGCTCATAAAATGTGATAGTAGGTCTTGTTTACCAATTTTGACCCCCAGCTCAAAATGATTCAACCCCTATAGTTTGAAACTTTTTCATAGGGATATTAAATCTTGTAGATGGTCACCTAGGTATTGTAATGGTTTTATAGTGGTCAACTAAATCCTTGATTAGCATTATTTAAGGTTTGGTCTCCTATGTACTTGTTTAATATTCAAAGGTCATTCATGAGATAATGTTGTTTATCATGTGTGGTCAAGGTTTGATCATTATTATGAGTCATTTTATTATTTTTTGTCATACCTTCAAGGTCATATAGTCATGTATTAGTCTTCCACTATGTTTGTCATGCACCCCAAGGTCTTTAAGTCACTTTCTAAGCCAATTTGAAGAATGGTACATAATTTTCAAAAGTAAAAACATTATAAGAGGAATTATAACATGTATGGTGTTAGAATGTGGTTAGAGGATTATCAGATTCATATAAACCTGTAGTATAATGTCCAAAGATAGAGAATCATGCAAAAAAAAGTAGTTTTAAGTCACTTGTATGACCAAGAGGATCCACATTTAGGTGAAAATGTGTATAAAAATGTCTTTTCAACTTCTCCACATGTAAAATGATCTTACATAGGCGTTGAGAGGTCAATAGATTCAAAAAAATAGTCAGAAGCCTAGTCAAGCTCTTCACAAGCTAGAAGTTTATGTTTCTTTCATGAACATGCAGAAGAGTTGGGTCAAATTCTCCTAGGAATAGGAGGGACCCATCATGGGCTTAAGATTCATGAAAATAATTTAGGACTTAAGGGGTTGAATTGTACAAACCATCACTAACAAGATAGGCAGTCAAAAACACCTAGTAAACCCTATAGGCTCATGTTTGAAACTAATTTCATGAAGTTTGGAGCTTGTTGGATCATGAAGAGAATTATAGGAGGTATTTATGAATATGCACAATAATTCCATGTTTTTTCCAATAGGTTGGCATGTGTGAGCTTCTATTGGATCAAGAAGAGCCTCCATGAGAGATATGTCACATGTTACACTTGAAATTTTGGAGGAATTGATAGTGATCAATGTATATAATGGTTAGTTGACTATTTTTACCATCTTCCCATTCCATTCAAGGATCTCTAACCTAATTGGTCGTTATTTACTAGTCCTCCAAGTGGCACTCATGTTTCCATGTTTGAAGATTGTATTTTAATGTTGCCTACAAGATGTTTTCAAAAGGGATTTGTATTTCACTATCATAGGTGCATGAGGATGAATACCTTATAATAAATTTAATGATTCAATGTAAGAATTATATCAAGCTCAAAGAGATAAAACTTGCATCATATGAAAGCTTGAAACTTGAAAATGTAGACCTACAAGTATGCAGACCTATAAGTCTATTTTCATGTGAAATACAATGAAATTGTGCACTAATAATTGAGTTTGAAAAGCTAAATGTTGAGTAATATGTAGTGTTTCTACATTTTAAATAGTTCAAGATAAATGGAAAAGGTGTATTTTCAAAACATAGTGCTCAAGACACCCAACCACCACCTACAGGCAGAATGACAAGACTTGGATAGTTTGAGGATTTGAGTTAGCATGAGGATCATCTGAAAATGTACATGTGTGATGAAGGAAACAAGATATATCTATTCATCTAGATATAAAGTTTATAATTCTCTCATGTGATGATCAAATGCATTGAGAAATTAAAGAACCCAAATAGACCTATAGGCAAAGCAAAAGGGTTATACATGTATGGTCAACAAAGGAAAGTGCTAATAGATTTGAAAGAGGGCAAGTTGAATGTGAAGTAAAATTTAATGAAATTAAATTACTTTCAAAATTTCAATAGCCTAGTTGAATAAGGCCAAGTTTTAAAGCCTAATATTTAAAGGATTCTCAACCTATCACCTACAACCATGTCTTGAATAGACATGAGAGAAGGGGTATGCTTGTGAAGATGTGAGGTATTGAAGAAGTCTATAGAGGATACAAAGAAGACAATAAAATCCCAATATTTTTATGAATATCATTGAAGTATCTCAGAGATTTGTATAAAAAGTTATAAACTCCAAATGCAGTCAAAACCCCATATGACTACCTATAAGTTGGTCTGAGTAGCTCAAGTTGGTTTCAAAATCTAGAGGAAGATGTAGTAAACACAATATATTTGGATTTTATAAATATATACAAGGTAAATATAATCACTATAGGTCAAATAAAACCTAAATAAAATCCAAAGAGGATGATCAAAACAAAATGCACTTGAACCCTATAGACACACAAGCAAGTACTCCTATAGGCCTCCCTGCCTAGAGTGAGAGGTGCCTACTTGGTTTGAGAGAGAAGAGGTATTTTGGAAAGAATAAAAACACTTAGGATTTATTATATTATTTTATAATTACCCTACATTATCTCTAGGATCAATAAAAATTGTGTAAATGTGGATAGGTCTATTTAGGCCTAGTAAGCTTAAGATCACACACTTAGACTTGTATGTACAATCATGATAAAAGTGGTTTGATGAAGGTGAGATGAGAATATGAGGGAAATAAAAAGTGTACAATGATGTTATATACCCTAAATGGGCATCCATGGGTAGAGAAAGACAAGAAAGTGGCAATTTAGCCTATGAAACCTTCTCGAGCCCTCTAGTTGCATGATTGTAGTTTAGGACAAATTTCCTCTTGCTTGGTGTGAATCTGACCATATGAATGGGGTATAATTTTTTTAAATTATGGTGAATGTGTCTCTATACTTCAATCTTCTTTTATTATTTATTGGTTTATGTCCTTAACCTTTATGAACAATGGTTAAGACTACAAACCACTCTCCAATGGCATAGTAGAGACTCAAAGAGCACTTTCTCAACATAATATTTGTATGGAAAAGTTACATGGGAATATAATAACCTATGGGTAGTTGAGGATACTTTTTCAATTGAAATTTTTTGTATTGTTTTAGGAGTCAAGGCCTTGGGGTTTATGAACAATCGTTAAGAACTTGAACTACTTTAAACCCTCCTAAAACCCTCATAGGAAACCAATGAGAGATATTGGATTCCAAAGTGTCTAAAATGGGTTGGATTGATATTTAAACCATATGAAAATCATTTATAACTCTAAGGAGGTCCTCATCATGACACTTTTTTGTACCTTCACCTGTATGGACATAATAAATGTTGTGTTTTTTTAAAAATTTATGCTCAAAACAAGGTTGTTGACCTTATGGACAGATGAAAACAATTGGGAAAGATGAATTGAGGTTTATTATAATTATTCAAGTCTAAAAATATGTACATACCATCCTAAAAGTGCTCAAAGAGGTCTAATTGTTGAAGACAGTGTGAAAAGGGCTTGTGCAAAGCTAAGTTTTTGGGCCATTTCATGGTTAACCTATCTACACAAGGTCTCAAAAGGCCAAATTTGACATGGATAATTTTTATAGGATGGAGATATTAAATCATACACATACTATAATTTCACATGTGTGAGGGGTATGTGGAGCAAAATATCATTTTCTAGGCCTTGAGACCTAATTGAGGCCTAATTAGAGAGAGATTAGGTGAATAAGTACACTTTTACTTGGTTTCATGTAATAAATTTTGACATGAAGATGTAAGGGCATACTATATACTCAAAACTACCCTTAATTTTCCAATATCATCTATACATTCTTCCATATAAGGAGATTTATGTGTTTTCAGGGCTGTAAGGAATTGAAGGCTAGTGAGAGCTTAAGATGTAAAATACGGCCTTGGTGAGTGTTTGGTGGATTAAAATGATTTGTCTCAAGTATGATAAGACATGAAGATTTCTTTCATGGAGATATATTTCATTGGTGAAGATGAATTCGAGTTTTGAATCTCTCAAGACACCTAAGGAGTTGTGTGATGATTGCCACTGAAATGTCAGTATGAAAGAGTTTTCAAATTCATGCTAGGTGTCAAAGAGGAAGTATGAAGTCAATTCATGGTGAGTTAATGATCCAAAAACCTATTTATCACTCTTCACATGCCAAGATGGGTAGTTTTGGATGAATGATGAATCATTGAGCTCTCTTACGCCAACTCCCTTTAAAGCTATTATCAATAAATGTAACACATATCAAAGAGAGGTTTATGGGACTATTATACAACTAATTTCTTGTTTGTAATTGGATCTTGGATGAGATACACTTGTCAATTTCTATTTATGACATCTCTATTAGGGATTAGTTTATTACATTATGTAAGTTTGGATATTTACCGAGAGGTAATATAATTAGTTAGTTTGTTTGTTAGAATATATTATATTGTCATAATATTGTTACAACAATATTATGCTTATAGGTTTATGATTTATAATAGGGATTCAAGTGAGAGATTTACAGGGATTGTATCTCCCTAATTATAGGAAAGAGTTTTCTTATATAATATGTAACTCCTGTATTATTTTATGAATCAGAGTGTGTGGAATGAAATAATATTATATCAGTATTTTAATTATTCAGATTATCTATGTTTGGCTCTTTGTTTTTTGTGCTCAGATCTAAACTAGTGTTATCATTTGGTATCAGAGTGGGACATTCTTGAGATGGAAAATTTGATTTATTAATCATTTTCTATGGGTAGTCTTATTGTTTTATTTGTCCTGTCTAATGGTAGACTTATTTTTAAACATTTACACAAATAGTTATTAGTTTGTTGGTTGGAGAAGCATGGGCTTGAGCAAGAAATGGATAAACAATAAGTAAAGGCATTGCAACTTGAGGACTGGCACCCATTTGAAGCATAAATTATTATCATTTATTTGTATTGGATTGGTGATATCATTGTGCATACAAGAAGTAAGATGCTAAATATGTATCCAAGAAAAACTCAGCCAAAGGAGTCATTGTTTATATCTACACAATTATACAATGGAAGATTTTGGCAATATTTCATGACAATCTAAATCATCTACCTACATGCATTAAATATCTAGATATAAGTGAGAGGTGTGCATGCTCATGTGGAGGATAAAAGTCTTAGATCGTGCATAATAATATCCCTGATGCACCAATATTTGTATTAAAATTCTTTATTTGACTTTTGTTTTGAATGGATATTAATCATTGATCAAGATTGCTCATATATCTATCTAACTTAATAGATCTACTATCTTCTTACCATTTTTTTTGAACACATCTAAGAATCTGATATGTACCATGCTGCCTATCATCTATTCACATTTTGTGTTGCACTCAATACACATGCTCTCTTTCCTATCCCTATGCTCAGTCCATCAGGTTAGTTGTAGTTTTATGTGTATGAACTTGTAGAGTTCATTCTGCCATGTACCTCATTTATACTTAGCATGTAGATCTGATTTGATCAAGTCAAAAATGTGTACCTATGTGGTCGCTACAGCTTGTAGAAGAATTTGATTGATGCCAAGTTGAGTGTTATTCTATTTCCCATCTCATCACAAAATTAGTATGTTTTAATTAAGTCTTTTTTTTTATATGGTGATCTCAAAGTATAAGGTGAGTTATAAAGTTATTTAAGATTTTTTAATTAACATTATCATTAGTAATTTTGAGTCATGATAAATGTGACATCATTAGGGAGTCTTCAGAATTATAGTATTTTATTTTATAATTTTTTTGTCTTATGTCAAAAAAATTTAAATATTTTAAATCGAGTCTTTTTAGTATACTATGGTCATTTTTTGTTAAAATTTTCCAAACATCAAAATAGTTGATTTTTAAGTGTGTCGAGTCAAATAAAAGGATGCATTTTTAGGCGACCCCGATGTCTTATGTAAATGTATTGTTTCACATTGAGGGGGGGACTTCTCCTCAACAAAATCATGTAGCTAAGCTTCAAATATTCATCAATTGAGTAAGTAACAACCTATTAGAGGCTGGAGGATACATGAAAGAAAGAGGTTTCCAGAGCCTATTGTTAGTCACCAATGATAGGGCCCAAAATGTTTTGGTAACATTTTGTGTGGTGTGCTTTTTCAATTTTTACTGTGTATTTTCAACATAAGAATAGAAGAATATGCCTATTCAAGATTTGTAAATTGTGTGCAAATTCCAAACATAATTCCCTAATGTAAAGACATTGTGAAAGGATAGAAAGCACCAATGTAAGTTAGTTCATGGATCTTGAAAGGGTTTGTGGTAGAGATCCAAAAAAACCACAGGAGGTGAATAATGTATTGGCAATGAATAGGAGAGTAGCTACTACAAAGATCCCATGATTGCCTTAATTCTTTATGGAGATGACACCCAATGACACATCCATTGCAGTTACGTAAAGTAAATGTGAGATACATTCCTTCACATAGTACTGGTTATGGTAGTAAGATTGCGTCAATAGTATGCAAGCCTAAGAGTATGCTATGACATTCAATTCTATTCATGTCAAGGTTTGTGGTAAACTTGTAAAACCATGGGAGGATTTATCCTTTCTTTATATCAAGGTCATGAGCCAAATAGGGCATGCTACAAGGGGTGGTCATGCTACAAGGGGTGATCATACTATAGGTGAGAGTGTGAATGTTTTTGCATTATGTATAAACTAAGGGGCGGGGGCAGGGGGGGAATGTTAGGGATTAGTTTATTAAAATATGTAAGTTTGGGTATTTATCGAGAGGTAAATATAATTAGTTAGTTAGTTTGTTAAAATATATTATATAGTCATAATATTGATATAATAATATTACGATTATAGGTTTATGAGTCATAATAGGGAGTTGAGTGAGATATTTATGACGATTGTATCTCTCAAACTATAATACATAGTTTTCCTGTATAATATGTAACTCCCATATTATTTTATGAATCAAAGTGTGTGGAATGAAATAATATTATATTAGTATTTTAATTATTCAGATTATCTGTGTTTATCTCTTTCTTTTTCGTTCTTAGATCTGAACCACTATTATTAGTCTCTTCTCTCTCTCTCTCTCTCTTCCTCCTTATCTATATATGCTACCTCTTTTAGCATTGTAAGAGATACACAAATTGGTATGGCGAAGCCCTGTTGAATTGAACATTGATTTTCCTTTGCAAAAATATTCAAACTAGTTTTGGTTTTCTCAAGTTTTACATCAAGGGTATTAATTAGTCTTGTTGTTGGATGACAAGTGATAGTTTTCTTCCTTACATTCATCTATCTTTTTCATGCTTTGTGTGAGTAACCTACTTTATAGCAGGTCATATGATGTGTAGATGGCTGCTTTGTGTGATTTTAAGTGTAAGGAGCATTATTAGTGTCCATTATCAAGCCTATTAGTCATCCACCTTGAAGGATACATTTTATTCTACCTTCATATTGAAACATTGTTGTTGGAATAACCTTAGATTTTGAGATCAACTTTGTAGTTGCTTTCCATAGTGCAATTTTAAGGAAGTTATGGAGTTTATCTTAGTGCATCACCTCCATTAGATTAGTTTCAATCTATTTCTATCCCTTTTCCTTTAAAACAAGTAGGTTAGTGATTAGTTTTAGGTTTTGTACATGGGAACTAGCCCATAATCTAGAGATTCACCTCTTAGAATTGTTACCCACAGCATATGAGGTATTTCAATGTTATTCTAAATTTAAGGAGGTTGGATTAGCCCACATGAGGGTGAAAATTTGGGTGATAATAGTTATAGCACACCCAATGAGACTCATGGTCCAAGAAGTTGTTTGTGGTGGATGTTAATCTTGATAAATTTAAATCTGTAGTAGTTTCCTTCATGCAGTATCTAGTGACTCCAACAATTATTGGATCTTGGTTATAGACTAGTGCCTCAATTTCATGCCTAAGGTAATAAAAATATCTTCTACTAAAGGCATTCCTTTTGAATTTTTAGAGTTACCTTACTATTCATTTAGATTAAAGAGGTTTGTTGTCACTCATCCATATCCAAAGAAATATTTTACTGCTCACATACCTATTAGGAGACTCTTGTTGGATCCAAGTTTCGAGATGGCACCACCAAGGAACCTACCCTTTGTTGCCTTCAATGGCCATAGTCCTTTATTACTTATTCAATATGATGGCATTCCTATGTTAGCCCTCAAAAGCATGCCTTCTTATACAATAGAATCTATCATTACTCCTATTGAACACATAAAGAACATTTCTAATTTCCATTGACATTTTATAGATCTCTAGTTTTATTATTATTATTATTATTATTATTATTATTATTATTATTATTATTATTATTATTATTATTATTATTATTATTATTATTATTATTTGTATTTCAGATATTCATTACATACTAATTACCATCATTAAGAGGTAGACATAAAAATAACATGAAACAGTCATGATAGAATTTCCACTTACCTCTGAAGCTCCAAGCATAGCTAGTTTCTTCCTTTATTGACCTCCTATTATTTCTCCTCTCGATTATTCTTCATGCACCTTCCTTCCACAAACATAGAACTTACATTTATATTTTCTCTTCAAATGCAATCACTTATAACCAGGGTATAAGCTCTAGTTTTTGGGGCACTGATAGGTGGTAGATTTAATTAATTTAGTTGAGACAAGATATCAAATCATAATTATCCAATTTGACCATAAATATTTATTCCTTTTCCATCACACCATCCTTCCACCCTGCTTGCCTACCATCCACATTCAATTCCTTCTCCAATTTTTCCACCTACCTTCACCAACCTTCTTGAAAAATTATATTTCAATTAGATGTACATGGCTATCTAGACTTGGATGTCATGTTTATAATTATTTATTAATTAATATAATCTAATTAATTTATAGACATTTATTTATTTTTAAATAATTAAATTGGGAAATCCACACCCAAAATTTCCAAAAAGGAGAAGAACATCATTAGCTATATTATAAGCTTGGACTTTGTAATTACAATAGTTATTTATAATCTAAAACCTATTATGGCCACATTCCTAAGCCATAGGAATGGATAATTCTAATACTTAATCAATATCAACATATGTTGGTTAGATAATTGGAAAACTAGGAACAATTGATCCCTGGTTGATGATGACCTTCCTACTAGATCATTCATCATAAATATTTAACACAAAGGCATTTCAAACTAGGCATGAAAGAATAATGAAATCATTGATACGATCATACTAAAATATAATTTTAGTTAGCTTGATCAAAGTGTTAACCAAAAAGGTTGGATTCAAATAAAATAATACATTATTTTAATTATGATCTAATTACTCAAATTAGTTTAAAACATTAGTCTAGATGAAATAAGCTCCTTGAATTCAAGAAGAACCATCTCATAGCATTGATAAAGTATACATCAAAACTTTCTAGAACAATACACTAAAACACCAAAATTTTAGGGTATGATCAGGATAAAAGAAAAGTTGGTCTTAATTTTGAAGTCCATAACTACTTATGTGTCCAAGTCATTATATTTATAACCATTAATTAAGTATTATGGTTATCCTTACAGCCATAGTTATTCATTAGGGTGAGTATAGTAAGGGGGTTAAACCCCATGATAAACACCTTATTACATTAACCTTGAAACTTCCTCATATGATACTAAAACAAGTAAGAACCAAAATTATGATGAAAGCATAACAATTATTTGTTAAACCAATCAGACTATTAATTGGATTAAAGATGGGTGATATAATTCTTTAAAAAAAAACCTTACTTATAAAATTCCTATCTTGGGTTCAAACTCCATTATGTGCTGAAAGCAATATGATAATGAAAGTTAAAAGTAGTTTAGAACTGAAGTAATGCTCATTGATAATTAGTAATGAGGTCATTCTCAAGATAGAACCACAACATAGCCACCACTCGCATCAACTACCATGAAGGCATCAAAACTAATTAAGGGTAAATAACTAAGCATGAGGGGATTTACATTCTCTCCCCTTAATAATATAGCATCAACTTCCATGCATCATAAAAAAAATATGTGGTGGACTCTACCACATTTTAAATTTGCTCAATTTGACACTAGACAACAAAACTAATATCTTAAATATACAGACTACCAACTCCCATATAATCTCCAAATTGAAACCATGGGATGATGTTATCAAAACCTTTGTAATGCAAGTGCACAAATAACTATCTTTTGAAAGATCACACTAATCATTTCAATGCCATCCCAAGGTGCACATACAATGTAATGAATAGGTGCCAATCATGGTGAACATGCAAGTGAAATACTAAGAAGCTATCCAATGCAGAACCATACTACCATATTGAGTCATGCCATCAATTGGGCCTTACTACTAACTGAGACATGTTTCCCAATTGAGTCACACTGATCAATACCATAAGTTATCAATTTCAACATGAATAGTCACAGGAATGAGAAACTGATAAAAAAATCAATCTAATGTAATTCATATTATCTTACACATCTGTCCACCCATGAAAACCAAAATCCATTGATGTGAGCATAAGAGTTTTAGTATCCATCTAGTGTCTAAACTAGACTAAAAAAAGACTAAAGAGTGTCAATTATGTCAAAATTATACTACTATGGCAAGTGTCCATCCATGGTAATACTATCCATAGCACATTAAACAATACTGAGCCATATTGGTTCGTGATAAACCATATTGTAACCTCCAATCAAAGTATATGTCAAAATTAACAAGCAATTACTGTAAATCAAATCATTTTCTTAGACCTTCCAATAAGAATCCTATCTTTTAAGTAGAAACCACTTATATGTGTGTGTCTGTGTGTGTAGATCCACCATTTTTGGTGGGGTGGGAAGGATGGTTTCATGAACCGATGCAATTGACTCACATCATGACCCACTAGTTATATTTCAAGCTACTTCTTCTCCCCCATATCACACCACAGGCATAGCAGTTATGCACATATGAAAAGATGTGAAACCAACACAATAATCACCTACACAAATTTAAAAATTAATTGATCATGTAAGATCAAAAACAAAAAAAACAAGACCAAGTGGTCTCAAATGAAAAGGATAAATCTAAAAATCTAGACTGTAAATTTAAACAATAATTTCTATGATCGGTCAATTGATCAAAATATTCAAAGAAAAAAAAGATAATATTGGTTTCAAATCAATAAATAAATATAATAAATTCAAATAACAATTTTGATAAAACACTAGAGAAATACATTTCACATCACGAACACTATGTGACTTTAAAATTCACCCAAGGGGAGAAGGAATAAAAAACATTTTAATTACCTCCCAGAGGTAAGAGGCATCCCAATTACCTCCTAGAGGTTTAAGGCATCTCAATCACCTCCCATAGGTATGAGGAACACTACATATTACCTCCCAAAAGTAAGATAAATACCTATAAATTACCTCTCAGAGGTCATGCAATAATTGTACATCATCGTATGTAATAGTGTCACAATACAAATCAACTTAACAACTCCCATATATAACATCCCAGTGTTGTATAAGTATTAAATGTAGCTATATTTGCTTACCTATTTGACTGCTCCATAACCAATCCACTGTCAAATAACATAGCTGGTGGAGACTAACTCTATTGAAACATAATCATCTGAAATTATACTGCAAAAATACTATCAAGGGAACTATCTATGTCAAAAATGGTGTTTGAAAATAACTGTCATATGCTGACTTTATATGTTTGTCAATAAGATCCAAGTAATTACCTCAAAAATGATAGTGTGTATCAGTTGTACTACTCTTCAAGTTAAACCTTGAATAATTAAGACTTCGCCATTCTCTACCAAGTGTGGTTTGGATAAAACAGGGTTCTACAACCCTTGACATAGGCATCTAATATGCTATCATAAATTACTTAGCACAACATGAATAAGAATAAAATGGTAATGTAAAAGGATATGTATCACCTCACAATGTTTATTGCCCACAGAGTTCGGTAATGATAATCAGGGTGAAATTACCTGCTCTAGAAAAATAACATAAATGCTACCAACTCAAGGTGCTCCCTCATCACGAGCACACCTGAATAAAGGAGATACTACTACTTAGGGTTTTTTTTCTCATTTCCAAAGGTGATAAGTATGTTATTCTATTTATTTTATTCTTATTATCACTTTATCTCAAGGATAATATATAAGCAAGGAAAGCGATTGTCTAACATAATTTTATAACATGAGCAAATTTTATAAATAGGAAACAGAGTTACACAATCAGTCTAGTATATAAAATCCAAGGAGTACAAAATTTGGCACTCAGTGCCCCAAGAGACCAACACTAGATTATATAACCATAGCATGATAGTATAATAAAATTTGAGTTCCCAATTTTCCCCAACTCAAAGGTTTCATGGTCCTACCCCTAGAGTCCCATTATTATAAAAATGATGCTCTTTTTAAGTTGAATTATTTTCAATCCATCCAACACATCCATATGTTATCAGTTTAAATGTCATTTGAACCCTATGTGGGCAATAACATGTTCCAATAGAATATTCTTTAGCAGTTGGGATCCCTAATTGATGACTTGGCCTTGCACTAGAGATCTTTATTTGTCTTCCTTATACATGTTGACATACTCAAATAGAGTTGGTCTCATTCCTCAAGGTAGCACACATCTTAAAATAATATCAAGCCATATGATAATGGAAATGAGACTGTCTCTCTAGCACCTGTGATTGCCTATTTCTATAGACTCAATAAAAACATGGTTGGGATATTCTCAGTGGGTGATACTATATGGATTTATGCACATATTATTGAAAAGGATGGGGGCCCTTATGGTAGATAACAAGTCCATAAAAATCTCTCTTCAAACATGTGTTCCAAGTACTGAAGGGTATGTAGAATATGTTGGTTTACTTGCATCAATTACTCTAGTGATGGTTCTTGATGATTCTCATCATAGGAACTACCCATACTATCTTCTTGTGACATATTTCAATGGTCCAAAATTAAATTTAATTATAAATATTTGAATCTAAACATCCCAAAGCTCCCAATGTTTCAACTTGGCTTTAATAACACAATGTAATGCCCTAAAAATTTTAACCCTAGTAATTTGGGTAAATTTTTTTTTTGTCTTGACACAAATGTTCAAATAAGGAGGCAATCAATAAAACAACTAAGATTCACTTGTAGTCAAATAGAGGAATGATAATACTAACAATTACTTCAAGGCTTTCCTTACACAAAAAAACAAAAGATATGAACTTTTCACTCAACCTGTTAATTTTGCACTCTTGATGGATTTAACCCTTATACAAGTGCCACTACTACATGGATGGACTCAATAATGTTATTACTATATTCACATATATATTATTTATTATTGTTATTATATATTATTACACCCTCAATATGAGATCCTCATATCCACACACACACACACATAACAACAAGATGTCAAGTTTTAAACTCTAAATTTTATCTCACTCTAAATATTATCATAATACCATCCATAAAATGGCCAGTGCTCAATAAGAATGCTTTGGTCAATACTTCACACAAAAGGAGTTAATTATTCCTTTCATTAAATCATTGCCAAAAAATATCTAAAGGGATAACTCTTACACTAGTGTACTGAATATTGTATAGATTTTTACTTGTTAAGAGAATCTCTTATTTAAGATTTGTTAGTTTATTGAGATGTAGCTATTCAAGTTCCTTGGGTTCCTACCAAAAAAATTAAGTTATAATTGAATGATTTAATTCCTAATTTTATAATAAGGATGCGTCTAGTTACTAATGTATCAACTCACAAAATACTTATGCCATTACCTACGATTGATTTCTACTTTCATCTTAGAAATAATGTAATGAAGTTGGAATCCCACTCGAGTAAAATTCCATGCACTCGTCAAATACTATAATTTGATGAAGGAGCCTCTACTTGAACCTCCTACCACTATGGACAACAAATTTTTGAGATAAAACTAAGTTAAAACCTAAAGTGAAAATCAAGACAAAGCTAAATTTCAAAACTTGCAACAATACAAATAATTTAAATATGACTCTATCTATAATAAGTATATATCTTTTGATCAAAGGATCCCAAGACTAAAGTGAATAAGCATATATATATATATATATATATATATATATATATATATATATATATATATATATATATATATATATATATATATATATATATATATATATATATATATATATATATATATATATATATATACTTATTCAATCTTTCGTGTTTTACTTTTATGCCCATTTTAAGTTTTATTATTCACCTGTAGCATAGTATTATCATAATTCCAATTCATTAATTGATAACCTTTTAGAATTTGAATTGATTTAAATTTTATATCTGTTTAAAACTATACACCAAAAGTTCTTCTTATTTGATAAACCCCAATAAAATTTATTTTCATAACTAATGTGTTAGTCTACAACATAGAGATGGCTTGTAAGATGTGTTCCTAGGCTACTTTTCCAAGTAATGGCATTGCTCAAGGTTTATATTTTTTATATGGGTACAATTTATTAAATCTTCTAAGTTAAATTGAAGAGAGATTTAACCTTACTTCTAATTTACTTGTCATTTACTCTACTTACTTCATATTAGCCTTTAATATGTCCTTTTGTTTAAATAAATTTAAATGTATGCATGCAAAATCTCACATGTTGCCATTATAACCTAGCCATGCATTACTCTTATTTTAATTTTAAACCCATGTGGGTGTTTGAGTAGTTTAATAAGATTGTCTTTCCCTTCTCTATTTGATTTTAACCAATTAACCCATGAACTATATGATAAACACAATCCACATTTCCTAATGACATCAATCCACATCACTTATGAACTACAGTTATGGACATTGAGAAAATAAACACAATTTATTATTAAATCTATGGTCACCTTACACATAAATTAAATCGAATCCTTTACATTACTAAAAAATTTAATCAAGTATATGAATAATTCAAAAATATAAATGGTCTTTCAGCAAATGATCATTTTTTTACAAGAAGACGACTTGTCTCAAATAAATCTTTCCTACAATCATAAACCACAAGTGTCAGCATATGTTGAGCAAGTAAAAACCTTCATAACCACCACATTATTTAATAGTAAACATCTCAATCAATATAATTAGTAGTGTAAGGCATATCAAATCTTATAATTCAATCCCTATAAAAATTAATAAACATAAATATGAAGAAAATTTTCTCTGGCTAAAATATTATGTTTCTGACATTTTACTTGTTTATCATCTTGTTCAGCTTCATAATAAAACTTATCTAACCATCACTTTAATTTACCTCTGCATAAAATTTTAAACCAGAATTAATATTCATATCAGGCATAAGTTATTCAACTATGTCCTATCATGTTATCATTAATGTTCACAATCACCCCAAAAAAAAAGTAATCTTATAACTATTCTACTACTAGGAAGGTCGATTAACCATACCATAATACTAGGAGATTAATTGAAAACAACAATAAAGAATTAAAATAAAAGAACAAAAACTTAATCTCCTATGTAACATCATATGTAACTAGTCCAACTATATTTCTCAAAATAAATCTAAGTACGGGTATCTTGTTAAATTTTTATATAATTAGATCAAGGGTAGTTATCATCACCTTTTAATAAGGAGGTTAAATTTTAGAAAATTTAATCCAAGAAAGGATAGATTTTAAACTAATTTAATCCACACCCCTATCAGTGTGGAAGGTAAGGGAGCCCACTTCTACATTTAGTTCCTTAATCTCCTAAGAGATGAAATCCATTTTGCACTTGTCTTGAAGGTAAAAATGATTGTATATATATATATATATATATATATATATATATATATATATATATATATATATATATATATATATATATGTATATATATGTATATATGTATATATATGTATATATATATATATGTATATATATGTATATCTATATATATATATATATATATATATATATATGTATATATATATATGTATATATATATATATGTATATATATAACAGATCTAGTTAGACGTAGCAACCAAAGATGAGCTATATGGCTATAAATATTTTGAATCATTTACCACTAGGAGGAGACAATAGAGGGATATCACTAAAATTCCTAATGCAATAAGGTCATAATAGGTAAAGTGATGTGGGCAATATTTTAAGCATTGTCTCATTTCACATGCAGCCATAATTATGCCCTAGACTATGCCATAGACTAATTTACTATTACCAGGTGGAGTATCCCCTGTGCTTGTGTCGATTAGCTAAAGTATAGAAGGAGGATGAAACACAACAAAGAATGCAAGGTGATTATATGGTACTCAAGGTGTACACAATTAAAAATAAGCATTGCCTATAAACACTTAACACTACCTAAGCCCAGAGCCTTAAATATATAGCGATTCATCGACATCAACCCCAAAAGGTGAGATGCTATAGTCAAGAAATAAAAACCAAAGGCCTACACCCTATTTATGAGGTTCCCAAAATAGTTTAAACTCTCTAGGAGGTTATAAATCAAAGTGCATTGAAGGGCATAAGTAAAAAAAGGCATAATAACTAGAAATTTACATAGCATACCATGAAAATATGACAATAAAAGATAGTATATTTCCTTAACCATTTAATACATGAAGCACTGAGTCCAAGGAAGATATCAACAACATTTTTATCTTTTTTATTTTACTTATTTATTTATTTCAACAAGGAGACCAATCTAGTTTATAGGTTGTGTAGTTGAGTAGATCGTGCCCTTTCAATGTTGATGCGCTACTTCAATCCTCTACATTCATGAGAAATGGTATATCATTATACCTCAATGTATCACACTACCCACAAAATTTCCATTGACAGTTTACAAATCTCTTCTTCTTCTTCTTCTTCTTCTTTCAAATATTTAGTACATACTACTTAATAGCATTAAGAGGCAGACATAAAAATAACATAAAATAGTCATGACAAAATTTCCACTTGCTTTTGAAGTTCCAACCTCAGTTGGTTTCTTCTTGCACTGACCTCTTTTTCTTTCTCATCTCGATTCTTCTTCCTATGCCTTTATTCCACTATCATAGAACTTGCATTTATATTTTCTTCTCAAATGTAATCACTTATAACTAAAGTACAATCTCTAGTTTTTAGGGCACTGATAGGTGGTAGATTTAATTAATTTAGGTGAGAAATGATATCAAATCATAATTATCCAACCTGACCATTAATATTTTTTCCTTCTCCATCATGTCATCCTTCCACTGTGCTCTTTTCTGTCATCCACATTCAGTCCCTTCTCCAATTTTACCATCTACCTTCATCAACCTCCCTAAAAAATTATATTTCGATTAGATGGACATGGCTATCTAGAACTAGACTCCATGCTTCCAATTATTTATTTATTAATCTAATTAATTAATTTATAAATATTTATTTATTTTTAAATAATTAAAATGATAAATCCACACCCAAAATTTCCAAAAAGGAAAAGATCATCATTAGCCATATTATAAGCTTGGATCTTGTAATTACAATAGTTAGTCATAATCTAAAACCTATTGTGACCACATTCCTAGGCCATAGGAATGGATAATTATAATGCATAATCAATATCAACATATGTGTGGTTAGATAATAGGAAAACTAGGAACAATTGATCCCTGGTCAATGATGACCTTCCTACTAGATTGTTCATCATAGGTATTTAAAACAATGGTGTTTCTAAATAGGCACAAAAGAATAATGAAATCATTTATACGATCATACTAAAATTTAATTTTAGTCAGGTTAATCAAAGTGTTAACCAAAAAGGTTGGATTCAAATAAAATAATGCATTAGTGTAATTATGATTTAATTACTCAAATTAGTAAAAAACAATAATATGGATGAAAAAAAATCCTTGAATTTAATAAGACCCATCTCAGAGTGTCGATGAATTATACATCAAAACTTTCTATAACAGTTCACTAAAACACCAAAATTTCAAGGTATGGCTAGGATAAAAGATAAGCTTGTCTTAAGTTTGAAGTCCATAACTACTTATGAGTCCAAGTCATTCTTGGTAAACATGTTATCTCACATTTATAACCATTAATTAAGTATTATGGTTATCTTTATGGTCATAGGTTTGGCCTTAGTTATTCATTAGGATGAGTATATAAATGGGGTTAAACCCCGTGATAAACATATTATTACATTAACCCTGAAACTTCCTCATACAATAGTAAAACAAGTAAAATTTTTAATGAAAGCATAACAATTATTTGTTTAACCACTCAAACTATCAACTAGATTAAGGGGGGTGATATAATTCTTTAAAAAAATGCTCACTCACAAAATTCATATCTTGGGTTCAAACTCCATTGTGTGTTGAAAGCAATATGATAATGAAAGTTAAAAATAGTTTGGAATTGAATTAATGCTCATTGATAATTAGAAGTGAGATCATTCTCAAGACAAAACCATGGTAAAGCCACTACTCACATCAACGGCCATGAAGGCATTGAAACTACTTAAGGGTAAATATCTAAACACGAGGGGATTTACAAGTTTTGGTATTCTCAAGTCTTACATTAAGGGTTTGAAATAGTCTTGTTGTTGGATGACAAGTGACAATTTCCTTCCTTACATTCATCTATCTCTTCCATACTTTGTGTGAGTAATCTACTTTCTAGCAGGTCATATGATGGGTAGTTGGTTGATTTATGTGCTTTTAAGTGTAAGGAGTATTATTAGTGCCCATTATCAAGCTTATTATTCATCCATATTAAAGGATATATTGCATTATACCTTCATATTTAAACACTATTGTTAGAATAACATTGGATTTTGAGATCAGCTTTGTAGTTGCTTTTCATAATGCAAGTTCAAATAAGTTGTGGAGTTTATCTTGGTGAATCACCTCTATTAGAGTAGTTTCAATCTATTTTTATCCCTTTTACTTCAAATTAATTAGGTTATTGATTATTTTTAGGTTTTGTACATGAGAGCTTACCCATAATCTAGAGTTTCACCTCTTAGAATTATTACCCATGGTATATGAGGTGTTTCAATGTTATTCCAACTTTGAGGAGGTTAGAGTAGCCATCCTTAGGGTACAAATTTGGGTGATAACAGGTATATTTTATTGTGTGTCCTTAATTGTAATAATTATATCATTACCAATATTATCCTCTTCAACCTTTGAATCATAAAACGTATGGGAATGGCATTCATTTTATGTCATATGAACTTCAGGATTAATCCTAGTTTCTTTTGCCCTATGATTTAGAAAGGGAACAAAAAATATTTTCATATTCACATTACTATTAGGTTGTGCCCCTAAATCATTAGTATATGTGCTATTAGTTCATTTATCTTGATAATATTATCATCGATTAGATATCTTATCATATGTCCTAATCTTAAACATTTATTTGTAGAGTGTCATGTGCCCTTTTTGAAAATTTTAGTATGAATTGACATCAAACATCTTAGAAGGTTCCCTATTCATATCAACCTCTTTTTGAGGAGGGATAAATATGATATTACACTAAATTAAACTCTATAGTATCTTATGAGAAGGTTTAGATAATTGTGAAAATGGCCTCCTTTGAAGAGAAAATAAGAAAATCCTATTAGTAGGTCACATTTACTCTTATTTTACCTCATTTGTAGTATCATTTGCTTTGTATTTGAACATTAATTTTCTCTAAAACTCTAAAACAAATCTATTGGAGGATTGGATGCATACTTTAATTTTTTCATGGTAATGAGCTTGACTTCATGATATTTGACTATGAGGCACATGTAATCAAAATATTGGAATAGCTTAAACATAATGGACTCATGTAGTGGAGCAAGAAAGATTTACTTGAATATGTTTCAAATTGTGTTATCAAATATATCATTTTTCATCTTAAAGAGCATGGTCTTGAAATGAAACACATAATCTTTGTTGGGTTCATTGGGTCCTTACTTAAGTTTTGTAATTTGAACAAAGGACATATTATCACTAATGTTCATTGAAAAATGGGTGAAGAACTGATCAACCAAGGGATTGAAGTCATACATCTATTGGTAGGGGAGGTCATAGAACCATATTAAAACATAATCTTTAATACTCCACTAAAAAAATTTGGTCAATAACTTGCCATTAGATGCATATTACAAACATACTACATGAAACACTCTAAGTTGTTGTTCTATATCACCTTTACCATCATTAAGTGTAAGAGTAGGTGAAAAAATAAGGGATAAGATGAAATATTTAGGGATAATTCATTATGTAACAATTATTTTAAATTATTTGAATGATCCACTCTATAAGAACCTTGTTCTAATTGTGAAATCTTAGTTTGAAGATCCTGTATAATTTACATAAGGGCTTGAGTAATAGACATAGAAGAGTGTGTAACAATTTATGATGTCACATGAGTAGCCATCCTATGAGGTACAAAAATATGATATGTAAGGATATCCATGGATATATAAGTAATCCTTATGTTTCCCCTACTCTATGAGTGGGAATCACATGTGCAACCATAAGTGTAGATATAGAGATAAGAGTAGGAGTATTGGTTGTTACACCTATTGTAAAATCAATGCCTCTAAAAGGTACATTTGTATCATCAAAGGGC
The DNA here is from genome assembly GCA_037957365.1 of Torreya grandis. NCBI lineage: Eukaryota > Viridiplantae > Streptophyta > Pinopsida > Cupressales > Taxaceae > Torreya > Torreya grandis. The sequence goes on along the minus strand of JARHVA010001648.1, from coordinate 850,007 downwards.
TCATGATGTTCATTAGATGTGACAACCTTAGTAGTCTTTTTAATTTCTTCTCTATTTATTTATTATAATACATCAAGCATATGTGAATTCATTTAAAGTTATTGAGTTAGTCCCTTTCGATTTACATCATTGAATCTACCATGAAAATCACAATATCCTTTTAATTTATTATAACCCACACCAATTATGTTTTCCATTATGATTTATGTGAAAAAGATAAAATAAGAAATCAAATATAATACCTAATGCAAAAATCTAAGACCCTAATAAGGTATAATAAAACCCTAAGGGAACCTAGGATTTACTGTATTCAAATGAATTATCAGGTTCACCAATGTGTTAGCTTAATTTGGATTTAGTTATGTAAACAAGCTAAAACCTTTTAAACATTTAGATTATATAAGATATGTCTAAAACATGCATATCTAATTATAAAAATCAAATTGAAAATAATTATTTACACTTGTTATTTATATAAATGACAAAAAGGATAGGGTAATTAACTTATTTCAATTTTGTTCTAGTCTATGTCTATGTATATTTATTAGAAATTTCTTGAAATGGATCTATGGTTACTTAGTTTAGGATAATGATTATTATAATCTACCTATTCAGATTTGGCAATGCTCAGATACCTAAAATTATGAGATGTTTGCTCTCTACCAGATCTATCCTTTGTGTTTTTTTGGTTTGTTACACCATAGAGTGTTGTGCATACCTATGAAAATGCTTTTTATGTAATTTAATATATTTGATCTTTTGTGCAGATTCATATTTGTCTTCCTCCAACTTGAAACCCTAGATCCACTTTTGATACTTGGATAGACATGTAAAAATGGGTCATAAAATTAGGTTGGACAACCCCAACCATACTCTACTATATGATTGATCATAATCGATAATCCAATACTCTGAAGAGGGCTCAAATCACACATATTTATTCCACCTATGTGGATGTATTGTCAACAATTATCCACTAGTATGTGTGCACCCTAGTTATATTTTTACACTTGAAAACATGAAACTTTGGCCTTGCTTTGGGTGCTTAGATTTATATTACTAAATATTATTTTGAGGGTTTTTATGATTTATATGCTTTAGGGTAATGCCTTAAGGATGTGTATATGTGTTCTTTAATATGTAAGGGAATTTTCAAGTGAGATATAGACAAGATTAGTTTTAATCTTGATGTGTTTATATTAAATAATATTTGGGTAATCTCCATCTATAACCAATATGAAAAATGTGTGAGCTGACATAAGTGAAGGGTTTAAAATTTTAAAATAGTCATATGGGTAAACTATAAAACCTCTAACAAAAGCAGGCACTACTAGTAATTGATATTGCTTGACTATTGCCAAAGCTATCCAAGATGGAGAAGACAATGATCTAGAGAATGGGGATAGTTTTATTAGAATAATAGATAATTAGACCGTTAGACACAAAAAAATTAGATAGTTAGACACAAACTAAGGAGATCCTGTATGTGTATGACCAAAAACTAGGAAGGTAAAACCCATAGATAGATGAATGACTAGGAGAGAATGTGAACAAGAGTCAATTGTGTATGTATAAGTCATGTATGTTAAGGATTGGTAAAAAATTGATATTTTTAAGTGTCTGATACCAAATTTATGTGTTTATAGGAAGTTTTAACAATCTTCAATACCAAAAAAAATCATTCAAATGTTACCTTGTATATTTAAGGCAATGCGGCAATGGAAAAGTATATTGTTGAATATGATAATAATAATATTAAAAAAAACTTAATTTAGGATTTTAGTGGCTATTAATTATTAGATGAAGATTTTCTATTTAAATAGTTTATTTCCATTTTCTCTATAATGTAAGGGAGGTAACCATGGGCCAAGTCACATATTTTTGAAAATGTAATGTAGGGTTAACATAAGGCCATATGCTGGTTGGTCTTACCTCTCTATATGTTAATATTAATTTGAATAAAATTATCACACAAGTATCTAACTTTGATTAAAAAGTTTGAATCAATTATTAGGTTTCATGTTTTATAACGCACCTTATTTTGAGTTTATAAACATTTGGTCTTGCCTTTCCACATGATAATATTAACCATGTGAGCTTAACCAACACGTAAAAGCTTAATGTTTGTTGGCATCGACTATTTTCTTCAACATATTTTTTGACTCCCCTTGAAAAAAAAACACTATTTTTGTATCTTCATGAAGTAACCCTAACATCATTTTTATTCAACATCAGTGTCTTCGGGCTCACTGCCACCTGCAAAAGTGCCATGCCACCCTAGATTGGAGACCATCCATGCTAGAAACCAAATTAAAATCAACATTTGAATGTATAGAATATGAATTATGGGATTATCCCCTACAGTTCCCCTATTTTATACTAGTTACAATCAATTTAAGCATTCACAAAGTGAGCTCAGTAGATTTCCATTCTCATTCACCCATATTAGATTGGAGAGTAAACATTTTCAAGTAGATTGGAAGTAGATTTAAACTAGAAGTAACACTTTCCCTCATATGAATAAAACCCTCCTCTATGATAGTTAATATCACCCCTTCATGATCATTAACAATTTTACTTGTATGTTGTGGGCTAATGACTATAATCATGCATTAAATGTCTGACCACCATTGCATTATATGAGATATATTGTCAAGCAATTCACATGTCTATTTTATGCTTCCTAATTATGCATACATGTTTATTAGGGCATTTAAATTAAATTATTACATATTTAAAATTAATATTTTTTCCAAATTACAAAATGCCTAATGTATCTACAATATTCATTCCCACTCGTGACTTCATGTTTACATTTAATTTATCTAATATAATTATTAAATGACTTAATAGCTAAAATAACCTAATATAGTTGGTGCCCTTCCCTTATTTATTGTCACCAACTATATATTTCTAACGTCTTTACAACCATTTTTAGAACCATTTTTACATTGACGTATTTACAACCATCATTCACTAAAATAACATGGTTACATGGAAAAAAAACACAAACTAAGAATGATATGGGTTGGTTCCAAAGTGATTCACTGTTTAATGAGTTTAGAAACACCTTTTGTATGGTAGAGCATTACATATCCTTCCATCATTAGATTCTATGAGATACACTTAGTTGAGATATATTGTCAAGCAATTTACACATCTGTTGTATGCATCCTCATTTTGTATACATCTATCAGGTCAACTAAAACCAATTTCAAATCAAATGATTCCATAAAAAACTAATTAATCTCTTCTCCAAATTACAAAGTGTCTAATTTATCTACAATATTCATTCCCACTTGTGACTTCATGTTCACACCTAATTTTTTTAATTTATTATAAAATACCTTAATATCTATAATAACCTAATATAGGTTGTTCTCTTACCTTATTTATTGTCACTAACTATATATTTCTAATGTGTATTTACAACCATTTTTAGATTCATTTTTCTATTGATGTATTTACAACCATCATTCATTAGAATGACATGGTTACATGAAAACAAAACATAAAATAAGAATGATTTGGGTTGGTTCCAAAATGCTTCACTAGTTCAATGAGTTTAGAAACATATTTTATAAAGGGATATGTGCACGAATTTGGGGGAAATTTTTATGGACATTTTAGGTAATGTGATCACGTTATTTAATTAATGTGATCACATTATTTAATTAACATGATCACGTTATTGAAATTATGGCTCAGTAATTACCAAGCCATAACACATACACATTATTGAGAAAACAATAACACATGCATTATTGTAAATTTAAATAACACGTACATGTTATATATAAATTTACATATGTATTGTTATATTTAATTTCTTATACTTAAAATTTATTTTATTAAATATAAGAAATTAGGGTCACTCAACATCTAATAGAGTTGGTCTCACAATTACATGCCTTACGATGTGGAAAATAATTTTAAAAAATCCAATCAAGTTAGTACTTAATCATTTTTAGGGTCTAAGTATTAAACCTAGGGATTTTAAGACAAATTTTGCAATTGATATCCATTTTTGGTAAACATATAGTCATTTCTTAGGTTTTTGTGCCTTCTAAATTGATTCCTGACATTTTTAAGAGTATTAGGTTTGTCAAAATTGAATTTTTCAAACCACTCATTTTGAAATTGATGCAAATTGGTATGATTGGGGTAGCATTATGTCACATTGATGACCTACACACATCAAACAACCACTTTTTGTTAATTTCACTTATTCGTCATCCTTCCCTCATCCTTGATCACTTCCTATTCATGCCTCATCACCCCTAATCACTCTCTCATCATTATTCATTATCCCTAATCACTCCCTCATTGACCCTTATTATCCTTATTCATATCTAATCACTCCCTCATGATTCTTGATTACTCCCTCATTAACCCTCACTATGCCTTATCATCCCTAATAACTCACTCATTATCCCTCCTCATCCCTCATAAATCCCTCATTGACCCCCACCATCCCTCATCATCTTTAATCACTCCCTCATCATCCCTAATCACTCCCTCATTGGCTCTCACCATCCCTCATCATCCCTAATCACTCCCTCATTGGAATTTACCATCCCTAATCACCGTTTCATCATCCTTAATCACTCCCTCCTTATCCCTCATCATCTCTAATCACTCCCTTATTTACCCTCACCATTCCTCATCATTTATAATCACTCCTTCATTTCCCCTCACCATCCCTCATGATGCAGATCCCTATTGCATACTTTGCTTATCCAAGCTCTTTGCCAATATCCACCTAGCTTTCACTTTGTATTTTCTTGCATGATATTTGTATTTGGACCCTACACACATTTAAAATTCATAATATCATTTTATTAATTTCATTTATTCTCCATTATTCTTTAGATGGTCTCACTAAACTCTTCATTCTATTCTCCGTACGAAATGCATTCAATATCTCTTACTTTGAGACTATCCCCCTTACTAGTATTTAGGATTTATAACAACTTAGATCAAATATTGTATTTTGTTCCTTAAGCTTTAATATGGATCTGACAAACTTCCTTCCACACCTTTGAGTTCTCTTTAACTTCTTCTCAACCCTACTTAACTTTTCAACACAATCTTCATATCATACACTACCTCTTACTCTGTCATAGAATATTATTTTATAGACTCAAATCAACCTCATTTATGGATACCCTATAACATATCCCATTATTCATGAATTTCCAAGATTGGGTTCAACTATTTGATAACTTTGTTTGGCTCTTTCTACTTTCGAATTAGGTCTTTAGGTTTTCTTCTATCCAGTCTACCACACAATCTTCTCTCATACGTATTTATCCATACATACACAACATAAAAACAATATATTATCTTTTTTCATGTTTAAATCAAACTTTTCACCAAATTTCATTAATTATTGATAGTTAAAACTCAAAAAAACTCACTTTAAAAATAAAAACCCTAATACAAGGTTTGGACTAGTTTTACAGATCTTAGAAGGGTCAAAAAGAGATTTGAATCTTACAAAGGAATTTATAATGACTTTTACTATTGTATTATGTCTAATTTTACCCTATGCACATTTTACAAGTGTTATATTTCCCTTTTGAATCTATAGTAGATTGACTTAATTTTACTCAGTCACAAGTCTGTAATAATTTGAGAAGAGGTTATTTTTTCTAATTAATTACAAAAAGAGTTATAAATAGACATGAATGTTTAAAATCCTCTTTATAATGTTTAAAAACTTTAAAAAATCAACTCCTTCCATTTATAACACTCAATTTTCCAATTTCCATGAGATACCACTTTGACTGTGTTAAGTTTCTTGATGATTGTAGGACTATGTTAGTTTTATTTTTGCTCATCCAAATATATGAAAGCTACTTGAAATAATATAAGACTTCATGATCATATAATAATCAAATCACCAACATATACATTTGAATTTTCACTCCAAGACATGAATATACCTTCTCACACAGATGTATACTTAAAACTTTTGCTCATAGAAGACAAGGTTGTGTTGTTTAACATAGAATGTCCTTAGTAGAAAAACATCATATAATTTTTAAAGACTATTAAGTAATTTATATTTCAAGTCACTAATTTCTCAAAAATTCTGAAATCCCACCAAATAGAATCTCCTCTTCCACAAGACTCTGACCTTCACTTAGATTTCAAGGCACAGTTTGTAAAATCATAAAGTATACAGTTTGTAATTTAAACATTCAAAAGATTTGAAACTCAAATGAAAAATTATATAATCACCATAAAATAAAATTTATTTTCAACTTGCCACTCAAAAATATCACAAATAACTTGTTACTAATCATGTTTCACGATCATGCACACTGTTAACTATCTTTGCACATATTCAAGAAGATGTAGGGTTTGTTTTCTTTCTTGTCTAAAAATAATCAAAAATTGTCCTTATTAACTTGTTTGAGGTTATTTAAATTCATCCTTTATAATATTACCCCCTTAAATTGTCTTAAATCTTACTCTAAATACAAAATAAGACATGGATAAGGCTCTTATTGCCAAATAACCATCAACTGAATTCTAACTTCTTTTGTATGTTAAGAGTCTCCTCAACTAACTCAACTACTAACATATTTAACAAATATGGGTTAAGGTATATGTTTTGAAACATCCTAAATCCCTCTCTAAAATATAACCACACTAAATTCAATGTTGGACTTCTTGAAACAAGATTATAGTCTCTATGAAAGTTCAAAAATTCAAATGAAAGATTTGGTGGGAAAGTCCAATACATCTCTAATTCAAAATTGACACAAAAATAAAAACTTATAAATAATCCTACAGAATTATTATGACATTTACCACCTTCTAAAGATTCAAAACATGTAATCTAGATCACTATTTATATTGGGTAGTGATGCTCCTACATCACCTCATCATTCCTAGTCACTGCTTCATCATACCTCATCATCTCTAATCACTCATTCCTCATCCCTCATCTCCCATAATCACTCCCTCATTAATCCTCACCATCACTCATCATCCCTAATCACTCCTCATTGACCCTCACCATCTCTCATCATCCCTATTGACTCCCTCACCATCTCTACTGAATTCCTCCTCATCCCTCCCATCCAATACCTTGATGGTGGTATTTTTTTAGAGTTCAATAATGTTAGGAGCTACAAGTGGAGAGTTGAGTGCTAGCATAAAATATAAGACGTAGTGATCAAAATGAAGTGGAGGAAAATTTGAAACACAAATATTTAACACCTATGAAAAAATATGGGCCTATTAGAAATGATGTAATTCATAATTGAAAATCCACCCCAAAAAAAGAAGCAATTAAAACCACCATAGCACCAAAAATGGGTAGTAAATACATGAGGATCACCAAGCTATGTGATTTCCTAAAACCAATCAATTTATTTTCATATGAGGACATTTTATGATCTAAATAATTATATTTAAATCTTTCTATTTGTATGTATATTGATTGAGTCATCATACCAAAGAGTGGAAAATAATTTTCAAATGATTAGAACAAGTAGTCCAAGATTGGAAAGTGGTGTTTAATTCATAACTTCAATATTCAACCCAATGAAGGGTCTCACACTATGAGCTCTCTAATTACACATCTCGAGAAGTGGGTACAAGTCATCTATCACTATAAAAAGTTAAGTAGATAATAGATTATGAACCCAATGATGTGGTTGGTTTTAAAAATATCTCTGCTTCCCCCCAACAAAATATTATATGAATTAAAAATATTATTTCATTAACAAATGTAGATCACTAGTGAGACAATACACTTCATCATTTCTAATGAAAGTCATAAAAATTTAATCTATCCTAAATCATATTTTAAAAAATTTAACTTGAAATTTATACATCATCCATAACCATACGCTAGTGTATGGTTTAGTGTAGGCCTTGAAGAATGGATCACCTAGTAGTGTCACTTGGTGTACAAAACCAAATTTTTTAAAGATGCAATCCTTTGTGACATATCACCATTACAGGTGTGTGATGTTTTACATATGGTAAATGATGTATTTACCATTGACATGAATTCTATGAGTAAATCATTGAAATTTTGTGATAGATTGTCATGATCTGAAATACCATATATCGTAGTTAGTTCATAAGCTTTTAGTCATTAGTGCTAGGAAGTGTAAGAATATTTTTAGTTATAGTAAAATTTATACTCTGAATGGTAAGAATTAAATATTTAATTACATCCTTATGTCACCATATCATAGTGTGGTTTATCCAACAATAACAAATACAAAATAGCTGAACCATAAACTAGATGAATACAAGGATATCTTTTAGTCACATAAATAAGTTCCTGTATACTATACACTAAACAATAATATTGATTTGATCCCTTAACTACCTCTACCTCAAACCTCTTTATAAAACATATCATTTATATAGAACGAATAGATCAATTGGTAAATCCATGAAATCATGGATAATGGACACATCATACCCAAATCATTGCCTTGTAAAAAGCCAATTGTGTTTGTGCCAAAGTTGTGAATCAATTTAAAAAATCTTAACAAGATTAATGTGAAGAACTATTATCCTCATTTAAATATTAAGGCATTTTTTTCCATATCCGTGGTGTATAAATCTTTTCCAAAATTGATCTTAAGTTTGGATATCATCATATTCATGTTAAACCTCTAGACATTTGGAATATAGTCTTAAAAACAAAGGAAGGATTGATTGACTAGTTGGTTATGCCTTTTAGGTTAAATGATATAACAAATTCATTCATTTCAAGATGTTGAGCGACATCCTCAAGCCTTTTACCTATGTCATTTTTTTAATCTATCTTGATGACATCTTAATCTTTAGAAAATATGGGATGAACATCTACACCATGTTGAACTAGTGCTTCATATTTTGCAGAAACATATTTTTGTGATAACATGAATAAATGTTCATTTTTAATGAAAGAGATAAAATATTTAGGCACATTACACACACAAGGAGTGCATGTGTGAACCTAACCAAGATTCAAGATAAACAGGAATGGTAAACACTAAATAACTTTGCATTTGATTCAAATCTTCTCAAAATTAGAAAATTATACAAGAGATTTGTGTTTAATTTTTATCTTTTGAACCAAACTAACAAAGGTGGAACCAAATAAAGTTTCATTTAGTCAATTTTACAACAAAGATAATTCAATGAACTAAAATTTAGAGTTTATTTTGTGTTAATATTTATGTTACTTGACTATAAATTTGGAAGATCATCCAATGCATTTAATAATAATATTGACTCTCACAAATGGGTATTGACAACACAGGTCCTAGAAAAGAGTTAATTTTTATTATAATGGATTAAACAACATATAATTGGAATCAAAGATATCTTTAGAGTATATACTTATGCCAAATGATGAGGGAGTAATTATGGATGGTAAGGGATGGTGAAGGTCAATGATGGAGTGATGAAGGATGGTGAGGGATGGTGAGGGTCAATGAGGGAGTGATTAGTGATGATAAGGGATGAAGAAATATTGATTAGGTATTATGAGGGATGAGAAGTTAGTGATTAGGGATGATGAGGGATGGCCATAATAAATAAAGAAGTGATTAGGGATGATAAGATAGAGTTATTAGAGATGATGAGAGATAACTAAGGTTAATGAAGGAGTGATTATGGATGAGGGATGAAGAATTGATTAGGTATGATGAGGGATTAGGAAATATTGATTAAGGATTATGAAGGATGGAGAGGGAGTGATTAGGGATGATGAGGGATAGTGAGGGTCAATGGAGGAGTGATTATGGATGATAAGGGAGTGATTAGAGATGAGTAGGGATAGTGAGGGTCAATGAGGGAGTGATTAGGAACAATGAGGATTGATGAGAGAGTGATTAGGGGTAATGAGGGATGAGTAGGAATTAATCAATGATGAGGGAGGGATGATGATCAAGTGAAATTAACATGTAAAGTGGTTGTTTGATGTGTGTAGGTCATCAATATGACCTATGTTACCCCATTAACACCACTTTGCATCAATTTAAAAGTGAGTGGTTTGAAAAAATTAATTTTGACAAACCTAAGACTTTTAAAAATTCTAGGAATCAATCCAAAAAGCACAAAAACCTAAGAAATGACTATATGTTTACCAAAAATGGATGTCAATTGCAAAAATTATGTCTTGAAATCCCTAGGTTTAATACTTTGACCCTGAAAATGCCTAAGTATTGACCTGATTAGATTTTAAAAAACTATTTTCCACATCATAATTCGTACAACTATGAGACCAACTCTATCAGATGTTGAGTGACCCTAATTTCTTATATTTACTGAAATAAATTTAAATTATAAGAAAATAAATGTGACAATATAAATGTAAACTTATACTTAATAATTAAAGTATAAAATATAAGCTTATGGCCAAAGTTGGCTTCACGTTCAACTCCCAAATGCTCGTGGAGATGGTTTAGGTCTTATAACAAAGAAACACATATGCACTATATAATGCATATACATTATATAACATGTACGCATTATATAATATATTATATAATGTGTACACATTATAAAATGCATACATGTTATTGAAATTTGAATTGAAAACTAAGCCTTTAGGCTCAAACATGGCTTGGATTTTTGAGCGAAAGGCCTGTGACTGTGCATCTACAGCCGAGACCAAGAGTTCTAAGAAAAAACAACAAATTTTAACTTCAATCATGAAATATGCTATGGATTCCAAAATCAAAATTCAAAAAAATTATTACCATCATGGCAAACACACTGTCCTCTTCCTAAATATATGATTTTTTATAATTTTTGGTCTATTTTATTAGTTCAAACTAGATTTATTTGTAACTACACCTATTTTAGGCCACTACATGCCGCACCTATACATGCCTATTCATGTTTATATAATTTATTTTTCATTGATATAATTATAAAACAAATGAAATGATAAAAAAAATAGGCCTAATTCTACACAAATTCAAAAAAAAAAACAAATTTTCATTTTTTCTGAGGTAGTTAGGGTGGGCTGCATGGCCGGCTATCCATTTTTATGTTAGTTTTCAAAATCTACTTAATTGCAAAATTAATAGAAAAAATATATTCATTGAAAAAATATAAAAAAAGTTTGTAACACACTAGAATATCTTATCTAAATATTCACCAAAGTATTTCAAACAATATTTAACGATGCTCAAAAAATGGTGGGCCACACGGAGATCTATCTACTTTGTTTTCTTAAAAAAATATAAGAGATCCTCTTAAAATTTTAGATGTTTGACTTACTTATGCTTAACTATTTTTCAATAAAATTAGTTTTTTGGAAACTAGACTCAAAATTCTACAATTCATATTTTTATACTATCCTCAAATTTTGAGTGTAGCCATCTCAAATTATTTATAGAAGTTCAAATTTCTGAAATTTTGGAAAAATCATGTCCATGGGTAGGCCCTTTTTTGTCCCCCAATTTGGTGCACTTACCCATAGTTGTGCATTACATATCCTTCCATCATTGCATTCTATGAGACTATGGTGAGGTGAGATATATTATCAAATAATTCACATGTTTGTTATATGCTTCCTCATTTTGTATGCATGTCTATTAGGCCATTTAAAACCAATTTCAAATTAAATGATTCCATAGAAAAAAATTACTCTCTTATCCAAATTATAAAGTGCCTAGCATATATACAATATTCATTCTTACTCATGACTTCATGTTTGCACCTAATTTATCTAATATAAGTATAAAATACCTTAATAGCTGGAATAACCTAATATAGGTGGTGCCCTTGTCTTTTAAAAGGACTAAAAATCCAAAACTTGATTTGATATTTATACAACTCATAGATAACCAAAATTTAGATAGCTATGGTTTAAACATGGACTATACAGATAAATGTAATAATATGATAACATAATCATAACAATTTACATGATATATATACATTATTTGATATTAAAGAAAAGTTTAATGGGATAGTTTATGTTTATGGCATTGAATGTCACATCATACCCATGGTAATTCAACAAAATAGACATTTGAACCAACTTTAACTTTTTTATTTTCAACATCTTTTGTGAACCCCATGTAGTGAAAATTTTAGTGGCATTTTTATGTTAATTCATGAATATTTTGATTTTAGCCTTAGGAATCCAATTTTGGTGATTTGGTAGGGTCAACAACATGGCCAAATTGCCTTTATTTTACAATAAAGGTTATTTTTAGGGTCATCTCTACCCATGTTTAAAATAAATTTCCATATATATAAGACTTTCACCCATAATAATAAAATATGTACCACTCTATCTTGGAAAATTCATTACTATTTATTGTCTCCTATTGATAGTGTCTATTGTCTAGTTGTCGGTTTCTACTGGAAATAATAAGGGAGCAAAAAAATAAAGAAACAAATTAAAGTATTTTCTTATTTCATACATACAACAAATATAGGTACAACATATTTAATAATTTATTTCATCCTAGTTAATTATTTACAATAGTGTTGAAGCTTGTTTGGACACACTCATCGATTATCCAAGCACTTTAGGTGACCATCTGAAGCATACAAATGATCATCTAGAATTTTTTATGATCATCTAGATATTCTAGATGATTGTATGAGTTCTCCAGATGAACTCAAGATATTTCAAATGATCATCTAGACATTTTAGATGATCATCTAGATATTTTAGATGATCATCTAAGTTCTCTAGATGATTGTTTGGATATATCTGGGCAACCATCTGAGTTCTTCATATGATCATCTAGATCTTCTAGATGATCATCCAGGCCATCTATTCAATGGAATCACCCTAGCGACCATTTTTATATTTCCATCACAGACAATGTAATGGAGATGTTCATTTAGTATGTTCATCTATGTTTTGGATACACCAGATGGTCATTTGGGTATTCCAGGGGATTATCTTAAGAGTCAAAACATTCATCTAGAATGTTTCCAGATGTTTGTCTAGTGCTCTGTGTGTCACAACCTGACCTAGTATCCTTCTACAGATGTTTGATTATTGGTTGTTTATCACATTTTTCTAGCACTGTACTGGTGATTATTGGTGTTGATCTTGTTTTAGTTGGTTATAATATGAGATATTCTGGGTAGTTGTTATGATTAAGATATACCATGGTTGATGCTCACATTAGATTCATTTTATCCTGATATGTATGCTAATTTAGATTAGTACATTATTATGTTACAACCCTACCTTTTGACACTTTAAATGATGATTTAGATATCATTATCTCATGTATAGTTGACTTCTACATTACTTTTGTCTAGTTGGATGGTACTAATAGATTTTGATACATTGACATGTTGACTATAGGTTGATGGACATATTATGTTTAAATTATTGTACTTGATGATGTATGGACTAGTTATGTAATTAATGTCTCTATTACAATTCTATATTGCATTATTTATTATTGTTCAGGTAATAATGATGTATAATCAGTGATTGTTGGTACTTAATGTGAGTTAGGTTGGATGATGATGTCAGCACCTAGGATGACAAAGTAGTTATTGAGCAGTTAGATGGGTTCCAAAAAGTATATGTATGTTTTTTATTTGGTCTCTTGCCATTGGACCATCATGTCATCCTTTTTTGTGTAGTCACATTTTGTTTTTATGTTTTGGTCATGATACTATTTTATTTTTTGTGTGTTTATCATGTTATTGGTTGATTTTGGTTATGCTCGCTTGAACTCCCCACTTCCAACCTCTCTCTCCCTCTCTCTCTCCCATTCACAAACTCATTTCCACCCTCATCCTTGCTTTAACTAACCTTGCATGGTGATTTGGACATCCTAGGTGGACTCACATAAACCCCCCATGACCCCACTTGGACTATTGAGTTGACCACTTGATATTTATTTAGATGGTTTGAATCATATAATATTTGAATACATTATTTTATCATTAATTCCTTAGATTTATAGATTGGTTATTATGATCATTGCATTAATGTTTAGGCATTTGGTGCTTTGAATGGCGGTCGATGGTTTGGGTGAGAGGATTCTCTCTCCTTGACATTGAATGCCAAAATTCAATGGGTATGGGGCATGGACGAAAAGGGAAGAAAAAGATGATGGTGTAGGTGAGAAGAGTTGGCATGTGGGAGAAGAGAGGGACATAGTGAGTAAAATGGATAAAAAGGACATGGTAGGAGGGAAGGAAAGGGGAGTTTTGTGTAGAACTTTATTCTTCATGGCCTCATATTTTTAGGAGGGAATTCTATTTTGTTTGGATTTATTATTACTCAGTGAAGAGTGGAGTGAGTGGGGGGAATATTTGAATGCCTATGCTGGAAAATAATTTTAAATTAAGGAAACATTGTATTCCTCCTTGATCTACAACCAATGTCAGAATGCTCTGTATACTTGGGTTCAAAAGTGAATAGTAAATACCTAAGAGAGGAACTAGCTTGCATTCTTATGAGATTTATTTCACACCTACATTTGTTCAGGTAAGTCATTTTTTAAATTTTAAACACTGGTTGATTTCTTTTTAAAATAATTTAAAAGAAAAAAAAGAGGTTGTTGCATACATAGCCATGAAGTTTTGAGACTTCAGGCTAGGTATCCAGCACCTGGGAATTAAATATATACTATTCATTTGCTTATAAATTATAAGGTCAACTCTCTCATTCTAGTGTTAAGGAAAAATTGGATATAAATTAACCTAGGCAAATTTATTTATTTTACGAGGGTTTATCTACAATATTTAATTGGTTGTATGTCTCTTTTCCAATGCACAAAAAATATGGCTATGTATGTATATGAATCTATTGGTTGTTAAACCCTGTGGTGTGTGTGTGTGTGTGTGTGTGTGTGTGTGTGTGTGTGTGTGTGTGTGTGTGTGTGTGTGTGTGTGTGTGTGTGTGTGTGTGTGTGTGTGTGTGTGTGTGTGTGTGTGTGTGTGTGTGTGTGTGTGTGTGTGTGTATGGTCATTGACCCTTCCATTCTTGTCGAAATACTATAGAAATCCTGATAGCTATGATTATGTTTTATTTTCTCCCTTCAAGCATTACACCATTTAAATTTATTTGCATACTTGTATGTTATATGCCACTACGTTTTGGCTTAGTAAACTTGTATGTTTATATTTTGGGTCATTAATCCTGTTATCCATGAGGAATGATAAATGGTTTTTTATTTATGATTTGGGTTTTAAAATCATTTTGGTAATTTTATTGTTTAAATAAAAGGGTTCAATTTATAAATTAAATTTGAAAATTGAATTGAGTTTTTTATTTTTCTAATAAAAAAGGGTTTTACATTTTATTCAAGGATTCGGTTGAATCATTTTAAAAACTATGGTTTTAAATTTTTTAACTAGTTGTATACATATATATTAAACTATTACTCACATTGGGTTATGGGTGAAGCCTTGTTAAAATTTATTAACTTACAACATAAGTTTGACCTTGACTAAATTATTATGGAGGTGTTGTTTTTATGTAAAATTATCTAACTTGATTTAGATTCAAGGATCATGATGAGGTCTTGGGACCTCATAATGATCCCACAAATCCATTATATCAATTCTTGAATTTTAAATTGATTTGTAAACTTTGAATGGTTTCTTGAATCATTAAATTATCATTTTGGAAAATATGGTATGCTGAAAGTCATGTCTGAATTTGTTGACTGGTCATATGTGTGTTGACTTTTTTTAAATTGTTAACTATATTGAATTGTGGCATTGGGCTGAGTATAACTTGCTTTGGGTTATAATTTCAATTATTATCATGATTAAATGATTGTTTGAATTTTATTGTTGTATAATCATATTTTGACTAGGCTTAAATAGCTAAGTTGTAGTTGTGATTCACAAGCATGGAATGCAAATTGGTAGCCAAAATGTTTAACGCTGACCATATGCTTGGAGGTTTTCCAAGTCTGGTAATACCAAACATTATGGACATGGATATGGATTATAAATCCATAGTGATTACCTTTGAACAATCTACAATATATTATCCCCACTTCCAATTTTTAACAATGACATTTACCTGTATTTGATATTTTTAACTTGCTTTGAGAGGATGTATTTGTTAGTCACTTGCTTATTTACCTTTTGTTATTTTGTTGAGTCATTAAATGGATTGGGAACCCCGACTTGATCAGAATCTCTTCCTAACCTTATTTTCCATAACCACCATCCAGTTGATGGATGGGGTGGTAAGTTCCATCAATGGTTGGGATCATAAAGCTAGTTGAGAGGGTTTGTTTGATATGGTTAAATGTTGCTCGCACTCCTGGATGATCTCACAGATAGGCATGACATATTTGGTAACATTTTATTACATGTTATTCATATGATTATTAGCTTAGTTATATTATCATTTCATGTAGTATGATTAGTGAGTGTTGTTATAAACTAAATTCTTTATTGCTATTAGATCAATTATATTTGGCAATTATTGTATGCTAACCTTGTCTTGAAAATGGATCATGTTGAAAAAAGAGTAAAAGGCTTTATAATGTTGGGATATGGTGAGATGTTGAAGTTCACTTATATTTTTTGAATTTAATTTTTTATATGTACTCTAGGATTTCTACTTTGGATATTCAGAAGATTATCATTATCACTTTTATATTTAGTACATTTCAATATTAACATCTATTATGTTAGTGGAATCTATAGTTGATCATATGCACGATTTAGTGCAGCATTGATTTATTTATGCAATTTTATATAGTGTTTCCATAGTATTTTGGCATGAGAATTATATTATTAACAGATCTAAGACTTACTTGTTTATGTATCTTTTCTGGCCATGAGATGTTTAAGCATACATAAGTATGTTGGTTCGATTAGATATGAGGTAAGAAGTTTATTTTGGAAAAGGATATTCATTGATGAACTATCGAACTTATTTCCTTTTGGCTTACACTTATGTTTCTCTCTTATACGATGCTTAACTACTGAGGTAGCATGAGCATATAGAAATCTTCTTCTAGTTGATTTCAGCTTGCATAAGAAATATTGAAACAAGGTTCAGCTAACTCTTATTTCTAGCATATAAGGGAAGCATGAATGGAATTCTCCTTTGCATTCCTTGGCCTTTGTACGAATGCATATAAAAGGTACGTATGTTTATTGTTAACAATATATTGTTGATTAGATTACTTCTTTAGTTTCATTCTTATCTACCTTGCTATAATTTATAAAATTTTGAGTTTATACCTATACCAAGGGCAGCCTAGTACTTGTATAAGTTGTATTAATTCTTGTAATTAATTGTCAACCTATAGGTCTATGGTTAGACTTCTTGGAATGTGATGATGAAATAAATTGATCACAAATTACTTGTATTACAAAATAAAATATGTTGGTATTTTATTCTCTCATGCTTGAGGTATATATGAATGAAATAAGGTTGAATGTGTGTAAAATCTTAAATCATGTTGGCTAGAAATGAATATATGTTGTTGTGTCATGGCATGTTCAATCATTTATGTTAAAAAAGTTTCTAAAATGAAATTTTTGTTTGGGTTATACTCATTAATGCATGATTGTAAATTCTCATTTGAGTGAGATACTTGATGTTAGCATGAATACTATATACTTAATTCATGTGGGAAAACTCTTGACGCTCATATACTTTCTACACTTGTTCATGTTGAAACATGCATCACTCATATATGTATGATCATGCTTATGAACGGTGTTACATGAACTTGGCTTATCATTTAAGTGAAATTATTGTTGTAGAAAATGATATGAACTAGTTGTTTAATGTTCTTGATAGTTTTACTAGAGAATAGTATGGCTGAAAATTTATTCCATGTTATAATATTATATGTATTATTGGCCTATGGATGGAAACTAATTGGGAATTGAATGAAAATTGTATGGGTTGAATGTTTCCCCTTAATTTAAATATAATGGTTTGATGAATAAATTAATGATAGAAGAATACATACTTGGTGTGATACAAACTTTTTGTTTATATTAATTCCTTCTTCTTATTAATTGCAGACGCATTGGCTATTTTCTAATATGATATCCTTTGTATAAATCTAATTATGGTATACCCTCTATATATAGGTGTTAGATAATGGATTTGATCATAAAATGTATCATTACTCATAATTGGAATAGTGGTATTCATGCTTATTAAATTGGACAGCTTGTGAACTTAAAAACAAATAAGTTGCTTATTAATTGGACAGCCATGAGGAAGTTGATAACCTTGACTGATAACACCTAGATAATTGCCTATGATGCTTCATTTTTCATTCCTTTCTACGATTATACTCTCTTTTGGAAAATAATAAATTATGTTATATGTTTTTGGAGATTGGTATAAATTCACATGCATTTTTAATGAGTTGGTGGTTGTTACTTTTATGACCAATAATTTAGACATTATACCTGAGTGGAAAATTAACATTAGGCCATGTTCTCATTTCATAGACCTATGGTAATCAAATGGAAACATAGTATGTAAAGTTGTCTTTTTCTGGATGAGTAAATAAGCAACCCTTTAATCTTCCTCAAGCATGACCAAAACCTTCTGAGGGGAGTGAGATACTTATCAAGGGTTAAGGACCTATAAATGGTCGTATGCATAATATCTTATATTACATATGAAGTACAAGACTTAACCATGTACTTGTACACTGATACATCCTGAGCCCCATATTTCATCCTTTGGGCAACCTGCTTCCCCATAGTATCCTCTATAAGTTGTTACCCCTGGATATTTATATTAGATCTCCTCCTTTAGTTTTGGTTGTATGTGCTTGAGTATGTTGAAGGAAAATTGGTTACATCAGTAAGTGAGGCCTTGGGCCATGCACACGATCCAAAAACATACTCTAATAATGTAGTTTAAAAAAAATGGTGTTGCTTCATCTGGTATTAGAGCCTATGCTTAAAGGTTTTGGATGAGTTTTGACACATTGTACTGATTTTTGGCATGTTCTTGAAAAAGTTGGTTGAGATTTTATGTGATTATTCATACTTTTGTAAAGTCTTATGTTGCATGGTGTATATTTGGATGGATGAAATTATACACATAATATGGACGAGTTTATTATTGTGGAGGTTGGTTTTATATTAATATGTATGTGTATGCCTTATGACGGTTGAATACCACATGTATGTATATGTCACCTTGCTAAGATTTAAAGTGTAACCTTGTACGATAGTATGCATACTAAACCATGGCTGGAATTATATGTCTTGTATGGACTAATATATGTCTTATATGCTTGAAAATGTTATGATATGACCTTTATAAAGGCAATTATCTTCTTCACTAAATTAAATAGTGATTTGCCTATGCAAGTCTGAAGTGTTATAAATTCCTGTAGACACCTAAAATTGGCCACCGATAACCTCCAACCAGGGTTTTGACAAATTTCCACTGAAATGCACAATTTGGCCTAAAAACACTAAAACACATTAAAAGCTTTAAAACTGACATATTCAAGCACTAATTTTGGCCAAAGTATCCCTAAATGGGACAATGCATTTTATGGGCCAACTAACTTTGATCAGATCATTTCGAGTTGAAATGCTAATTTTATACCTAGGTTCTTGGGATTGCTATTTTCTATCAAATTTCTTGCACAAGACATGTGCCCTTGTTATTTTGTGTTTGAAACATCCTAAATGGGATAATGGATCCAATGCATCCTAATTCTAATCCAGTCAAATTTTGGGCTAATAACAAGACATTCTGACCAATTTGAATAATTTGTGCACAAAGAGCCAAGATTGCCATCAAAGTGCTTAATCATGCTTAAGAGCTAATTAAACCAAAAAATGAGCCTAATTAAGAATTCCATGGAACTTTTTGAATAATTTTTTTTTGAAAATGAATATTGAATATTTACATCATCAAGTGACATCATTTCTTGGGAAGACATTCCTAGACCATAAGTGTATAAAATATCAACATTAACCCCTCCCATGCCTCATTAAGACTCTCCATGCCTATTCAATGCCCCTCTATCCCAAATATTTTTGAGCCTATTTATGAAATTTAATTATAAAATTGGATTAATCCTTAGCCACACATCTCCATACTGAGATGGATGGTTCAGGTTGATTCTAGCCATTTTTGAAAATCTATAAATAGGAGGCCTTACCTATTGAATTCTAGGCTCTTTTATGCCAAACTTATAATGCCCAAATGCATTCAAAATAATTGCATCTTAGTGTTATAATGCCCAAATATTGAGCCAAGCCAAGCCAATCTAAAGCCACGAGGTGCCAAGGAGAGATGGAGATAGCCATACTTCATTGATGCAGACTTCATGAGCACAAATCAAGTAAGTCACTACAATAAGCATGTTGGAGCATCCAAAGAAGGTGAAGGAAGGTTTTTGTTTCATGTTTTAGTTGTGTTTTCCATTTTTTTTTGTTAAATAAGCTCCTCCTTTGAGATAGCTTAGGGTATTAGTTTAGTGTATTTTTGCACTAACACAATACTAATCTCCCCTTATTACAATCTTATGTTCACAAATGGCATGCCTGATGGGACTCTAGCCTCACAAATTTGATCATAAGACTCCTACAAACAAACTAATAACATTTGTTATGTAGAACCTTGGAGTAGGAGGCCCAAAAGAGTGAAAAAATAGTAAAAATATGTTTTATGAAAATCATGGATTTGTCCTGACACAGTCACAAGATTATCACTTCAAGTCATGGTATTGCATTTCAGTTGTATTTTTGCACTAACCTTGATTTTTTCCATATATTCTGATAATACCACTACTCACGAGTAGTGATATTGTAATACCGTAACTAGATTGTCATGGGATTATCGACTTGACTCACGATATTGCCTAACCAAGTCATAGGATTGTCAAAAATTATTAGCAGTTATTGACAATATCACAACTTTTATAGTAGAGGTATTGCATTTGGAGTAGCAAGATTGACTAGTTGAGTCACAAGATTATCGATAAATCATTAGCATTTTACTAATAATATTGTAACTTTCATAGTTATGGTATTGCCCTGTGAGTCGTGGGATTGCTCTGTGAAGTAGCGGGATTGCACTGTGTGAACACAATACTTCATTTTCTCAAGTTAATTATTTCAAACTTAAAAGTGCTTCAAAGCTAAACAATTTTATTGTAGGATCTACTTGGAAAATCATCAAAACAACCTAAATTAGTGCTTTTCACACTTCTTTTGAGTGTTTTAAAATGGACTAAGAACCTTGCTTCGGTGCTTAATGAAAAATTTAGATGCTTAGATGAATGTTTTGATAAATTATGCTTTTAAAGTTACAACTTAAGACCAAAGGGTCGAAAGAACACCACCCAATTTTTCATTTGGTGTTTAAAATTAAACTCACTTGTCAAATTTTATCTTCAATAGTTGTTTAAACTTAGAATTTTATTGGCAAAAAAAAGGTCATTGTGTGTATGTTCTTCCATCTATCCCCTTTAGGGAACTTTTGGAATCAAAACATCATCCTTATTGCAGACATACCTAGTCCAAGGCATAGAAATAATGTCATCTAAATCACTTCCCAAAAACTTGTAATAGTTTGGGTGACCTTGAAAATGACCCTAAAGTCTTTCTATTAGTCATTTATTTTTATGAAAACTTGGATTGCGAGGGGGACTTCATTACCTCCCAAAAGTTATTTAAGGAAGCTTTGACCTAGGGTTTCATCTTTTGGCACTGAATTCAACCACTCCCACTAGGATCAGATGTTTGAGTGGTTAAACCACCTTCTAGTGTTGGAGTTGTATATGAGATGTATATGAACTTTGGACAGTGCACTACATTGAACAAGTGACATATATAGTGGTTACAAAAAAGGCAAGACCTTTTTAAACCAAGCCAAGTGCCACAAACACCTAATTATGTGCTTTTATTTTGCATCATGATGTGAAAGTCATTGTGTAATTGATCCACCTAGAAACATTTGAAAACTTGTAGTTTTTAACAAATCTCCACTTGTCATGGAAGTGTTGTTGGTATAAGGTGTGCCTCAAGGTCCATGTCACAGTATTGTAATTTGAGAGAAGGGGGTGTAAAAACCCTACTATATAATGCACTTTTACTTTTTAGATAAACAATAAAATCCTCTCAAATGACGTATATTGATAGATTCTAATAATACCAAGAAACCCTTGTCAGTTTAGGTTCTAAGAGCGATTAATTAGTTAGTTTTGTCCCAGATTAAAGTCTTGTTTGAAGTCAAAACTTGGTGTGAAAAAATGATAAAAACCAAATACATGGACCTCATTTTCCTTTGAACAAAGAGGCGTTATGCTACCCACGTGAATCATCAATTTTCCTTGTTCAAAGTTTATCAAAACTTGGAGTCATATCATCCATTTTGGCATGGTTATACTACCCAATTGAGTCTAGACTTCTACCAAACATTATTTAAGTCTGTTATTTATAACTTAAATTAAAAAATGCACTTTCATAAGTTCATAGGGTTGATGTGTTACGTGGGTTCACCATTTGCACTAAACTTGAGGGAACTTAGGTTCAATTTCCAATTTGTGTTGAAGGTTATTTAAGACTCATAATCATTATCACCACTTGATAGACTTGAGTCATTTTGTGCTAAACACTTGCACTTTGAGTCTATGCACCAAACATTTTTATGTTACCATCCTATTTCTATTAAGATCCTTTGAATACATACTTTTTTTCCTTAGAGATATTATCAAAACTTTGAAGGTATGTATGTCATTTGAGTTAAGAAAGGTAGTGTTACGCTACAAATTTTTTGAGAAACCATCTTTGCCTTAGAGAGTTTTTGAAACAAACATTCTATCACATCTTTTGAGTAGTCTAGCATTGTTACATTGTCTAAAACATTTCAAAGATTGTTTCATAGACCTTTTTGCATAAAGTTCAAGTTGTACACATTTTTCAAGCCAATCTGAGTATACCTTTGTGAATCTTTGTCTAGCACAGTTACACCGTTCACATTTGTCTAGCCTATTTTTCAAAAGAGCCAAGTTTTATACCATTATTTATGAGAAAAAAAAGTATCCCTAAAGTGCATTTTGTTTCATATGTTATACTTATTTGATCAAGTTCATGTCCAAGAATCAAATGCCTAGTTTTTGTTAGAAGTGTTTTAAATCTGTTAGATTAAAATTTCATCGTTTTCAAAGTCTAGCTTTTAACAATATTTAGCCAAGAGTCCTAGCACATGCCTTGTTTGAGCCTAGATTTTGATGTTGTGTTTGGAAAAAAGACCTAGCAATGGTTTATTTTCCTAGATTAGATTGATTTGAAACACTTTGACCTTAGATTTTGGCATTTTAATTTTTGTTCCATTTACTTAATCTTTTTTGTATAATATGTGTAATGTTAGCTTGTTTTATCACAAATAATTGCATAAACCTTTCCATCCTTTGGATGAATCTAGACCAAGTTTGAACATAATATTTTTAGACATTGTCTTTTGTGGAGTTTTTATAACTCCCTTCCTTTTATATCACAAAAACATTTACTATGGATCCCAACATGTATTCCTACACTCGCAGTAAACTTAATACAATCCAAGGATTAGTAATTTGGTTGCATAAGAAGAAATGGTACAAGACCCCTACACAGATAATATTGATTATGAGATGGAACCTTATCCCTCTTATAATAATCAAATAGGGGCACAAAAGTAAGACCCATTGGCTAACTATTTGGTTAATATGCCACCATATTCATAACAAGACCAAGAACAAACCACACAATATTTAGCTGTGATACACACAGTTGAAGAACCAGTTCCTCAAAAATCATGCTCTATTAATATGCCTTCCATGTATGATCCATTTTTGTTTGACCATAATTTTTTGGAGAACAAAGATGATATTTTGGTTAGATCCAAAGAAGTAGGGGCTAAGTTTTTGGTAGACTTTCCTCATGAAAGTTTACCAAGCCTAATAAGAATGCCTTACAATATATTGTATAGTCAACAAGCCTCTTCTATCAATCCTTTAACTCTAGTCCAAATGATGTATCAGGACCCTGATATGCCTAACAAAGGAAATAACCTCATGGAATACCACTTTAACCAAATGCAGATAGCATATCAAACCTACCTAAATCTAGCATGCAATTTTAATCAGATGACCATGGTGAGTAAACCTCTTATTGATTTATTTCCTTCAACAAGAGTTTTGATAGAGTTAAATGGTTAAGAAAATCAAAGTTTAAACTCATTCATGCAAAACATTTTGGTAGACAACTTGTTTCATATGTTAATTATCGAAGAAGTGTCTTTGGCTTCTACATAGAATAATGAGCAAAACATAATGGATAATATGCAAGCAAATTCCAATCCAAATCAAAGTGGTACTAATACACAAAAAATTAGTCAAAAACATATACATTTCCTTAATACCACGAGTGGATTATCAAACTTAGGAATAGGATATTTTGTACCCCAACCTCAACCAGCTACTTCATCAAGTGCACAACTAATAGGATCAAGTATTCAACCAACAACCAATGTCATTCCTCAATAATAGAATGTGATGAATCCTATTCCTCATCAACAAGTGATGAGTAGCATTCCACAACAATAGGCATAAATGAATATACCAACATATCAGAGACTGAACATGTTGTTGCCTCAACAACGGGTAACTAATGTTCCACCTCATCGGGTAGTAGCAAATATACCTTCTTCTTCACATACCAACATGCAAATTCAAAACCAAATGATGTTTAATTAATAGTGTATTCATGTTGGTCAGTGATAGGTGCCAAATATCCAACATGCATCCACTTCCTAATCAAGATTTGAACGACTAGGGGGTTCCAATGTCTCTCAAATACCTGCTAGGCAACAATTACCTTTTGTGCAAAGCATACCACAAGTTCAGAGACAACGTCTTGGCTCACAATTTCCCACTCAATAATAAGGTTTGAGTAGTCAATAATAGGTCCCTATTCAACCAAAATATGCATAGTATCATTATATTTGTTCATCTCAACCTCAAAATCCTCCAAGTCAAACCTTTATCTCCAACCCAAACTAGAATATCACACAACCAAACATGGAATTTCAACAAGTACATCCTAATCCACTATGCATATTCCTAGTTTGTTTCCTAACCAATATAATGTATACATAATACCCCCATCATACCTTGGTTAAAGTGCTTCAAATGTTACCACCCAAACATCTACCTAGGCCAATATTCCCACAAGTTTCCTAAAGCAAGAGTTACAATAAATGAAAGATGCAATCATCACCCTCCAAGTAGGAAAATAGATTAAAAAGTTTAAGTTGGATGATGTGTGTTCCTATCCTTTTAATATGGAGTACTTACATATTCCATTTCCTCTGGGATATGAGCCCCCAAAATTTGATAAATACAAGGTGAAAGGTGACCCCAAAGCCCATTTATCTGAGTTCTTTATCGCATGCCAGCCAGTGGCATATAGTGATATATACCTTTTTTTGTTGTTTTTAAGGAGCTTAGTTGGAAAAACCTTGGACTGTTTTTTAAAGTTGCCCAAGAATTTAGTAACAGATTTTGATGATCTTTTAGATAAGTTTATGTAGCACTTTTTCTACAATCACACATGAGATTTCATTGGTTGACTTGACACAAGCAAAGAAAAAATCTAGTGAGAGTTTTGATAGCTATCTATAGCAATGGAGATCACTTGCAAGTTGATTCACTCATAATTACCAGATAAACAATTAGTTTTTATATTCACTAAAAACTTGCATAGTGTGATAGCCTATCATCTATAATTGTGGTGTGCACATACCTTTAAAGAAATTATTAACAAAGGTTTGTTGATTTAGTGAGTGCTCATTAATAAAGGAGTCATCAAGCTTAATTCAACTAATTAAAACCAAGGTACCAATCAGGGAAGTAGCCAAAAACAACATCCAATCTGAGCACAAGCATCACAACTGGCATAAGCCAATAACTAAGATAGACTAAAGAAATTTAATCGCAATAGGAATGTTGTGAGAAATGGAGTAATCGAATCACATCATGTCCAAATGGTGAAAACATCATTTGATCAACCTACACCACCTTTTTAGCTTACTCCTACCTAAAAATCTATTCAACCAATGCCACAAGCATAACAACCAAGACCCACACAACAAATGCCACAACCCTTTCCATTGAAAAACCCTCCTCTAAGGAGAATTATGCCTACGTGTCATGTTTTTAATGATTTTAGAGAGCCTATTGAGTTTGTATTTTGAAAACTTATTGTTTCTAATTTTATTAGTTAGCCTATACCAAATAATTATCCTTAAGGCATCCCTTATCTTGATTGGTACCATGAAAGTGAATTAATTTGAGTATCATCAAGTCAGTAGGCACAATCTATGAAGATATGTGAAAATCAAGCATTTAATTTAAAATATGTTGGAGAATGGGGAGATCACATTGGATGGTGGTGCTTCTACCTCTAATCAGACTCTTGGCATCTATCAAAACCCTTTTTCATATCATAACCAACAACAATGACAACAACATCAATAACCAGTGCAATAACAAAATCAACAATATCAAAATCAAAGGCCGAACCAGTAGAACTAGCATAATCAATAGAAGAACCAACAACATTAGAATAATGGATAAAACCAAATTTAGAATGGTAACAACCAACAAACCTACCATGAAATTGCACATAACTACATCAGGGTTGTAGGTCATATTATAGGGGGTAGTGTTAATACCATCTCCATTAATCCTAGATCGAGCACCAATCAATCTAGACCATTGCTAAATAATGCCACTTAGCCAAATTACATGGATGATCCTTCTTTGATCTGAGACCACACACAAATAACCATCAAACCAAGATTTCTAATTTTATACCTTATACTGATAACTCTGTCAGGATCATACTCCTTAAGAGCACAATTGATTACCTTTGTATAAGCAACTAAACATAGAATTAAACCAGAAGTAATATGTAACTAGAATTCAGAAATAACATAGAATATGAGAGACAATACAATCTTGTATTAACACTCTTCCAAAAGGAAATACAATGAAGAAATCACACTCTTCCCACACCTCTTGGGCGTACATTAATTCCCCTTCAAGAGTTCTCTCTCTCAATCAATTACAACCACAACTCAACACTGAGTTGTTCCCTCCACCAGTAAGTGACAATCAACTCAACCGTTGTTGCCTACTTCCAGTCCACCAAGTACTCCAAGTATATCTCCTTGATCTTGAACACTTGTAGATCTAATTGATCTTACTTATCATGTAGATCTCCCTGATCTTGCTACCTACAGATCAACTGATCTTACACCCTTTGAGACAACCAAACCAATTGTTGTTCTTACCTTCAAGTGAAGGATCTAATCCTTTCCTTGATTACAATACAGCCCCATGGGTCTATTAAATAGATCCCAAGACAAAAAATAATTAGAAATGCAGACTCAAGACTAAAATTAGTCTTTACATGCAAACTGACTGTCTGTCTAAAATTAGACAAATCTAATTCTGGAAACACACAGGTTGCTGACGTCAGTTCCTGTCTGACCGATGCCGATCGACCCCTAACCGATGTTGATTATTGTGTAACTAAATATGACTGATGTCGATTGATCAGACTGACATCAGTTACTTTAACACTCAACAACCTCTACCATTTGCATCAGTGAAGCTTTTAGCTCCACAACTTCACAATATCCCACTTGGAGATAAATAGTTGCACCTATACCTGTACCTGTACATCATATAATTTTTTTTCTTGGCTTGTATCCCTCTTCAAGTTCAATCTTGAAGACCAATAGAAGTTGAATGAAGATTCAACTTCTCCTTTGTTCCCAATTTTGTTAACATATCTGCAGGGTTCTTATCCTTGCTAGCCACTGTGACTGCAACAACCTTCTACAACTCTAAAATCTAGCTAACCGCCATTCCACCAATAGTGAACACATATCCTGTGGTGCTTCTCTTGTCATCCAAGTAACCTACCATATCTGAATCTACATACCCATTTAGAGAAGTGTTTGACCTTGCATAACATGAATACCTGCCGCTGGTCCCTCTCAGAGACCTGAGAATCCACTGAACTGCTTTCCAGTGCTCCTTTCTTGGATTGGCCATAAACTTGTTGACAACTCCCACTACTTGGGCAATATCAGGTCTATTACATACCATGTACTCAACCTCATCATGTAATTTAGGACACTGTTCTAAGCTTAGCTTGCACTGTCCATCCATAAGTGTGCTTACCGATTTTGTATCCTGCAAATTGAACCTCTCCACTACCTTATTCACATAATGGAGACAAAATCAACTTGTGACTTTCCTTGTCTCTAGAAATACTCATGCCAAAGATTTCCTTTGTTGCTCCCAAATCCTTTGTGGTAAATGTCTGAGCTAATTTTACCTTTAGCTCAGTATTTCCCTGCATGTAGAAACCTTCAACAAGCATATCATCCACATACAATAACAGGATAATGTAGCTAATATTATCCAACCTGGTAAAATAAACACAATGGTCACATTGACATTGACTAAAGCCATGCTTTGTCATAAACCTGTCAAACCTTAAACACCATTGTCTTTCAGCTTGCTCAAGACCATATAACCTGGCCTTCTATCTCACCTGTCCATTTTCTCCTTTATTTAACCTATAAATCTATGTCTTTCAGTGCTTTATTTTTGGCTGGCAACTCTACCAAATCCCACATTTGGTTCTTTCTCAAGGAATCAATTTCCTCATTCATGCCATGCTCCCACTGTTTCCTAGATTCTACCTACATTGCCTCTTCAAAACTTCTTGGTTTTCCACCATCAGTGAGCAACAAGTAGTATAAAGAAGGAGAATAATGAATTTGAGGCTTACTTACCCGTTCGGACCTCCACATGGGTGTTTGAGACACCTTGACAGCTTGCTGTCCACCCAAAAAAATTTCTAATAGTGACCGATCTCGGTCACCTCTGGCCAACCTCGGTCTGCACCCGATCGATGTCGATTTCTCCTAATTACCGATGTCAGTTCCCTGATCGAAGTCAGTGTCCACCTGCCTGACATCACCGACTTTGGTCTGCACATGACTGACATCGGTTCCTGCCTGTTCGACGTCAATTCTCACCTGACCGATGTCAGTAACTGTGTTTTACTGTGAGTGATGGTTTTTACCCATGAGCTCATTTTGGATCATAACCTTGTCCAAATCAACATTGCCCTGCTCAAAATTATTTAGCCTCTTGAGCTAATCTCTATCCATCATCTTCTTCTTGAAAACCAAGGCTTTCCAGTTCTTAACATTTGACTTAAGAACATGCATTCCCTTCTCACTCATGTGACCAAGCCTACAGAGCCACATCTTTGCATCTACATCTGAAGTATATAAAACAGAAGGAGAATCAGTAATACAAGTAGATAGATAAAGTGTACCTACTTTCTTACCTCTTGCTAAAACAAGTGCACCCTTGGAAACTTTCCAAGATTCCACTGTGAGAGTTACTATGCAACCCTCATCACCCAACTTTCCTGCAGAAATTAGACTCCTCTTCAGGATGGGAACATGCATGACATCCTTCAACACCCATATGTTGACAGTCTGTAATTTCAGCTGCACTTTCCCTTTGCCAATAATTTGACAAGGCTTACCAACCCATAAATAAATCTTTCCAAAGTCTCCATGGACATAATCATGGAAAAATACTCTATTTGGGGTTGCATGGAAAGAGGCATCAGAATCTAAAACCCAAGATTCTACTTTATCTAAGGAACATATAAGAGCATCCCATGTAACAATACCTGCATCATTTGCTTCTTTATTTCCTTCATGTTGATCTTCTACCAACCAAAAATCTTTCTTTACATGCCCTTTCTTTCCATAATTTCATAATTGATAATTCTTGCCATTGAAATTCTCCATTCTTAGCATAATTTCTTCTGCCATTGCTTTACTCCCACTCAAATAGAAACTCCTGTGAGTGACCTGTAATCAACAAATACTTAACACCCTCTAAAACCAAGGTGTTAGTGAACCAAGCTCTGATACCACTTGTCAGGATCCTACTCCTTAAGAGCACAATTGATTACCTTTGTATAAGTAACTAAACATGGAATTAAACTAGAAGTAATATGTAACTAGAATTCATAAACAACACAGAATATGAGAGACAATACAATCTTGTATTAACACTCTTCCAGAAGGAAATACAATGAAGAAATCACACTCTTCCCACACCTCTTGGGTGTACATTAATTCTCCTTCAAGAGTTCTCTCTCTCAATCAATTACAACCACAACTCAACACTGAGTTGTTCCCTCCACCAGTAAGTGACAATCAACTCAACCGTTGTTGCCTACTTTCAGTCCACCAAGTACTCCAAGTACTCCAAGTAGATCTCCTTGATCTTGCACACCTGCAGATCTAACTAATCTTACTTACCATGTATATCTCCATGATCTTGCTACCTACAAATCAACTGATCTTACACCCCTTGAGACAACCAACCCAATTGTTGTTCTTGCCTTCAAGTGAAGGATCTAATCCTTTCTTTGATTACAATACAGCCCCATGAGTCTATTAAATAGATCCCAAAATAAGCAATAATTAGAAACACAGACTCAAGACTAAAATTAGTCTTTACATGCAAACTGACTGTCTGTCTAAAATTAGACAAATCTAATTCTGGAAACACACAAGTTGCTGACGTCGGTTCCTATCTGACCAATGCCGACTGACCCCTAACCAATGTCGGTTACTATGTAACTAAATATGACTGACATTGGTTGATCAGACTGATGTCGATTACTTTAACACTTAGCAACCTCCACCATTTACATTAGTGAAGCTTTTAGCTCCACAACTTAACAAACTCATCCTTGCCCCATGACCATATACAAGTGCATTGGCAACCGAGACTTGTCCTATCTAGTCCCACACCATTACCACCATTTATTAGCAATCATGGTCCTGTATTTAATCTTGATTGTGAAATCACAACTTAGAGGTCAAATATTACCATATTAGGCCCATAACCATCTACCACTTTGTCCATTATCCAACCAATCATTCAACCTCAAAATAAGCTAGTTACCACTGACCTAGAAAAGAAGTTTGATATTGTGGAACAATTGCAGAAGACACCATCCCAAATCTCTATTTTAGATTTGTTGCAAACATCGACAATCTACAAGAACATTTTGAATGAGTTATTAACCCAATCCATTATTTCTAGTGACATATCCCCTGCTAAATTTCAATATTTGGTTGGACACTTAGCTCTTACCCAACAAGTCACATTCAACCAAAGCAATATGTCTTCCCTTGGCCCACTCCATAATAATCCATTGTACATAGAAGTTTATATAAATCAACATAAAGTGAAACATGTCCTTATAGACAATGGATCAAGCCTCAACATAGTGTCTCTAAAGCTCATTAAGCTTCTTGGGTACACAATGGTAGATCTCCATCCAAAAATGATAGCTATCAAAGTCTATGATAATTAGGAGAGATAATCACAAGGCACCATTAGCTTACCAGTTATCATTGGGCCTTTGACCCATGATACATTTTTCCATGTGCTTGATCTTGAGTTGTCATATAATATGCTTTTAGGTAGGCCTTGGTTACATGAGATTCATTTAATCTTGTCAATACTGCACCAATGTATCAAGTTCTCCCACTCAAGGATGGAAGTGAATATTCTATGAGATTTGCACCCATATGAGCACTACAAACATCTCGAGGTCAATTTTCAAAGCTAAAATTACAAATACAGTATGAATCCAAGTTTCAAGTAGGATAAATAAAAGGTCATACTTATTGATTCTCTATAGGATAATTGCATAGATCCTAATACCCTAGATTCCCTTTCCCACATGTCACCTCTTGAAGCTACCAATCATTACACCATTTTGACTAATGGCCCAGAAGAATATTTAACACATGATACCTTTCATATTGCCAATCTTCCTTAGAATCCAAATACCTTTGGAAGACCTAAAGTTACCCCACACATGCATTAGCAGTGAAAATTTAAAGACAAACTTCATAATCCAGGACCAATCACGTTCATACAGACATCTAGCCAAGAATAAGACCCTTTCAAAGGAGATAAATCATATTTATATAATGACAAGTTGGTCGATTGTTACAAAAGCACCAAATATCTCATTCTTAATCATATCATGAAACATCAAGATTGTGAAGGAAGAGGCCTTAGACTGAATCAACAAGGAACTATTGAGCCAATTTCCATGATCAAATACAAAAGAACCTATGGACTTGGATTTAAATTTCCTAGAGATGACCCCACATATCTTATTTGAGTTCCATCATCGGTGACATGTGATGATGATGTTGACAGTGA
This sequence comes from Torreya grandis, assembly GCA_037957365.1. Taxonomy (NCBI): domain Eukaryota; kingdom Viridiplantae; phylum Streptophyta; class Pinopsida; order Cupressales; family Taxaceae; genus Torreya; species Torreya grandis. Next base: position 817,731 of record JARHVA010001648.1, on the reverse strand, counting down.
AGTAGAGTCTGATCATAGCCTTATCTTTGATGACCTAGCTGAGACTAACTTATTTGATAGTAATGCCATTTTTACCCTTACCTCAGTCATTCATCATAACACATTACCATTGTACTATCCCCAACTGATAGATTGAGACCAATAAGAATCCAGTTTACTAATTGATGAGTTTCAAAATGATGAGGCATTTTGTGATTTTCTAGGCCTTAGAGACAACATTTCATTGGGAGATCATAAATTAGGATTCTTAATCACATTAGATCCTGAAGCTTATTTGGAGAGTGGGTGAACACCCTTAGCCAAAAACAAATAAATAAAACAAAGAGGTCCCAAAGTGAAAACCTCTTTGAGGTGATTTTTGACTAGGGATAAAGTAAAGATAAAGGCCAGTCTAGTGGTGAAAACTTATTTTAAGCACCATTAGATGGGGGTGTTCATTATTTTTTGAATTTAGACTAGGAGACCACCAACGATGAACTTGTCTATGGATTTGAGTTCAATTTTGAGCAATAGTAAGTGTTTGATCAAATTATTTGAGAATTTTTTTATTATTTTTGTCACATTGATAGATCTTCCATTAGGGGATTCAGATTCATCATGCCTAGGAGAAGTTAAAGAGAAAGTCCTAATAGAGGACCCTGATATAGTCTAATAGTTTAAGTCTTTGCCTATTATCCTAGAAGATGGCTTGACCCTTCTAGTTAAAGATATAATAGAGGTAAACATCAGGACTCCATCGGACCCAAAATGGATTAAATTAGGTGTGTCCCTCACTAAGGAGAAACATGAAGTCTTTACAGCTCTATTGAGAGAATTTGTAGATATCTTTGCATGGGCTTATTCTGACATGCTATCTTTGGACCCTGCCTTGGTTTTGCATCACGTTGTGGTAAATCTTGATGCCAAACTAGTTAAGCAAAAGTTACGTAAGATGCATCCTCATATTTTTGTATTAGTAAAGAAAGAGTTGGAAAAACTCTTATAAAAATGATGTATTTGATTCATTAACTACTCAAAATGGATATCTAATGTTGTACTTGTTAGCAAAAAGCTTGAAGGAATCAAAATCTTTACTAATTTTTGAGAAATAAACAAATTTTTCCCTAAGGATGAATTTTTATTGCCTAATATTGACATTATCATTGACCTCATGGTGGGTTATGAGATGATTTAACTCATGGATGGCATTTTGGGATACAACCAAATCAGAATAGCACCATAAGACCAACATAAAATAGTGTTCACCACTCTATTGGGAACATTATATTATTAGGTAATGTCGTTTGGTATTAAGAATGTTGGAGTTACATATCAAATATCCATGACCATCATATTCCATGATATGATACATGATATTGTTGAAGACTACATCAATGACATACTAGGCAAATAAAAAACTAGGGCCAACCATCCAACAGTGCTACGTAAAATATTTGAAAGACTACATGATTACAAAGTTTGACTACATATAAATAAATGTGTATTTAGATTAACATCAGGAAAATTAATTGGCTTCATCATGTCTCACAGAGGAATTTAAGTCGATCCAACTAAATTCCAAGCTATAACAGAGATGCCACCACTAACCAATTTGAAATAGCTCCACAGTTTGCAGAATAAGATCTAGTCAATTCGATGCTTCATATCTCAGTTAGCAGAGAAGTGCCATCCATTTACACTTCTGAAGAAGAAGGGAGTTGCATTCCACTGGGATAATAATTTCCAAACAACTTTTTATCAGTTAAAAGATTACCTAGCAAATCCATCCATTTTGTTACCCCCTATGTTAGGAAAATCATTTTTGTTGTACCTATTAGTTACAAATTGTGCCTTAAGGCCACTTCTATCTCAACATGATGACAATGGAAAAGATCATGTATTATTCTATTTAAGTCATACATTGGTCACATATGAACACAACTATACACCTATTGAAAAAGCCTATCTAGCCATGGTTTTCATAGCTCAAAAATTGTGAGACTACATGTTGAACAATAAAACCATAATCATTTCAAAAGTAGATTCGCTCAAGTATCTACTATCTCAAATAGATTTACAAGGCAAATGTCCAAGTGGATCATGTTTCTTAGTGAGTTTGACATAAATTATGTCAATCATAAGGAAATCAATGGACAAATCCTTATAGATCAGCTTGCTGAAGCAACCCTTGTAAACATAGAGCCACTCACATTCCAATTTCCTAATGAATTCATAATGACCATTATTGGCATACCTCTTAAAGATTATCATTGGAAGCTATATTTTGATGGATCATTTACTTCACATAGATTAGGGGTAGGCCTCTTTTATTACACTATAGGGGGATCTAATTCCTAAGTCCTTCAAAATTAGTTTTCCTTATATAAATAAGATGGCCGAGTATGAAGCACTTGTGGTAGGACTTCAATAGGCAGTACAGTGGAACATATCTCGTCTTAAGGTTTATGGTGATTTTTAGTTAATCATCAATCAAGTCATGGACCATTTCCAAACTAAAGATGATAAGTTGGTTCCTTACAAGGCCATGGTTGACACTCTAAAATAAAAACTTGTAGATATCCAATTTGAGCATATACCAAGGGATAGTAATAGAAATGCAGATGCCATGGCTACTATCAGCTCTCTGATTTGACAAATGGACAAAGCTAGAGAGTATCAATTCCTCATTGATAATTTATTCACACCAGCTCATCAACCTTCAACCATTGTAGTGATTTGTGATATTATTGGTCCTAATTCTATCTGGTATTCATAACTCTACAATTAACTTCATGACCAAGTTTTACCACTGACCTATCCTAAAAAAAAACTAAAGCCTTTATCCATCACTCCACTCATTATACTCTACTTGGATCAACCCTCTACCATCATAGTTTTAATGGAACTCTACTTCATTATTTAACTTCGATAGAATCTACACTAGCATTATGGGAAGTACATGAAGGATTATGTGGAGCCCACTCTAGCGTGGTAGTCTTATCCAAAAATATTTTACGTACTAGTTATTATTGTCCCATAATGGATGTAAATGTAACTACATATATAAAGAAGTATGACAAATGTCAAAAGCATGCCAATCTTATTCATATCTCAGCAAAGACTCTGAAACCAATGTTGACACCATGGCCATTTTCTACATGGGGCCTTGATCTCATTGAAAAAATCAATCCTACATCTTCAAATGGCCATAAACATATCCTTACCATCATCAAATATTGTATTAAGTGAGTTGAAGCTATACTCCTCACTTACGTGACTAGAAAGTAGATTTACAAGTTCATTTTCAACTGTCTCATCTACCACTACGATATCCCCTCTAATATTATATCTGATAATGGAGGATCATTCAAGAACAAGGATGTCGATAAGCTATGTGTTGAATATAACATCACACAACATTTTTCTATGGCATATCACCTACAAGGTAATGGTTAGGTTAAAACATCAAACAAAACCATTATCAACATTCTCAAACAAATTATCAATGATGCCAGTCATGATTGACACCTTTAGATATTCTGTGCTCTTTGGGCCTACCACATCAATCATCATACCCCCATATGAGCCACTCCATATTCCCTTGTTTATGGTAAAAATCCATCCTTCTTACTGAGGTTGATTTACCATCTCTACACATATCTTTCAAGCATTTCCTAAATGATCACAACTATCGAGTAGCTGGCTTACAAGAGCTAGACCTACTTGATGAAAAATGCACAGTTGCATTCAACAATCTTTAGGCATATTAGAATTGACTCAAAGATCACTACAATCGACACGTCAAGTATAGAATATTTGAACTTGGTCATCTTGTTCTTAAATAAAACTAAAAGAATACCATAGCTAAAAAGAAGCATAAAGGTAAATTCAAACCAAACTAGATAGGGCCTTTCATCATTACTACAAATTATGGATTAGGAGCATACAAGCTCACCACACTAGATAGAGATTAACTTATTAAGCTGATGAATATTATTCACCTCAAGTATTACTATTCTTGAGCACTTTTATTATCTATAATGACCATTTCAATTGTGTCATTTTATCCCAATTTTGCCTTTTTTGTTTGAATTGATTGCTACACTAGTCTGATTCCTCTGTTATAGGGCTGAACTATAGTGACTCAAGGTCCTACTCTAGGACTACATAAGTAGTTCTCGATACTTGTTGAGGTCAGATCAGTCACCCTAAGCCATGCTCTCACTATTTTATGAGCAATCTAAGCCATGCTCTCACCATTTTATGAGCAACTTAAACCACACTCTCTCCATTTTATGATCAACCTAAGCCATGCTCTCACTATTTTATGAGCTTGAACCATCTAGTGTCTCATCATTCTTGATCGAGTTGAGATACTCCAAAATTTACAAAAATATTTGTAAAATCATTAAAAAAACCAAAAACATTGACCACTTTTCTGCCTTAAGGATTCTGGGAACTCTTACTAAGTCACAAGTAAATCACTTGTTCCTTAATTTCCCCATCTTTTTTGGCCTTTTATCCCATGCGCTTCCTATTTTTAAAGACCATTCCTATTCTTATATTCTATCCATTATGTTTTTTCATCAGTTATCATTTTTTTTCCATTTTTTGGGATAGCTACATTTGGCCTGAAGTTTTTGTTGGATATTACATCCATGGAACTATGTAGGCAGTGTCCACTTGTCTAGTGCATATGGAGACAGCTTAGCCACCCCCTTCCTTTTCTTTTTTTCCCCTATTATTTTAGTTTGTTAAGTTATCACCTATTTTTAGGGGCAATGTTTGTATGGCTTAAATTAATTTATTTGTTTCTTTATTATTTTCTTTGTGTGCTTGTTTGTTTGCTTTTCATACTATTGACGTGATTCAATCTATGTGTGTTCATTAGGTGATTCCTTTCCCATAATTACACTTGAATCCATCCATATTCATGTGTTTACATTATCATAATAGTTTTTATCATTAGTGCATTGTTTTCTATTGAGTATTAGATTCTGATAGTTAGTTATTATGCATATTTCAGCCAAGTCTTCATGATGTTATACCATGATGCCTACCAACACATGCTACAAAAAACCTTAGATTTAGGAACTCTATTTATAAATGGCAGGATTGATATCTCTTCAACATCAACATCTTTATTCAATCCCAATCATATCCCAAATAGAGTAATTAATCATAAAATAATTTCAACCTTTGTTAGTTCAAATGAGCATCTCCATACCAGTAGGTTGTTCCAATTCATCATTACCCTCTATATTAAGTTACCATCATCAATCAACCAATCAATAATGTTTGCCATAATTTGGGTCTAATGATTATAACCACCTATAAGCAAACCATTGTATACCATCCCACCTGTATTTCTCAATGATTATAACCACCTTTGGTGAAATCATTGTGTTATCACTCCTTTACTTTCTCTGCTCATATAGGAGCATGTTGTTATCTTATTTATCTATCCTAACTAGGGCAGCTCCATCTTCTCAATGATTATAACCACCATTGGAAAAATCATTGCATTTTCATGCCATGTTGCCACTATTGAGGTACAATGCTTATAACCATTTTTGGGCAAACCATTATACACCATCTCACTTGCATTCTCAATGATTTTCACTACTTTTTCAAACTCATTATGTTTTTACCTCATCATTTTTCTTTCTCTAGTCCCCTCAGTTTAATTTTTTTCTCTTTGAGGGACCATTTGCCGACCTTTCCTTATGCCAGTTGTTCCCTCGAGGGGGCATCATGTAGTTAGTTCATCATCATTGAAGTTGTAAGCATACATTATCTTTTCATTATTTAAGAATATTTTATTGTGCTTATAGCTTGCAATGCCTTACCAAATAGGGGAAAACTGTAAACACCTAAAATTGGCCATTGATAATCTCCAACCAGGATTTTGACCAATTTCCACCAAAATACACAATTTGGCCTAAAAACACTAAAACACATTAAAATATTTGAAATTGACATATTCAAGTACCAATTTTGTCCAAAGTATCCCTAAATGGGATAATTCATTTTATGAGCTAGCTAACTTTGATCAGATCATTTTGAGTCAAAATGCTAATTTTACACCTGGGTGCTCAGGGTTGCTCTTTTCTATCAAATTTATTACACAAGACATATGCCCTTGTTATTTTATATTGGAAACATCCTAAATGGGATAAAGGATCAATTGAATCTTACATCGCATCCTAATTCTAATCCAGTCAATTTTTGGTCCAATAACAAGACATTCTAACCAATTTGAGTAATTTGTGCACAAAGAGCCAAGGTTTGCATCAAAGTGCTTAATCATGCTTAAGAGCTAATTAAACCAAATCATGAGCCTAATTAATAATTCCATGGAGATTTTTTAATAATTTCTTTTTGGAAATGAATATTGAATATCTACATCATCAGGTGACATCATTTCTTGAGAAGACATCCCTAGGCCATAAATGCATAAAATATCAAGGTTAACCCCTCCCATGCCTCATTAATACCCTCCATGCCTATTTAATGCCCCTCTATCCCAAATATTGATGATATTATTTATGAATTTTAATTTCAAAATTGGATTAATCCTTATCCACACATCTCCATGCTGAGAGGATGGTTCAGGTTGATTCTAGCCATTTTTGAAAATTTATAAATATGGGGCCTTTCCTATTGAATTCTAATCTCTTTTATGCCAAATTTAAAATGCTTAAATTCATTCAAAATAATTTCATCTTAGTGTTATAATTCCCAAATATTTATCCAATCCAAAGCCATAAGGTGCCAAGGAGAGATGGAGGTAGACATACTTCATTGATTCATACTTAATGAGCATAAACTGAGCAAGCCACTACAACAAGCATTTTAGAGCATACAAAGAAGGTGAAAGAAGGTCTTTATTTCATGTTTTAGTTGTGTTTTCCATTTTTATTTTTATTTTTAAATCTCTTCCTTTGAGAGAGGCTTAGAGTGTTAGTTTAGTGTGTTTTTGATTGATTTTTTTTATTTACTAACACAATACTAATCTCCTCTTATTGTAATCCTATGTTCACAATTCTTGCATTATGAAATGTGTATGTGTGTGTAAATCGATAAATTTTTGTAATAACCTTATGATGATTAATTTTAGCCTTGGTTGGTTCAACCCTTTCCTCATTGGTTTGTGTTGGAGCAAGCATCATTTGTCAACTATTGACTTATATGGGCAAGTCAATGGAAGATTGGTGATAATCGCTTCACCCTTAGAATTTTTGAAATGATGTTCAGTATCTATTATTGACTTATATGGGTAAGTCATTAGTATATGTTTATAACATTATGACCTTGGAAATACCAAGGGTTGAACTTAAATCTAGAAGGTTTTACTAGGTGAGAGTATCTAATTTACTTGAGTGAACCAGTAAGGCTTGAGATCACTGTTAGAGGGGGAGCATCCTAAGTTGAAATAAGAACTTGATATTATTTATGTATTTTGTCTCTTTTGAGTTAGAGAATCATGTGGCTTCATAACTCCAAGGGGTTGAAAGTAAATAAGGGTGTGGGGATGTTTATTTCTTGTTTTGCATCTATAATGTTTTTTTTATCATAGATATGTTTGCATCTGTGGTACTTATTTGATCATGGATAGGATGATTTCTATGAGGATGTTATGAAAACCATGGATATTTCTTATGTCCATGGGGATGTTTTATTTATTTATGATGGAGTAATGCACCCAAAAGGATGCCTAAGTAGAACTTGGCTATGTTTTGACACCATGAGGATGTATGTTGTGTTATTGATTATGTCTACGTCTATGAGGATGTTAGTGTGAAGTTTGATTAAACTTGATGATTGTGGGAAATTATAATTTCCTTGGTAGTGATATAGTATTTACCTCATGCCTTGGCTAAGTTCACCCTTTCCTAAAAGTGATGCTATGTCAAAGCAAGCATCACTATCTAACCTTTGACTTGATGGATTAAGTCAACTAGAAGAATAGTGATATAACTTGTTTGAATCATGAGATAATGCCTAAGTGGCCATTGATAGCTTACTTGGACAAGTTATCCAATGATGTTAAGGTATAATGTCTTGGGAGGTTCAAGGGTGTGGCTCAATCTTAGAGGGCCTGATGGGGTGAGTGTGACTGGCTTGCTTGGGTAGGCCAAAGAGTTTTGTGGATCTCATATTGTTATCGATAGTGTGATCCATCTATCCATAATGCACAAACATTATTGGTAAAATTTTGAAACTTATGGAGATAGATTTTATAGGCCTTGTTGGAATACAACCTTCCTAGAAGGAAAATGGTCATAAATTGAGATCCTTGAGATTGATTATGTGTACTATATGATAATTTTTTGGTGTCTTGGATGGCATCAAGACATCGGGTGACCCGATGCGAGTCATGGACCCTTGTGCTTCACCGTCATGTGTGTTAATTATTGTGATGTGAAAGTACCCTAGCATTATTATTGAAACACCTAAGTCATATATGCATGACCTATTTTAATGTGACTCCTCCTTGTATATTAAACTATTATGTGTTGTGTAACTATTACTTTTCATTGATTATGTTAAAACATGTAAATTGATATCATCACTATACTATGTGTATGTAGTTAACCTTGTGTACTTTCACATACTTGTATTGATATCAGCACTATTATATGAGCATTTTATACACATGTATGTACCTTTTTAAGTATAAAATGTGAGAATGATGATAAATCATTATGTAAATGAGTCTCCCACTTCTAAAATTAACCATCTGGACCATTCATTGCTTTATATTTTCAAAATTGTTTTATGATTATTTTGTGGTAATATGACCATAAGCCACTCATGTGATGTATTTCCCAATTGAACTAGATTTTATTGATTAAAATCTACCCAGGTATAATGTTGTGTTGTGTTGTATAATATTGCATCAATACTCTAGTATTGAATATTTGTGTAAGTATGAGGTTAAAGGGTAAATAAGCACTACATCCACAATATTTTAGATTGGGTGCAGGCCAAGAAGTAGAATCCATTGTAGGCTTAAAACCCACTCTTCTCTTTTGCACAAGTAGCCACCTGATTTGCTTAGAGTATGCACCATGTGTGCCACAAGTTGGTCATGGAATCTTAGTGCATAATGGTTATTTATAGATCTAGTGTTCATTTAACCGCCTCTTAGAGGTTTTGGTAGAAACAACCCTTGTGAAATTTTATTATTTAAACATTGTGAAGCACTAACTATTCTTGTAAATTGGGACATTATGAAAAAATAACAATGTGGTACTTGTTGAAAAGCATGCATGTGTTGGCCTATAGGTGCAAACATGATTTGGTTCAGGAATTAATTTTATTATACCTATTAGAGATATTCTAGGATTAATATTTTTGTATTGTCTTAAAAAGCATAACTAGAATGTATGATGATTTTGCAGTGTTTAAAATATTAAAAGCATAACAATAAAAATCCCTGATCATGTAGTGTTTAAAATCTTAGGTAACCACTTGGCTCTTAGATAAAGTGATGAAAGTTAGGTGATGCCCTCAGATGGCTGATTTTGGATGGTGGGATTAGTATCCCTGGACTATCGTGTGAGTTCACATGTGTGTTGGAAAACATGTTTTAAGCCTTTGGATTACATGTGATGCCTGGTATGGATTCTCTATTGTTTAGCATAGTTGGTGAGGGATGTTGCACCAATCCCTGAGTGATTGATGATGTAAAGGAGTAACCATAAGAATATAGATTACTACCCTTATGTAATGGCATTTTGTAATGAATGTTTTTTTAAGATTATGCATGTGGCATAATGATTTAGTGAAAGATTCCACTCTTAAATTGTGTTCTCATTGCAATCTGGTTGGATTATATGATTATGATTGTTGACATCATGTGGCAGGTCTTTGTGTGTTGACATAAGTGATTATGACCCTAGTTAAGTTTTATATACATATTGTTAATCTAATTTAGATGATCAATTTATGACTTATTGTACTATGGTTGTACTGGTTTGCTTGGAAGGGCATATAGCACTTTTATTAGAAAGTATTTTAAGGCAACTGTAAGTTGTGTTTAGTACATTATTTTTCTATTATGTTATTTAATTACCTTCATAATTGGCTGAAATGGTTAATAACCATAATGTTATATGGAAAGCATTGCTAGATGTTGCTATGTATTTATGCTAATTAAGAAGGGCATTTTGGTTTGGTGAGCCTTTTGTGGATGGTTTTGGCAATTTTTAATGTTGTTGATGGCCTTTTTAAGGCATGATAGTGGAAAAATTCCAACCAAGTTGGGAGACTTGTTAGATTTTTTTTGTTGTGACAATATTGTATAAGTGATGTTCTTCTATTTCTATGTCATAAAGGACACATGAAGGTAGGAAGGAGGTCATTAGTTGGCCTCATGCAATGGAAATGTGGTTGTCCTAATGGGAAAAAATAGGAATGCCAGTGAGATAAGGTTGAGGCACTACCACCTCACAACAGGTGGAGAGATTATGAAGTAGTATTGATTGGTTTAGTTGGACTTTTTCGGAGAATTTTGTTCTTGATTGTTGATAGTCACTAAGATGACTCCTCTTTAAGGAGGGGAGGATATCATGACCTAACCTAGTATCCTTCTAAAGACATTTTATTATTGGTTATTTAACACATTATGCTAGCACTAGAATGATGATTGTTGGTGTTGGTCCTATTTCAGTTGGTTACGATGTGAGATATTTTGGGTAGGTATTATGATTAAGCCATACCATGGTTAATGCTCACAATGGATTTATTTTGTTTTGATATGTATGATACTTTAATTTATTACATTATTATTTTATGACCCCACTTTTTAATACTTTAAATGATGGTTTAGATATCGTTATCTCACATATAATTGATTTCTGCTTTATTTTTATCTAGATGGATAGTATTGATGGATTTTGATACATTGACATGTTGACTGTAGGTTGATGGACATATTATGTTTAAATTATTTCACTTGATGATATATGAACTAGTTGATGTAATTAATGTTTCTATTACATTATTTACTATCCTTCAAGTATTGTTGATGTATAAGCAGTGGTTACAGGTACTTGATGTGAGCTAAGATGGATGATGATGTCAAAACCTGGGATGATGAAGTAGTTTTTGAGAAGTCAGATGGGTGTTGACATGTACACGTATGTTTTTGGTATGGTCTCTTGCTATTAGAATATCATATCATCTTCATTTTTGTAGTCACATTTTGTTTTCATGCTTTGATCATGTTATGGTTTGGTTTGTTGCATCTTTATCATGTTATTGGTTGATTTTTTTTGTGTCTACTTAAACATCTTACTTCTGACCCCTCCCTCTCTCTCTCTCTCTCTCTCTCTCTCTCTCTCTCTCTCTCTCTCTCTCTCTCTCTCTCTCTCTCTCTCTCTCTCTCTCTCTCTCTCTCTCTCTCTCTCTCTCTCTCTCTCTCTCTCTCTCTCTCTCTCTCAGCCTTGCTTGAACTAACCTTACATGATGACTTGGACATCCTAGGTGGACTTACCTAAACCACCCATGACCCCACTTGGACCATTGAGTTGACCTCTTGATATTTATTTGAATCTATTATTTTATTATTAATGCCTTAAAGTTATAGATTGTTCATTATGATAATTTCATTAATGATTAGGAATTTGGTGATTCGAATGGTGGTTGATGGCTTGGGGGAGAGGATTTCTCTCTCTTCAACATTGAATGTTGAAATTTAATGGGTATGGGACATGGATGCAAAGGGAATAAAAAGAGGATGCCATGGGTGAGAATAGTTGGAATGTGGGAGAAGAGGGTGGTGTAGGGAGGAAAATGAAGAAAAAATACATGACAAGAGGGAAGGAGGGGGAGTGTTGAGTGGAACATTATTCCTTATGGCCTTGGATTTTTAAGAGGGCATTTTGTTTTGTTCAGATCTATTATTACTCAGTGAAGAGTGGAATGAGTGGGGGGATTCTTTGAACACCTATGCTAGAAAATAAGTTTAATTTTAAATAAAAGAAATATTATATTCCTCCATGATATGCAACTAATGTTGGAATGCTCTGTATAATTGGGTTCGAAAGAAAATAGTAAATACTTGGAAGAGGAACCATCCTACATTTTTATGAAATTTACTTCACACCTATGCTTGCTTAGGTAAGTCATTCTTGAAATTTTTAATGCTAGTTGATTTCTTTTTAAAATAAAAAAAAGAGGACGTTGCATACACAGCCATGAAGTTATGAGACTTTAGGCTGGATATTCAATGCCTAGGAATTAAATAAATACTATTCCTTTATTTATAAATTATAAGGTCGACTCTACCATTTTAGTGTAAAGGAAAATTTGCTATAAATTAACTTGGGAAAATTTACTTGTTTTATGAGGGTTTCTTTACACTATTTAATTGGTTGTATGTGTCTTTTTCCCATATAACTATGTATGTATATGAATCTATCCGTTGTTAAACCCTATGGTGTGTGTGTGTGTGTGTGTATTGGGTCATTGACCCTACCATTATTGTCAAAATAATATGGAAATCTTGATAGTTGTGACAACATTTTAGTTTCTCCCTTTAGGCATTATGCCACTTAAATTTATGTGCCTACTTGCATGTTATATGCATCTACGTTTTAGCTTAGTAAACCTGTATGTTTATATTATGGGTTGTTGACCCTGCTATCCATGAGGAATGATAAATCGTTTTTGATTTATGATTTGGGTTTGAAAATCATTGTGTTCATTTTAATGTTGAAATAAAAGGGTTTGATTTATAAATGGAATTTGAAAATTGAATTGAGTTTGTTATTGTTCCAATAAAAAGGGGTTTTCCATTTTGTTCAAGGATTCAGTTGACTCATTTAAGTTTTAAAACTAGTTATATATATATATATATATATATATAACTATTTCTCTCGTTGGGTTATGGGTGAAGCCCTGTTGAAATTTATTAACTTACAACTCTTGACTAAATTATTATGGAGGTTGTTGTTTTTATGTAAAATTGTTTAACCCAATTTAGATTTGGGGATTATGATGAGGTCTTGGGACCTCTTGATGATCCCACAAATCGATTATATCGATTCTTGAATTTTAAATTGATTTGTAGACTTTGAATGGTTACTTGAATCATTAATTACCATTGTGTAAAATATGGTATATGGATGGAATTCGTGTCTGAATTCATTGACTAGTCATATGTGTGTTGACTATATTAGACTATGACATTGGGCTGATTATAAATTGATTTGGGTTATAATCTCAATTCTTATCATGATTAAATGACTGTTTGAATTATGTTCTTATTGTATAATCATCTTTTTTCTAGGCTTAAATAGCTAAGTTGTAGTTGTGATTTACAAGCATGGAATGTAGATTGGTAGCTGGGATGTTTAAGGTTGACCATATGCTTGGAGGTTTTCCAAGTTTGGTAATATTGAACGTTTTGGACATGGATTTGGCTTATAAATCTATAGTTATGACTTTTGAAAAATGTATAGTGGATTATCCCCACTTTTAATTTGTAACAATGGCATTTACTTGGTTATTTTAGTCTCACCTTGGGATGATGTATTTATTAGTCACTTGCTTTTTTACCTTATGTTGTTTTATTAAGACATATAATGACTTAGGAATCTTGACTTACTCAGAATCCATTCCTAACCCCAATTTTTAGAACCACCATCCAACTGATAGATAGGGTGGTAAAAGACATTGATGGTTGGCCTCATAGGGCTAGTTGGGAGGATTTATTTGATATGGTTACATGTTGCTTGTACTCCTAAATGATCTCACAGATAGGTATGACATATTTGATAACATTAGATTACTTCCTTATTTTCATTCTTATTTACCTTGTTAGAATTAATAATTTTTTGATTTTATACCTATACCAAGGGTTGCGTAGTACTTGTATAAGTTGTATTAATTTTTAGAATGAATGGTCAACCTGTAAATGGATGGTTAGACTTCTTGGAATGTGATGATGAAAAAAAGTGATCATAAATTACTTGTATTACAAAATAGAATCTATTGGTATTTTATTCTCTCATGCTTGAGGTTTATATGAATGAAATAAGATTGAATGTGCATATAGTCTTAAATTATGTTAGCTAGAAATGAATACATGTTATTGTGTCATGGCATGTTCAATCATTTATGTTGAAAAAGTTTCTTAAATGGAAATTTTATTTGGGTTCCACTCATTAATGCATGACTTTAAATTCTCATTTGAGTGAGATACTTCTTGTTAGCATGAATACTATATACTAAATTCATGTGGGAAAACTCTTGATGCTCATCTACTTTCTATACTTGTTCATGTTGGAACACGTATCACTCATATATGTATGACCATGTTTATGAATGGTGTTACATGAAGTTGGCTTATAATTTAATTAAAATTGCTATTGTAGGAAATGATTATAACTAGTTGCTTAATGTTCTTGATAGTTTTACTAGATAATGGTATGGTTTGAAATTTATTTCATGTTATAATATTATATGTATTATTTTCCTATGGCTGGAAACTAATTAGAAATTGAGTGAAAATTGTATGGTCTAAATGTTTCACCTTACTTTAAATATAATGGTTTGATAGATAATTTAATGATAGAGGAATACATAATTTGTTGTGATACAAACTTTATGTTTACATTAATTCATTCCTCTTATTAATTATAAACACATCAGCTATTTGTCAATATGATATCATTTGTATAAATCCAATTATGGGTTTCCAATTATATACTAAAAATTAGATAATGGATTTGATCATAAAATGTATCATTATTCCATATTTAGATAGTGGTATTCATGCTTATTAAATTGGACAACTTGTGAATTTAAAAACAAGTAAGTTGGCAATGGTGCAATGACTCTAAGCCATGAGGAAGTTGAGAACCTCGACTGGTAGCACCCAAAAAATTACCTATGATGCTTCAATTTTCATTTCTTTTCATGATTGTACTCTCTTTTGGGTAGTAATAAATTATATTGTGTGCTTGTGGAGATTGGTATAAATCTGTATGTGTTTTTAATGAGTTTTTAGTTGCTAATTTTATGACCATTATTTTAGACATTATACCTAAGTGGAAAATTAACATCAAGCCATGTTCTCATTTCATAGACCTGTGGTAATCAAAAGATAACATAGTATGTAAAGTTGTCTTTTTCAGATGGGTCAATAAGTAACCCTTTAATCTTCCTTGAGTAGTACAAAAACCTTCTAAGGGGAGTGAGATACCTATCAAGGGTTAAGGACCTGTAAATGGTCTTATGCAGAAGATCTTGTGTTACATATGAAATAGAGGACTTATCTATGTACTTATACATTGATATGCCTTGAGCCCCATAGTTCATCTTTTTGGTAACCTACTTCCCCATAGTATCCTATATAAGTTGTTACCTCTAGATATTTAACTTAGATCTCCTCTTTCGGTTTTGGTTGCATGTGCTTGAGTACGTTGAATTGACATTGCGTGTATAATCAAGTGAGGCCTTGGGCCATACATGTGGTCTAAAGCATGCTCTAATAATGTAGTTCCAAAAAAATTTAGGGTTGTTTCACCGTGTTATGGTTCAATAATATTCACATGTATAATCTTGAATGAAAACCCATTGTGAACTATTTTAAAGATACGACTCTAATGGAAGACATTTACTTTATCTAGACACCAAACATAAGTAATAAATATAAAACGATTTATTGTTTTTTATTTATTTATAATTTAATATAGATGTTAAATAATAACTACATTGTCTATCATATGAAAATTTTACAAAAAAAAACTATTGATAATAATTTGGAAGATATGCCTCTACTGGAAGTTGTGTCCAGGTATGAAATGCCCTTAGCAAAGGACAATTACAATTCACTTGAAGTTGAAATTTTACAACCATTATCTAGTTTTCATCAAGCATCAACATTAGTACAAAATTTACCTGAACAACATAATTCAAGGAAAAGGAAATAGGTGGATATTTCTACTTAGCAAACATAAAATCCACTTGAAAACAACACAAAAAAATCTTCACAAAAGAAGAAAACTACATGGGTAATTGGAAGGTCATTTTTATTCGATTGGGAATCTAAGTATCCATTCATTGACAATGTAATCCCAAAATATATTAATTACACACCACCATAATGTCAATGTACAATATGCAATTGAAAACTTGGAAAGGACATAAAAATGCAACTGAAGTTGGACATAATTGTGAAACATTATGGTAAAATACATGTTTCAGTTGAAAAATATGGACATACTACAAGAATAATGAGATGAAAAATAATGGAGGAATGTATGCATCAATGCTATGTAGCATATTATGAAAGTCACCAAAAACATTCATGACAGATTGTTGAGATAAGAGGAACAATTTTAGTGCAGTTTGGAAAAGTTGCTCAAACAAATCTATAGGCCAAAAATATACAACTCTCCACTATATATCACATTATGAAAAGAGGTAGACCAATCTATGAACTTTTATATTATAAGGTTTTATATCAGCATAATGGATTTAATAACATTGCGTAGTCACATTGGTTTGAAAGTAGTGCATGGAAAATGTTAAAATACCTTGCAATGATTGAGAAGGAAGACTTGAAAGAAAAAGTTAAAAAAAAAATAGTTTATATCACTACCAATTGATGAGGTTGTAGTAGTTGACAAAACACCATGGGTTTGTATGCATGTTTATACATTTGAAAACCATTCCAAGCAACCACACTTACTTTCTATAAATAAAATAACGAAAAATTGTAATGCATAAAACTAATATAGATTGGTTATTTCTAGTTTGAAGGATATCATTGGCATGGATGATCATAATATTGGTTCAAAATTAGTGGGGGTTAGTGCAGATGGTACGATAATAATGTAGGGAAACATAACTAGTCTATGTATTCCCTACAAATAAATATTTATCCATACATGATTGCAATACATTGCATGGCATAGAATGAATTTTAAGTAAAAAATTGTGAACACATTTCAAAATGTCACAAAAGTGGAGGAGCTTATTCGTTACTTACATGCATATATGGCAAGTAGTCCAAAAAAGTTTTTGGAGTTCCAAAAGTTTGAAATTGGAGTGACGAATGGGAAAAAACTTTTGAAAGATGTTGATACATGATAGATTTAAATATATAAACCAGACTGTAGAATATTTGAATAATATCCATCATTAGAAGGGTTCATGTTTAAATATAGGATGGAAGTAGACAAGGCCAAAAATTTGTTGTACTATTTAACAGATTTTGAAAATATATTAAAACACTATGTGGTATTATGCCAATGTTGAAAGAAATGAATTTTTTAACAAAACATGTGCAATAGAGATCCATTTATATTATTCTTCATACGATTGAGGAAAAGGGTTTGTCAGTCTCTAGATAGACTATACAACTTGCCAAGAAAAATTAAGCGATCGATATTCACTAATTGGAAAATTTTGATAAATATTAATCACCCTAATATCTATTTGAGATTCAATATTCACGATTATCTATGTTTGTTTGTTTATGGAAAGGAAATTCCACTCTGTTATTTCTGAAAATGCCCTAAATTGGTTGTGGGAGAACTTGAAGATCTACTTATAACATGACTTTTATTTGATAATATTGTAGATGATACAAGGATGAAATTGAGAAATATTTCACAATGTTTAGAAGTAGAAATTTGGGACCATTTTAAAAGGAATGAATTTCTTGAAGCCATGGTAGTGACGAATCTTACATTTTGGAACATTATAGAAAGTGAAAAAGTAACAAGCAAACAATTTCACAAATACATGAGTATTCTCATCATTCATTTTAGTATGTCTATGCACATCAGTGGAATTGAGGTTAGGCATATTTTACAAAAGGAATTGCTGACAAAACAATCATTACATTTTGGATTTACAATGATGGATCAATATCTTTCCTTAAGTGAACCAACAAAGAGTGGTATAGTTACTAAGCTATGAAAAAACTGTATCCTAGCACTATTTTGAAAGAAAATATCAGCGAACACTTTAAATTATATGAGTTGGTCCAAACAATGATTTTGGGGTCTATAAAATGTGAATGAGTGTTTAGTTCATTATCTTTCATGAAAGCAAAAATTTAGAGCAAATTGGACAAAAATTTGGAGACATGTTTAAGATTGTATGTGTCATGTTATTCATTAGATGAATTTCCATATGAAATATCATTTGTAATTTAGAGTTATCTCACTGAAAGAAGAGGACTCACCAATACAGCTAGAAAAAAGGATACTAAAAATACAAATTATATGGGGCATATAGATGGCAGCTATGATGAACAGGTTGTGAAATTAAAAGCATTATTTTAGCTACCATATTTTAAAATATAATTAAATTTCAGAAAATCAACTCATTTAGGTGAATTATCTCTTGTTAACTCTTCATAGTTTTTATTTTTTGGAATTCATTTCTAATTTTATAGAGCATTACTGTGATTTTATTAAATTTAATATAAATTATATTATGTCACCACTGAAAATGAAAATATAGATGCAAAATGTGAATATAACAATTATTATCCAAGCTATAAATACACAATTGAAAATATATATTATATATATAACAAAATTACAATAGTTGTAGTCAAAGCTAAAGCCAATTCCTCAAACTTGTCCCATATTTACAAAAAGAAATACTCCTGCCAACAATGGTTGTCTTATTATTTTGGAGGCTCTTCGATCTCCTAACTTACTATTTGAATTTATATTTCTTTCAGGATCCCTAACTCAATTATATCCTTAACTATTGTATTGATATTTTCGAGGGTTTCACGTTCATCTTGAGCCACATCTCTAACTAAAAGCAAGCTAGAATCCACATCATATTTCTTTTAGAACAAAATATCAAGGTCCATGTCATGTTCCCTAATAATTCTCTTCAAAGTTTTATTTTGATTATTCTTTATTACAAGTTGTTCCTTGAGTGTAATAGTTGAATCTAAAATTTTCAATGCATTCGTAAGATGCATCTCAAGGACAACTTCACTCTTCAAATTTGTATGCTTTGATTGCAATTAGAAAGGAATAAAAATCATTTTAAAATTAGAAAAATAAATTTAAAATTCAAAATAAAGAGCATCACTTACCACAGATTTTTCTTTTTTTGCCTCAGTAATTATTTCACATCCTTCATTTCTCTTCAATTTATTGAAATAATCTTGGGCATCCACATTTAAAATTTCTACTCTATTTAACATTATATTCAAATTTATATTAATAGTTCTAAAAGCTGCCTGGTTTATCAAAACATTGATTTTGACTGGCTCATGCTCAACCAATGCAAATAATTGATTGCATTGGGAATGATTATGAAAACGGGCATTGATTTCTTAAATAAAAACTTTGGCTCGATACTCACACTATTTCAAATACTCAAGTTGCCTCAAAACAATAAAATTAATTAATGACTTAGTATCCTCAACCAACAAAGTATTGAGAAAAAAAAATTAATATGATTATCAGATTTGGAAAAAACTTCAATCTCTTCGAAGGAAGCTCCCCTCTCCAGAGAGGGTGTATTGGAATTTTAAGGAAAATCTTCAGCTACATTTGGCTGCCAAATCTGTATCATTGACTGTGGATTAAAAAATTGCACATCTATGTCACTATCAATTCCAAGGAACTCGTCATCAATTTCTATATGCTAAAGACATTTAGTTCTTATTATAACCTTGATATCAGTCAAAGAAAATGTACGAAACTATGATGTTGTGAAATATACAATTACACTTCTACCTCTTGGTGCATGATACATTAAACATTTACATCGCCCCTATGGTGTAGTGTGGGGTGGTGGAAGAATGTTTATTCAAGTGAGAGTTGACATTGTAAATAAATTAACACATCATTACATGCATACCAAAAAAAAATCAACATATACCAAGCGAAATTAATATGTACCTTTCCTGTTGAATAGAGCTAGTAGGCCATGAGAATTGATATCTTGGTGGAATTAGATGACATGAATTTTATGGTTCATTTGAAAATCTTGATAGTCATTATAAAAGATTAAAATAATATAATTGTAAAATTATAATTTTTTACTGATGAAATAACAAATACTGAATGAAATTGTGAAAAGTTACAGTAGATACATGAGATTGAGCTTGATCATGTGATTGTGGGGGAGGAGCAATTGAACTTCTCATGTATTTTCTAATCAATGGTGGTGATGGAGATGATGTTGCCTCATCTGTTTCAGCAAAGGCCTCAGGCTATTGATGACCCTTTATTGTTGCTTTCCTTCAAGCAATTAATTGAGCTAATTTCTAATGTAGCATAAACAAAATATTTATTGAATTCAAGATGTCATATAATAATGTTAAAGAACTATAATATAATAGTGCATTTCAAATTTACCTCCTAGTTGATAATGGAAAGTGAGTTGATATCCATTCGTTCATGAAGAACAGTAGGAATCTCTATGCCATAGAACTAATAAAATGCCTCATGGTATAGTGCAAGAATGAAGTTGGTATAATAAAATATAGAATTTTCATTTTTAGAAGCCATAATAAAATCATCCTTAATTTTAATGGAAGTATGGGTATACCAATAAATTGTCCTCTACAGAGTGTACACAGGATATACACAGTAGTCCCAAAAGGTATGTTTGATGGTCTTCCCTGTAGAACTAATCTGGCTTGGAAAAGCTCAATCATGTCGAGTAGAAAATGATTTGTAACACATTCAATTTTTATCCCCCTTTTATCTTTAATGTGGGTGGTTGTACATAGAAAAACATATTATTATTATTATTATTATTATTATTATTATTATTATTATTATTAAATAATCTTGAAGATCCTTAATAAAATTTGAAAGCATTATTTACAGCACATACCATCCAGTTGTAAGGCATAGTGGGATTCCAAGTATTTTTTGTCCACGTCCATCATTATGGCCTTTGTATTGACAAGGTTGACATTCTTGCGAGGAAACCCTATCAATATATGGATTTTCTTGGGTGCAATTCTAAAGGAAAGAGAATGACTATCAGTAGTGATATCAAATCTCAATGATATTGTGTTGAAAGATGACAACAAATGAGCATTAAAGTTATTATCTGTATCATATTATGGCATGTGAGCAATCCTCTTGAAAATGCATTTATTGATCCATTTTGAGTATGTCTCTTCTTATTAGAGAAACTTTAGGATTAGGGTTCACATTAGATTATTGAAATAGGTTTTCCCTTCTATGGAGGCACTTAGAGTAGTAGGCATTATTGCAATGCAAAGCAGGCATTTGCAAGAGGCTTGGTGGAAGTTGAAGACTGCAAGGGATGGTTGTTGTGGGGAGATAGAGTGAAAAAACTATGGAAACAATGATGTTCAAGGCTCTTATTTATAATAAATCTTGATTGCATTGAAAGTGGTAATAATTAATGTGGGTAGGTAGAGGCATTCAATGTAGTAGGGCAACATAGACAAACAATTGAGCAAGTGTCTAGATGATCATCTAGATATTCATTCTAAATGACTATTTGGAGCATACAAAAACTTATCTAGAGCATTTAGATGATAATCAAGAGTGTTCATACAATCATTTCAAATATTGAGATGATCGTCTGCAATGATCATCTATTTTCCTATAGATGGTTGTTTTCTCTCTCCAGGTGGTCATTTATTTTCTACAAACAACCATCTTCACATTTCCAGCCAAATATTTGAAAAAAGTCCAGGTGCAAACATACCATGAAAAACATACACTCAATTTCACATCAGTTTCACCTTCATGATTATTTACCTTCATGCATGATTCACCACAACTTTGAAATGGATTCGCCTTGGCATACCCATGTTTTTTTTAGTATAGCCCAATAAAATTTTCCCTGAGATAGATATATAGATCAGTCTTATCACATATATAATAGACCTATATACCTACTATAATTTTTACACTTTATATTTAATACTAAAATTCTAAAAACTAAGCACTGACTAGAATGGACTTTGAAAAAATATCTTCTAAATGGTAACTCCTACAATTCTAGAGTCAATTTCATAAGACATAATGGCCATAATGTGTTATATTTAGTAAAATGAATTTATATTATAAGAATATAAAATTTAATATATATTAAAAGTAAACTTACACTTGTTTATTTTGCTACATATATATTCCAAATCACAAACAATACAAACCCAAAATAAAAGAAAAACCAAAGGGTGTGTGCCCTTTATTACACATTTTTTGAATTTTGTGTTTTCCCTCCAAAATAGTGTTTGAAAGGGTATACGCCATTTAGGGTTGGGAATGACCCTTAAGATCATTGATATGATTTTTTTTTAAAGATTGTTCACCCTTATAAAAAATTTGCATGCCCTCTGCACAAAATGAAAACTTTTTTTTAGGAATGTCATATTTTTTATCCCCAACTTCATGCATCTACTCAATACCTTTCTTTGATGTAGCATTGTATCATTTTAGGAAATGAATTTTATTGCTTCATTATAAGCATCCTCCAATGTATCATCAAGTGAATTACATGCACTATTTTATAAAGAGTGACGCAAACTATGAATGACAATCTTCAAATTTTGTCGCTTTGAATTATACTGCTAATATAATTTTGCTTCTTCTTCAATGAAGTTAAATTTATGGGTGTTTTCATTAGGGTTTTGTTGGGGATTTTCTTAAGGGAATGGGTCCATAAAATCAAGAATGTTTAATTATAATAATAAACATTTGTATTGGGTAGTTAAAGGATTTCATGTGAAAAAAATAATTTTAATTTAAATCCCCTTTGTTTTGTGATTATTATAAAAAATACATGGAAAAAAATATCATTACAAAGCCTAAACATGCCCTAAGGAAGAAAATAGCATACCTAGGACCATGATGTAAGTTTGGATGCTTAGAGAATATTATTTTAGGCAAAGCATGCCCACTATTTTATTTTCTTAGAGAGAAAGTATCTAAGAAGTAAGGATTGAGGAAGTGCATTGACATAATGGGTTAGCGATTGAATAATTTTTAAATGAATAGGAACAATAGTAAAATGGGAATAATAAATTATGAAATACTTGTCAATGGGGGAAATAGGAAACAACATTAATATTGTGTGGGGATCAATAAGTGAGTGATCATAGGTAGTAGCATTTATGTTGGAACTTGCTTATATCTATTAGCACCTATGCATGTTGAGGTTCACTAATTAGGGAATGAAAATTGGGTTTGTATGACCTCATGAACTTTATTTTTTCTATTCTTAATTGAAATGAATAGTCATGTAACAAGAATCATAAGGTGGTACCCACTCTATCTCTATATCAATGGATAGTGTTATTGGAGTGACTCACTTCTATCTGTCTCTCTATTCATGAAAGCAAATCTCTAGGTCTACACCAAATTGGGGTGCAAAATTGGGGTGAAAAATTGATGAGGAGGTTCATCCCACAAGCCAACTCTTCAATTTCCTTTGTTTTAATACATGATATATGCCTTCAAATCTAGATAGTTAAAGGTTAAAAAAATAAGAGAACGTGAAGGTGTCATAATCTCACTGAGGGTTGGATGTATTAGTCGATATATGTTGATGCATCCATGTATGTTCTATCACATCACATTGCATAGATGTTGCATCCATGGTAGCATAGACCCTATCTCTATCAATCATCCATTTATCTATCTCCACCAATCCATACTTGAGCCCCTATTTATATATATGGCTCCTTATCTTTATTTCAACCAATGACATCTATACCTAAGATTAGAGCTTGATAACTCCAATATTTTAGTCAATCTCTAATTATCTTGAGCTTAATTCCTCTCAACTACCTCTCAAGCTCAGTACCATATCAGAGTAGGTAGTTGGGGTGTTCTACCAAGGCCATAACTAAACTAAGGTAATGTTGGGTGCCAGTCATAACGATCAATCTTAAACCTATGAAACCAAGGTAGTGCATATTCAAATTGGCGATTTATAGGGGACCTTATAGTGTAGCCTTAAACACTGATGAAATTGGGGTCGTGTCAAATATATAGATAGGGATTAAACCCCTTAGTGTCAGTAGTGTATACTTCACTCTAGGGGGAGCTATTATTCTAGTTACCTCCCAAAGTGGGGAGATTAGAGAAATTATCTTGATTCTTATTCCAATCAATGATTTTTCATTCCAGTAGAGAGTAAAGAGTAAATAGATATAGGGTGATTCAATTCCTATAGTTGGTAGTTTAGAATTCCTCTCAACTATTATGAACCCCCCTCCATCATGGTCAGGCATTTATTTTTTGGGTCAAGGAGATAAAAATAAATTGGTCTATTTGGTCTTATATATTTATATGGAATAAATGCATATATCATTATTTAGTGTTATATATCTATATGCCCCCTACCATAGATAGGGTGTCATCTTTCAAATAGATATATAGATTAGTTATGTCACGTATATAATATACCTATATACCTAATGTATTTTATACACCTTATGTTTAATATTGAAATTTTAAAAACTAACTACTTACAAGAATAGATTTTAAAAAACTATCTTCTAAATGGTAACTCCTACAACTCTAGAATCGATTTCAGAAGACATAGTGGCCCCAATGTTTTATATTTAGTAAAATAATATAAATTTAATTTAAAATTTTACTTATTTATTTTAATACATATAGATTATAAATAACAACAAATACAAACACAAAAAAACCAAAAACTAAATCAAAACTAAAGGGTGTATGCCCATTGTTCCACATTTTTCAAATTTTGTGTATTCCCTCCAAAATAATGTTTTAAAGGGCATACACCATTTCAGGTCAGGAATGAACATGAAGAAAGTTGGTAAGGGTTTATTTTTTAAGAATTACAACCTAAAAATGGTGCATGCCATTTTCACAAAATGAAAAGTTTTTTTTGGAATGTCATGTTTTTTGTCACCCAACTTCATGCATTTACCCAATACCTCTCTTTGATGTAGCATTGTATTAATTTAGGAAGTGGTATTTCTCACTTTATTGTAATCAGACTCCAATGTATCAACAAGTGAATTGCATGAACTATTTCTTAAGATTGATACACGCTATGAATGATAATTTTCAAATATTACCGCTTTGAATTATATTACTAATATAATTTTGCTTTTGCTTCAATGAATTTAAATTATTAGGTGTTTTCTTCAAGGTTTTGTTGGGGATTTTCTTAAGGGAAAGGGTCCATCAAATTAATAATATTTAAATATAATAATAAACATTATATTGGTTATTTTAAGGCTTTCATGCAAAAAAATTAATTTTA
This sequence comes from Torreya grandis, assembly GCA_037957365.1. Classification (NCBI taxonomy): domain Eukaryota; kingdom Viridiplantae; phylum Streptophyta; class Pinopsida; order Cupressales; family Taxaceae; genus Torreya; species Torreya grandis. The sequence goes on along the minus strand of JARHVA010001648.1, from coordinate 792,513 downwards.
ATTTAAAGGGGCGAATACACTTCCGAAGGAGAGAAACCAAATAAAGTCTAGTGTTTATACAACCGATGACTAGACAAATGTGATGATTTATTTCCATTTATTTTGTATCAATATAGGGTACAAACCCTGCATGCCCTAAGGAATAAAATAACATACCTAGGACCATGATGCAAGTGTGGATGCTTAGAGAATATATATTTAGGCAAAGCAAGCACACCATTTTATTTCCTCTCCTCAATGGCTTCTAATTATGATAAATGCAAAGTAATGAGACATCCAACACCTCATAATAAGACATCCAATGTTTCTTGTATTTGTATCCCAATATGATACCAATTTATGTACTCAATTATATGGTGTAAAATGAGAAACAACATTACCTTGTAGCCTACCAAGCATTTCCAACTACAAATACCAATAGAACTTTTGCTCAATGTCAATATCATACTTTAAACACAAAAGAGAAGGATATTTAAATTCACTCATCCATGACCATAACCATTCAACAATGAGTGAAATACTATCACAACATGGAAATGGAACTATTTTTAGGCATCAAATAACCATACACAATTTGTAGAAATATTATGTTTCCCGTGTTAAGCTAATAACACCATAAACATAAAAAATTATCCCAAAAGGAGGGTTTTAACACTTGAAGACACTCAAACCCTAAATTTAATGGATTACGACCATTATAAATATGATGAAATATTCCATATTCTAAAGATGACTAACAAAATTAATTAAACACCTTGTATAACCTTTTTTATTGACTATTTGAACACAAAACAAAAAATAAGCATTTCATCATCTAGCTAGCCTTTTTTAAGGCTAAAAAACTATCACACAAAAATTTCCCTAAAGTTGATCCTTCTTCTACTTATAAAACCTAGAAAAAAGTTCTATATTTTGTTCCCAGAAGTGTCTTAGACTCTATATCATTCACCTTACAAGAACAAATCTATTTTGCTAAATTCATTTGTACCACAAAGGATAATACCTCAAAATAAAAATTCCCAAACTCTACAAATTTTATATGAGAAGAAATTTATATTGATTACTTGGGTAACCTTCACACCTCTTACTCTTCCAAAAAAAAAACTTGTTTTCTCATTTGTAGTTTGTTTGTTTATTTATCCTTCCTTATTATTTATGGTGTGTTTTATTGCATATAGCATCCTCTTAGATCCTTTGGAATGGTATACCATATTTCACAATCTAAAAAAAAATATAGTTTTTTTTTCTTTGACATAATTCCCAAAAAAAACATCTTTTACAACAAGAAACTATTTGTAAATCTCCCTACATGATGCAAATTCAATTTTCTTGGGTGAGGACATGTTTTTACCATCATAGCATCATGAATGGTGCCATAACCCATCATAAACATGTTTTATTTCTCCCAATAAGCATGATTATAAAAAAAAACACTCCAAGAAATAAAACACCCAAAATCCATTTTTAAGCATTGATTCTTGAGTTTTGAGGATGGAGTCATGTTCTCCATCAAAAACCCATTTGAAGCATTATTTTAGAGAAATTTCAATCTGCCCCCATCTCTCTAACCATGACTTGACCATGTTAAATGTTTGAAAAAATGTCTACACAAATTTCTTGGGTTCATGGTTGTTGGAATGCTTTAAATTACTATGCATTCAATATCATGAGGACATTCGAATCTCTATAGACTCACTTAGAAACTCCATTAGAAAATTTAAAACCAATTTAGTCCAAATGATGGATTTAGCTCAAATTCAAACTCATCTAAAGAAACTAACATTTTTAACCATTTCAATCATGACCAAATTAGATTAGGCATCACACACACGCATGCACGCACACACACACATGCATATGCATGCGCACAAAAACACACACACACACACACACACATAAAGATGCATGATTTCCATTAAAATATGGATGATCCTACACCAAACATGATATTAACCCAAAAAAAGACCCTATAATTGGATGATTTTATGATCGACATATATCTAGTTTTGTCCAACTTTCAGGTATTTCAAGAAATGATTTTGTAAATAGAGAAACTGAGGGAAATGCATAAACTAATGATTTTATTATCAAATGTATTTTAAATTAAATATCTTGTGTTATTAACTATAACACATATATTGTGCAGTGTGCAAACATTTAAGGATAAATCTCCAATAGTGTTTTGTTCTCATAATGTTGGAACTCAAAATGTGTAATTATTTTTAATAAATTTATATAAATTGGATAATATTAAAATAAAAAGAATCCATGCAAGAGCCTAAAGGATTAAAAAAATCATTCTAATATATAAATATCTAGATAAAATAAGGACTATCTATAAAAATAGTGAAATACTCATATAAGTGTAAAACAATGGTGCTAATTATGGTCATCTGTTAATACAATAGATTTTCAATGGTATGAATTTTTTTTGTAATTATATGAAATCTTATCCTTGTGAATAGGTATTCACATGCACACTAGATGAAAACATGTATACAAATATTAAAAGGATGTGGGATTTTCATACACTAATCCATAAGGATCTTAAAAAATTATCTATACATCATACGACAAGATTAAAAGCTAGTTTCAATCAACAACATAGATTTAAAGGGAGAGTTATAAACATGGTGATAAAATTTCCACTTGTGGTAGTTACATAGATTCCAATTCCCATAAAATGATGGTCATATAATAACCTTCATAATTTCAAAACAATTGATCTGCATCTACTAGTGGTTGTGTCCATGGTAACTATACATTATGGTAACAAAGGAAAAGTTGTCTCATCATGTTCGTGATACTTTTGGGGATCCTTTAGTGTATGAAAGGACATATCTGAGTATGTTAAATAGGTGGCATGAGTACAAATATATCATTGATGATTAGAGTTAAATTTAATTGAATGTAGGAGGGATTGGAGAAATAAAAAATGAGAGAAATAGAGTGAGAAAGGTAACAATTTTTTGTACTTATAATAACATATTCATTGTAATTGTTTTAATTGTTTAGGATTTAGACATGTAAATACTGGGTTGATAAAAGGGTTGGGTATAAAGGTTAAATTCAGATAAATATTTTAAATAAATATATATCAAACTAATTTACCCAAGATGTATGCATAATGAGAAAATTGACTTATCTAGAATGAAACAGGTATTGTAAGATGTTAGGAAGGATGTGACAAGCTTGGAGATCAGTTAGGATTCTTTCATTATGGAACTAAAGTTGAAAACTACCTTTAGACAATAGTAAGGTTAGGAAGACAATAACACACCACACTAGTGTCCTTCTATGGATAAATTACCTGAGACTTCTAGGGATGTTGCAAAAGGGTTTCAAGGACCTGTAGGCTAGTTTTGAGATTCTAATCATTCATTTGTGTCACTATCTTTTTGAATCTTTTCTAAAAACTAATGAACACCTTCACACATGAAACAACAACAAGATCAAATTTAAAAGGAAAATAAAAATTGGGTTGTGGGATGTTACAATCACATGATGCAGAAACCCTATTGTCCTGACCATTGCCTACATTAACCCCAATGATAGGGGCCTCAAATTGCATGTCGTTCTCCCTTAGGGAATGTGCATTATCAATGAATATGGTATGATATAATGACTTTCACTTAGGCCCTTCTTTGATCAAGCATGCAAATATAGGTGTGATTTTTGAGTAATATGTAGTATGTTGAGCTATACTATTGATTGATTTTATGTAACTATGTGTCAAAATAGTAAGTGTTATTTGTAAAATGCCTTGTGAGGCTCTTTATATAATATAAAATTTTATTTTAATGTAATACCCTTATTCACTAGAAGACAAGATGTAAAAGAAAGATAAAATCATAAGAGAAGGCTCAAGGAAGGGTTAGGACCCAAAACATGTTAAAAAAGTGACCATTAGACACTATCATTGAATTGGACACTAGCACACTATGCTAATATCCATGACCATGCTAGTGTTTTCGGAACATAAAATTGGGTGAAGACTATGCAAAATAGGCTAGGGGGCCTATGACTAGGATAGGATGACAAAGGACCACTTGGGGTAAAATAAATAGGGAAAATAAGTTAAGAAATATCAAAAGAGCCAAAATGACCATGCGAATAAGACTCACCTTCATCACGAAGACCTTCCCATGAAAGAGTAACAAAATACATTGTACTTATGGTTGCTTGACCAAATTAGGGTGTGTATATTTGCCTCACTTTTTTTAGTAATGAAATGAAATGAAATTTCTAGATTAAAAGGAAAAAGGAAATGCATACTTGTACTTACTTGTGTGATCAATATATGTGGAGGATGGATGAGCTATAAGATTGGCCCACTTCTTGGCTAGAGAAGAGGACATGAGCTAAAATGCTATATGTGAAGAGGAAATCCATAATGCGGATATCACCTATACTAAATTTAAATGATTAACTGAATTATGAGGAATAAAACCCTATTTTATCCCCATCCTGATATGTGAATTGAGTCATGAGAGGTGTCTAAAAATTATGGAGAAACAAGCCCTGATTGCCCCCACTTTGGTATGTGAATTGAATTTGATAAGTATCTATAAATGTGGAGAAATAAGCCATGCTTTCCCCCACTCCAATATGTGAACTGAGTCTGAGAATTAATCTACTTGAAGGTCAAGATTTTTGTTTGACCTTTGTAATTTAGGTCTAGTGATAATCTAAGGATCAACCACTACAATCAGCTATATCACCCAATTCGGTGAAATCAAGGGGACATCCTAATGATAATATGAGTTTAATCTGATAATTTATGTGTAGATAATGCTATAATGTGTCATTCTATTTGTATACCTAGTGGAATCCTTTGAGATCGAAGACATATGCTCTACATCATACCCCTAAACCTGATATTTGAGTAATACAACTATGTACTCTATGCATAAAATTATTTCCATGTAGAGATAATGTATGTGCCCTCATAGTCATAATCTAAGTCTAGAATTATGTCAAAAGCCTATGCAAAATCTAAGAATATGAACCAATATCTAACAAGATCATGAAACCCTATAAATCTGAATCAACCTATGTTTGAACATCTAAGCAAATCTATGTATCTAAATATCTAAGTCAATTTGTACCAATTTGAGTCAATTTGAACCAATTTGAGTCAATCTGATCTAATCTAAGTCAATTTGAACCAATCTGAGTCAATTTATGTGTTTGATTCAAATATATATATATATATTTGAATCATTAGATATCTAGGTATTTGAATCACTATATATTTGGTTATCTAAATCGAGAAATCTGGGTGTCTGAATCAGTGTGAATAGTGTAATCACTATATATCTAGGTATCTAAATCAAGAAATATAAGTGTCTGAATCAGTGTGAATAGCGTATGTATGCCCCCTATTAGTAAGAGATTTAATATTGTGGTAAGGGTGTCGAATCAAAAGTGATTTTGATAAGCATGTTAGTGATAGTTGGCATTTATTAATATGAACATAAGGTTGATTATTTAGATGTTTGTAACATAATTATTTTTGGAAAGTGGGGCCAATATAGGCTTATGGTCTATAGTGAGTTGTTTAAAGAATAATAGGTTTTGTTTCTTTGTGGAATCAATTTGATTGAAATATTAGTGTAAATGGAACAATGTGGGGGATATCATGATCAAGTCCCATACACAAGAAATGGATTAAAAATCAAAGCTATGGTTCTTGAGATATCATTTTTGGAAGAATCTGGTATTAGTTGATGAAATTTGCGTGCAACGTCAACCTTAGGCAGGTGGTATTTTTAAAACATGGCTTAAATAGGTTGGTTGATTGATTTGACAATCATTTAAATCAATTTACATGAGATAAATTATTTGCTCTGAGCTTAGAAACATGTCGAGGAGATGAGGAGTGAACATGACCCACTATGAGGAAGTCAAGGTGTTCATCGAGGTGGAGGCATTCATCTAGGTTGGGGAGGAGGTTATCTTGGTAAAGAACCTATCATTTCCCCTATTTTTAAAATATTTATTACCTTTTTCATCATTTTTAGTGAAAATTTGGTAGTTTAGGGCCCTATTTAGGAGGACCACGCTAATGTTCCTAGGACAACACTAATGTCCTGGGTTACCACACTACTATCCTAGGTACAATGCCACTATCCAACACTATTATCCTAGGTGCAGCACTAGTGTCCAATAGAGCTAATTTTACTAGTTTTTCTTCTGATTTATGTTTAATGATTGTTATTATATGTTTATTTATCATTCAAAGATGGTAATGCCAAATTTGGTTGTGTTTTTTAGGTGGATGTGCATACAATGGAGTTCTGGAGTGGTCAGATGATGGAGTGCTTACGTGGACTACCCCTAATAGATGATGAGAGGGTAGTGATCTATAGAACTATTTTGGGCCATGTGTCATCACTTCTTCTAATGCCCTGGGACTCCCATATGATGATGGTGTTGTGCAAGAAGTGGAATGCTGATACTTGTACATTTTGGTTGCCCACTTGGGAGATCATGTTGGAGGACATCTATAGGATATTGAGATTGCCCAGTACTGGTCAGCAAGAAATGTTATAGGAGGCTAAAAGATACAAAGTTATAGAGTGGGTTATGAGTTACTTACATCTATGCCCACAAGGACCCATCAACTAGGGAGTTGTTGTGGTGTTGTTGTCTTTGATTGTTACAACTAATTTTCCAACGTTGCAGAAGTTTTTGGTAGTATTACTATCTTATTTTATTGTTATAGATGAGAGTGGGGTATTTATATCATATAATATGCATGGTATAGTGTAGGATATAGAGGATCATGAGACCATATACACGTGGGGTCATACTATGCTATCTCACCTATATTATTTTCCTTAAGATTTGTGCATGGATGGCATTGGGTCTACAACATTATTGCATTATTGGGATTATGAGGATATTTTAGTGGTTATACCATAGGGGTTTTCATATATGGATTGGGCTCACCCATAGATGTTTATATAGAGATGGATTGGTATGGTTTGTGTGAAATTGAGGAGCATGATGCACTATCGACAAGTGTTGGATCATTTAATAGTTGGATACAATATTTAGAGACCCTATAGGGGATTTTAGGGGTGGCTTGAGGATGGTGTTCAATTGAGATAGGTTCGAGTAAGTTATTGTTTAAATGATTATTGGGTCAATATATTTGAGAGATTTAAAATGAGTAGATGACATGATAATTTGGTGTTATTAAAGATATGCCACCTGCACCATGCGTATGGTTGAGGAGTTCTTAGGTGTTGATGACGTTGGGTAGTAGGTCGAGACCAATAATTATTGATTTGATAGTCTATATGGCCACCATTATTTCTATGAGATGAGGATATCATGCATGATGTATTAGATTAAAATCCCATTAGGGTAGTTGAGGGTACATTGTCATTATGAATTTGTATGTTTTGTTTTATTTATTTTAATGTTTAAATTATCGATGAAATGTCTGATATACTATGTTGGTATGTGTTGGTATGTGTAGGTCCAGGAGATGATGAGTATTGGAAGACCATTATTGAGGTTACATTACGAGATTTGACATGTCATATCCCTAATGATGTCATGGACTATGGGAAGTGTGGAGGGCCAAAAGAGTTGCAGGCATTCATGTCCACCTTTTTGATTGAGTTTCCATTGCCATTGTAGTATATAGATGAGTAGCTACCAATAGAGATAAGGCACATGCTAAGACCAATAATTATTGATTTGGTAGTGTATATGGTCACCATTATTTATAGGAGATGGGTCTATCATGAAATATGTATTACATCCAAAGCCCGTTAGGGTAGCTAAGGGTATGATGTCATTATAAATTTATATGTTTTGTTTAGTTTAATGTTTAAATTATCGATGAAATATCTAATGTACTATGTTGGTACGTGTAGGTCTAAGAGATGATGAGTATTGGGAGACCATTATTGAGGCTACGTTATGAGAGATGACACATCATATCCGTAATGATGTCATGGATGATGAGAAGTGGAAAGGGCCATAGGAGTTACAGACATTCATGCTCACCTTTTTTATCGAGTTGCCATTACAATTTTAGTATATAGATGAGCAGTTATCGATAGAGATAAGGCACATACTGAGCTACAAAGAGGATCGTGTATGGCTACATTTCTCTATAGTGAAATCATGTAGATTTGATGGCTAAGTTGGTAGTATATAGGATAGAGAGAGGATACATAGGTCACGATCAAGATTTAGAGGGGATGTGAGGGCATCTAGTTCTCTAGTGTTGATGTATCTGAGAGTGAGAGTGGTGATGGTGGTTGTGGTGACCAAACTCTAATTATTGAGTGATTATATATTATTTTATTAAAACTTGTTTTGAATCACATATATCTATATATATATATATATATATATATATGACTTTTTTTACATGGGTATTGTGTTTTCTAGAATTTAATTTGTAGCATTGTTTACTTGAGTAAGTTTTTTGGTTGTATTTATTGCTTATGTTTTGAAATAGATATGTATTCATTCAGCTAAGGAATTGTAATTAGTTGATCATATGTATATGGATGTTGGAATATATATGTATATTGGATTAGGAGTGTTAGTTATTAGTATTATAGAAGTATTATAATATAGCTGAGTGTGGATCATGTGACTATGGCCTGCACTATTTGAATCTAGATAGCATGGTAAATAAGTAACCATACTGCTCATGTTGTGTGGGCATAGAAGTAGACTCTAGAACTGATACTTCTATTGGTGCACTACTGATAGTTAAATGTGTAGACTCTGTATAAAATAACTTAATCAACTATCATACTAAGTTTGTGTTTTAATCTCTATGATTATTGCTAAATTTCTTAATTGGTGGTTGAATTAAAACTATGCTTTGATCTCTGTGATTGTTGTCAAATATCTTAATCAGTGGTTGAATTGAAACTATGCTTTGTATTTTATGATTGTTACCAAATATCTTAATCAATGATTAAACTAAAAATATACTCTAATCTCTGTGATTGTTTTGAAATATCTTAATCAATGGTCAAACTAAAATTGTGTTTTGATCTCTTTGATTGTTTCCAATTATCTTAATCAGTCGTTGAACTAAAATTGTGATCTAATATCTATGATTGTAGCCAAATATCTCAATCAGTGGTTGAACTAAAACTATGCTTTGATCTTTGTGATTATTGCCAAATATCTTAATTGATGGTCGAACTGAAACTATGCTCTGATTTTTGTTATTATTGAATATTATCTTAATCAGTGGTCGAACCAAAACTATGTTATGATCTTTGTGAATTGGTTTCCATATTTTATGAATCTATGGTGTGGGAGATCTCACATAAGTAGGTGCCCTAGAAACCACAAGGATCATATGATGAGTAACCAATGGTTCCTTAAAAGTAATGTCCTAGGATAACTCACTCATAGAAGAGTGTGATCTAAGAGAGTGTGGAGAAGGAGATCTTGATGCCTCCTGTGTGAATGATATAATGCCTCTATTAACACATTGATCAATATGATCTCTAGTTATATAAATTTTATTATCCTAATGTCATTGATTATGTGATATTTAAAATATGGTTTGTTTCTTAATCTCTATAAATGATGTGTTAGATGATGCTGAGTAGGAGGAAGGGTGATAATTCCTTTGTCTAGTAGTTTAAGTAATAATCATAAGGCCTATCTTTGTATAAAAATTGTATGGCCCCACTGTGGGTGTCCTATGCTCTATCCATCGTAGGATTTTTTGTGTAAAGTGGCTCTTTAAATTTATTTAGTATCTTTATTGGTGGTTTTTGTTCCACTTTTTATTGAGGCATATATGTATCAAATGTGTGTACCATATTGGATGACTATGCTTGTGAGAGACCTAAATCCAAATATGGCCCCTCAAAATATATCTATGAGTGTATCTCTGCTAATCCCAACTCTTGCTCTAATGTGATAGACTTTTAACATAAGTGTCAAAATTATTTGGATGTCTCATATAACAATTTATCTTTGAGAGGGAAGGTGAGACCTCTAGCAAAGATGTACTATACTTATAAATCTATCGGTTGGTAGATCAATTGTTTCATGCATGATTTGAATCATAGAATGTAATCATTTATTTTTTTTGACCCACCCTGGTGTAATGAAGGCAACCTCTCATATGAGACTCGAGGCCCCTTATTATGAATATAATACATGAGAAAAACTTCTAACACATTGTATGTATGTAGTGAACCATTGGGGAGTGAATGATGAAACAAATTTAATGCTTCACCCTCTAGAGTCAGTGGAAATATATGTAAGAGGATCAAACTACGAGGGACATGTGTCATGGCCTTTATATAAGCTTTGAGGTGCACATAGGTATCTCCATGTCCATTGAACTTTGATAATATTGGCATCTAAAACTACTTTAGTAATTTGTAGTGAAAATTCTACACAAGATAGGATTGTCATGGATGGCATTAGAATCAATGATAGTGGTATACTTTAATTTCCAAGGTGATATGGTGTAATTATTTTTTTAAAGCACCCACATCATGCATAAAATATATTACCACTTTTGAATGTATATTAACATCATCAAGAGGTCTATTTAATTCCTGAATCTTACTATTAATTTTAGCCATTGGTACACTACATCGAGAAGCTTTTTTAAAGAGAGTTGGTTTGCTCTATATAACCTTTGGAGGGGTGATATCTTAAACTTGGTGAGAGGTAAATGGGCTATCACCCTCATGGAGGTTAGGATGAGAAATAGGTTCTACTTCAGTAAGGGGGTGAGGGAGATTCATTGGTATCTCTTATTTTGTTAAGTTGTAAATAAGTATCACATGTTAATGGACTAGAAGATACATGTTGGACCCCAAATTTTGGCTAAGCATTTTGATGGTAGGAAAAAAAAGCATGACACAAAAAAATCTTGGTGCGGAACAAGCATGGGGTAGAAAATAGCACGGTGTCAAAGTTATACAAGTGCAAAATATCATGGTGCAATAGATCATGATGTGAGAAGACCTAATCAGATGGGAGGCATAACAAATGGAGAACCCAAGATTAAAGGGCTCAAAATATCAATGAAAGACTTGGATGGCATGAAGGAATCAAGAAATGTTTAAGGAGAGATTCTCAAGGATGGAACAAACTTCAATAAAACATGAGTTTGGCACTGGCCTGCATGAAGATACATACTTGGTAATGAGGATCCAGCACCAAACATAAATATAGGGGCATAAAGTCTTGGGTCCTTATGAAAATAAAGTAGACAACTGCCATGACTCTCAGTTCACTAAAGATCATTTTCTAGTCACTAGAAGTGTCATAACTATTGTAATAATTTGGTTAGGGAAAACCAAGCATAAATACCCCTATGTAGATATTTATAATTTTACTGATGATTGTTGTATAATAATTGATTATTGATAAATAGCATAATCACATAAATCATTGTAATCTTGATATTTCACTACAGTTTATAGTTAATTTGTATCACTGACTTGCCAATACATCTGTTATGCAATTTACAAAACTAGTTTGGATATAAAGAATAGAATATATGTTATCTGAACATGAGCAATGAGTACTCTGAATATCATGGAAATGGTTATCTTAATCATGTTTGTTCACTTAACTGAACCTAGGTCGACATCTATGTATTTGTTTTTATATTTAGTCATTAAATAAGGTATATATTCGATCACCAATATATGACAAGTATACTACTACATGATAAAACCCATGGGAACCAATTTCTTACTATGTGCTTTGAGTGAGTGTGAAAGAACATAGTCCTACATGAAATGTTATCATGTTATATTATTGGGTACTAGTTAATTTTAGAGCACACCTAAGGAAAGGTATAGATAGAAAAATAAGGTAACATTTTGGTTCCATTTCCAAGACCCTATCACTTGTTACGTAGTTATGGATAATGCTCAAGTGGTTATCTCTCAAAAATATCGAACAATGGCTTACCAGTGTCGAAGATAACTTTGCAACTCCATATCTTAAACCATGAGTTTTTATGTGTGCATGGGTTGAACAAAATATCCATAGTTCCTTATATGAAACTTTCTTTGTGAAAGTCCCTGTTCATTAGCATACTTGGCTCACATCCTATGTGATGCAGAGCCTACACAAAACTTTCTCACTCTACATCTTATTCCAACACACACACACACTTGAATTTGGTTGCTTGAATTAATGGTCACTTATGAGTTTCACTCTCACTATCTGTATTCAATGGTCTCAGACCTTTTCCAAGATTTTTGTGACCCTTATAACTCTTCTACAAATCATAAGTCTCTTCAAGTGTCAATTCATCCAATTACACAATTCTACATACACTACACATAGTCCTTAGTAGCCTTTTTTAGGAATTAATGCATAGTACAAAAAAGTACACAAGAGTCTTGGAAACCTATAGACACATTCACCTAGCCTTTATCTTTCTCCCTCTGTATATGAAGTTTATAGGTCCAATTCCACTTCTAGACCATAGTAGCCTTTTTTATGCATTAATGCATGTACAAAAAAGTACATAACAGTCTTGGAAAACTATAGATACATTCACCTACCCTCTATCATTCTCCCTTTGTATATGAAGTTTATAGGTCCAATTCTACTTCTAGACCATTTTTTCAAAAATCTTTCTACTTTATTTTAGGCCTATTAGGCCTGTCTACCCTATTTACATCCTCAATCAACTTAATTACATACAAATGAATTCATACCATGATGAAACCTTGTGATTTAGTTAAATCACATGAGATGTGATCAGATTACAAATTTTGGGCCTTTTCTTGTTGAAGTGAGTGTTCACACTCCCTCATGAGTTAAATTCAAACTGGGAGTTGGTTATTTAATTGTTAAATGTTGAATATTTGCATCGTTATTTTATGCATGCAAATATTCCACAACAACTAAATTTGTTTCACATAATAAATTATTTTTTGTGTGAAACAAACTATTATGCCTATTTAATAGGCACTCATATTGCTTAGCCTATTATTCTAGTGGAGAGAGAGAAACATACAGATGTGTGTATTATTCTTTTGAGGAATATTGAGATTGGACTTGTGCATAATTCTTGTTTGTGCATAATTATCTCCATAATTATTTTATGTGGTAATGGTTTGCAGAAGAGATCCTATTGGTTTTGAATTATGATATGGTATCAAAGTTACTCTTAGCAACCATTAGTCAGTGGCATAGCTGAGGAATTTTTGGAGTTCTATATTATCAAAATTTTAATTAGTTTTGAGTGCCACCCATACAAATATTTGGCCACTCAAGTGCTAGCTGCATAATTTTTTGTGCTCCTATTCTTGGTCTTACTTTTGATTTGCCTTGCTTTTGTTTCACATTTGCTCAGATTCTCCATGCAAGGTCTATTTAGAACTTGCCTATCATATAGACTATTACATCATCTTCTGCATTGTTTGGATCACTATGTATTGATCGATTAAAGTATTGAATTTTCAGACATTGGTTTTGGCATCAATAGCATCAGGTCTTTGATCGAGATTAGTTCAAAATTCCTTTTCTTGTGTTAATGCATTACATTGCATTAGATCTATCTCAGGCTCCTACATCGATGAATACTGTGGAATTTTTTTTTAGATCTTGGTGAGCTCTGATGTTCATCGATTATCTGATTCATAAGGCATATGGATTGGTGACTCAATAGTTATTTTATCTAGGAAAATCTATGCTCTTCATGTCAATCATGATCTTGCCAATGTAGCTACAACTTTTGAATCCCTCCATCAATGGCTTCATCTCCTCTTCAAGGCCATGACATTCAACTCACCATTCAAATGGATGCTTCCCTCTATCGACATGGAGTTTCTCTTCATTTTCATCGATTGGGATTGTAAAACTATATGCCATCAATCTCCTATAAGTCATCCTATTGTAGGTTTATTTTCTCAACCATCAACACTCAACCTTAAAAGGATGCCTAATACTTGGATCATGAGTTTGTAACATTGATTGAGCTTGAACTCAACCTTTCAACTCTCTTATATAAAGATGTGTAAAACTTTGCTTATTCAACACGTCATCAAACTCTTTCACATGGATTTATAGCCACTTCATCATCATCAAATGAGCCATTATCATTATGGCCTCAGCTTTTGTCTAACATCCTCCTCAACCATTGAAGCAAGGTCTCCTCTACCAGACCATCCTATTGTGGAGATGTCATGGGAAGGAGATGTGGGAACATTGGAGAAGCAAAACTTTGTACTTGACCACATCACTTGGCATAGTCCTCAAACATCTGGCATCCACTTTATTTATTATCTCATGTTTACTCCTTGTTTATAGCTGACAGTGAGGAGATGATCAATTATGCCACTCACTGAGCTAATAATAGAGGTTTATTTTTTATTTTTAAATAGAATCTATTAAAATGTAAAATATTTTATAGGATTAGAGGTGATGTAATTTTTATATAGTGGGGGACATATTTATTTGGTGGAACTAAAACCCTTTTTAGTGGGAAAATACTAAATGCGGAATAAGCCATTTTTAGGAGGCACATTTATAATGTAAGGTTGGCACACTTTTGTTTAGTGGTGGGCATTATTTTAAGTGGGGGTGAATATTTTTTGAGAGAGGGCACTAAATTGTAAAATGGGACATTATTTAAAAATGGGAGGGCTTTGCTATTATTGATAGCACTTTATAAATAAAGGAACATTTATTTTTTTACATATACCTTTCATATCATTTGTCAAAGATGGAGGAGAGGTCTGGTCTCATAGGCGGTGAGACCCCATCTCAAAAACACTTCATTTTTGTGGTATGATTTGTACTCCTTTCATTTATGGATGCATTTTTAGCTGTGATCAACGTCCCACTTTATTTGATAATTTTACATCTTTGAGCCACGTATTGTACTTGCAAATGCATTTTCAGTGGTGACCAATGTCTATTTTTGAGGGTTTCATTTTGTTTTCATTTGGCTATTCTTTCCATTTCATGGCTTCAAATATGGATTATTTCATGTTTGAACCCCTTAATTCATCCAACTACACCTATTAGAAAACCAAGACGATGCTACACTTACAGATGAAAGGATTGTGGAGAGTCATTATTGGCAATGTTCTCATTTTCATAGATGAAGATGATATTATGTGGCTTGCATCTATGCAAAAGAGGGTATGTATATTCATTTGCCTCTATGTTTTTGATAGTTTGATAACCTATATTGAGCATGCCACGTCACCTAAAGCATCGTGGGACATTATATTTTCATTGTTTGATGAGGTCACTTCACTTCCACATGTCCCTCCTTCTCCTTCCTCTTAGAGTGAGGATTTTTATGTTGGTGACTGTGTTTCTCCATCATCTTCTCCTAATTGTGAGAATATTTCACTTGATGATGATTTTCATGAGGACTCTTTGGCATATTTGTGTTTTCGTATTAATTCTTGTCTTCCTTCCATTGTTAGTGAGGACATATTTTTTGAGGATGAGACACTTGTTACTGGTGGTCATTTGGATGAGGTATCTACACCTCCACATACTAATGCACATTCTGATACAATGGTTATTGCTCCTAATTTCTATTTTGGTATGACTCTTACTAGTACCCTACCAAGTCCTATGCAACCCATTGATCCTATGGCCTCTTTCATAGCACTTCAGGAAGCAAACAAGAAAATTTTGATGAAAAATTCTCTTCTATGCTCCCTGATTCATGGAAAGGATGCCCTCATTTGTTATTTGGAGAATAAAATATTTGGCACACAACATCAGTCTAGCAATCCATCATGTTTTGTTATTAAATTTGGTATGCATCCACTTGATGCACTTTTACAGTGTGATTTACTAGATTATGAGTGACCCATTATTCCTAGTGCTTCTCTTATTATAGATGATATTTATGTGCCTTCTATTGCTACAAACTTTGCACATCCCACTCTAGTTCTACCTACACTTATGCCTACTTCTTTTGATAAGCATACCACTGTCTTTAGCTCTCACATGCTTCATTCCATGGGTCACACTACCAAACTTGTAGGCATTAGGAAGCGTTTACAGGGCATTTCTCACCCTATTCAACCTGTTATGTGGATTGTTCAACATGGCCTAGGTTATGATGTAAGTGCTTCATCGTCATTGGGATCTAGTGATAGAGATCCATATTTTGTTTTCTCCACTCTTCGTGAGTATTATGAGTTACATATGGGCTCTTTTGCACCTTCACTTAGGCCTGAGAAACCTGAGATTAAGTGGTTAGACATGATCTACTTGACACTTCTATGGATGTTACCTCACATTTTTCTACTATGGATTTTACACCACACATATGTAGGCATCTTTATCCACCATTCATGTTGATTTGGGGTGTATTTCAAAGCATACTTGGTGACATAAGAGGCATTCTTGGTGAGGATGCTACAAGCTGTCAGGATCTACACACACAGCTCTGATACCAACTGTCAGGATCCTCCTTAGAGTATAATTAATTACCTTTGTATAAGCAACTAAACACAGAATTAAACCAGAAGTAATAAGTATCTAGAAATCAGAAACAGTAAAGAATAGGAGATCTGAGAAACAATACAATCTGTATTAACACTCTTCTAAAAGGAAATATAATGAATAAATCACACTCTTCCCACACCTCTTGGGTGTATAGTAATTCTCCCTCAAGAGTTCTCTCTCTCAATCAATTACAACCAACAATCAACTCAATACCGAGTTGTTGTTCCCTCCAGTCATTGACCACACCGGTGACAATCAACTCAATGGTTATTTTGCCTACCTTATAGTAGATCTCCTTGATCTTACACACCCTACAGATCTAATATTGATCTTGCTCACTTGTAGATCTTCCTGGTCTTGCACTCTTGTAGACCTTCTAGATCTTACACTTGAAGGATCTAATCCTTTAGTCCTTGATTACAATACAGCCCCATGGGTCTCTTAAATAGATCCCAAACCAAAAAATAATTAGAAACATAGAATCAAGACTAAAATTAGTCTTTACATGCAAACTAACAGTCTGTCTAAAATTAGACCAGTTCTGAAAATGCACAGGTGACCGACGTCGGTTCCTATCTGATCGATGTTGGCCGACCCCTAACCGATGTCAATTACTATGTAGCTGAATATGACTGATGTCAGTTGGCCTAACCAACATCGATTACCTTAACACTTAGCAACCTCCACATTTGCATACCAGTGAAGCTTTTATCTCCATAACTTAACAATCTCCCACTTGGAGATAAATAGCTCACCTGTACCTGTACCTGTACAGCCTCTAATTTGTTTCTAGCTTGTATCTCCATCTTCAAGTTCAATCTTGAAGACCAACAAAATTTGAATGAAGATTCAACTTCTCCTTTGTTCCTGGCTTTGTTAACATACCTGTAGGGTTCTTATCCTTGCTATCCTCTGTGACTGCAACAACTTTTTGCAACTCTGAAATCCAGCTAACTGCCATTCCACCAATAGTGAACACATATCCTGTGGTGCTTCTCCTGCTATCCAAGTCACCTGCCATATCTGAATCTACATACCCATGTAGAGAAGTGTTTGACCCTGCATAGCATAAATACCTACTACTGGTCCCTCTCAGATATCTGAGAATCCACTGAACTACTTTCCAGTGCTCCTTTCCTGGATTGGCCATAAACCTACTAACAACTCCCACTGCTTGAGCAATATCAGGTATAGTACATACCATGTACTCAACCTCATCATGTACATACTATTTTGTGCTCATCTTAAACTATCCAACCATAGGTGTGCTTATCGATTTTGCATCCTAAAAATTGAACCTCTCCACTACCTTATTCACATAATCCTCTTGAGACAAAATCAACCTGTGACTTTCCCTGTCTCTAGAAATACTCATGCTAAGGATTTTCTTTACTACTCCTAAATTCTTCATGGCAAATCTCTGAGCTAATTTTACCTTTAGCTCAGTAACTCCCTGCATGTGTGACCCTGCAACAAGCATATACACTACATACAGTAACAGGATAATGTAGCTACTATTATCTAACCTAGTAAAATAAACATAATGGTCACATTGACATTGACTAAAGCCATGCTCTGTCATAAACCTGTCAAACCTTAAACACCATTATCTTGTAGCTTGCTCAAGACCATATAAACTGGCCTTCTGTATCACCTGTCCATTCTCTCCTTTCTTTAACCTATATATCCATTCATTTTTTAGTGCTTTCTTTCCGACTGGCAACTCTACCAAATCCCACGTTTGGTTTTCTTCCAAGGAATAAATTTTCTCATTCATGCCATGCTCCCACTATTTCCTGGATTTTACCTACATTGCCTCTTCAAAACTTCCTGGTTTTCCACCATTAGTGAGCAACAAGTAGTATAAAGAAGGGGAATAATGAATTTGAGGCTTACATACCCTTTCAGACCTCCACATGGGCATTTGAGACTCCTTGAAAGCTTGATGTCTACCCAAATTTCATTCTATCAGTGACCGATCCTGGTCATCTATCAGTCTACACCCGACCAATGTCAGTTCCATGTGACTGACCTGACCAACATTGGTTCTCACCTGACCGACGTCAGTTTCCACCTGCCTGACATCACCGACTCTGGTCTCCACTGGACCGACGTCGGTTCCTGCCTGATTGCTGACGTCAGTTTCTTGACCGATGTTGGTCTCTGTGTTTTCCTATGAGTGATGATTTTTACCCGCGAGCTCATTTTGGATCATAACCTTGTCCAAATCAACATTACCCTGCTCAGAATTTTTTAACCTCTTGAGCTGATCTCTATCCATCATCTTCTCTTTAAAAACTAAGGCTTTCTAGTTCTTAACATTTGACTTAAGAACATGCATTCCCTTCTCACTCATGTGACCAAGCCTACAGTGCCACATCTTTGCATCTACATCTGAAGTAGATAAAATAGAAGGAGAATCAGTAATACAAGTAGATAGATAAAGTGTACCTACTTTCTTACCTCTTGCTAATACAAGTGCACCCTTGGAAACTTTCCAAGATTCTGCTATGAGAGTTACTGTGCAACCCTCATCACCCAACTTTCCTGCAGAAATTAGACTCCTCTTCAGGATGGGAACATGCATGACATCCTTCAACACCTATGTGTTGTCAGTCTACAGTTTTAGCTGCACTTGTCCTTTGCCAACCATTTGGCAAGGCTCACCATCCCCTAAATAAATTTTTCCAAAGTCTCCATGGACATAATCATGGAAAAATTCTCTATTTGGGGTTGCATGGAAAGAGGCACCAAAATCTAAAACCCAAGATTCTACTTTATCCAAAGAACATATAAGAGCATCCCGTGCAACAATACCTACATCTTTTGCTTCTTTATTTCCTTCATGTTGATCTTCTACCAACCAACAATCTTTCTTTACATGCCCTTTCTTTCCACAATTCCATAATTAATAATTCTTGCCATTGAATTTTTCCATTCTTAGTTTACTTTCTTCTGCCATTGCTTTACTCCCACTCAAACAGAAACCCCTGTGAGTGAACCTGTAATCAACAAATACTAATTACTCTACCACTTGTTAGTGAACCAAGCTCTGATACCAATTGTCAGGATCTACACACACAGCTCTGATACCAACTATCAGGATCCTCCTTAGAGTACAATTGATTACCTTTGTATAAGCAACTAAACATGAAATTAAACCAAAAGTAATAAGTATCTAGAAATCAAAAACAACAAAGAATAGGATATTTGAGAAATAATACAATTTTTATTAACACTCTTCCAGAAGGAAATACAATGAAGAAATCACACTCTTCCCACACCTCTTGGGTGTATAGTAATTCTCCCTCAAGAGTTCTCTCTCTCAATCAATTACAACCAACAATCAACTCAATACCGAGTTGTTGTTCCCTCCAGTCATTGACCACACCGATGACAATCAACTCAATGGTTGTTTTTCCTACCTTACAGTAGATCTCCTTGATCTTGCACACCCTGCAGATCTAATCCTGATCTCGCTCACCTGTAGATCTTCCTAGTCTTGCACTCTTGTAGACCTTCTAGATCTTACACTTGAAGGATCTAATCCTTTAGTCCTTGATTACAATACAGCCCCATGGGTCTCTTAAATAGATCCCAAACCAAACAATAATTAGAAACGCAGACTCAAGACTATAATTAGTCTTTACATGCAAACTAACAGTCCGTCTAAAATTAGACCAGTTCTATAAACGCACAAGTGACCGACATCGGTTCTTGTCTGACCGATGCCGACCGACCCCTAACCGATGTTGGTTACTGTGTAGCTGAATATGACCGATGTCGATTGGCCTGACCGACGTCGATTACTGTAACACTTAGCAACCTCCACATTTGCATACCAGTGAAGCTTTTAGCTCCATAACTTAACACAAGCATCATTCTTCCACTATTCAGCTTTTTCAACCACACATTGATCCTTTTGCCTTATGATGCTCCTTATTAGGTAGATATGTTTTTTGAGCTTGCATCTCTCATTTTACATAGATTGAGTGCATTGTGGACATTCATGCATTCCTTAGTGATATTGTTGTAGGATGGGACCTTTGTTTGTAGTCACATTGAGTTTCATGGAGATTTTCCCTTCATGTGTGTACTCCATGTTTGAGAACTTGCTTATCCAGTTGTTGACTATCCCATCATCACTAGGGACATCATTATTGAGAGATTTCATATCTGTGTTTGATTGTTGATAGTCTCCTTCAGATGTTTTGGTAGAGCTTATTCTCCTTCTGGAGCATAGCTAGTTTGGTGTAGCCTAGTGTCATAATTTTAGTGTTTGCATCATGGGATTGGCCCACTCATTCAAATGTTTCTTGAGTCACTACACCCATTTTAAAACTATTGGGGGCGGGGGGCAGGGAGGTTGACTACTGCTTCAAGTGTTTTGCTCATTGTTAGTACACCATTTTTTTATTTTGGAGGAAGTTGATTGAGTGAATTTATATTTGATGGCCTTCATTCCATCCAATGTACCTCTTCAACATTATGTTTGAGTATTGAGCCATTTGATTTCTTGGGGCACCTTGAGGTATGTGTTTTTTTCTCTCTTGACTTTAGCTATTGTTACTAGTTTTTGGGCACCTTGCGGTGATACATTTCATCCTTGGTGACTCTTTTTCTTAGTGTTTTGAGATCATATTTTTTTATAGAGTTAGACTGTACAAAGTATGAAATCCTATTTAAATTTATGGTTACAATGATTCATCATCCATGTAATTTGGTAAGATGGATTGGTTACCATAGGGACACTTTGTATTTCACTATGTATTTGTACATGGGTACTTGATCAGGCCTTGTTGCTGGGACCCATTCAGTCTCTTTTCTTTTTTTTTTCTTACTCCCTATTTTTCACTTAAGGGAGGGTGTTAGATTGAGCATTCACACTTACTCATGAGTTAATTTTAAATTTGGAGTTGGTTATTTAGTTGTTAAATGTTGAATATTTGCATCATTATTTTATGTGTAAAAATATTCCACAATAACTAAATTTGGTTTCACACAATAAATTATTTATTATGTGAAACAAACTATTATGCCTATTTAATAGGCACTCATATTGATTAGCCTATTATACAAAACAAACTATTATGCCTATTTAATAGGCACTCCTATTGCTTAGCCTATTATGCTGGTAGAGAGAGAGAAACATACAGAGGTGTGTATTATTCTTTTAAGGAATAATGAGATTAGACCTGTGCATAATTCTTGTGTGTGCATAATTGTCTCCATGATTATTTTTCTATGGTAATGGTTTGTAAGAGAGATATTTTTGGTTTTGAATTCATTTTAAATTTTTACATTTTTTATGGTTGGAATAAAATATATGGAAAAAATTGTAGTTTAGGGCTTGTGCAACCTTATACTAGCTCGAGAGCACAAAATAATGGATTTTGAGATTTTCTGAAGGTTTAAAAAGATTGTAAAAGTTTTCCTCGATCTGTCTTGACCTTGTTCAAGTATTAAAGTCACTGGATTCCCCTTACCAATCCACTATTAAGGTTTTCCAAGCTAAAACTCACTTGTCTGAGCAGGAAAAAGTGTATCTATAGGTCTATGTTTTTGTAGGTATGAACAAATAATAATGCCAAGCAAGATAAAGTCATAAATAACCTTAAAACACATTCAAATCACTTAACAAAGTATTCCCTAGGCATTTACCCAATCAAAACAATGACCTTTTCTTGGAACAATCATTCAGTCCAACCAATGTTGCTTCATGCAAGGAATAGGGGTTTGTTAGAGCATATGTCTTAACATCAAAATATTTCTTCACTATTTCTTGAAAGTTGTAATCACAAACAATAACAACAACCTTAAGGAATGTTTTTGAACCAATTGTCAATTCCTTTTGTTTAATAATCTTTAAATACACAATCTAAAGCTAATCAAACATCACAGAGTAGGGTCTATGTCTGCATTCTTTAAATAGGGTCTCCTTTTTCTTATTTTTTGGAGAAAATACTCACAATTCAAACATCCAATATCCCTCAAACTCATTATGAAATAGTTAACAACATCATTATTTCTTCAACAAAATAATATAGTCTGCAAACATAAACTTTTATCAATTAAACAGGGGTTTATGTATTGAATCTTCATCACAGTGGTTATCTTTCTTCTTTCCTTCAAAGTATTCTCATTAAAAACATGCAATAACTTACCAAATCATAGGTTAATTCTTGATAACAAAGCATTATTGAGTCTACTTTCACATAACATCTTGATCATAGTCAACATGTATGGCAATATGCAAATGAAACAAAGTAACAGGCTTCTTTATCAAAATTGGACATCTTCCTTCATTATAACTTGGGTGTAATGCCCATGCTCCTTAGAATACATTATTTCCACTCCCCGAGAATCCAAAAATGACAAACTTTTAAACAAAATTAACTATCATAACTAATTCTTACAAAACCTCCAATCCATTCTTGAAACTGCTTCTTATGAGCTTATGAATGAATTATGACTAGAGGCACTTAACCACATGTTTAATGTATTTTATCAAACCTTATAGACCTAACATTAACATTAGACAAACATTCCTAGCTAAGAAACATCAAAACCCTCTCATAACTTTCCCTAAATATTCAAATAATAGTTTTGTTGGGAAATATCTTTTTAAATGTTTCAAACAACCTAGCACCTTTAGAACATCAAAATCAGATTCAAAAAGGAATCCAAGACACCTAGACACATAAATCAAGCCAAAAATGGAATCTAAATAAGATGCCCCTGCATCACTATGGTCAAGACTAGTTAATAAATCTTGGATGAAGGATGGCTTAGATGATAGAGTGTTAAACAACCTTAGCACACTTGAGAGCATTGTGGACATGAGTTATTGATGTTTAGTCGAGAGGGGTGTTAAATAGATACATATTGGAGTACATCATATCCATTTATTCTTATCCATAATAATTAAAGTTCTAGTTTCTTTGAGAACCACGTGGCCAATATCTTGGGCATTTCCTACTAGAGGTGAAGTTATTTATTGACTCTGGACTTGAAGTTTTTCCTATGTAAGGATAAAATCCTCGTTACATGAGCAACATGGTTGGGAGGGGAATGCAGGGGTGTTTGTGAAGGATTATTGGTTCAGAATGGTAGCTAGTCAGCGGGAGTTTTGGAAATGCAAATATGATGAAGCTTGATGAAGTATTATAGGTGGAAGTGGCATAGGAAGGGGAGGGAAGGACTCAAGAAGTGTTGTTAGGATCCATATGGAAGTGAAAGATCATAAGGAGGACTCTCCAACTTTTAGTCCACAACCAAAACTAGATTTAGGATATGTGGGAGAAACTAGCCAAGTAGTAGAGACTAAAGAACCTGAATTAAATCAACCCAAATGCCCAAGCATGGTGTGAGCTCATGATTTTGAGCTAGATAACTTAATCATCCACAACTATGATATAGATAAAATAGATTCAGAGACTAACCCTATAAGATAACCTTTAGATGAACAAGTTTTATACCATAGCATACTAACTCATTCTTTTCCTTTTTAAGATAGTTTCATGGCCTAACTTGGTATGCCTAGTGGACCTAGCATAAGTTGTGGGTAAAGTATTATCCTAAATATAATGAATCACCCTAATATGATGCCCATGTATCGAGTGTTTATATTACTATTGGAGATGTGGGAGGTGGAATAGGTGGTCAATAGACTGGAGGACTAGGAGGTGGTGCAGGAAGAAGTGGTGGGCTTCTCCCTAAGAATAGGACTTAGATGTTCTCAATATCCACTGTTACAATCACTTAAACCACCTATCATGTACTATGAAATGATGCTTCATTTACCATAATATTGAGGCATGGAGAATGCCATGAAGCATCTTCATAAGTGTGAACTCATCTGGAGAGTGCATGGCATAACCTCCTCTGAGTGAAAAGCAATACAATTTGCAAAGACACTTTTGGAAAGAGCCCATAAATGTTATATGAAATATGATCCTAAAAAATTAGTAGTTGATCATGACTAGCTTAAGAAAACATTTCTCCAAGAGTTTGATATTCTGAAGTTTGAGTAACAAAGTATTATTGCACTAAAAGATATAAAATAATAGTTAATTGAGAGTGTGTACGAGTATAATGCATGATTCAAGACACTCGTATTTAAGCTTTCATTTGAGATAAATGCCACTCAACATGCTCAATGGTTTTTGGGAGATTTTTTACTCCCTTTTAGACAAAAATTATCTTAGAGAACCTTTACTAGCTCGCACGAGGCTTTAAAAGCTGCCCTCCATGCCAAAGTTGTTGATAGCATCAACACTAGAATCAATCCTTTTATGGAATCTCAAATAGCTTTAATGTCATCATAATTATAAAAGCTAACTATAAACAATTTTCATGACACTTGTAGTAGCCTATGGTGTATTGATTATGAGTTTGAAGACCATAATAGAAATAATTATCCTCGTAAGAACATCTATGTTGTACTAAAGCAGTCCTATGAAATTTTCCATGAAGAGCATGATATTCGCTCTTGTCTTTTGTTACAATGGGCCACATAGTATAAAGTGTCTAACTACTATAAGATATGTGATGTATATACTCATGGCATTAATGATTGCCATCTCATCAATGATATTCATGAGGTACTCATGCATAGTATGCTTCAATCTTTTGTTTCAAATAATTAGGAAAATGGTGGGTATCATGGATGAGGATGAGGAGGTGAATGTTTTACACCACTGATGTGCTACAAATATGGTTCTTCGTATCACTACCATCGAGATTATCTGGTCTATCCATCATGCGTTTTTTGTAAAAATGAGCATTGTTTGAAGGAATGTCCTAATTTATACATGATCATCACAAAATAAAGGAATGAGAAGGGTGTCAACATGATACATATTGATAATCCACACTATTGATCTCACCCTATCACTCTAACAACCCAACAGGCTAACATTACAACACAAAGTGGTGGACAATCCTAGTCTACATACATTCCACCCATTAAGAAGGTATAATATGAAGATCCTCATACAACTAAGTATCCTAATGCTTAACAACATAAATACATGCTCCAAGATACTATGACTTTGGTAAGGTAATTACAATGACAAATTCAATTTTTTAAGGACCATGATGTTGCCCAACGTGCTTGTATGCAGAAGGCCACAGATCACCCAAACGCAGTATGAGATGACTTTCAAGAACTTTGAAAATTTTTGTTGAATGAGGATATTATAACACAATTAAGTAATTGGATTAAATATCAAATTTCAAGGCCAATTAAATATCATCGATTAAACCATGCTTGATGAGAAGATACTCCCGTTCCTCCTAGCCCATAATAAAATAAAGAAATATTGGTGAACATTGTCATTAATGGATGGGTGATCTAGGACACTCTAGTAAAAACTGGCACTAAGGTCAATGTCCTCACAAAGAATGCATGGTGAAATATGGCTAGGCCAGACTTACAACCCTCACCTCATGTATTGTTCATGGCTAATAATACATGTTCTCTGCCAATTGGTGTTCTTAAAAATGCAACTATAGATATCCTTGGGGTATATTTCAAAGTTGACTTTGAAGTTCTAGAATTAGATAAGGCTAATGAATTTATAACCCTGTTATGTCATCCTTGGTGCTATGTTAATAACATATATTTAAGCTTTAAGAAGAGATATATCAACTTTTAAAATATTGATCAATGCATCATCATCCCATTGGACCAAGCACATGGCCCCCATATGTTGAACCTATTAATGTGAATGATGATATTAATCACATATACAATGTCACAAATCTTGATAGTGAACATCATGATCCTACCCCTGATGTCATCCTTTGATGGATGGATACATATTCCTTCTCTAATACTATGAGTAATGCTTGTGATTTTTGGATAAAAGGTGACTATGACCTTACTAGAAGAGTGTGTGGTGTCATCGACAGTCGTAAAGACACTCGATGCAAATATCAAAAGTGCCATAGGTTTGTTCATCTTGTCACTATGAAATTCATATGAGGACCAATTTTAGATACGCTATTTGAAAGGCTAGATGAAGCTCCACAGTTCTACAAGTAAATGGAAGTGTGTGACTTCATCCAATGATTGGAGGCTTTCTAAGACTCTGATGTTGATCATATGTGATCACTTGTTCACATTTTTTATGGTATGATGGTAAGGTGGTGTCAAACTCATCATAAGAGTCTCCTTCATTAGGACCAAATACATTCTACCTTACATCATTGATTTCATCATGATAATCACATATGAGGCACTATTAATGATAGTGATGTCCAAGCACTAGAACCTCACCTAGAAGCATGCGAGGTAATGTGGTTGGCTGATGAGTCTTTCTTATAAGAATATATATGGGTTCATGCATTTTATGTCACTTTTCACACTTGGGACATAACTTGGTATGTTCATGAGAAGCGCCCTTTAGATACCCATTTTTGGCATTTGTTAAAGACTAACATGGTCTTGATGTTATCGTATTCATCTCCAGAGATGGATTTACACCTTACACTATAATAAATGCATTAATTAATCATCGATTAACCCAATCCTATTGAAGATTAGATACGAATCATACATGGTATATCGAAATAAGGATTGACCATTTATAATGAGTCGATTGAGCAATCTTTTTCTACACTAAAATCTATAATCAATCATGCACTACTTGAGGAAATTTGAAAAGGTAATAAAAAACTCATGTTCCATGTTAATGAAGGTGAAGGATTTAATCAACCTAACCTATTGACTAATCATTTAGATATACCCATAGATTATGGCACTATAACTATTTGTACATAATCCCAGATACACAACACTTATACTTGGAACCACTTCAAATAATACATCAAAACATTGGCATAAAGGATGCACCAAAGATAGATACTATGGGAAATTATTGGTTCAATACTAAAATCTCCAAAGTGTTTGAACTGTTGAAGGGATATCAAGCTATTTTTCTCAAAAATTATAATGAGATGAAGGGTGTTCACTCATCCTTGGGTAAAATTCATATCAAACTAGTTGAAGGTGTTCCCCCAGTTGGAAAACAACCTTATTGAATGAATCCAAATTTGCATGCATGGGTTAAAGAAGAAATTAATAGTATGTTGTGTGCAAGATTTATTACTCCTATCGATGAGTCCAAGTGGATTATCCCTATGGTGATAAGCACAAAAAACATGAGCACATTAGGATTTGTGTAGACTATAGGTTACTTAACATAGCTTGCATTACTAATCATTTCTTGACACTTTTCACTCAAAAAATCCATGAAGGTGTCATTGGATATGAAATTTACACTTTCACAAATGGTTTCTCATGATGCCATCAGGTCCAAATCATAGAGGAAGATAGACACAAGACTACATTTTCCACTGAGTGGGGGTCTTTTACATATATCCTCATATCCTTTGGGTTAAATAATGCACTCATTGTATTTTCCAAAATAATCATCGAGGCCTTTAAGGAATTCATCTATAAGTTCCTTTAGGTTTATCTATATTATTGGATAATATATGACTTGGTAAAAGACCATTGTTCTAATCTTAGGCTTATGTTTGAGCATTGCAAGATGCTTCAAATCTCTCTCAAATTCAAAAAGTGTCTTTTTACTACTCCATTTGATGTTCTCCTTGATTAAATTATATGTCGAGATGGACTTTTGTAGACCTTGTTAAGATTGTCATCATCCTTCGTCTGCCAACACCAACTACCCAACAAGAGGTTTACAACTCTATAGGTCATATTAGGTACTATCAAAAATTTAGATAGGGATATGCAAGGCTTATAGTGCCTCTAGAGGAGCTCTTGAAACACAAGGAACACTTCATTTGGACCCGCTCATGCCAAGAAGCTTTTATAGCCTTAAAAGATAAGCTTATCACTGCACCAATTTTCCACTTCCTTGATTAGACGTAAACATTCCATATACATGTCAATGCTTCTATCATGGTAGTCGATGCAATAATTATACAACCTAGAGAGGGTAATCTAAATCACCCTATTTACTTTACAAGTATAAATCTTACTCTGACCAAAAGGAACTATAACACCACGGAGCACGAGGCACTATCTATGGTCTATATTCTATAAAAAATTTGATAATATTTGTTGGCAGCTCCTTTTGTATTCTTTTTAGACCATGAAGCACTAAAGTATCTAGTTGACAAACCCATTTTACATAGTTGCATTTGTCATTGGATTGTGTTATTCCAAGGGTTCCAGTTCTCTATCATGGTAAATCTTGGTAAGGCTAATTATGATATTGACCATCTCTAAAGAATTGATTCTAGTGAACTAGCATGTGCCATCAAAGATGACTAACCTGACATGCATTTATTTCATGTCTCATGCATTCTTGAGGAGTTAAAGGACATAGTAGCCTTTTTAACTACTGGCTCAACTCTAGCTCATTTAAGTACGTAGGCTAAGAAGCACCTATCCATTTGCCATTTTAGCTAATTAGAGGACACATCTGTAATTTTGGCCGAGATGAAGTCCTTCTTCAATGTGTTATGAAACACGAGCACCATGATGTGCTCTATGAATTCCTTGAAGGTATTAATGGAGGATATTATGTTAGAATGGCTATCATGCACAAAGTTATATTAGCCAGTTTATGGTGGCCTACATTTTTTCAAGATGCAAAGATTTATGATCATCAATGTGACATTTGCTAGGGCATGGGGAAACCCAATCACCATAATTCAATGCCATTACATCCTATTTTATCACAAGAACCTTTTGATAAATGAGCCATTGACTTTATTGGGCCCATCAACCTAGCAGGATAATGTACTAGTTCATGCTATGTTATCATAGTAATCAATTATCTCACCCGTTGAGTTTTATCTGTGCTAATATAGGATTGTACTATGACTATTACAATGCACTTCATCTGGGAACATATTATTATAAGGTTTGGTTGTCCATTGAGTTTTACTAATGACCATGGTACTCATTTCCTCAATGAGACTATTTGAGTATTGTTAGTTGAATTCATGATTTCTCATCACAAGACCATATCATATCATCCCCAAGAAAATGGCATTGTTGAGGTGTACAATAAAATCTTGGGCACAAACCTAAAAAAGATATGTAATATTGGATGTACTAACTGGGATGATTGGTGTCTATAATTATTTGAGCTTATTGGATAACTTACAAGCACCTCAATAAAAGTATGTCATTCAATATTGTGTATGGCACTGAGGCAGTTCTTCTAGTAGAGTTATTGGTTCCCTCTCTTCACATTGTGTGCATAAGATGGCTAGATGATGAACCATCATTGACAACATGCCTAGATGCCTTACTATAATTAGATGAAGATCATTTTCTTTTTCATTGGAGTTAGGATGTAGAGAAACATGACTAGGAGGCATAGCATGATTTCTACCTCAAGCATAAGACTTTTACACCTAGAATGCAGTCTTAATCTATGACTCCAAGTTCACAAGCCACTCTGGGAAACTTTATGTTCACTGGGATGGTCCCTTTATTGTTCACAGTATTTGTCTTAGTGGTGTGTGTCACTTGATATGATTGGATGGCCAATTTCTTCCTAGTCATTACAATGGTAGTCAGTTGTGGACGTATTTTTTTGCTTAAGTTGTTCTTGATTATATCAATAAGGTGTATGCCATTAGTTTAGGATTTTTTAATTTTAATAAAGTGTTGCCTTAGTTACATTCCCTTTTTGTAGTTTTGTCATCATTTTCAACTTGATATTTATATTCTCGTAGAAGACTACGAAGCAAAATTAGTGTCGGGTAAGGGGTGTTACATGTATAAGGTGTTCGGATATGGTCTATTGGGATATGTGCAGATGTAAAGGCATGCAAGCAAAGCCATATAAGGATAAATGATATGTAGGATGTGGTGCATAACCATAAGCTCGCTTAGGTAAATAATGATTCTTGTCTTTGGTGTGAATATTCTCTTGGTATGAATATTGAAATTCTCTTAGAATTGTCATGCACTTTGAGAAAAGTGTGGGACAAGACATGTCATTAATACAAGGAGGTAGTGGTAATGGCAAATTTTCCAACATCATGTCATGGCAATATTTTTGGTCATATTTATTGCATAAAGTGATGGTCAAAGAGAGGGGGTAATAAATGCAAGTTACCCCCTCAAACATATAAAAATACATAAAGTGGTTCATTTCACATTTTATCATTCCTATGATTATGAATTTTCAAATCTGAAGAATGAACAAATGAATTTAGGTGATTCTAGTCAAGTGTAGAGTGCCAATTTCTTGTTATCCCTTGATCATTAAAATGTGTTTAGGCTAGAAAAAATAGCTAGAGGTAGTTAAACTGAAAGAATGTGGAGGATTTCTTGAGTTTTAAGTTGTAGACGTCAGTGTTCACCATTAACGAGCATCAAAGTAGGAGATCCGAGACACCTACATCAACAAAAATGTATTCATTTGGGAACATTGGATGGTCACACCTTAACCTTAGGGCTTCACGAAGGGTGATATGACCTAATAAAAATCCCCAATGAATTAATCCACTACCAGTCATTTCAAAAGAAGAAGAGCTAAGTTTTGGTGGGAAAATAGTGTTTATTAGGGAGGAAAATTTTGAAGAACAAGGTGAATGCATGGAAGGTGAAGGAATAGGTATGGCACACTAAACCAAGAAGAAATCTCAAGTGCCTTCACCTCCACCCTTATTAATCAAGGAGATGCAATACCCATAAATGATATTGTGCATGAAAAATTAGGTATCTAATGTGCCCACTTGCACTATCTTCGATTATAACCACCAATATCCTAAAAATGAGGTTGAGCTACAAGATGATTACAAAGTCGAGCACCAAAACACTAGGATTGAATTGGTCTATGATTTTAAGATCTTCAATGCCTTGGAATCTATTATCCTTTTTCAACTTTTTTAACTTCCCCTACTTTGGAAAACCTATAGAGGTGGTAAAGTTTATAATTTTGTGTGTGCATGAGGATTATATCTACTTTTTTAGGTGCTAAATGAAAATCATGACTAAAATAATTAACAAAGTTTCAAGGTTGCAGTGTTTAGGTACAGACCTTGAATTTGATTTAGAGGACTTGATGGAGATAGAAAAGATAGCCACGACACTGGAATACTAAAATCAAGGCCATGTTATGCATATGAATAATCTACAAGATCCCACATTCTGAGTAGCCAAGTGCATTGTCATGACAAAGATTAGTGGCAGTGATAGATGGAAGGAGGTGGACATGACCCACTTCTATGTTGTACACCAAGTCATCAAAGGGCTAAAACATAGTTGGGCGATATATTTTTCAAATAAAATTATAGTAGATGTAGATAAGGCACACCAAATGCCCAATCATAGGTTTATTTGGGGCATATTCGTATTTTTAATGGTGTTTGATGAAATTGGTGTACTTGATTACACCTCTAAAAATTGAAGTGGGTGTACCTACCTAAAAACAAATACACCCTATGTAGCGGTATAAGGCATTCACTGCCCTAACCATATTACCTTGACATATAAGCTTAAAATGAAGTCATGGTATGATGGAATGAAGGAATATTTTGGGAATGAATGGTGCATTCCAAAGGACTTACCTACATAGTTTGGCAATCAATCCAAGTTTGTTATCAAGCAACACTTCTCTCTCATGCACATCAAGATGGCCCCATATGGATAACTTTCTACTTGGTTGAAGTTACCTCATGCTTTTACGATGTGGTACTTTATGAACTCTATTAACTAAATATACAATATGCAACTAATAACACTTGAAGTGGAATAAATTGACTTAGAGACTCACCCTCTTCACAAGATATATGGATACCCTAAAAAGAAATCGTATAGAGAAAAGAATGAGTCAAACATAACTGACATCAAAGTGCATCCAACCTTGGTTGGGGACTCAATTCATAACCTATTATATATGTTGAAACCTAAGAAGAAAGATTCAAAAAGTACATAGTGTGAGAAAGAGAAGTTTCCCTTAGTGCCACCACTCGACAAGAAGCAAAAGTGTATCAGACATGATGCTAGCACAAGTTCTCAATTAGAACCACTGAAAAGGCAAAGGACTACCTAAGCACCACCAAAGAGGGCTTCTCTATTAAGAAGAGATCCACTAACAAATCGATTAGAAGGCTTAGTGTCAACAATACAAACTATTCCTTTGAAATAAGAAATGGAAGAGCCTAAGGATGGTGATAGGGAGGAGTCGACAGAGTTACCAGGAGGGACCTTGGGGATGGAAAAAGAGAAAGAAGAGACTGATTTAGAGAAGACACTTTCCCTAGTGAAAGAGGAAGATACCACCCTTGAGGAGGCATAGTTGGAGATTGAAGATCTAGTTGGCGAAGAGGATGGCTCTAAAATAGAAAAGTTGAAAGCCTTTAACATCATCACCACATCACAGGAGTAGGACACAAATGTTGAGATACTTTATTGGGATACCATCAAAGTAAAACACCCAGTTGACTCTATGAAACCATAAGAGTCTGATGTAGCCACCAAACTTCACGCCTAATACTAGACAGACATCCTTGACAAACTACTTATATTCTCATTTTGATTAGTAAGATGCTTCTATTCACACCTGATGTGAGATATCCTTATTCCTTGACATGTATAATGAATAATGCTATTTTGAGATTCCTTCGGATAGCCTTGTGTTAGATTCATAACCAGAGATGTTGCCCACAACCCTTTAGATCAATCCCCATCAACTTATTACTTTACAAGTTGGCATGGCACTCTTAAAACTAGCCTCTGAGGTATCATGGTAAAATGTGCTTGCAGAATATAATGTGCAATAGGTAAAATGAAGCATGCCAAGGTGGTGTAATTTTTTTATAAATAAGTCACCACCTGTACCAAAATGGAAGAGGAAGTGGCCGAGTTGAAGCACCAATTGGAGGTCGAGACAAAAACCAAGGTAAAAGACACTAAATATTTATAAGGCTATTCTAAGATAAGACCCAACACTAGTGGATGGCATCCCTTTAGAGGGTGAGGCAATTTAAAAGATAAAAACCCTCATGGACCTCCTATTGAAATGATGTAAGGAACATCCTACATCAAGAGATGAAATAGTATGGGCAACAAAATAATTTGCTAAAGCAGTGTAAATGTGTAGGCATGCCTTGCATAAATTTGGGGAAGTGATTCCCATCCTAGATGGGATTTTTGAGAAGTTGGCATAACCCAAAAAAAATTTGAAAGCTCGACTCCAAGCAGAGGAGCTTCAGTGTCAACAATTAGATGATGTTGCCATGTTAATAAAGTATCGCATTGAGCATTCAAAGGCATTCAAGGATGTCAAAACTATTGAATAAATAATAAGTGTGCATTGATAATAAATAAATTCTAACTTTGTGGCACTCTAAAGATATGTTGTGGGTGAGGTCATTGTGCTTAAGGACATTCAAAAGGATGCTTCCACATCCATTGAAATTTTGGTCAATAAGGCAAGCGAGTATCCTGACCAACCTGAGGAATCCAAAAAACTAAAAGTAGTCATTGAGGAAATAACAACAAAGCTACTCGACACCTTGTCACATTAGGAAGGTGTCGAAAAGTAGATCGAATAGGTTGGTAATGAATTTTTTATTGAAGCTAAAACTGATGTTTAGTCTAAGATGGATTGATGGCATAGTGTGGGGTGATGTTCAACCCTGAATTTTAGCTAATTATTTTGATAGCAACATAGAACAAACATGGTGCAGAACAAGCATGGTACAGAAGGAACATGATGCGAAAGTTATAAAAGTGTAGAATACCATGACACAAGAGATCATGGTGAGAGAAGACCCAATCAAAGGGGAGGCATAACAAATAGAGAAACTAAGATCAAAGGGCTCATAATATCAGCAAAATACTTGGGGAGTGGAAAAGACGTGGGAAATGGTTAAGGAGTGATTCCCAAGGATGGAATAGATTTCAATCACACATGAGTTTGGCACCATCACACATGAATATACAATTGGCAATGAGGATCTAGCACCAAATGGGAATATATGGGTGCAAAGGCTTGGGTCCTTATTAAAACAAAGTAGACGGTTTCCATGACTCTCAATTCACTAGAGATTGTTGGCTAGTCACTAGAACTGTCATAACTATTGTAACAACTTAGTTGGGGAGAACCAAGTATAAATACCCCTATGTAGAGATTTGTAATGCTACTAATGATTGTTGTATAATGATTGATTATTGATGAATATCATAATCACAAAAATCATTGTAATCTTGATATTGCACTGTAGTTTATAGATAATTTGTATCACTAAGTTGCCTATACATCTGTTATGTAACTTATTGAACTAGTTTGGATATAAAGAATAGAATCTATGTTATCTGAACATAAGCAATGATTACTTTGAATATCATGGCAATGGTTATCTTAATCGTGTTTGTTCACTTAATTGAACCTAGGTCCACATCTGTGTATTTATTTTTTTGTTTAGCCATTGAATAAGGTATATGTTCAAGTACCAATATATGACAAATATACTACCATACAACAAAACCCATATGAACTAGTTTCTTGTTGCATGCTTTTGATGAGCGCACAAGAACATAGTCTAGCATGAAATGCCAGTGTGCCATCTTGTTGGGTTCTAGTTACTTCAAAGTGCACCTAGGGAAAGGTCTCGATAGAAAAATAACCCAACACTACATTATTATCATACAAATGTAAACTATGTAAATTATGAACATAAGTATAAGTTCGCTTGTGTTTATTCAAGGACATATTATCATTTGAACTAGCATTTGATAAGAAATCAATTTGACCATAAGAGAAGAGTGAAGTAGGGAGAGAACTAGAAGGATTAGACTCAACATCTTCTTCACCAAAATCATAATAGTCATCATTATTCCAAGATTCACCAAAATCAGAGTTAAATTCACTTGTAGAGGTAAGAATAGAAGAATTATCATTCACATGTTCACTAAGAGAGAGAATAGAATAAGATTTTCAAGTTTTACTACCATGCAATATATCATCATGTGTAGGTGCAATGTAATACATGTCTTCATTAGTTATAAGTGGAATGCATGTATGATCATTATTTTCAATCTTGGAGTCAAGGCTAGAAGAAGTAGTAATCATGTTTTCATTTGGCACATTATGACATGTAGGAGAAGAATTAGAGATATTTGAATTATCTACGTTTTTCATAGAATCATTATGTTAAGCTTGAAATGTAAAAGAAGGTGATAAAATAATCTCATCCACTTTAGTTTGTGCATCAATAAAAGTTTGAATATCATTTGTACATGCTTTTTTAGATTGAATTGAGAAGGGTACAAAAGATGCATTGTTATTTTCTATATTGCTTGAATCATGTACAAGAAGGTTTCCTTTATTGCACTTATATTATTTTAATTTAAATAAGGAGGTAGCGAAAGTGGTTGAAAAAATAGGATCACATTGGAATAAAGCACTACCAACAAGATCTTCCTTTGGTATTGTTTTGTTAGTTTGATTTTGATAAGTACAAGAGAGAGAGGAAAGAGAAGAAGATTCATTTAATGTATCCTCATTAACACTTTCATTTTCATGCTCATAGTAATCATCATATCCATCATTACAACAATAATTATCATCATCATTATAAATGAAATCATTATCATGTGTTAATGTGCAATCTTGAAAATTGTTCCATTCATTCTTATAATTATGAGAAAAGGTTAGAAATTCATCAACTGGGTGAGGGGCAAGAGGCTTCTTGGACATTATTTTAAACTTTCCAAAAAAAGAATGTAAATAATGAATAATAAGCACACAATAGGTAGAATGTAATATAATATAGGTATATTTGA
Organism: Torreya grandis; assembly: GCA_037957365.1. Classification (NCBI taxonomy): domain Eukaryota; kingdom Viridiplantae; phylum Streptophyta; class Pinopsida; order Cupressales; family Taxaceae; genus Torreya; species Torreya grandis. The sequence goes on along the minus strand of JARHVA010001648.1, from coordinate 756,254 downwards.
AAATAGGCTAAATATTTAGCCTAATAAATGGAAAAAATAGTTTTTTATTTGAAATCTTGAGGGCTAATATTTGGATGTATAGGGACCTAGTATGTCGATCTAGGGTTTTTTTAGAATTTTGTAGACAAAATTTAATGTGTATTAAATTAGTGAAACCCCATTAGAGGACTAATTTGGATCAATTAAGTTGTGCAAAAAATAAGAAAAAATCAAAATTTTATAAACCCTAATTTATTACACAAAAATGGAAAAGATAAACTATCAGATGGGACTAGGGTTTTAAACAATATTCAAAGTAATTCAGGTTCACCAAATATTTTAAATGCTTATGAGTTATATATATGAATCCTAGGTTATTAAAGGATCTGGGAATAGAGGAAAAAATTAGACAAATATTATAAATAGATACATCAAACTAATTTACCTAAGATGTATGCATAATGAGAAAATTTACTTATCTAGAGTGAAATAGGCATTTTCACATATTAGGAAGGTTGTAATGGGCTTGGAGATAAGTTAGGAGTCTTTAATTATAGAATTTGGGTTTAATTTTCCTTCAGATAGTAATGTAGTTAGGAGGATAGTATACTACACACTGCACTAGTTTCCAAGTGACTACACTAGTGTCTTTTTATGGAGAAACTACTTGAGACTTTTAGGGATGTTGTGGGAGGATTTCAGGGACCTGTAAGCAACTTTTGAGATTCTTATCATTCGTTTGTGTCACTATTTTGTTGAATCTTTTTCAAAACCTAATAAACACCTACACATATGAAACAACAAGATCAACTGCAAAAGGAAGAGAAAAACTAGGTTGTGGGATGTTACGATCGCATGATGCAGAAGTCATATTACCTTGGCCATTGTTTACATTAACCCTAATGATAGGGGTCTCAGATTTCATGTAGTTATCCTTTAGGGAACATGCATAATCAACATCCATAGTATGCTAGAATGGCTTTTACTTAATCCCTTCTTTGATCAAGCATGTAAATCTAGGTGTGATTGATGGGTAATATGCAGTATGTTAAGCTATAATAGAATAATTTTATGTAATTATGTGCCAAAATAATAAGTGTTAGAATTAAAATTCCTTATGAGGCTCTTTATATAGAAGGAAATTTGATTTTAATGTAATACCCTTGTTCGTTTGTTGACAAGAAAGATAAAATCATAAGAGAAGGCTCAAGGAAGGGTTCAGACCCAAAACATGCTAAAAATGTGACTGTTGGACACTAGCACATTGTGCTAGTGTACATGACTGCACTATTATCTTGGGAATAAAAAAGTAGGTGAAGATTATGAAAAATAGGCTAGGGAGGCTCTGTGACTGGGATGGCATGACATAGGACCATTGGGGGTGTACTAAACAGGGAAAACAAGTCATAAGAAAGATCAAAAGATCCAAAATGACCATAAAAATAAAACTCACATTCATCACTAAGACCTTGTAAAAGAGAAAAAAAATACATAGTAATTGTGGTTGCTTGACCAAATTAAGGTGGTAATCTATCGTTGGCCATAAGAAGATAAGAATTAGATAAATTGTCTCTTTTGATTGGTTGTTCTCCATATTGGGGTTTTCTAGACCAAAATATATGTTTGTTTGCATCTCCATGCTCTATGTGTTTTATTCATGTTTTTTTACAATCATGTTTTAGTTTTGAATTATAATTTATATCTTTAAACAACAAAATACAATAATTATAATTAATTTAAACTATCATTTTGGAGTAAGTTCAAAGTAAAACAACAAATTGAGATTTTGTGATTCCATCAAAAAAATTACTTAAGGATTTTTAGATCATTTGGGTATCAAATCCAATTTATCTTTGGGTTATTTTGTAAATTTTGACTGATTTGTGACAATGAAAATATTTAAAGAATGATAATTACTACCTTGAAATTTTGAGATATCTATAAGAAGGTGGATTTAATAAGTGAAATAAACTACTCAACAAGGCAAAGAGAGTAGTTGTACTAGAATTATGATGGAAAGCTTGATAAGTCCCAATACACTCACCAAATAAAAAACATTCACAACTAGGACCCAAGAATCCATAGACATGGCGGTTCATGTTATAGATAAAAAGTATGGCATCAAAAAACTCGATGAATAATATGATAGACAAGAAGAGTTCATGGATGAGCATGAATAACCTCCTCAAGGCAAAGAAAAATTAAGGTAAAATATAAACATTTGCTTTTCAAAATTCACCAGTGTCAATATTAAATCCTTTGAAGGACAAGTAGATGAAAAATTGTAAGACAAATGGTTGAAAAAATGGAGGTATATTTTAGTGTACATAAAGTTACTAAAGCTCAAAATATTTCTTTTGAACATATCAAGATTAAAGGTCATGTTCTAATTTGTTTGGAAATTTGTCTAGTATCTTTTGAAAATAATAAGAAGCTAGGTGTAGATATGTAGAATGAATTTAATTAATGATTGTGTAATAAATTTTTATCTTATTAAGTGTAGTCATATAAAATGTCACTTGAGTGCGATGAGTATCACTTGAGACCACCCTACCCCTAACTTAGCCCTAGACCTACCTTAGGGTCTCTTTCAATATTTATCTAGTTTTTGTGCAGGTCTAACCCATCCCTATACATTCCAAAATAGTCATATACCTTCCCCTAAGGATCCAAGTCCCTAATGCCCCAGGTTATGCCACCTAGACACTAACTCACCCCTTTGGACACAAACGCATTGTGTTAGTGACCAAGGGAACATGCTAGTGTCCCTTACCTCTTTTCAACCCTAATGGACATATTTCTAATTCTCAAGGCACCTTAGGGTCAGCCTAGACTCAAATCACATCCTAACAAGTAAAAGATCATTATATATAACCACTTTTATCCCTTCACCCAGTAGATGGAAATCATATGCAAATAAACACAAACAAGCTCAGAAACAAGTGCAAATCAAGGTCATTAATCTCTATTCTACCCTAATTTTGTATATATCCATCTATAGCATTCATAATCTCAAATAAATCAAGTTTATACTCTCAAGTCATGCTCAAAGTACTCAAACTAACACTCATACTAGCATTCACTTGCACTTGTACCAAACACTTTGGTGGGAGAACTACATCAGGCTTAATCCCTTTTCAATATATTGGCATGTAGGCAACTCTCAACATAGTGGAGTATTGAGGTTATGCCTTGCCTATCCAACTAACATTACACTTTTACTACATGTGCTCCTAAAATACCTGAACAACATGGAGGTCTAGGGTTTGCTCCCAAATCAATCAAAAATAGGTCATAAGATGTGAATCAAGGTTAATCCACACAACCACAGGTGTCTCAGACTTAGGTGAGGCTATTCCCAAAATTTCACATAGTTTTCAACAAGAGGACACTAGCATGACACAGAGAACACTAATGTAGTGCACTACTATCCAAGGGATCGCATTACTATCCAAGAGGAATTTTGGGTCTTGTTTCTAGTTTATGACACTCTGATCAACTCCTTCACCATTTTTAGCTTATAATTCATTCATCTCAAAAAAATTATAACAAAGTACATAATTGTGTGATTCATTTATATTATTAGAATAATCAGATTAGGTCAATTATTATATAAATTAGTGGTTGTTTTTATTGCATATTTATTCCCTAATTTACTATTCCAGTCTTTTAACAACCTAGGGTCTTAATCTCCATAATTCCCTTAAAAGATAAATCATTGGGTGAGTCTGACATGAATCAAACATATTTCCTAAAACCCTAGTGTACCATTAGGGTTTCCCTTCTTATTTTTAGAATTTGCTCAGTTTTCAATTTACAACCTTTCATCATGAGTATCATGATGGATGCCATTTTCTACTTTTTGGTACAAAGTCTTCTAGTTTGTCTTGCATGTTTATTACTTTCCATTTGTATAATGATGCACATATATGTCACTCCTCTCATGGATCATGTTAGAACTTGGCCTATTTCACGCATTGGTCTACCTCATCTTGAACCCCCTTCTATGGAGAGCATTATTTCAAGGCCAATTTTGATTTACCTCCAGTTACTACTCAATGACAAAGAGCTCAAATGTATCCTTTTGTTCCTTCTCCACTTAAACTTATTGACTATCTTCACTCACATCCCACCTCTACTACTCACCCTTATCAAATAGTAGACATCGTGATTCACGTTGTCACTAGATAGAATCAAGTGCCTCCTCTACCTATACAATAATAACGTAACCCCACGCTCCCTCCTCATCCCCAACATAGTATAATGGGCCCTACATATTATCATAGATCATATGATATTATGGATCATTTGAGAAATACACCAACTGAGATTTCTATATTGGAGTTACTCTAAAAGGCAACTATTTTCAAAGATATTCTTTTTCAAACACTCAATCATACATCTTTGCCTCGTGACCCAAATCCAACTTATTTTGCATATATCATGAACACTATCAAGGACATTGAGGATGTTATATATTTTTCCAATGAGGATTTTCCCTCACAATCAGTTATTCATTAGAATTTACCACTCTTCATTAGGCACAAATCATAACCACCACTATTAAATGAGTTATAATTGACAGTGGTTCAAGAATTAACATATGCAACTTCACATTTATACAAACTATGGGGGTTGATATAGCATCCATTCAAAATACATATAAGAACATTAGAGGTTTTGATGACATTCTTTGATAGGCATTGGGTACTATTACATTGAATATCACGGTTGGGCCAAAAACCCTATCTACATAATTTTAGGTGATGTCTAATCATTTTCATTACAATTTATTACTTGGGAGACCTTGGATACATGCCATGGAAGTTGTGCCATCTACTTTACACAAATGTTTCAAGTTTTTACATGATGAATATTTATACACTTGTCTGGACGATAACCAACTATTCAAATATTATAGAGTTACTAAGCCTACTTCCTTGAGTACATCTCTAGATGGGACATCTCACATTCGTATAGAGTCCCCACCTCACCTGGTTCTGATATAACACATGCATACATATGAGGTTGGGGAACCTAGCACCACTAATCTCGCACCAGTTCTAAATCCTCCTATAACACCACTATATTCACCCATGAAGGAGACTAACACTCCTCTAATAGTTTTCCCCACCTACAATAGATAATGAGACCCTCACAACACAGTTACCCTTGTCAACTTTGAGGAAGTATATATCTAAAAATCCAATACATATTCCCATGCCACCATAGAGAACGATACATCACCCATTAACATTGATGATTATTGATGTGGATTGATCTTCACACTAATAGGCCTTGGAGAGTATAAAGATGATTCTAGGGCACTTATGCCTTCAACTACACATGCATCACCACCACTTCAAAGTTCCACAAATATAGGCCTGGACACTCATTTGAAATTAGAGGCAGACTACTCTATACATTCATTGCATATGGTTACATCTATGGACATTGACCTAGTTATTAGAAATCAAACAAGCAGTACACAGGACAAACCAAAATAAATGTTACATATATTACTAGATAGATGATTGATGGCATTACTAATAGATCACCACAGATCTATTAGCATTTTGTTACAAAAGGATGACATACCATTCTACCATTTTTATAGGATTACTAGCTATGATATAAATACATGCTTAGCATTACAACAAAAATTGAATAAGTTCAAGGCTCGAGGCACTATTCAGATTACACAGCCTCTGCCTCCACTAATACAGGCACCATGATGGACTCTTCATTGACACAAACACTCAAGTAATCATTCATTGACTATCCATGTTTTTATTAACGATAAATACATCCCTAACATTGTATCATTGAGGATTCTGATCCTAATACTTGCACTTTGGAATTTTTATAGCATAATAGACATTAGGAGATAGACCTACACCATGTTATAAATTTTCAGGACTCCTTAGGAAAAATCACACTACTAGTTGCATGTGACCCTAAGATGTTCAACACACTTAGTTTCTTCATGAGCACAACGCACTTCTTTTCATCATGAGCACAAGCAGGCATATACGGGTTATACTTGATAGTACATGGTTATAGGCAATGGATGCCATAGTTGATCAGATAGATAGATGTTTGACTTTTAGTTATGAGGGACACATAATTCATATTTTATATGATGGCATAGATGAGAACCACACATTTCACATAGATACCCCACTGTCCACTTTGGTCTACCCTAAGACCGCACGAGAGGCTTCTTACATAGTAGAATAACATGCCATTTAAATGCGAAGAATCCAGACTAACACCAAGGATAAGGTTATACTTTTACTGACAACATGGTATGATGATCACACTTTTGATGACTTATTCGAGTTTGGGTAAGTTCAATATCTGACATTGGATGATCCTCCACCAGATTTTCCATTTGACTATCCACATCTTATGGATGTGCTCTTAGGTCTATAGAGGCACTACTTGTCACTTGTTCACTCTCTGTTACTTACACATTACTAGCATATAATTTTTAATTTTTTGCTCACTTGTATATAGTTTCATTTCCATGATTGCTTGTACATAGCTTATACTTAGAAAATACAAAAACAATATAATATGTTTAAAATACAAAAACATTCAAATATTTGCTCAAGAAATACAAATTTTAGATTGTATGCATTTTCATTTTTGCATTCCTACTAGTTGATAGCTATTACATATGCTATCTATGTTAGTGTAGCCGATTTTATCATACATATACGCTTCACTTATTCTCTTTGAGTGTTTACATATTTTTACAAGACTCAAGTCCATCAAACAGATCTAGATTTGATACTATCTACCCATTGGGGACACATACATAGCCTCAACATTGATACATTCGTCCATTGGAGGCATCGTATACACATATTCTAGTTTTCCAAGTTACATCTTTCTATACTTCATATCACATATTTAGCATTGATTTTATCTTGATATTGATAATTTTATACTAGGATTTTTTTCTAACTAATACTACTATAGACTCAGCTTATGTACATCATTTCTCTTATACAGATTTGTACCACATATTCATGCATACTTTCATTTCTATTTTTCCTAGTTTAGATTTGATTATGTCTCTTTGCTTCTACATCTATTTGAGGGCATTTGAATATGTTATTGTTCATTGGATCTAAGCGACTTCCCTTCATTGTATGTATGCTTTAGACATGTGCCCATGTCCTTGTGTGTGTTTTCTTAATTGTGTATGCAAACATTTGAATATGTCCTTCTCTTTGGCTCTCAGCCAACCTTGCTTGCTCTATGTCTATGTGGACATTTGAACATGTCTTTTTATATATTACTTTCTCAAATTTAGTGATGTGTGCCCATGTCCCTTGTATTGTGGCCCCTTGGCCTATTTTATATGCATCATGTGTTTGTATGTATACTTTAATGTATGTGTCATGGACATGACACTTTTATATTTCTTTTTATGCTTACACTTAGTTCTAGATGCCATGAACGACCTCATGCATCTCCCCTTCCTACTTGGGTGCCTTGATGGACATCATGCCCCATCTCCCTAGGTAGTTACTTATATTATACTCAAATTTATTACATTGTTACATCTATATTGACAACTATGTCGAATGCTAGATCTAACATACATCATACATTACCAACTTATGCTCATATTATCTTACATTATGATGTCATGTATACACATTATATTGGTTTATTACACATATATCATATTTGTTAAAGCTAACACAAAGGTTGCATATATTTTCTTTTGAGGACAATTATTGCACGAGTTCAACAACTTCCCTCAAAAGAGGGAGAATTCATAGGGGTTTGTCACAGAGATTAGGCCAACTGGGTGCACTCAAATTATAGTTTTTAGTACACATACACATATTACAAAGCACAAAATCATAGAAACACAATAAAAATTAGTCATAAATAGATCAGTTATAGTTTGGCACAAAAATAATATAGAAAGACACTAGTGTAACCTAGTGGACACTAGCACGGTGCACTATTGTCCAAAGGAAAGCACTACTCTTCAAGAGACCACAATACTGTCCAGTAGCCCCATAAATTAGAAAATATAGATTATCTTTAAAAGTATAAAAAGTACAATTCAAGTTTGTACATTTTTAGTCATAAATTATCATTTATGTTCAATTTATTCTCAGTTTGCATAGAATCATACCAGTTTACTCAAATTGGGGGCATCACGCATTACATGATCACTTTTGTTTCAGTTTTAGATATGCTCAGATATAGATTACTATAACTTAGTCTAGAATCCATATGCACAGATATCATAATTAGGGGCATCTACGTGGCACATTATTTTTTTATGCTCACATTTACACCAATTGATCAGATGGAAAGGCAAACTCCAAGTCATTCTCTACTTTGTTAATCCATACACCATTTGTACCATTTTTGCACCAGATTGATGCCTTACTCCATCTACAATAGTTTCCATTATCAATTAGTCCCTGAGCTACAAACCTGACTGATCGAGAGGTCCCTAAGCTATTTTTCATTTTAGAGTTTTGAAATAGCTCATCCTACATAGTTTTAATTACATCACACAACTTTAGTTACATCGTGTAATTTTAGTTACATATATATCTACTACACATGGGTATGCAATGATGGAGTCATAGCCTACTTGAGTTCTTAAGCCATCTACATAGGAGGGTTGGACAAGCCATTAGTCCAATCCAAGTTATTCACAGATTATGATCCATCAAACAAGGATGGGCAATGATGGAGTCAAAATCAGATTGAGTTCTTGAGCAACCCACACATGAGGATTGAGTAAGTCATCAACTCAGTCCAAGTTATTCACCATTTGATCACTATTTATATACACACACACAGAATGTCACTAGATTTTTGCATTGGTTTGTGTACCCAATGAGGTGTACTTATTCATTTCCTCTCTCTTATCTCTTTACTCTATTTTTTCTTTACTCTTGATAATTTTTAAGTAGGGACAGATTCATTCATGTTTCATTTGTAGGACATGCAATGGAGCAAGCTTTGCATACTCAAACCCATATTCAAGGGCTTCACCTCTTAGGTAAGTCCAAATACGCTTCTTTTTTTATCTTAGTCATTTCGCATTATTATATTTTTAAAATAAAAGGGGAAAATATAGTCATATAAAATGTCACTTGAGTGCAATGAGTGTCATTTGAGACCACCCTACCCCTAGTTTAACCCTAGACCTATCTTAGGGCCACTTTTGATTCTTATCTAACTTTTGTGTGGGTCTAACCCATCCCTAAACATTCCAAAAATAGTCCTAGACCTTTCCCTAGGGATATAGGGCCCTAGTGCCCCAGGTTCTACCTCTTGGACACTAATTCACCCCTTTGGACACTAACACATTACACTAGTGACCAAGGGATTGCTTTAGTGTCCTTTACCTCTTTTCAACCCCAACAGACATATTTCCAATTCTCTAGGCACCTTAGGGTTGGCCTGGACTCAGATCACGTCCCAATAAGCACTAGATCAATATATATACACCCTTTTTTTCCTTTCACCCATTAGATGGAAATAAGATGCAAATACATAGAAACAAGCTCAGAAACAAGTTGTGCAAATCAAGGTCATTAATCCCTATTCTACCCTACTTCTACATATATCCATCTACAACATTATTAAGCTTAGATTACTCAAATTTTTAGTCTCAAGTCATACTCAAAGCACTCAAGTTAGTACTCATAATAGCATTCATTTGTACTTACGCCAAACACTTAGGTGAAAGAATTGCATCAGGCTTACTCCCCTCTCAAGATATTAGCATGTAGGTAACTCTCAACATAGTGGGGTATTGAGGTCACATCCAGTGTATCAACTAACATTACACTTTTGCTACTTGTGATCCTCAAATACCCTAACAACATAGAGGTCTAGGGTTTGCTCTCAAATCAATCTAAAGTAGGTCACAAATAGTGAATCTGGTTCGTCCACACAGACACAAGCATCTCAGACTCAGGTAGGGATATTCCTAAAAATTCACATTATTTTTAGCAAGAGGACACTAGCGTGGCATGGAGGACACTAACATAATGTCCTACTATTCAATGGATTGTGTTAATGTCCAAGAGGATTTCTAAGACCTATTTTTAGTTTGTGACACTTTGATCAATTTCTACATCAGTTTTCAGGCTCCAATTCATTCATCTCAATCAATTTCCAATTAAGTACATACTTGTGTGATTCTATACTATTATTAGAATAATTAAATTAGGTCAATTATTGTATAAATCAGTGGTTGTATTTATTACATATTTATTTCCTAATTTACTATTTCAATGCTTTAACAACCTAGGGTTTTGAACTCCATAATTCACTTAAAATTTAAATCATTAGGCATAAAGATGATAAAAAAATTTATGTGATAATATTACAGGTAAGGAGTGAGTCAAGATATGTGGGGCTATACCATTGAATTACATATACAAGCCATGCTCATGGGCTTGCACTTAGAGAATGTATTAAAGCACATTGCATTGAGGAAGAGAAAAGGCCAGGAGAAAGAGAGACTTCAAATAAAAATTAGTCCATCAATCAGTTTAAAAAAGATAAAAACCAACCTTAAAAAGACTTCAAGAAGGATAAGTTGAAAAATACGAGGAATTCCACACAATTTCATGGTTTTAAGGACCCAAAGAACTATTACAACCCATGTTATATATGGTCATACAAATTCTAAGAGTTGGAAGTTACATATGTAGTTGCATCCCAAGAATCAGTTCAAGGAGAACTCTATGATGTCCATAAAATATTTGAAAGAGAATCAGAGGTTGATCTATAAAGGAAAATTTTGATGTTGATGAGAAGCTAGGTTGTACCACTACCAACATAAACAATAAGGAATAATAAATAGAAGAGAAGAGAAAGATATTCCAAATCAAAATTTAGATCAAAAAAACCAAGGTGAATTTGTTTTAACTATTTGTGGTTTTAGGTGCAAACAATATATGCACAAATAATTAAAATAAGGAAACATGATAGATCTGTGATAAAATAATAAACTACAACAAATCATAACTAAATAAGTGCAAAATAAAAAGTGGAAGTACTAAGAAATCACTGAACAAGCTAGAGAAATGATGAAAAGAGAAAGAGAGATGAAAATAAACACAAATTTAATTATGGAAATCTGAGATTATAATCAAGATCTAGAACTAATTAATATGAATTGTCACTAGGTCAAAATTAGCAAGTCATTGTTTATGTATAGGTCAAAATCAAAAGGCTAGCGATTGTGTAAATATATTGATTTTGATTGTGTGCTTATTTTCATGTTTTGCAATTTTCAGAGAAAGTGCACAAGTTGATGTCGAATTGGACTATGCCTTCAATTTGTAAAATTGGCTAACATAATAAAATTAAATTATTATCTTTCTCTCATTGACCTAGCCCTCAAATGTAGCAACAAAATAGTGTGTGAAAGTTAGCTAACTTGGGCAACTACTTGAGGAGTTTTAGCTACATATCTCACATGCTTGAAATTAGAGTCAATGTAAGTGTAGTGCATTTGAATAAATCCAAACCTAAATGAAAGATAAGGCTTCACCTTCTTTCCCTACATAATCAAATGCAATTTTATGCTTAGGGTATAGCCTTATTTTGACATAAAGTGAGAATTGATATAGATTAAATGAAGGGTCAATGTGTAGCCTCCTTGAAAAGTGTAGAAATAAATAGAATCAATATGCAACTCAATAACTTAACAAGGCTTCTCAATTTTTTTGATACCTGGTAAATGACTTATGATTTATTTGTATATATAAGGATCTCTAGGACACATCAAACATAGGTTGATCATGTGGAATAGTGATCAGTGAAATTCAAGACACGTGACATCAAGCCAAGAAAAAATAGACCCAAAAAAATATTAGGGACAGAATTTTCAGTTCTTCAATTCTATCGAGAACAAAATTGGCAAACTGCTAATATTGACTTAAGAGGTAAAAAGGCTCATAATGGAGATAATACTACTTAGAAAATGGATGGTTGATTCTAAACTTATAATATGTAAATGTAACATGAAATTGATGGTATTTATATATATCAAGGGTGGAGAGACTCTGATGTAGGAATAAAGGTGTCAAAAAATAGTCACAGTTACACAAATGGACTAAATGTGGAAATACATGACAAATCCACAATAGAAAATAATGTTTTACCAAAACTAGGTGTCTACATAATTCCCCACTTTGATGTATGTATGCATGCATGTGTCAAAGTTAAAAAATAATTGAAGCACATACTTAAACATACCTAGATAAAGAAGTATAAAATGCTTGGATGCTTAGGTTAGAGTCTACCCATGTGCTAATAACTATTAGTCAATTTGTATTGCTTCTACAAATAATCTTGAATGTATGCAAGCAGTCAAAACCTCAACATATTGGTGTGTATAAAAAAATGAGATAACAACTGAAAATATGAGTATAGGAACGAATAGACTTGATGGTATGTGACCATATTTCCATTCATGAGAAAATCTTGGGTAACTGTGATTGAAAACAAAAAATGCTCAAGGCTTCTTGGGCTTTAATAACTTGCAGATTGATTTTTGAAAACTCAAACATGATTCTTGATTCGAGAAGAAAATAATTGGAACTTCTCATTTCATCTTGATACTTCTTCAAAAATTTGGATGTAGAATATTTAGATATATGACTTCCTTGTGAGGTGAGGGATTTAGTACCTATTATTGTAAATCTTTCATTTTAAAATAAAAAGCTATGTGCACATTTTATCATGTAATATAACTGAGGCTATTAGAATCTTTAGTTAAATCTTTGTAAACAAATGTATGTTGTTGTAGAAAAACATCATGATGTCGCACTTGATAGAAAGATGCAACCTCGTGTACATATGAGATAGTGAAGGGAAAACAATATGCACTCATATATCCATGTGATGGGAACGATGTTATGCCCTAATGTGCTAAAATATGAAATTATGAAACATATGTAGATAACTCTCATGTGACTAGGTATAAATAAGATAATATAATTTCCCAATATATAATATATAAGCAATGTAATATCAATAAGTAATTTAAGTTTTATTATAAGGATTCTTTTATTAATCCATTTTTTGGTAGTGAGGTGTACAATATAATGGACAAAATGGTAGCAAAATAAGGACATAAATGGATTGATAAAGACCAACTAGCCCAGCTTGAAATCAAATATATAGAGCGCTTTATATACTCTCTATATATATCAAGGGTGGAGATACTCTGATGATGACCTGTCTTTCAATGTTCATTGAATGCTACACGTTAAGATGTCATAACTTCCCAAGAAGAAATCCATTTAATACAACAGCTTGGCCACCCTTTCTCCACAACGCACCTGAAAATATAAAGCAAAGGTGTTAGGCTCACCTTGACATATCCAAACAAAAACTTCATTCAACAAAAGAATTAAATGTGATGTTCAGATAAATTGGCAATTACATTGAGGTTGTTAAGCACATCCCCATGGAACAGCTATTGAAGTTGTCAATAACTGTAACATGGGCACTGCAAAAATGGAACCAATTTCATCCCCAAATTTATTGCAGGAGAAATTGTGGTGAGAGATGGAAACGAATTCATGCAATTTTTCATCTTTGGGAAAATATGGAACCAATTTTATCCCCAAAACTATTGCAAGAGAAATTGTAGGGAGAGATGGAAACGAATTCACTCATTTTATACATGCAATTTTTTAAATTTTTTTAAGAATTATTTGTGATGTTCAGCAAAACAAGCTATAAACAAATTTTTGCGCCACAAGAAGAAGGCACATGGTGTCACTTCTGCAGTGGTAAGCGGTATGGACTTGGCTATTATTTTCAGTTTCTGAATACGCTGGGTCTTGTACTCATTCATTGGTCCAGGTTCATCTATTTAAAATCTAGTTTTACACCAGTGGGCGCTTCTATGTTTAAGATTATTCGTAAATAATGTTCTTTAAAATAAAATGTATAATATTAAATAACATGAAACAATAGTGATCATAGAACATGTAATCATCAACAATAGGGATGAGTGGATGGATGGCAAGTAGAGTAATAGGGAGTAATGATCAGAGATTTTTTTTTGTTATGCAATGCATTATCAAATTATTCTCTCCACGTATTCACTAGAGGATCACTTCATTTAGAAAGAGTTGTGTTTAAATTTCATTTGTCCCTACATTGAATTCAAAAGCATAGATCGAAGAAAGTGACATGTTTGCCCTAAGCTTGCATCTAGTGGACACCAAGTATTAAAGACCCGTTCAATTGATTGTCTATTTGCAAATCATCTCCACATAATTAATTTTTTTCAGGTTTGTTGCAGATAGAGATGGGAATGATTTATTTCCTAAGAGTGTTGTTGCATGGCGTAAGAGAGAATACTGTAGTTGTACTAGCCTAAAACCTAGATTGAAACGCATGCTACATTCTATGGCAAAATTGGTATTTCAAAAACAAATAATATTCGAGTCATATACATTGTCTAAATGCTAGACTACTATTATCTCATTGTTTTGTTTTAAGCGTCACTCTTACCATAAAATGTAACAAGAACTTTAGTCTATAACCTAAATTTGTAATTCAAAAAAAAAAATCTGACGTTGTAAATGTCTCAAACCAGTACACTTAGAGTATTTTCGCTTACACCATGTAACATTGTTAACAAAAAAAATTATTTCCATTTCATCAACAATAAATTTAAAAATCCGATGAGATGTAGATGAATTGGTAAAGTGGCTTGGTTGTTTCAAGCCCCACCCATATTCAAATCTAATTAGGCATGTGAGGCCGATTGTTACTGTTGATACTATTCTTGAAATTGGTTGTGGCCATTAGTGGTATTCTAGTGATTAATCACTTGGGAAATTAGGCTCCCACTGTATCTCATAATGATTTATAGCTCTATTAAAAAACGATTACCATTTAAAAAATAACTAACTTCAAAAAATCTCATAAAATTATGAAGTCCAAATCTTTAAATTTCAGTGTCAACTAAATTTGACTTCAAAACAAATAGGGCACTTTCCTCAATACTTTTGAATTCAATATAATGACCCTTATCCACGTATTTAAAGACCTATAAACATGAATTTGCATACAAGTTTAACAAAATATTCCTAAAAACCAAATCAAACAAAAATTGAAGGAATTGAGTGTTTATTTCCTTCTTTCATAAAGTATATGTTAATATTTTTTTTATTTCAATATATATATATATATATATATATATATATATATATATATATATATATATATATATATATATATAGTTATTGTTGTATTTTATTTTGGTGTTGTGTACTGACAATTGTAAAACTTATGAATTGATTTTATAGACAAATTAATCATCATCTTTACCTAAGCTAGGATGTGAGAAGTACTATTCTAACACTAACCCTATTAGAAAAAATTATATATGAATTTTATTTTTCACTTACCTCCTAATATTGAAATTACCAATAGAAAACACTATACATTGATCTCAGGTATAGATAATGAACAAGGCCCAAATGGGCATTGACTATGGAGGATTCCACTATACCATAGTAGCAATCTCTGAGGTATATTTAGAATAGCTTTTTAGGACTAACCACTTATCAATGCACTATAAAACCAAATAGCTGAAAAAAATCTTATTGATTGGAAAGAAAATCCTAAAAAACATTTTACACTGATCTCAAGCATAAATAATGAACAAGGCCCAAATGGGCATTGACTACGGAAGATTCCACCATTTCGTAGTAGCACTATCTTATCTCTGATGTATATCTAAAGTAGCTTCCTAAAACTAACCATTTATCAATGTATTATAAAAATAAATAACTAAAAAAAATCCTATTAATTGAAAAGAAAACCCTAAGTACTTTCAATATACTAAGAGGTAAGTGAATGATAAAGTCCATATATAATGTTTTCTAATAAAGTCAATATTAGGGTAGTATTTTTCACACCATAATTTAGATAAAAATGATGACCAAATTATTTTAAAAAATAGCTGCTAAGTTTTACAACTATCAAAACACAATTCTAAAATAAAATACAAAACTAACAATATATATATTCAAATCAAAAAATAGTAACATGTAATTTATGAAAGAAGGAAATAAACACTCTAATTCTTTTAATTTCCCTTTGATTTAATTTTTAAGAATATTTTGTTAAACTTGAAAGCAAATTCATGTTAATAAGTCTTTAATTACGTGGACAAAGTTATTAATTAATTTAATTTCATTTCAAAGGTCTTTAATTAACTTTAATTACATGAATAGGGGTTATTATATTAATTTGTATGTACTTTCTTCAATATTGAAGAAATTGAGACTTTTTAAATTCTTTGTTGGTTATAAAGAATGGTATTTTTGCTTCTTCATCACCGAAAAGAACATTTAAAAGGTTTAATTCATTATTTAATTCAAAAAATAGAAAGTTTTTTCGGTGAGGTCTTTGTTATTCAACATAATTAGAGGGAGGTTAGTTTCTTCGAAATCAAAATCTGATTCAAGATCCTCATTGTGCCTCACCATCTTGTTTTCACACTTCTTCAACATTTCGACGATCATTTGCATGTCTGTGTTTCTTCCAAGTCAAATTTGACAGTCCTACTCTAATGCCATCACTACATACCATAACTGGTTTCACTTGCGATTAAAACTTTCCATCGACGGCTTCTCTTAACCCCTTGTCAAATATTTTATCTTTATAAACATTAACGCGCCAAAAAAATTTCAATAAAACATTGTTGATATATTCTACAATTTTCTGCAAACGAATTTTCTACAATTTTTTAATAAGAATTTACAATTGACAAGTAAAATTAAATGCACTCATTATTCTTCCATTAATTTTATTTTTATATAAGATATCAATATACAAATAATATAAAAAAGTTAGACATCTTTAAAATTTAAGAAGTCAAATATGTAACCCTTTAATGAAGAAGAGGAATGTACTTAAAAATATTTATCGTATAAAAACCTATAATTATAGTCCACAACCACTATCATTTGTTATTACAATTTTTTATTCTATTTCGAATAAAAATGGAAGAACAATTAAGTCACCTATAATGAAAAATGTAAAAAACATGTCTGTTCATAGGGTTTTAAATATTGTCCAGCATATTTCAAATTCATTTTCTCTTTTTATTTATAAGATTCCCTTTGCCATTATAATTCTTATTTTTGTCAAATATATTAATATATATATATATATAAAAGTTGTATGTAAAAAAAAATTCCTATTTACATTTGCGATATTTTATCATGTCTAGTCTTACCTCATAAAAATTTATAAACATTTATTTTCAAAAAATAATTTTTTTAAAAAAAATTTAAAATTATAATGTGCAATGTTTCTGATGCCTACTGCTAATGATAACATTTGTTATTCAATGAATTTTCTGCAATGGTTAAGGTGTTTTTTGATGATGTAACTGTGTGTAAATTCCGACCGTCAAAACTGTTATGTACTGAATAACATTTGGATAACATTAAACCCCTGTTCCCTTAGCAATAAAAGGACATGATCAAAATTGTATTTAAAAACGATGTTCTAGTCACACAATAATGATATTGTAAAAAAAGGTGACTTATAAAAGTGGGGAAAAAAATTGAATTGTTCAATTGTTAAAAAAAAATGAAATCTAATATGATATTTAAATTTATTTTTTTGTGAACGGTTGTTGGTTTAATTGGTGAAGTTGTTTGTCTCACAACGAGTCTCTCAGAGATCAATTCTTATTGCTTGCAAACCGTGAGATGTGTAAACGGATGACGCTGAGATCGTGTCCCGAACGACTTTAATGGAATAAATACCCCTCAATCCCTAACTCTTAACTAAAAATAACCACGTAAAACAATGATTATCAAAATCTATCATGTCTATTGAATTTAATTATTTTGATCTTTAAAATTGCATTGTTTTTAAATGTGAATGACCTTTTTTTTAACTCCAACCCCTTTGTTTACTAAAACGACCATTCAATTCAATTAATTGTGTTTTCAATTCGTTATACTGCGATGTTAACTCATAAAAAAAAGAGATACAACATTAAACCAAAAATCTATTGTCATTGTGGTAAAATAAACATTTGAACCTAAATTTATAAAATGCTAAAATTAAAAATGTAAAGTAAACAAAAGATGTTACATGACACAGATGCATAAAAGGATTTTTTTAATCTCTTCCATTAAATGTGCCATCATCATCACATGCAAGTGTATGGATTGTTCTATTTTCATGTTTCAATGTCGTTCAAGATAATTCAGAGAACATTCTAATTCATTGTAATTGTAATCCACATTCCAATTTATTACTGTTCAAATTATTATAATTAAAAATTCTTTAAAAAATTATATAATATTTTACATATCTGAAATGTCATTAATTTTCATATTCTTTATATGTCATATAGTTAGTCTATTAAAATTTTGATTTAGATTTCAATATCACATAATTGATATATTGATAATAGAATAGTGGAAAGCCATGTCTAAAATGTCATTAATTTTCACATTATTTATATGTCATATAGTTAGTCTATTAAAATTTTGATTTAGATTTCGATATCACATAATTGATAATAGAATAGTGGAAAGTAATAATATGAGGAGTCAATATGAGTACAAACTGAAAATTCAAAATCAAAACTCCGTCAATTCTTCTTAGTAATTTAATATAATGATTTATAACAAATTCAGTGATCATTGAAAGATAAACTGTACTAAATAATGATGCACTGAAAATAGATAGTGTATTAAAGTTTGAGGGTGAAAATTCAAGTTATAGACATGATGATCAAATAACGAACCCAAATAAAAATGACATTCGAAAATTGGGGAAATATTACAAGCTGAACGAACTCGAGACCATCAAATGACATATTAAATTGACTCTGTCATTGTGATTTTAACTAATATTTTGATAAATAAAATTTTGAAGAGAGATTTTTTTATATTATATATTTTTGATACAGTAATATGGACATAAACTATGGATAATTAAAGGTGAAGCGTCGCTTACAACACCCATAGTATTTTGTGGTAAAGATTATTTCAAATTAGTAAATAATGTAAAACTAGTCTAATATTTGTTAGATTATTATTAAAATTTTGTAATTTTCAAACTATGTTCTGGTAAGATCAGTAGAGAGAACATTTAAAAATATTGACCATGATCTTTGATTTGTTTCTAAAAATCATACATGTGGTACTTTCATGAATGTTGCACACATAACATATCGAGTCGTGTAGCATGGAAAAAAAAAATACAGAACATTAAAATGAAAGTGTGACTCTAACTCTAAATTTCACAATACTACCGTAAAGTGTATTTTGTTGTCCTAATTTAAGTAGCAAATCTTATCAATAGAGAACTTTTCTTATGAGTTTTGATGATTAGATGTACCAAATATTGTTAGGATTATTTCTGAGACATTTTGTTTAATTGGTGGTTTTTCCATGCCTTAATAATTAATTAAGAGAAATTTTTAGTTTATTGTCATAGATCATTGCTCATATATTTGCATTGTTGGTATTGCATAGTCTGACATTGTTAGCTCATTTATTTCAAATTTTGGTCTCAAGCTTGTTTATTCTTATGACCTATTTCTCATTGGATTTTTGAGATTATAAAAGTGTTTTTTGGCTTAAGCATTTTTTCTATCCTGATTTAGATACCAAATCTTATCAATAGAGAATTCTTATGGATTTTTATGTCTCCCCTTATGGGATGTTTTCTTTGGCTGAGAGATCATAAAACACCAAAAATACTTTAAGCTATATTATAATCAGTTTTGGAATACCTGTTAAAAGTTTAATTAGAAAAGAAGTTGAAAATAAAATGAAGTTATTTTAAGGGTGTTGCTTCAAAACTCAAAACACTTGTTTGCTATCCTCTTCAAAACATGAATTTTCTTTCAGAGTAGCCTTCGGCTTAGTGAACTCGACCAAGGGGTATCTCTTCAATAAATTTGATTTGGTAAATTCTCATTTCTTGGGATATCATTTAGCTTAGTTACCATAACCAAGGGGTTATCTCTTCTATCAAATTCACATAGACTTACACTCTCAACCTTGTTTGTTAGGGTGCACTACATCCAATGAGTTTGGTCATGTATTTTACCCAATTTCTGGGTTTGGAAGCTTGGTTGATTTTACCACTAGCTCTCATCCCATTCAACACATGAGTTGGGTTATATTTATTTATGATTGTGTTTCAATTTATTTGAATTATTTTTCAATGATTAGTAGTTACCAAATTCCATTTCAATTTACTTGGATTATTTTTGAACATGGAGTTGTTAATAAATATATTTTATTTGCAACATAATTTAAATTAAGCAAGTGTGTTTTTTCATTGAAGCACACATCAAACAAAACCAGACACTATAATTTTTGAAATTTGTCTCAACATTGAAAGTTATATCTTTTTAGTTAGTTTAGGATGGGGATTCCAACAATCTGTTTCGAGATGAGCTTGTAATTGATGTGGTTGCTAACTATGTTGATAACAGATAATGGTCCAGTGGATATAGGTAGAGGTATACTAATTTTAAGTTGTTAATAAAATTTTGAAATGTATATAATGGAGTCGAGTTTATGATCACAATGTATTTGTCTTGAAAAGTACTTTCTAAAAAAAATTAACAATCGTAAATGTGACAAACTTTGAATGAGATGATAAAGGTATGTGGACAATAGTTAATCTTTTTATCTCAATAAGTGTTAATTGTATAATAAAAAGTGAACTCTCTTGGAGATTAGAAATGATGTTATTATGATTTTGGAAACCTTGATAACATTTTGGCTTTCACAGAGTTATTTTTTTCTAAATTAAGATGTTCAATGCTTTAATGAGAAAACAAGAGATAAATATTGGTTTTAGTGTGGTAGAACTAAGAAACTAGAGATAAATATTAGTTTATCATGTTGGAACTGATTAACTTTTATGCTAATGGGTCTTTGGATTGGGTTATTAACTCAATGGTAATTCATGTTGGATAAATTCCTATGCAATAAGACAGGTTATTAAATTAAGTTATAAACACATTACATGAAATATTGTAGTGGACTCTTACCCAACTTGGTTGATGGTAGGTGATATACTTATATGCTAATATCATGTGTAAGTCAAATTTATGATTTTGCTCCACCTAACCCTGCCATATTAGTAGAATTTTTTTTGGATTAATAATATTGGATGAGGTTATGAATTGCCCTATGAAACGAAGTGGGGTAAATCTTGGATGACATTCTTAAAATTTTTGAAAATGGAAATGTTCAAATATTTTTTCTAATTGTTACATCACAACTTTAACACATGTTCATTAGAGTTATGGGCCATCTTAATGAAGTGGGAGGGATCTAAATCTGGTCCATGCTTTCTTTACTAATCTTGCCAAAACATACTTTAAAAATTGTAAAATTTTAGTGACAATCTATCAACTATTACAATAGTTTTATATTAATTATTAATATGAAATAACCTTACTAGAAAATGTTATGGATGTTTCAAGTGTCATTCTACCCAAAGTATCTATAGTTTATGTTTATATAACTCAATAAAAAATATATATGATAAAATATTTATTTCTTGAAACATCAACTAAAATCACAATTATAGAATCCATTAAATATGTCATTCGATGATCTTGAACTCATTTAATTTGTGAGATTTTACCAATTTTGAGTTGTTATATTTTAATTTAGTTTCATCATTTAATTGCCATATCTATAACTTGAACCTCCACCCTCGACTTTCAATAGACCATCTCCGAGTTCATTAATATTTAGTATAGTTAATCTTTGAATGATCACCAAATTTGTCACAAATTATCATGTTGTCACTAAGAATAACTCATCAAGTTTATGTTTTAAATCTCCAACTTGCACTCATATTAATCCAAAATATTAATATTTTTTCCATCACTTTATTACCGACTATGTGATATATCAAATTCAAACCAAAATTATGATAGACTAATTGTATGACATGTAAATAATATAAAAATTAATAACATTCGAAATGTGTATAATAGTATATCATTTGTATATTGATTTCTCTTACATAAAGACTTATAGAAAACAGAAAAACAACGAGAAAGATCACATTTAATTTTACTCAACTAGCCAACTAAAAATTATCTTCAATTTTGTAACAAATATCAACAACGTTTCAACCAATTGAAAATTCTCCACAATAAATTGCAAGAAATATCAACAAGGTTCTAACCAACTGAAAATTCTCCCCAAGAATGCTAGAAATATCAACGTCTCAACGATGAAATTTTGGTACGTTAATGTTTTAAAGATAACAAGGGGAGTCGTCGATGAAAAGTTTTAATCGCGAGTGAAACCAACCGTATGATTTAGTGACACCGTTAGAGCAAGGTCGTTGATTTTGACTGAAAAGAAACACAAACGTGCAGATGATCATTGAAACGTTAAAGAAGTGTGAACAACAGGATAGCGAGACAAAATGTGAATTTCATCAGATTTTAATTTGGAAGAAACCAACCTCCCTCTGATTATCATTATATTGAAGAATGACGAGTTCAACGAATCCTTTGAATTAAAGGGCAAATTTAAATGCCCTCTTCCATAGTGAAGAAGCAAAAATATCGTTCTCTGTGGCCAACAAAGAATCTAAAAAGTCTTCATTTCTTCTGCAATGATCATTTTCAGAGCACCCGAACATATAAAATCTTGTCAAAAACGGGTTAGAATTCAAACTATCAACACCCAAATCCTCAAAACTATCAATTACTTCTTTAACCCCAACCTTCAAATCTACAACAGCTGCAAATGGAAACTGACATCATTGTTTTCATTGTTGTCATGTTCTTCAAATCTGAAGTTGTGAAATATTTAACTCGTCGATGATCAACGTGACAGGTCATTTACTATCATTGAGAATTATTGTCCCTATTTGTAAGTCACGATGACCTATCTTTCAATTTTCATTGAATGCTAAATGTTAAGATGCCATAACATTACAAGAAGAAACCCATTTAATACAACTTCTTGGCCAACTTTTTCCAAACAGTAAGACACCTATATGATAAAGCAAAGGTGTTCAGCTCACCTTGACAGTGTCCAGACAAAAGAATTAAATGTTAAGCTGGCAATTGCATTCAGGTTGTTAAACACATCCCCAAAGAATAGCTATTTCAGTTGTCAGTAACTATTGAAAGAGAAATTGTTGAGAGATGGAAACGAAATTAATCATTTTAAACATGCAAAAAAGACCTTTTCAAAATTACTTTCACTGCATCAATGTTGTGTCAACTAGCAGTCATGAGGAAAAAAAGTAGGTTGTATTTTTCAGTTTCTGAAGAAGGTATATGTGGAATGCCATAATGCAGCCAAAAATATCTCCAAGATTGTTGAAAAGAAAAGTCATGATAACCACAGAAAAGTATATGTTATATCAACCAACATTGACGTAGAAATGTACCAACATCCATTTCGCATTGAGGAAACATAGTTCAATTCATCATTTTCAAAACCATGGGAGCATCCCCACGTCGAAAGAGCATACCAACATCAATTTTTTGCATTGAGGGCGAAACATAGTTTCCATCATATTTCCCAACATCGATTTCGCATTAAGGAGGGAACATAGTTTCCATCATATTTATTCAAAGAGGCATCCGCGTAGACATCCAAAGAGCAGCACCCGCCCATAGTAGTTATAAGTAAAACATCCTGTCACAATTCCAATAAGGAATCCCTTAGTAACCATGTTCATTTTTAAAACGAAATCATTGGCCTGGGTTTGCAACACAACCCGTGTTTGCAATGCAGCCATATCAACCATCATCATAGTAGGAGATTGTTGAGAACTAAGGAACTCAATGTGAAATTGATGCTTGTATGTTTTTACAATGTTGGTATGTATTCACGTTTTCGAAAATGAGCTAATGTGATGGAAGTTATGTTTCCTTTACGATGGGAAAAATCAATTGTGGTATGCTCTCTCGATATATATATATATATATAGTTTTTTACGATATATCTAAAATTTTACCTTGAATCTAATACGGTCTTCAAAAAAATGATTGTATTTTATGACCAAATAACGTAAATACAACCATACAGCTATCATTCACCATTGTTCAAGCAATGATGACATTAGTGAGAGTGAGAATGGGGTGAGGACACCATGCAGAAGCGAGCATGATGGCTCTTCCCTTACATCCCAACAAGAAGCATCCCTTTTCTTGTGCAAGGCTATATCCATCACACCCATATACTGATAACATCATCGTCACTTGCCTCATGATCATCGACTCAAGTGACGATCATCATCATCTCATGATCATCGTCACTTACATCATCATCGACTCTCTCACAGAAGTGGATCAATAGTCTAGCGGTCTCCTCCCCTCATATCCCAATATTAGCATTGGACTATTAAAAACTAGAGATTAAATTTGATAGTTGTATGATCTATCCATGCATTTGAGCTCTTAAATACAATCCAAAACAAATTGACCTCCATTGAGCTCCTTACACCATGATCCTTATGCCAATGGAATATAATAGAATAAACTAATAGTTGCCCCAAAGGTGAAGTTACGTCAGAAGATATGTAACTTTTTGTTTTAGTGAAGCAATGTTTTGTAAATCAAAGAGTATAAATCAACAATTGTACCTCCCTCGAAACCCATGACTGTTGACCCCATCTCACCTTTTGGGCATGAAGTGCTAAGCAACAATAATCTAATATTTATGATGGAGGTGATGGTGAAAAAAGAGATGACGAGTTCCTCCATACAATGTGGCAATGAAATGTGGAGGGAGGACATTTTATTTCACAGTGAAATTAAGCAATAGCAAAGTGGCAAGGAGGGCCAAGGCTTTATAGAACATGAAAGTCACAAAATATTTCAAGGTGAGTTAGGCAGTGATGGTGAGCAGTAATGAGAAATGAAAACACCACCATTATCTAGAGGTAAATCATGCGGTAGATTTGAAAACACCACACTATGCTTATCCAACAAGCCCTATATGTAAATATGATATCCACGTTGTCTTGTATTGGTAGACTTATCTGGAATGAAACACTGTACTGCCCACTCATCTTGTGAACACCAACAAATTATACTCATCCTCTTAACTGAAATGATTCTAGGAGCATCTGAAGATAAGCTCTGTAATACCACCTTCCGACCATCTGTTGTGAAACCCAACTGCATAGTCTTAAAGTTTGTGACATAAGGACTTATAGAATGCAACCACTAAATGCCCAACATAATATTGGTATCCTCAATGTCAACCACGTAAAATTCATCAGTAAGGGTGTAATTACACAAGGTCATACTCAATGGCGGGACATAATTAACAAAAAATAACATCTTCTACTCGCTATCTGCACTCAAAAACCATCATGATCCTCAACTTGCAAGCCCCTCTTCTTCACATAGGATGAATCAATGAAGTTTTGGGTAGCCCCACTATCAATCGACACAACATCTCATTATCCCTGCATGATGCCCTTTACTTTAAAGGCGTTAAAATGAGGAGTGGTAGTGAGGGTTACAATCACACCATCCATCTGGGCCAAATCATCTTGGTGCTCATCTGTGTCTATCTCCCCATCCATATGCTCATGTTGCTCATCAAGAACTTGTGTCTCCTCCAACTCATCATCACTAGGTTCCTCAAAGACCTAAATCTAATGGTCCTTTCCCCCACTTTTACACTTATGTCTTGATGTCTAATGCTCATGATAATCAAAGCAAAGCCTCTTTTGTCTTAACTCATCTCTTGAATCATGAGATACACCACCAATTAGCTTAGACATATCACCTCTTGGTCTAGTATATTATGGTTTCTTATCCTTCCTTTAAGGTAAACTATGTGATAAAGGTCTCTACAAAAACTTGCTAGGATACCTAGCCTATGGTGTAGATAGCTCTATATTCCTTGTATGCTTAATAGCATCTTTCAAGGTTGGCAGATCAAAAGCTTTGACCCAACCCTTGAGAGGTTCTGATAAACCCTCTATAAACCACAAAATCAACCTCTTCTCAGACACATCAAAAACCATTACTGACAACTGCTAAAATTTTGAAATGTATGCATCAAGTGTCCCAACTTGTCTCAATTGAGCCAATTCTCTAGAGTGTGCCTCTAAATCTTTGCGATCAAAACACTTTATTAATGTAGTGCAAAATTGATCATAATAAATTGTTGTATCATGACCCTATGTCACAAAACCATGATACCACCATTCATGTGCAACTCCTTCAAGGTGAAGGGTAGCAAATTTGATGGCATCAGTCTCCTTCATCTGATTCAGGGCAAGGTAAGTATCTAATTTCTAGATCCAAGTTCTAGTTGTACCCTTGGATGATCCATCAAAACTAGGTAAGGATAGATGTCCCGACCTCTTCTACAACCCATAAATTTACTTTTCATGATTTCATTGTTTCTACTTTAGCTTTGTGCATTTGGTGACCTCCAACTAATCTCTAAAAGAGATAACTGATTGAAAATCTTCCCCAAAAGCTTGATACTTAGCCAAAATCTCAGCATCCTCATTGTCCTCCATGGGTTCCTCTTGTGTAGGATCGTCCTCTTGTATAATGGTAGGCATGAAAGGTATGGATTGTGATGAACCCGTAGATTTGTTGGTAGAATGTTCATTGTCTATTGTAGCTTTGATACTTTCCTCTATCTCCGTATGCACCAAATTTCTTCCATTTATTGTGTTATGAGCCATCTAACTCAAATAAAGATTGGTATTTTATAGTTGTCTTAGCATTTCTATTAACATTCATTTTGCCTCCACTTCACTTGATAATGGTGATTGTTCATTGTCAGCGATTATTTCCTTCTATTTTTCCAAGTTATGACCACCTTTTCCACACATACAACCAACCCAAATAGGTTTCCAAGTCTTGCAACTCTGATACCACTAAAATATCCCCAAATAGAGATAATAGAAAATTAACAATATTTCCAAAACTAGGGCACGAAAAAATGCGAAACTTACTCTGCATATAAGAATTTCAACAAAAAATTCAAATTTACAATCAGATTAATGATTTGATTTTTCTACTAAAAGAAATAAATTTCTTTTATATTCTAAACTTAGGAAAAGTATGAGAAATCCTTTTATTTCTACCCAAAAAGTTTAGATATGCATTACAATGATTTTTCTTCTTTTTTTTTGAGATGAAACTAAAATTAGTATGCAAATTTAACATAAAATACCTTAGATCTTGATCAAACCCTAGCCATCTTCAATTATGACATCAACTCCCAAAATAAATTAGTGATAAGTCTAATTTTTTGTTATCGTCCTCAAGAATGCTTAGAAATATGAAATACCATGTTGAATTTACTCCAACTCTGAACATTCAACTCTGAATTTTATCTCCAATTTGGCCTCCAAACCTAATAAACAATTGCAACCCAGAAAAGATGATGTGCTAGGGTTTCACAAACCAAAGCTCTTTCACCAAACACACTCTTATGACTAGGGGGAGCCCATACGTCTCTCCAAAACCAAGGATACTTAAGGGTTTTAGAACTTAAGCCAAGTTACAACAATAATAAACATAAAACTCACAACATAACTAGCTCTAAAAGACCCCTAGAGACTTATATAAATCTAGAAGCTTCCAAAGAATTTTATATTCTTTTCTAATCCTCCACCCTTGATCTCCTCAAACCAACTTTGAATCTCCACCATTGATCTTTCCCTCCCTCTTCTATATAAACAACTCCATTCCTCCATGGAAGGCCAACTAGCAACTAAGCATTGAATCCATGTCCATGAATCAATCATCACCAATCATTGATCAAGCAACATCACTATGTCAAATTTCTGAGTCAAGGTAAGTAATCTTATCATTTTATTTTTTTATTCCATTTGATCTTGGTTTAGAGCATTTTGCTTTAGGATTATAATGCTAGTTTTGAATGGTTGAATACATCTATTTTCATTATGTTCTAAGGGCTCTAGACTTTAATTAGGTAGTTTGATGTTTGAGTTGATTAAATTGCATAATTTAGTCCATCAAGCTCAAATTTCATCTACAAGAGTAATAATCTACAAAATAAATCACATTCATGGTGTTATGTGTCAAATGGTAGTTGACTTGTCCCTACTACACCATTATAATGAGCATATAACTTGCATTGTGTATCCAACATCACTTTGTTGTTGAACTTTTTTCCAACATCTTTGACAATGTTGAAGGGCACTTGTGGATGAATTTTTTTTATAATCTGAATTTTAAATATAATTTAATGAGAATCTATGAGGCTATAAAATATAATAGCTTTGCATCCAATTTCTCCCATTTTTTGGTATTTATGTATTGAAATTCATGTTTCATACCCCAAAAAAATGCTCTCAACGCAACCAGAAAAATCATACCTTGTACCTAGCAATTAGACAAGTCACTTGTAGTTGTAAAAGACTATTTTCTTCAATCCATTTGGTGATCTAAATATTTGGAAGTGAGAATTATGCCAGTAGGAGATATTTTTTCCTCAAAAGCACCCCTAAATTTACAAGCCCAAATCACAGATGCATACATGTCTAGCCATGTAACGAAGCCTATAGTTTTACATTAGATTGAGCCATTCACTTGAGATTCATACCAACTAGTCAAACACATATATTGTCTATGCACCCCTTTCACTTTCCCTTAAAAACTAGGAAATGTGGTGGAGCGGGTATATTTATAAACCTTGAAAATAGATTAGGAGCTAATTTACTGAGGTTCAAAGACCCAAGTAATTGATAAAACTAATTTGGCTTAAACCAAGAAAGAACTTCCAACTAGATCAAAGAAAAAAACCATGCAAGCAAAGAACGACTCTATTCTACTACACTAAATTTTAAAAGAATAATATTTACGGAAACATATAATAGGGGAACATTGCAAAACCTTGACAACTAGTTCAAGGTACAAAACCCATGCAATGTCCAAAAATTACTACATTGACAATAAAAGACTAATCAAATAATGCTAGACCAATCTGAAAAAAGTTGCGTCAATCACAAGAATAAATAATGGCATCTAACCACATCATGTGATTTTTCTGTTTTGGCCTAACACAATATAAACTAAAGATTAAAATATACTATAGTTTCCAACCATTGAATGTAATGTTTTCAACTTACACACTGTTAGGTTGTGGAGCTAAAAGCTTCAACCCTTTGCAAACTGAAGGAACAATGGTTGCTAAGATTCAGGAGCACCGGCGTCGGCAGCAGGACCGACGTCGGCAGAGACCAGTGCAGAAGGCCACCGGCGACGACAGGAAGTCAGCCGACGTCGGCAGAACCAGACAAGCAGGGACCGACGTCGGTCGCCTGTGTGTTCCAGAACTGCTCGTTTCACAGACAGTTAGTTAAGTGAACGAAGAGTTTGCATGTTGAGACCAGCCAGAGTCTTGGGCTGCGAGGATAATTGTCTAAATTAAGAGTCTAAGTTATTGTTTGAGTTAGGGATCTATTTATAGACCCATTGGCATGTATTGTTTAATGCATGAGATAGAAAGGAAGAGTTCCTTCTAGTTGTAAGATCTGTGAGTTACAGGTTGTTGCAAGCTCATTGGGGATCTACATGTAAGTTTGGTCTTTGAATTGCAGGTTGCAGGTTCATGAGAGATCAGCTTGAAGTGCTATAGAGTGCTTGGTGTACCGGCAGGGTTATTACTGACTGGTTGGTGAGGTGAACACCAATTCTGTGTGTGAGTTGGTTGTTGGGACCGTTTTTTGTGTAGGAGAGTGTGTGTGAGAAGAATTACTGTACACTTGAGGTGTGGCGAATCTCTGTAAGGTGAAAGAGTGTGGCGGCTCTTTGATGTATTCTTTTCTGTATAGTGTTAATACAAGATAGTGTATTGTCTCTCATATTCTGTGCTATTGGCGAATTCTAGTTACCTGTGTTTCTGGTTATTTCCGCATATTCAATTGCTTATATTTGGTAATCATACTGTGCTCTTTCTGAGGAGCAAGATCCTAACGGGTGGAATTAGAACAGGTGTGTTTGTTCTTGGATTTACCTCCACCCCTCCCAACACACACAACAACCTAAGATGTTTTTGCTAGAAGTCTTTATATTAATACAATTACATAGCACTGCCTTCATTTTTCAATAATAATAAAGGCTTTCATAATACTTATTATGATATTTGAAAAGATGAACAACCTTAGAACAAGCTACAAAGCCTTAATACTTGACAATAATTAAAACTACCTTTTTCATGGGGTCAGTCGACATAAAAAATGTCTTTGTGGCCTACTAGTGTTGCAACATGAAAGTAACTGAAACTGTAATATCATTTTTTTGTTAGTTGTAAACATGAGGTAAATCTGATAAACTTTGTGAGGTTGGTGGATTGCAAAGTTAGTTTTTTGGTAGTATACAACTCTTTAATCAGTGTTAGCATTGGTACATTGCCATCTGACCTCTTGCAATATGTATAAGAACTACTTTTATCTCATCTAGTGCCACTTCCCCTCCTCTACATTGCCATAGAATCAAAAGGACAAGAGAGCAAACTTAATCGTTGGAAATTGATACATGCATAAACAAGTTAACTAACAAACAAATAATATTCTTACCTCTACTTGAAAAACATCAAGGGAAAATCCATTGAAGCAATTGATGACTACTTATTGTACATCAAGCCCCAGTTCATCCAGTGCGCTCATTGTAGGAAATGATGTACAACATGGAATGCTATCAAATTCATCCCATTTTTTTCCCCATCGTGTTCCTAAAACTCTTTAAAGTTTTCAAAAGGGATAGGATGTACAATAGGGAATGTTGAAATGCAATCCCATTGTGTGAATATCATATAACCAAAAATATAATAGTTCTCAACTGCTAATGAAAGCCCAACTGCTAATGTTATATAACATATATCAAATCTTAGAGATAGACTTGATGATTTGGATAAGGAATAGACTATAAATAGGTACAAAGCTATCATGCCATAATAACTATTATGGTGAATTGGTAAATGCATTTATAGTACAGAGCCATGCTAGTTGCCCATATTTACCTCAAAAAATTAGATAAATTGAATGGTTGCATACTTCTCTTATAGAATTTATTGTGGCCTCTACATAATTGGTAATATGCATAGTTACCCACAAAATGATAGCTAGATGTAATTAGTTATGGGCAGTTCCACTATGGACCTTGAGCATAATGGTATGCAAATCAAATTTTCATTTAATATTGTCAATAATTCCATTATCAAGATCTAAATGCAAACATTTACACCCACCAAGATCATGCGGATGCCCACGAGGTCTAAATGCATACTAGTACAACCCCTGAAGAAAAATACAATATCTAAAAGCTTCATAGTATTTATAAACAAAACATATTGGGACCATTAATAAGCTTGAAGTTATCTTATTTACTCATTCCTCCAGGATGAAGTAAATCCTATTCTACTTGGTAAAGATCAATGTGATTGTCCAAACCCACACTAGAGAATCCAAAGCTCCTAAAACATTCTTTCAATGAATAGGGAATATTAAGATCTAAATAAAATCCATTGGAGTGACTAAATAGTTTGTTCAAAGACTTGAATCTAAGAGATAGAAAAATCTAGAAGAGGACCCCTATAATGAATACACACAATATATACTAAAAAAAGCAACAAGAGAGGTTGGGGCCATATTACAACTCCACTGACACGCTACTGAAGGCCACCATGCCAAGACATCATTTAGGACGATCCATGCGAATAAAGGTTATAAAAATGTGGTAGTGCTAAGTGTAAAATTTGGGGGAAGGGTCTATTTTGTTCTATAGACTATCAAAAAGAGAGTGTGGGTGGATAATCAGAAGGATGTTTTGGTGAGGATGACCCTTACAAAAAATTGAGGTACATTGGGATGCTTCGGGTAAGAGTGCCATCAAAGAAGGTAACAAACCTCAAAAATTAAACCCAAAAAGAGCACATAAAGAGATCAGAAAAAGGACAATTTGAGACTCTTCCATTGGCAGTCTCCATCTCCTCCTTAGATGACTTAAGCCTCCTCTTTGAAGCATGTCCTTGATGTTTACCATACTGATTTGTTATGCCTCTTGCACAAAGATTATGATAATGAATGG
The DNA here is from genome assembly GCA_037957365.1 of Torreya grandis. Classification (NCBI taxonomy): domain Eukaryota; kingdom Viridiplantae; phylum Streptophyta; class Pinopsida; order Cupressales; family Taxaceae; genus Torreya; species Torreya grandis. The sequence continues at coordinate 724,165 of JARHVA010001648.1, read as the reverse complement.
AGAAAGGCAAGAGTGAGACTCACCCCCTAAGGGCTAGTCATGCATCATGCGTGCTTGGTCTGTCGAGAGAATGGAGTGCAGAAGTGGAGGGTGAGTCTTGGAGCCAAAAGGATTAAATTCAAAAAGTTTGGAGCTAAAAGTTGGAAACAAAAAAATGAAATCTAAATAATTTGGAGTCAAAAGTTGGAAAGTTGAATAGGTTGGAGTCAAAAATTGAAGTTAATAAGTTAAATTTTTGAAAACATGGAGGCAAAAGTTAGAACTGAAATGTTATTACTTCAAATTATTGACACCTAAAATATTATGGAAAATGTTTTACAAAATGCATTGTTTTTAATTATAGTACAATTTTATTTTGAATATGTATATGTAATTTTATATAAAGATTTATATTTTCAATATTATTTATTCAAATAAATAAAAAAAATTATAAAATATATAAATAATTTTTATAAAAATTATAATATATAATAAAAAAATCTTAAAATATTATAACAAGAGAAAAAGGTCACAACTATAATTATAATTATTGGACCCTATCCAATAAGAGCCCCCTTTTCTTAGTGACATTTTGTGAATGCTTCACATATTTTGGAGAAATCATGTCATATTAATTTTTTTCAACTACTTAAAACAAACAATGAAAGAATTTGAACCAATGGAGCAAAGTATTCTAATTTGTCTCAGGTTTTTGTACCCCAGGTGATACTTTACCTACAAAAATTTGAAGCACTACAAATATTGTAAAAATTGAAGGTTATTTAAAAACATATTTGCTTAAAATATTTTTGATTTGAGTCCTTTCCATGTAAAGTAAGAACTATATTAGGACTAGTTTGTCTCTAAATTAGTGATTTTTGAAAACATGGATTCATTGGAGTAATATGTTTTTCTTAACTGTGAGGCATATGCACATGGAATTAGAGTTTGCCAGCAGTATTTTGAATAATGGCAAATATTTATAAAATTAAAAAGGTGGTTTAGGGCAGATTCGTTTTAGAAGTGTATTTGAATCAAAATTTCAATCATTTTGAACATCAATACAGGTATTTGATTCTGTGGAGTATTAATTCATTCTTTATATTATGTTCAGTGCAAAATTTTGCCCTGCAAAAATTGAAGACCATCAAATATTTTAGAAATCAAGGTTTGTTTAGGATAGATTTGACTAAGAAGGCGTATTAATGGCATGGTGTTAATCGAAGGCATCAAGGAGTGTGATTTCTATTCATAAAATTTGTGCAGTGAAGGTCCCATTTTTTGTCGTTAGTATTCAACTAGTAAGAGCACACTCTCGGTTTCTTTTTTTTCGTTTTTTTAAATTATAAATGAAATATTTGTGACAAATTTAATCATTCATTTTAATAAATTATAAAATGTGCATGGGATACATTCAAGGGTTTAGTGTCTAAGAGCTATGTCAATTGAAATTTATTAAGTTAATTCAAATAGTTATAATCGATTTTATTATACTATTTAAATGGTCACATTCGGCTTACAAATGTTTTGGGAGATTCGATCTGAGTGGAGTTGGATACAATTAACCTACTTAATCAGTTATTTAGAATCGATTGTGAAGAATAGTTTTAGTCATAAACTATGGATTTGTCTTATCACATTAAATACATGGTTCAAGGCATATATCGACCCCTATCATATTGAATACTGAATCGACTAATCCACCACATCAAATATTCTCACGATTTACTTACTAAAACCTAATATTAAAATGATACTATAAAAATAATCAACCCAAAAAATAGACCCCAAAACCTCCCACTTCTAACACTACTAAACTATCCCTAAAAATCTATTTTTTTAATTTTTAATATTAATCCTCTCATTATTTAATTAATATAAATTAATTTTTATCCGTAATTAAATTAATATTTAGATTATAAATAATCCTTATATAATTTTCAACCATATAAATTTTGAAAGCGCTTTAAAAATAATATATATTATTAATATTAACAAATAAAAATATTAATAAAATTTAAATTATAATTAAACATAATTTCAAATACAAACAATTCTCAATATAAAAATATAGACTAACCACTCCATACTGCTGAGTATATTTACATTAAACTAACCACTATGTACTGCTTGTGACATTTACACCGACTTCATGAATATTTACAATGCCATATCATTTATTACACTATCCCTCGAGTTGGATCCTACCACCCTTCCCCTCATAAAATTATTCTCAAGCATTCCAAAAGTATTAAAACAAAAAAAATCCTATCAAATTTAAAAATGAGTCCGGAACTCATCATGAAGCGTGTGACATGTAATTATGGCATTTAATGAACGCGGGTGATGCCTTATCGACATTCGCAAAATAACAGCGTCATTTAAATTTCAGGTGTCATGAGTTCATGACATTAATACGTTCAATGACGCGTCGCACCAATCTCTTTCCTTCCCCCGGGCTTCCAAATGCTTCGTGTACGTGGGTCATGCTAGCAGCTGCATTTCGCTGTTCTTGGCTTTTACAATTTGTGTTAATCTGCACTTCGTAGTTAATTGCGTCTTCGAGGAAATGGATAGCTATTTATTTGGAGTTATTTTTGTTGTTCTAGCAGCATGCCTTGGTTATGGCCAGAAACCCTCCATTCTGTTATTACAGCTAACTTTTAAGCATGCTCTTCATCACTATCATTCAAAGAAGCACTTACAGAGGAGCGCTACAAAGATTCCATTTGCCTATTCTTTTCCTGAACTACAACTTTTTTTTCTTTTCTGAATCTAAATTTTTATTTGTTTTAATATAAACCGAATTATATTTATTTTTATTTGGTTATTAATTTTCAGATCTCTTCTTCGTACAGTGCCGCGGCAGCCCGCTTATCCCAGAAAGGATTTACCATTGCCCGTGACGATGTTGTGGGGTTGAAAAGTAACACTGCGAAGGAAAGCGAGTGGCGTAAAGCAGGTGAGGATGTGTTTGAATCCTTGCTTAGGCTATGAACCTTTTCACACTCTAAACAATTTGCTCTTACTTTTTGGTTATTATTTTGCTTTAGGGTTTCATTAGTGCGAACATAAAAATGTTGCATATTTATGGCATATGAAATGTATAGATTCTTCCAAATGGTTTGAAATGAATTTACGCCATTCCTTACACAGCTTATTTGAGCCAATTTAGAGATTACGGTCGCCTCTCACTGCTGGGTATTTAATGAGGGTTTTCTTTTCAACACCACCCTTTATACTAGAATGGTTCATAGTAAAAGAACGAAACATCAAAGACTATATATATGTATGGGGCACTAATAGAATTGTTTAATGAACATTGTATAAATTAGCTCATATAACTGGTGAATGGGGCATTAATTAATGTCCATTACGCAATTTTGTTATATATATTTATATAATACTTAATGCCGCATACGCCAGAAGTAATTTAGACAATTTCCATTACACAATTCTGTTATATATATCAGTAAGTAATCCACATTGAACCATGGTTCAAGTAATAAAAATTTTACTGCAGTTCATCTAACAAAAATTCAGGGCTTGCAGCATGGTTTAAGGCCTTTCTTTAATCACGTATCAGTATGTAATCTACAGTGAATCCAATACCAAGTAAATGTTTTATCTGAGTTCAGGAAAAAAAAAATGTTTCTTCTTCTTCTTCTTACCACTACACATAAGGATTGATTGAAGCTCCAAATATGCAGATCATTATAAGCATATGGGTAAGAAGTGCAACTGTGTTTGTAACTTCCCTGTCTGCTCTGCTTTATTAGGCGGAGACCACTCCAGTTTCAGCAGGGTTCTCACTAACTCTAGACATATTCGATTGGTTTGCTGTCTGCCCAATAAATTTAACGAGACTGCCAAGAAATGGTTACTGACCGGTCATATGGTGGTCAAGCTCCCGAGGCATGAGAGATGCGCGTGTGGGATAGAGGGCGGTGGGGCTCATAAATGAGCCAACTTAGGAAAAAGCAGCAAAACTTACCGCGAATGTAGAGCTGCTAAATGGAAGCCAAAACCAAAGCTGCACTTGTCCTACACATGGAGTAAAAAAGCACAAATAGTTAGTGGAGCCTTAGGCGTGGGCCTTACTTTTCCCACCGTGTTTCTTGCTGAAACCTAACTAGTTTTACCCAGACATTATTAATTAGCACGTCGGCATAATGCCCACTTCTGGAGCCCCCCTCTATCTTTATTTTCAAATTGCTTAAACTTTTAAGGCTATATAAAGTCTTTTTTTTTGCCTAAACTTTTTAGGTTATAAAGTCTTTTTTTTGCCTATAAACATTTTAGCCTATAAGTCTTTTTTTGCTTAAACTTTTAAGGCTATAAAATCTTTTATTTTACAAAGCTCTGTTGGAAAGGATGTGGCAAATGTCCCACAAAAGTCTAGCGTGGAAAGCTTGGATTTATAAGCAATTAGTTGTGTTGCATCGAAGGGCCATGCTTCGGAGCAAAACCCTTAAATTCAGTATTTATGGAGCCAATTTTTTTTTTTTTTCCAGCCTTAAATTGTTCTTTTAAGGTTTATTGTTGAAACGACTGTTAAATTTGATGGCCATATGATTGTGTTATGAGAATATTAGTTACTGGAGCACATTTCTCTTCTGTTAGTGAAGTCAATTCCCTAGCTATAGGAGACTTAAACTTGTTGTTTGTGATCTCCCTGCACATATCTGAATCAAAAGACTCCATCTGTCATTATTGTTATCATCACTGCCATCTTTCTCCATGCCCTGTGCCTTAACAATGATTTCCACATTTAGTTGCTTTTCAATAAAATGACATCACTCCACACAATAACTTCAAATGTCCTTGTGGGCTCATGGGATCTATTAATCTCCATGATTATAATCAAAGTTTTAACACTTAAATATTTAGCTTAGCAATAGGCTCCACACAATAACTTTAAACGTCCTTGTGGGCTCATGGGATCGATTAGTCTCCATAACTATAATCAAAGTTTTAACACTGAAAAACTCTTAAATATTTCGTTTAGAAATAGGTACTAAAGCTGCATCGTGGCACTTATTATTTTGCTTTAAGGTTTGATTAGTACGAGAGCATTACAAATGGTGGAAGTTTATGATGTATGGAATGTGTAGATTTTTTTAAATCATTTGAAAGGAAATCTACACCATTCCTTACACAGCTTATTTGATCCAATTTAGTGATGACGGTCAACTTGCACTGTTGGATATTTTATGAGGGTTTTTTGTTCAACATCACCCTTCATACTAGAATGGTTCACAGCGAATGAAAGAAACATCTTAAGACTATATATAGGCACACTTAATGCCCCATACACCAGTTATAGGAGCTAATTTAGAAAATTTTAATTACACAATTTTGTTATATATATAAATATTGTCATAGGGCTAGACTCTCTAGTGCACCCGTGCGGCACTGGGACGGTCCACTTCATTCTCAATGAAAACACTGATTTTTAAGACTCCCAGACTATGCCTTGCCCCAACATTGACCTAGCTTGCCTAAACATCCGAGTGCTAAATCCACAACATCGATGCGAGTTCTCAACTTGGGTTAGCATCACACATACAAGTCGGACTCAGCCTGCTTCGCATCCAAACTTGCATTGGTCATCTTAGCCTTAGTTCTCTTCGTGAACCCTAACTCTTGCATTGGACAGCCATTTGCCTCGGCCAAGGAGCTTCGTGAGCTCCCTAGACAATGCCTCTTGCAACTAAGCTATTTGAGGGTGTCCAACCACTCATATTCTCCCCCACTCAAATTGGCGATGCCCTCGGCGTTGGTGCGACTTCTCTTCAAGCCACGCACGAGAATACGAGAATGGCATCACATGCCATGGCATAGTAATGTGTAACACTCACAATGAGTCATCGTTTCTGTACCTCTTTACACTTCAATCAACATCACGTTTCATAAGTCCATCCATAGCTCTTGGGAAGTCGTCCCACTACTCAATGCATCATTACACCTACTGATTTTTTGAGTGTCGTATTCACAGTCTTCTACTTTATCTCATGTCTCCAAATTCACCCCTCATGCCCCATAGTTATGCTTGGGTTTTAGATTGCTCACCTCAATGGTCAAACGCAATCCACCGCAAAGCACCTTTCCACTCCTCACATCTCCGAGTTGTGTTGGTTCAATATCGACCTTCTCCCTCCAAAGGAAACTCCGGTCTCATTTGTTTTGACTACTCTCGCGAGGCACACTGCCTCTGTTGCCTCTTTTTAGTCACACTCTTCCACTAGCACAAGACTATTGTATTTGGGTCTCAGGGATTTGCTGCACTACTTGATGCATCATTGCAGCTATTGAGTTTCGAGCTTGCATTACAATGCCTTAGAGTTCTACCGCATGTTCTACATCACACTCATTTTGTAGAGCTACTCTTGCTTCGGTATTCTTGGCTACTTGTGTTAGGTTAAACACAACCCTCATTGCATGCACTTCACTCCATGCCTCAATTGAGTTGTGCTACCTCCAACATTGTGCCCTCCTCCTACCATTTGAACTTCAAGTCATCCTTGTTTTGACTTACTTCCCAACACAAGTGTTTCCACACTCGCTTTAGAAGCATCACATACTTGCATCAGAGTGTTCACGCATCCGAACCCTTGCATTGGGTATGACAACAACATTTCTCATCGATCCTTCACAACTGCGCAGTCGTTCCTCTTAGTTGCATTATCTGGTGATGTCCCATACCATTACTTTGCACAAGTCAAGATTCCCATCAAATCACTTCATTGCTTTGATACCAATTGTCATGGGGCTAGACTCTCTAGTGCACACATGTGGCACTGGGATGGTTCACTTAACCTATTTTCTATGAAAACATTGGTTTTTAGGATTCCCAAACTATGCCTCACCCCAACACTGACCCAACTCGCCTAAACAACCTCGAGTGCTAAATCTGCAGCTTCGATGTGAGTTCTCAACTTGGGTTAGCGTCACACCTACAAGTCGAACTCAGCGTGCATCACACCCAAACTTGCATTGCTCACCTTAGCCTTAGTTCTCTTTGCGAAATCCAACTCTTGCTTTGGACAACTGTTTGCTAAGGTTGGGGAGCTTAGGGCATCTTGCAACTTCCCTGTTTGAGGATGTCCAACCCCTCATATTCTCCACCACTCAAATTGGCAACACCCCTAGTGCCGGTGTGGCTTCTTTTCAAGCCACACATGAGAATACGAGAATGGCATCACATGCCATGGCAGAGCAATGCGCAACGCTCACAATGAGTCACCACTTTTCTACCTCTTCTCACTTCAATCAACAACATCGTGTTGCACAAGGCCACCATCCACAATGCCTGGTAAGTTGTCACGCTACTCAGGTGTCCACTTATCTACCTCTTCTCACTTCAATCAACAACATCGTGTTGCACAAAGCGACCATCCATAGCTCTTGGGAAGTTGTTGCACTACTCAGTGCATCGTTGCAGCTACTGAGTTTTTGAGTGTCACATTCACAATGCCTTCTGCTCTACCGCATGTCTCCAAATTCACCCCTCATGCCCCAGAGAGAGTACTGCTTGGGTCTTCAACTGCTCACGTCAACACTCAAACAAAATCATATATATGTATACATACACCAAGTTTATGAGCTAATTTAGACAATTTTCATTGCACAGTTCTGTTCGTTAGTTTTATATATAAACGAACAGAACTGTGCAATGAAAATCGTCTATATATATATATAAAACTAACAAACAGAACTGTGCAATGAAAATCGTCTAAATTAGCTTTCATTGCACAGTTCTGTTTGTTAGTTATATATATATATATATATATATATATATATATATATATAACTAACAGAACTGTGCAATGAAAATCGTCTAAATTAGCTCATATAACTGGTGTATGCAGCATTGTGTATGCGGCATTGAGTTTGTGTGGAGAGAGAGAGAGACATGCACTCAATGCCGCATACACAATGCTGCATACACCAAGTTTATGAGGTAATTTAGATAATTTTCATTGCACATTTCTGTTAGTTATATATATATATATGCTATGTTGTTTGGAAACAGAAACTGAAATGTTTCAGAAATGCGGAAAAGCCAATTTTCAAAAACCTTGATTTGGAAATGCCGTGGAAACATCTGTACAATGTGTGTGTGTGTGTGTGTGAGAGAGAGAGAGAGAGAGAGAGAGAGAGAGAGAATGAATACTAGAATAGTATTATCCTTTATAAACAAAAATGAGTACTTAAAAATATAGTTTTATACTTTATAAACAAAAATGAGTACTTAAAAATATATAGTATTCATTCATATATATATATAAATATAATACTGATTTTTGTTTATAAAGGATAAAACACTTAAAAATATATAGCATGCATGCATATATAATACTCCTTTTGTCTATAAAGGTTAAAACACTTAAAAAAATATATAGTATTCAATCATTCATTACTTCAAAGATAAAATGTACATTCGAATCTTGAATAAATTATCTGGATTGCCCTCAAAATCACGAATGCCACTCCCACTAGTTTTCAACTGTATCATTTACTGATGCTTTCTCTTGCAGGGGCTTGCTGGTGCATTGAATCTCCCATAGTGTATGCCTTAAGGGGTGCACAGGGAATGGGGTGGGATCGGGTTGTGGCACTTTGCGAGAGATGTTTTCATGCTATTTTATCATACCTACATCCTTTCATGCAGCCTTCATTCCTCCTATGATGACTCTTTGAAATCTTGAAACCCTGAAATATGGCTAAGTCTGAAACCCTGAAATCTCACTAAGCCTGAAATATGATAGGATCCTCCAAAACCTAGAATTTGCATTATATAGCTCCTAGAGGTCTGAAACCACTCTCAAACATCCTGAAAGTATATATGTAAAAGTGTAACTTAAAGTATAAGAATCTTATACTTAAATGTTTATTTTATATAAATACTGTTTGGTTTGGGCTGGTTTTACATTTTTTAATTTTTTTTGTTGACCTCGACTGTTTTTCTGCCGGAATCCCTTGGAAATGCTTAGGAAACACCATGGAAATGCCCGGAAACATCCCAGGACGTTTTCAGGTGTTTCTGGTACATTTTTTCGGCGTTCCGTACAGGGAACAGGGGGAGGTAATGTTTCCTGCAACACAATATATGTTTCCGTGGTGTTCCCGGTATGTTTCCCTTGTTTTTCCGTACAGGAAACAGGGTTGTGGGGGGGGGGAATGTTTCCTGCAACACAGTATACCTGAGCAAAGAATTTCCAGCCATCATCCAGTAGACCTGCCTTGTGTGTGCATGTGGAACACGGAAGAAGCTTACATGGTTGGGTGTGGTTCCGGGAATACTTCATTAGTTAAGAGTTTGAGAACATCCTTGTTATAGCTTTGCATTGTATATCTTGCAATCATTCTGTTCTTTGAGGACATTGTTCGAACAATGCACATTCCTTTTGTAGGCTGGAATTTGGCAGAAATCTCAATCGTGGCAATCACAACCAAGGCAAGGGTCTCATGGAGGGGGCTGCTGCTCCTATTTTTAATGAGTGGGTGGCCCCATGAAAAATGAAAGGTATGGTAAAAGGTGATTTTAGAGCATGGTCCCATGCTATGGGATAGCTAATTGTTTTAAATGGGTGCTGCTGAGAAATTATAGGAGACATTTTCCTGATGAGCAGTCACATGCATTTTTAAAATTTATGCAATATATGCTGCTTAGAAAAATTAGGAGTGTCTTATTAAAAAAAAGTTGATTGGATGTCAATATACATTTGACAACTAAAAAAATAGGACCAGCCATGCCAATCTTCAGCCCCCTGCTGCTTCCCACCTCCACAAAACTTCTTCCTAAACAGTAGCTGCTCCTTATTTTAAGGTGCATATATTTTATAAGCAGTTTTTTAATTTCCATAATGCATGAGACCGCAATACCCAAAATTATATAAGCCGTAGCCCCCAGCATGGGACCCCTCCCCTCTTATAAAATAGCAACATACACTCAAAAAAATTATTCCATGGGACCACCTTTGCGACGTATACTCCTAAATTCACTCTGCACTACCCCCTAAGAAAATTTAGAATCCCCCTCCCATGGGACCACTTCCTAAGACATTTGACAAAAATGTGCTTTCGGTTATTTTTTGGTCGATCTCTATAGCCTGTTCAAATATAACCTGGCAGATATATTTTTATTTCAAGTGCAAATTTGCAGTGTGCAATAGTATAAGAGTTTCCACTTTCCAGGAATTAATTGCATGGATATCTCTGACGTTTTGGGTTTCTCTGCAGAACCCATCACCAAGGACAAGTTTGAAGTCAATGATGATGGTTCCTGTAGACGGACCTGAAATGTGTGTTTGCAGATATAATTTGGTACGTATAATGTTTAAATGGTAGACCCTACATAGGCAGAAGGTACCAGAGTGTTTTGTCGATTGGAAGCCCTCTCACATTTCTTGCCGGCTGAACATGTTTATATTTCCTTAAATCATTCCTCTTCTTTTGTGTGACATCTTTTTCTGTTGCCCCGATCTTTTCAGACCTGAGACACGCAGGCTTTGTTAAGAACTGTTTAATGTCATGACTCCTTCATGCTATTATAAAAAAGAGCTTCAGTATTAACTCATGAAAGCCAAAATTATGTCTAGCTCTCAAAACACTGAAACAACAACATTTTTTTAAGAAACTGTAATTAATAAATAATTCCTTCTTACCACAAGTCTTACACCACGTGCCTTATTGTCTACTGTAAGCATCTGTGTGTTGCTTGCTTCACCTAGAACCTCCAATAATCTGCCCCAGATTATTGGCGATGTTTAACCTGATGGAAATGGTTATAGCATCTCTCACAACACTTTTTTCTTGCAATAATCTTGGAGATACACTTGACTGCAATGTGGTATGTTTTTCAGAAACTGAACAGTGAAAGCCTGATTCTTTCTTACCACTGATACTCTGACATCATGAATCTTCTTGTAGTGTAAACCGTTGTTTATAGCTTTTTTCACTTAAGTTACCCTCAATGTCCACAAGAAGAATTTTATTGTTTGAAATGACAGGAAATGGTTTGCAGTTCTCACGACAATATCTCGTAAATAATTTTGGAGAAAAACTCGGTTCCATTAAAGTCACCTTAACAATTGGTTCCATTGTAGTCAGCATATTTTGTTAATGTTCTTGATAATTATTAATTTTAAATAGATGTTATGTGGGATGTGTTTAACAACTCAAATGCATTTGCCAACTTCATTTAAACTGCACATAGAATTCTTCGGTTAAAGGAAAGCTTTTGTTTGGAAACTGTCAAGGTGAGCCTAACACCTTTGCTATATTTTGCAGGTACCTCATCTCTTAGAGAAAGTTAGCTGTGCGGATTTGTTATATGGCTTACGTGTTATGAAGTTATGGGATCTTACAGGTAGCATTCATGATGATGTGTAAATGGTGGCAGCAATTCTCATGTGTCATGCCGTCGCTGCTAGTACTTTCAGATTGTGTTAACGTGCACGTCATCCCATTCGTTGTTATTGTGTGTAATTTCAACTTTTGAGCCATAAAAGGATTTATCCAACGTCTTTGGTTTCAACCACTGGTCTAATTGTTTTCTAGAACTTGGTATGCACACTTTTAAATTAGCTAATTGCGAAGCGCTGTGTACTATGGCAGCATGGCATGGCTATTTATTTCTCATCTTTGTTTTTTTTCAGCATGGCATGGCTATTTGTTTCTAAAATTTGTTGATTTTGCAGCATCTCATGGCTATGTTCTCTATCTTTGTATTTTTTGAAGCACGGCCTGGCAATTAACTTCCATTCATCTGCAGTAGGTAAATCGGAAATGTGGTCTTTATGACTTGATTGTAGGCATTTCAAGAGGACATCTGCAGTTGTGTACTAGGAATACCTGTTCACTTTTTGAATCATTTTCAGCACACACTTATTTAGGGCTTTCTTTTCCTCAAATATAATGATCCGTTCTTCGATTTTAAATTTTGTTTTTCCTAGACTGATTTAGATTTTTTTTTTTAAATTTTAGAATTATTTTGACAGAGCTCCATTCAAAATAGGGTAGGAACGAACAGAATGTCTTTTGTTTTTGGCGTTCTCCATCAATTGATCATGTGCTGCCCGAGTGGAAGGTGCCTATATTTGCAGTCCTTATCTAGGCCTTGAATCTTCGCAATGTCTAAACAAAAGCATCCTACTTTCCTAGTTCTTTAGGGATTTGATAGGAGCCGATAAGTTTATTGGCTGTAATGAAGATTAATTTGAAATTTCTAATTTATCATTTTGTATGTGGTTTGGTAGATTTTCACTGAAAGCAATTTATAAACGCAGTCTAAATGTGTGAAACCTATACTGAGACCTGCAATTTTGTAATATTACAATTAAACCCATGCAAATATTTAAGTTAAATGATTTTCTTAGACTGTCTTTCATATTTTTTCATTTATCTTCATTGAATGGGTGGGCACTATAGCAGCACCTACTCCACTTACGCTATAAAATAAATTAGTGTTTACAGTGTCGTTCCATCTCTATCTGCCTAGTTAGATTTACATGTCTATTTATAAGTATTCTTTTGAATAAAAGAATGAAAAATAGGTTTTTAATTAGATATACATAAAAAATGTTCTTTGTTTATTTTTAAATTTAATGAATAAATCTCGAGTAAGATAATTAAGTTTCTAACAATCAATTGCACATCCATATATGGAATAATATTAGATAGGTAATTGTTAGAAATTTAATTATCTTAGATTTATTCATGAAATCTATATATTGATAAGGCATATGAAGTTAAATAAAATGTTCGACCGTGAGAATAGAACGATGAAGAGGGGGATGTTGCAATAGAAAGCTTCAAAGCTCTCTCATAAATAGAGAATTAGAACATTGACATCTTTATGAAGAAATGAGCGAAGAACGAAATGGTTTTGGCACAAGGATGTAACGAATTGCAAGAGTTATTAGAACAAGGATGAAATGAATTGCAAGAGTTATTAGTTATTAGAGCTAAAATGGGATACAAAAGTAAGTCAAGAAGTTTTGATTACTAGGATACAATGCTGAAATCTAATTCCGGAGTCTCATATAAAAATAACATTGACTTATAAAAATAACATTGACTTAAATGATAAGAGTACACACATAGAGGAGGATGTCTATATATAACATTTCTAAAGATAAGTAGAATATTTATAGTACTTTAAAGTGTTTTAATAATCTTCTTTTGAATTCATATGAAATCAAATTTCCGAAGGAAAAATGATGGAAAATATGAGCTTTATTTTTCAAGTAAGAGTTTGTAATATGGTCAATTTTTTTAATTTGATTTCATATGAAATCAAAATTTCAAGGAAAAATGATGGAAAATATGAGCTTTATTTGTGGAAAATATGAGCTTTATTTTCCAAGCGAGAGATTGTAATATGGTCAATTTTTTTAGATAAAACATTCTCAAAATATTTTAACCTAGCATAAGAAATAAAATATTTAATATTTTCTTCTAAAATATTGAGAGATTAGTTTTCATTTTGATAATAAATAAATGGCAAAACAAAAGAGGAGGTTTTTTATTTAGTATAGAAGTAGGAAATCCCTTTTCTTCTAAAATATAGAGAAATTAGTTCCATTTTATTAATAAATATATAAGAAAATAGGAGGAGATTTAGAGTTGATTTGTATTACTTTGTTTATCAATAAGAAGTTGGAGCATTGAGCACAATGTTTTATTGATTGATCTTGGTCCAATTTTAAGGGAGGAGACACTCTTTTTGAAGAAGAGGACAACATTTGGTATTTATATATTTGTATTATTTCAGTTGTGTTATAATTTTATTTTCATCATTTATTTATTTTGATGTGTGTTAAAGAGTTAATTAATTGGGGTTTTCGGATTCTTAATACAACAGTGGTTTAATTTTATTTTTATAATTTCAATTTTTGAAAGTGTTTTAATTTTACAAGTTTCGATTTCAACAATTAAATGAAATTTAATTTATTTTCCAACTATGTATTATATTTTAATTACAAAATTAAATTAGAATTTATTCAATTATTTTTCATGATTGTTTCTTTTATTTCAAAGTAAAAAGAATTGTTGAGTAGAATTATTCTTTTTAATATTGCATATAGCTTTGGATTACAATCCTAGATTGACAAAATTAAAATAAATGACCAAACTCAATGACCTCATTATTATGACAAACACTATTTATTAGCATGAAAGTTTGAATATGAACACACAAACTAGACACACCCTGTAACCTGAGAGTAATGTGTTATTAACATGTCCCATTTATTTACAAATAAAAACTTTCTGATTTTAATTGAAAATTAGGTAAATTTCATGGTTCCAGTGATTTTTAAGTTGGAAGCTTATTACAAAAAGGTGAAGCTTCAAGATTCGTCTCACATGAGACAAGAAACAAAATATTTTGTTTCAAACTAATGAACTATTGACAGATGATAGATAGCTAGCTCTTGAGAATGCAGGGGCATGGAATAGAAGAATGCACTGCATGTGGCTAGACAGGTATGTGTTGATTGTCCTTTGTAATGTATCAATTATCTCCAATAGCAGCTATTACCCTTAATTTTTTTTTGGGTAAATATGAGATGTTTTTGGAATGTGTCGATCCCTTGAGACCAAAACATTGATTTTCGTTAACCAGCGGCAAACATTGATTCGAGTTAATCATTTGCAGGGATTTTAAATTTATTTGTTATTCTTTTGTTTCAAAATAAGATTGTAATGTAATGTTGATGCATAATTATAGTGAGACTAAATGATCAATTTTTGAATTTGAAATATGTAGAAGAGAGGAGAACAATCAGCGCTTGCTTATGAGGGAATCTTTTTCTAAACATCAAAACCCTCCAAAGATTTGTCTTGTAATAAGTGTCTCTCCCTATACATGAATGAGATATTTACATATATTTTCAATTCAGAAAGGTATAATATTTCGAAATAAATTAAAAAAAAAATACACAGATTAATAAATAGAAATGTTCAAAAAAATAAAATTCTCAAATATTATCCAATGGCTAACAGTCCTTATTTTTGTCTCTAATAGTTTTTTAAAATGCTTTAAATATGGAGAGCAAAACCCTTCTGTGAAGGTCTTTAAACCACCATAGACAGGTAACCTTCTTCCCATTTTTGTTTTTCTCATTTTTGTATCTCTATATTTCACCAACTACCTTATTATGGTTCTGTTCACAATTGTCATGACCCAAAAAAAAAAAATTACATATATTTATTTAATAAAATAAATACTAGAACAAAATTAACATTAAATTTAAATATATATTTAAATTAATAAATGCTAAGGTAGGTTCATTTTAAACGTTGTAATAGTTTATAGGGAGTAGAATTTTAATAGTATTAAATTATACAAATTAAAAAAAATAAAAACAAGAATTTATTGAAAGTTTTTATCTTAAACACTAAAAAAAACACCTTTGTTATCATCACGTCTAGGTTTCAAAAATCTCCAAGCAGCATTTTCACCGAACAACATTAACGTTGCCATATCAAGTTTTATTCTTTTTTTTTTCTTTAACTCAGTGCAAGAGCAACACTGCCACCATTCTTTTATTCTCAGTTGTTTTAACTCAAGCGAAGTTGCATTCCATTTCAGCAAGGGATTTTAATGGACTCAGAAATAGATGAGAGCTTACCCCTGTTTTATCTAGTTTTTCCTCACTTCTTTGCCTTGTAATTAGATCTTTGAACCTTGTGAATGAGATGATAGAGAAACTGATCAAAATTACAGAGAAAAACTTGGTTCCATTTGATGAGTGGGATGGAGGAAGCTCGGCCACATATCTTCCAAATCTACGTTTATCCTAACTTGTGATTATAGAGGAAGAAAAAAATGAGGGGACGATTTAGTGGAGCATGCAGTTTAAGGTTTTTGCTTAACCATTGATAGTTGTCTCAAATCTGCCTAGTTTTTCATCGTTGATTATGTCAGTATCAGACAGTCTGCTTGATTGATCTATGGATGTTGCTCTTGCAAATGGGAAGGGAACACTATGTCGGTGAATAATTAATCTCCAGAGTGTGCAAGAAGTTTCCAAAGGATCATTCAACTCTATCCTTTTATCTATTTTAAATAATAAAAATATTATGTCCTCCACATGGTCGCGTGTCTTTCCCTATTAAATGTTTTTTTTTTTTTTTTTAAATATTTAGATTCTTATTTTTTTAATTTAATTATTTTTTAAATTAATACATTTTAACACAATGATATTATTATGAATGAATCTATATTAGGTTTAAAAAATACTCTTATTTAAAATAAAAAATGTAT
The DNA here is from genome assembly GCA_037957365.1 of Torreya grandis. Classification (NCBI taxonomy): domain Eukaryota; kingdom Viridiplantae; phylum Streptophyta; class Pinopsida; order Cupressales; family Taxaceae; genus Torreya; species Torreya grandis. The sequence continues at coordinate 707,910 of JARHVA010001648.1, read as the reverse complement.
TTTTTAAATTAATACATTTTAACACTGATATTATTATGAATGAATCTATATTAGGTTTAAAAAATCTAATCTTATTTATATATAATATACAATAATTATATGTAAATATTATATATAATATTATTATATATAGATTATTTTAAAAAACATTTTCATTTGTAAATATTTTTATTTCGCTATTTTTGGGTAGGATATTTGCGTGTTGATGGAATGAGCTCGTGAAATTAACACATGTATCATGTAATTCCCTTTGCATCATTGTTGACCATCTATCATTTAAGTTTTAGAGAGTAGCGGCCGTCAAATTATAAGAAATATGGGTTGAGTGGGCCCAACAAGAGGGTTAACTGCTGCCCCTTTAACTTCAATATAAAATAAAATAATAAATTATGTTTAGGCATATTTGATTTTTTAGCAATCGTTCATTTAAGTTATTTACTTAGTGTAAAGGGATTTACAAATTTATATAATATATATATATATAAATTTAATATATTATAATATATTTGTTTTATATATAAAATAAATATAAATAGATAATTAAAGTATTATATATTTATTATATTGTATATATAAATATTATATAATATAATAAATTTATTGTATATATTAGATAAAATTTATAATATATCAATATTTACATGAAAAGAGATATATACTTATGAAATATAATAATGTTATTAAAAATATATATAATATTATTAAAATATTATATACATATATTATATTTATGAATGTTTAAATATTGATTTATTAACTTCAATTTCTTTTAAAACAATTAGAAAAGTATCAATTAAATTGTAAAAAAAATTGTTTTCAATTTTTAATTTTTTCCAAATGTACTAAAGTGTATATTCTTTTCAAAATGTAAATATTTAAATAAATGTTTTTATCAAAATTTGGTTTCAAAGTTTGTATTTTTCTATTAATATATCAAAATGCACTTTCTATTACTTGAAATAAATATTATTCTATTATTTAAAAAAAGTTTGTTTTTTCGTTTTATAATCTTTTAAATATATAAACAATCATTGGACAAGTGTTTTGGACATTTACCCACCTCGGAATCTAAACTTGCAAGTGTCTTATTTAGTACTAGGAGACGAGTTCAGGGAACAGATTTAAATCTTACAATACTAATCAATCACATCTTCAGTTGGATATTAGACTACGTACACAAAAAGTTTTTAAAACATGTTAACGAGAGATCAATCTGATATATGCAATAACAACCTTGATTTATTTTTTAAACAGTGATATATATGCATTTTATTTAGCATTAATAATATCTTTATTTTTATCCCATTTTTGTTCATGCTTGACATTTAATGTTTAAGAGTATTCATATTTTTATGTGATATTATCTATTTTTTAATCAGAGATATTTGACTAACATGGGAGCTAGAAGTGGAAAAAATGTTATTGTACTAAACAAGACTCCAACATGGTCTTTGATAATCAAACAACTACAACAAGAAGATAATTTTCATAGGAAATAATTTGTCATTCATATTGTGCATCATAGAATGCAAAAGACTCCTATGACTATTATAAAACAAGATTTAATAGAGCATTTTTCAATTATCGATCCTCAAATAGTTTTCATTATATATTTTAAAAGTAAGAAAACATATTCTAGAGGGTTTGACCTAATATATAATACAGTTGAAGATGCTTTAAGATATGAACCCGAGTATATATTGTCTCCAAATGGAATCCTTGTTTTCAATCTTAAATCCAAATCACAATTTCTGAATATGGCAAAAAATACTCAAAATGTAAAACAATTCAAATCAACTTGATTTCCGAGTCTAAATGTAAATAATAAAATAAAAGCATTGTTGTTCGAATATTATGTGTGATTTTTACTTATTTATTTACGTGTCCAATATGTTACATGGTTTTATTAAAGAAACAACATAGAGGCAATTCCTTATTTCTTTTTTTCAAGTTCGAATTTTATTTAATAATTGATTATTGTATAAATAGTTTGAGATTTGGATTTAATAAACTTTGTTTTTTGTATTTACAAAATATTATAGGTAGCAAGTACAATATTTTTTATTTAATTAGTACCATATTTCAAATTTGTTTTATAGGGCATCACCCATACAAACTACAAACAAATAAGAGGTTTTCATCTACCCAACAATTTTCAATTTCAAATTATAGATATTTGTAGAAATTAAATTGAAATCAACAAGCCATCAACTTCAGCATCTAGAAGAGAATGCATGCAGGGGATGCTTCGAACTACAATAAAAAATTTAAATCCATACAAAAACAATTAGATTGCTGAGGGTAGAGTACTTAAAAAAGGGATATTGCGTAATTACACAAACAACAATAGTTCGGGGCAGGTTTTCAGTTTCAACATTATTGATAGTGAGGGAGATGACATCACTGTAACTTTCTTTGTCAACTATATTCAAGCAAGAAAAATATATGCAATTTCAAATGGCACATTAAAATATGCCAACAAGAAATACAACAAATCAAAAAGATCATCGAAAATCATTCTTAGCATAACATCTTCTGTTAAACAGTGTTCTGAAGAAGATTCTACCATCTCATTATTCCAATTTGAGTTCAAACAAATTAATGACATTAAAGATGCAACTTTCAGATACAAAGATTGACATTATTGGTATCATTATATCCATCACTGATGCATCTCATTTTGAAAGGTCGGATGGAACCACGGTTGTTAAAAGAACACTAATATTACAAGATAGCTTTGAATGCAACATTCAAATGACCCTTTATTGTGGTTTTTGTGTCGAAGAGGACAAACTATTAGCAGGTATCTGCACTTTTATGTCATGGTTAGCTCCAGTTCTTTCCATCTGAAAGGAGAAATTACAATCATATAATGAAAAAACAAGAGGGACAGAGTCAGATACACAACTTTTCATCAATCCAAACATATTTGAGGCACATGGGGTTAGGCCATGGTTTGAATAAATCAAAAAAATTGTACAAGGGGTATCAATTAGTGTAAGATCGATTCAACATAAAACAATTAAAGAGATCCATAAATTAGAAGTTGTCAGGGAATCAAATAAATTTATATTAGATGCCACAATAATACACATTAAAATGATAAATTTTTATTATCTTGCATGCAATGCTTTAATCAACAATAAATAGTGCAAAAAGAAAATGATTCAAAATAATGAGGCAATGTGGCATTGTCGAAAATGCCACATTAATGCTTGAAATTGTGAATATAAGTACGTAATGAATTTCGTACTATAAGATCTTATAGGAAAAATATTGTCCACGACATTTGATAATGTTGGTATTGCAGTAATGAGTATTGCAACACAAAAACTACAAGAGATATCAACATCACCTGATGAGCTTTGAGAAATTAATAAGAAAATGCTATTTTGTAGGTATCATTTCACAGTTTCCACAAAATTGAAATTTACAATGACAAAGAACAATTGCATTATACCATATTGAATGCAATTAAAGATGAATCTACTCCAACAGATACATTTTTCTTCGATGCAGATTAATAGACGTTAACTCTACACTTGATATAATCAATTGTAACTTGTGTTCAGTTGCATGTATGTAATACATAAATAAAATAAATTTTGAAAACCTTTTGTTGGTATTATGGAGCTTCAAACATTTTATTCACTAAATCGTAAGTTGTTCGATATACCTTTATGTTCTCTGTATTTTACAACAAATTAGATAATCACAAACTTAATCCATGGTTGATTTTTTATTGATATATACATAAGGATGATTTGATACATTTTTGGTTGAAAAATATGTCTCTCGGAACAACCCAATGACCAAGTGGACAAGAAAACAAAGTGGTCGAAGAACATACAAATTTCGATATGGCTTTTGATATTAAGCAAACGTATTTTCTAAATCTAAATTAATTTTTTCTACATCAAACAGTGAGGTAAACTATGCAAAATATTACTCGAAAAAAAGACATTTAAATAGTATACTATTTTCAACTGATATAAATTTAGATATACATACCTCTTTTAACAATTTAACCATTAATGTTTTTATTATGACCACTGCATATACTTGTTGGTTGAGTATTTTGTCGATCAGCGTACTGATAAATAAAATAGGTCTGATCAGCCAAAGTAGGAAGATTAGTCACCCAAATGTGTAGTTTTACCACATCAAAAAGACACTGATCTCTCTTCTCATCAAGGGGAGGTTCCCTGTAGGTATGCTATATATATAAACAGAAAATAATACTCATGGGTAGGACAAACCATCCATCTCTCTTTCTTCAGAGATGATGTGCGTGGATCAAAGGAAAAACTCAGGAGAAATGACAGACAATACTCCTCTTCTTTCAGAAGTACTATTCAACAAACCACAAGAATACTCATGGCAGTAACAACAAAATGTAGCAAAGGATGCAATAATCAGCAAATCAAGATGCAACACAAAGGCTTCACCCGAATTGCTCAAGAGTAAGATACAAAGGACAATGAGGGCACAAAGTTGCCTCAAGGTCTTTTACACAGAAATGAAAAGAAAACACACTAAAGGCAATTATGGGGGCACAAAGTCTCTCCACAGTTGACTCTTTAGGACACCTTCTTGACTACTGTCACTAATTTTGCTTGTTGAATTAAAGGAACATAAGATATATTGAAGAAAAAGACATAAGAACAATTTCCTCAATAACAAAGATATTACAGCGCATAGTCTGAAAAACCACTTGCTTTCTTATTACAGTAACAAAATATGATCGGCAATCTGAGCTCAAAGTCTCAGTAATGCCTTACAATTTGGGCAGAATTTCATTCTAAATGTCAAAAAAGAGATCCCTATTACAATAGAAGAAAGTCCCTTATATAGCCTCTTCAAGAAGGACTTAGGAATAGTAAATACATCATTTTGCATTGGAATCTGTTAAGAAGACACAGTGGAACTTAGGGGCATTTTACCCATTTGATTTTATCAATGCAGGGAAACAAGTCACGCTTATTGAAAGTTTGCAACTTTCAATGTCCACCTAGCGATCTGATCTTATCTTCATCGTTCCTCCTTTTTCAGTTAATTGAATCGGGTCCTGGATTTAGTTTGCTATTCTGTTCCTTCTCTGCTTTTTGCTGTTCTTGGCCTTGAAATCTGTGAATGTATTCTGGTCTGTATGTTCAAAAGATCAACAGCTAATTTATTGTGTTGAATTGGACATTTTTGGGTGCGTCATTCCTTTGTCCTCTTTCGGCTTTTTTGTTTGGCACTTTTTCGGATTGAACTTGCCCTTTCGGGCCTTAAGAAATGACCTGTTTTGAGTCGGGAAGAGCCTCCCGCAAGGGTATCTACTCTTCGGCGCAAGGGTATCTACTCTTCGGGCAGTCTTTGAATGGCCTTTGGGCTTCTTCGAGAAACTCTTTGAACTTTGGCGATGAACCAACTATTGAACCGTTCCACTGAACCATGGCTTTGAACCATTCCTTTGAACCAAGGCTTTGAACCATGTGTTTGAACTAACCGTTGAACCAAGATGTTGAACCAAGTTTTGGTTCAACGGTTCAAACAAAGCCTTGAACTGACTGACGAACCATTTTATTGAACCAAAGAATGAATCAAAGCATTGAAACAAAGCGGATGAGCCAAATGTTGAAACAAAGCGTTGAACTGCTTGATTGAAACCGCCTTTGAACCATTTGACGTTGAACCAAATGTTGAACCTGCTACTGATGTTTGCCGATGTAAATTTCTGTTTGAACCAAGGTGATGAACCAATTCCGAAAATGACCAATTGTTAGAAACTGATTCTTTTGATTGAACCCACCTGCAAAAGTCGTGAAGCCCATTGAACTTGTAGAAATGAGCCTGTTTGCAGAGTCTGTAGATTTAAGCCTGCAGAGTCCGTAGATTTTTGAAAAGCTTGAAAAATGAGGAATTTGAATGCCCAAGACAAATTTTGGAAAGGGAAGAGATAATTTTGGTCTGTAAGACCAAAATAATTCAAATGTTGTCCCAAAAATAGTTGATATTTTTGGGGGACAACAGCTGACTCCACTAGGGATCGAACCCAGAATCTCTGGTTTCGCATAATTTCTGTGTAAAGGACCTTGGGGTGACTTTGTGCCCTCATTATCCTTCATATCTTACTCTTGAGCAATCCAGGTGAAGACTTTGTGCTGCATCTCGATTTGCTAGTTATTGCATCCTTTGCTACATTTTGTTGTTATTGCCAGGAGTATTCTTGTGGTTTGCTGAATAGTACTTCTGAAAGAAGAGGAGTATTGTCTGTCATTTCCCCTGAGTTTTTCCTTTGATCCATGCGCATCATCTCTAAAGAAAGAGAGATGGATGGTTTGTCCTACCCATGAGTATTATTTTCTATATATATATATATATATATATATATATATATATATATAGCATACCTAAAGGGAACCTCCCCTTGATGAGAGGAGAGATCAGTGTCTTTCTGATGTGGTAAAACTACACATTTGGGATTTTGTCGATCAGCGTACTGATAAACAAAATAGGTCTGATCAGCCAAAATGTGTAGTTTTACCACATCAGAAAGACATTGATCTCTCCTCTCATCAAGGGGAGGTTCCCTGTAGGTGTATATATATATATATATATATATATATATATATATATATATATATATATATATATATAAACAAAAAATAATACTCATGGGTAGGACAAACCATCCATCTCTCTTTCTTCAGAGATGATGCACGCGAATCAAAGTAAAAACTCAGGGGAAATGACAGACAGTACTCCTCTTCTTTCAGAAGTACTATTCAACAAACCACAAGAATACTCCTGGCAGTAACAACAAAATGTAGCAAAGGATGAAATAACCAACAAATCAAGATGCAGCACAAAGTCTTCACCGGATTGCTCAAGAGTAAGATACGAAGGACAATGAGGGCACAAATTCGCCTCAAGGTCTTTTACACAGAAATGAAAAGAAAACACACTAAAGGCAATTATGGGGGCACAAAGTCTCTCCACAGCTGACTCTTTAGGACACCTTCTTGACTACTGTCACTAATTCTACTTGTTGAATTAAAGGAACAGAAGACATATTGAAGAAAAAGACATAAGAACAATTTCCTCAATAACAAAGATATTACAGCGCAAAGTCTGAAAAACCACTTGCTTTCTTATTCCAGTAACAAAATATGATCGGCAATCTGAGCTCAAAGTCTCAGTAATGCCTTACAATTTGGGCAAAATTTTGTTCTAAATGTCAAAAAAGAGATCCCTATTACAATAGAAGAAAGTCCCTTATATAGCCTCTTCAAGGACTCGGGAATAGTAAATACATCATTTTGCATTGGAATCTGTTAAGAAGACACGCTGGAACTTAGGGGCATTTTACCCATTTGATTTTATCAATGCAGGGAAACAAGTCGCGCTTATTAAAAGTTTGCAACTTTCAATGTCCACCTACTGATCTGATCTTATCTTCATCGTTCCTCCTTTTTTGGTTAATTGAATCAGGTCTTGGATTTAGTTTGCTGTTCTGTTCCTTCTCCACTTTCTGCTTGTCTTGGCCTTGAAATCTGTGAATGTATTCTGGTCTGTATGTTCAAAAGATCAATGGCTAATTCATTGTGTTGAATTTGACATTTTCGGGTGCGTCATTCCTTTGTCCTCTTTCAGCTTTTCTATTTGGCACTTTTTCGGATTGAACTTGCCCTTTCGGGCCTTAAGAAATGACCCGTTTTGAGTTGGGAAGAGCCTCCCGCAAGGGTGAGTCTTTGAATGGCCTTTGGGCTTCTTCGGGAAACTCTTTGAACTTTTGCGATGAACCAACTGTTGAACCATTCCATTGAACCACGGCTTTGAACCATTTCGTTGAACCAAGGCTTTGAACCATGTGTTTGAACTAACCGTTGAACCAAGATGTTGAACCAAGTTTTGGTTCAACGGTTCAAACAAAGCCTTGAACCGACTGACAAACCATTTGATTGAACCAAATAATGAATCAAAGCGTTGAAACAAAGCGGATGAACCAAATGTTGAAACAAAGCGTTGAACCGCTTGATTGAACCGCCTTTGAACCATTTGATGTTGAACCAAAGGATGAACCAAACGTTGAATCTGCTGCTGATGCTTGCCGATGTAAATTTTTGTTTGAACCAAGGCGATGAACCAATTCTAAAAATGACCAATTGTTAGAAATCGATTCTTTTGATTGAACCCACCTGCAGAAGTTGTGAAGCCTGTTGAACTTGTATAAATTAGCCTGTTTGCAGAGTCCATAGATTTAAGCCTACAGAGCCCGTAGATTTTTGAAAAGCTTGAAAAATGAGGAATTTGAATGCCCAAGAAAAATTTTGGAAAGGGAAGAGATAATTTTGGTTTGTAGGACCAAAATAATTCAAATGTTGTCCCAAAAATAGCTGATATTTTTGGGGGACAACAATACTAATGGGAAGTGAACACTCAAATAAAAAAGCTCGTTTAAATTATACAATACACAAGGACAAAATAAATGCACGTTAGTGACTTCAATACCATACAAAGAAAATAAATATTTGTCCACCAATTACAGATGAAGCTATTAGACAACATCAAAATAAATTCTATGATAGAGTAGATAGTCTTTGTGCAATACATCTGTGCTCCATTTGCAAAGAATCGTATCCAGACATTCAAATGAGGAATTATCATTGAAGCTTTACTTGTTTTCGATGCATTGGTGAAATCAATATTAATCATTTTTGTGAAGCAAATAATATGGATCCAGGAATACAACTTAAAGTCTTATCTGATTTCACTCAAGTTGAAGAAATGCTCATTGCAAGAGTTGATCCAATACTATAGGTAACTCATGCATGGGGCAAACAATACAAATATAGTGAGCATACTATTAGTTTCCCACAAGATATATCTTCTATTGTCAATTATTTGTCATGACAACTTGCAGACTTTGATATCTTAGTATTAAGAAGAGTTGGGTTGGAAAACAAACCATATGTTGCTTTGTAATCAACTCACGAGTTAACAAAGCTCTGCGTTATAAATGAAAAATGACCCCTACTATGTAGATGTTCAAGTTGATTATAAAGCACTAGATGCTCTGCCATCAAGACCTACTGATATCTCCTCACTCCACATCACAGTGGAGATTTAAGATATGTCAAATACCAATGACAACTTGAATCTACAAATCTATAACACCAACAAACAACATCAATTGTAGCTTCTCTTACAAATACACGAAGAGATGTTGATCGCATAAGAGACTACGTGAATGACAGATCCAATGGAAACCCACCTGTAATTAGCTGGTCAGATGTCAGCAATTCCCCTGTCAATGAATACAACATCGAGGGGCTATTTTTAATGGTATTTTTGACTATTTTCCCAACATGGGTTTGCATGTTCCAACAACGTCGTATTAAAAAGATTCGGTGACACAAATATGCTTTTCCCCTGTGAGATATCAAGATAACCGATTTAGAAGCCACCCACGCTTTCATTATTTTTTGTTAAACCTAATTATGTGCCATCAGATCCAAGCAACATCAACAGTATTTGCAAAAACAAACATAGAAGACAGCTTGCCACTCACAATTTCATAATTGCATGCATATTTAACATAATTGCCTAATGCAAGTATTACAGATCAATTAATGATCTGGGCAACAATTTCGGTGACAGTTAATTCCTCGAGGTGACCATTCAGTGATAGTTAATTCCTCAAATTTTGTATTGTTCTCATTTTGTATTGTCGGTGACAGTTTTTTTCTCGAGCCGTTATGTCCTCGAGCGTTGTATTGTTTTAATGATGGGACGTATGTCCTCGAGCATTGTATTATTTAATGTGAGCATTGTATTATTTTAATGCTGGGATGTTAAATCGTCACCCGTTAATTCCTCTAGCCACGCAATCTCTCGAGGTTGTTTTCGACAATATGTATAAATGCATTGTAACCCGAAAGGGGAAGGCAGACATCTCTTCTCAGAGATAAGCGTATGTTTGCAAAACATCTCTTTTCAGAGATAAGCCTATATTTGTATTGCAGTTTTTAAGTAATACGACGTCTCTTCTCAGAGAATCCATTGTTATTGCGTTATTTTTGTGCTATTGAAATATTCGTCAACCAGAACTTCTGAGTTTTGGATCAGTGGTATCAGAGCGGTTTGTCTTGAGAGTGTATGTTCCCGAGGATGAGGTCAGGATATAGGAAACTTGCATGGGAAGTGACAGAGCTTCCAAACGCTCCACCTATGCACCCCAAACAACCTCAAATGGTAGATGACACCGAGACATCCGATCCTTTCAAGGAAATGGTGAATGAAGCCCTCCAGTGGCAACAAGTGCAGATGCTCCAACAATTTGCTCAAATTCTTCAAACACTTTCGATGGGAAATTTTGGCTCCGCAGTTACACATCCGGGCTCCTCATCGAGGGAGCTTCCTTTAAGTGCCCCAACACCCTTCAAGGTTCAGGTAAATTTTGATATTCCCACATTTGAAGGCAAAATCAATGTTGATGCAGTGGAAAATTGGTTGGATCAACTGTCATCCTACTTCTCTGTAAATAAGTTCACCAATGCAGAAAAGATCACTTTTGCTCTTTTGAAATCATCATTGCCCATGAAAAATTGGTGGGAAGTGTACAAAAAGAGGTTCAATACGGATATCATTGGCCTTGGGGTGGAACCCACCTAGGATGATTTTACGAAAGCATTAAAAGAAGAATACTATCCCCTCGGCGCGTATGATGATCTGTACATACAGTGGCAACAACTTCGCCAAGGCAAGGACCAATATGTGCAAGATTACATAGACACTTTTCATTCTTTGTTTGCAAGATTGGGCATTGAATAAAGTGAGAAACACAAAACTCTCAAATATCGTGGTGGACTACAATGGTACATCTGGGGGGAAATGGAACTTTTCAATTTGGAAACCATCGGTGAGGCATATAAGTTCACAGTGAAGATTGAGCAGAAGCATGGAAGAATGGATATAAAGAATCAGTCTTCAAAATGGAAAAGTGATAAAGAAGGTCAAACACGAGGCCAAAATTGGAAGCAAAAGGAAGGAAAGACCAGGAAGTGGTGTGGTTATCACAAATCTGGAACTCACTCCAAAGAAGAATGTCGAGCTATCAAATCACTGCTTTTTGAGTCACCATCCTCAACATCTACTGCTCTACCTCATACAGACCCTGCAGTCGAAGAGGTTGAAGAAGAAATTATAGATGCTGATCCTGAAGCCATTGTAGCTTCATCACAGACACACGACGAGATGCTAGATGACAAGGAAAGGTTGTTTCACTCTAAGTTATGGGTGAAAGGTAAGCCTCTGCATTTCATTCTTGATAGCGGAAGTCAAAAGAATCTAATCTATACTAATGTTGTGAAAAGCCTCAATTTGTCCATGAAGCCTCACCCAAAACCATACAGTATTGGATGGTTGAGCCCAGGGAGAGACCTCCGTGTCACCCACCAATGTCTTCTCTCATATGCAATACAACCTTTCCAAGATGAGGTCTTATGTGATGTGGTCAATCTAGATGTTTGTGATGTACTCTTTGGTCAGCCATTCATGTATGATCAACATGGTATATACGAATCAAGAACTAGATAGATCACTCTCACTCTTGGAACACGGCGCTACAGGGTACCAGAAGTACCACCTTCCACATCTGTCTCTCTGCTTAGCACCAAGAATTTGTTTTCATGGTGGTCAAGCCACAGGAATCCAAAAGGGCCGATGTTACAGCCCTGACAACACAACAACAAAAGCAAATAGATACTGCGCTGAAGAAGTTCACAACCTTCCATCCACAGACTGATGGTCAGATAGAAATGGTGAACAATCGGGCCCCGCACAGTTCCATAAACCATAGCCCCTTCCAAGTGTGCATCGAGAATCAAATCAAGACACAACTACCCCACCTGACGGGGAATATTGACGCAATGGGGACCATTGCTTTTCAAAGAGGGAAAAATGATCCAGGCAACAATTTTGGTGATAGCTAATTCCTCGAGGTGACCATTCGGTGACAGTTAATTCCTCAAATTTTGTATTATTCTCATTTTGTATTGTCGGTGACAGTCTTTTCCTTGAGCCGTTATGTCCTCGAGTGTTGTATTGTTTTAATGCTGGGACGTATGTCCTTGAGCGTTGTATTATTTAATGCGAGCATTGTATTGTTTTAATGCTGGGACGTTAAATCGTCACTCGTTAATTCCTCCAGCCACACAATCTCTTGAGGTTGTTTTCAAAAATATGTATAAATGCATTGTAACCCAAAAGGGGAAGGTAGACATCTCTTCTCAGAGATAAGCGTATGTTTGCAAAACATCTCTTTTCAGAGATAAGCCTATATTTGTATTGCGGTTGTTAAGTAATACGATGTCTCTTCTCAGAGAATCCATTGTTATTGCATTATTTTTGTGCTATTGAAATATTCGTAAACCAAAACTTCTGAGTTTTGGATCAATTAATGCATTTTAGGTCAACACTTAGAGGCACATATGCATTATGGTCAAAATGCAAAATTGAATTAACAGATATGATCACATAATTGAGATCATCTACACTATTCTTCACCTTGAGTGCAACAGACACTAAATGGTTGGACCTACACAAAATCATGCTGAAAGCCTTAAATTCTACCCTACAAAACACTGGTCAATGGAGAAATCAGAGCCTAATTATGAATCCCCATCTTGCATCTTCATACATGGAAAAAAGGTTTAAAATATTCTACAATGAAATTCTTAATAAACATCTTCATTTCAAAGACTATTGGTAATGGTATTCCTATTGAAATCATCTTTTTCTTACATTTTATATCTACATATAAAACCTACATCATGTTAAAATTATTTAATGTGTTTTTTATAGTCAGATATGAATGGCAACATAGAGGATCCACACACATCCATGGATTCATATGGTTAGAAAATGCACTGAACATGGATACACTAAATTAGAAAAAATCAATTGAGATTGATTTTGCAAGGAAATATTTTGATCAATACGTAACAGCATGGAACTCACGCAACAATGACAGCATCCACCAAATAATCCATCGCTCTGATCTTAATGGCCCATGCTTACTCACCAATGAGCAACAACGATCCTCAAAAAGATTGAGGAACTTCTAAATAGAGTCCAACATCATACAAAGTGTAGTGAGTCTACATGCTTATGCAAAATAAGAACCACTTTACAATGCAAATATAACACCCCGTGGTCATTACAAGAAAATTCAAGCATGTCCATTGATATTCAAGGTCAAAAGACTTACCTTCTAACAAGAAATGACGAAAGAGTCAATATCCATAATGCAAGCACGCTTTCAATATGGTGTGCAAATATATATTGCCAACTAGTGATTTTCCAACATGTTGTGCTCAAATATAAAGCAAAATATGTGGCAAAAGTTGAAAGCAAATTAGAAAGGTACCATCACATGCTAACAAGGATATCATTTACAATTGGATTTGAAATGGCAATCAGGATTGCATATAGCAAGTTTCTGTCATAAACTATTGTTGATCAAGACATAGGTGCACAAAAAATATGCCACATGTTGCAAAAGCTACCTTTAACAGTTTGCAGTCGAACCTTCACTACCTTATCTGTTGGCAAAAAAATATTTAGATGAATTCTTCAAAGTGCATCTACCAACAACAATCTACCATCTTTCATCAATGCATATTTAAAATTCCCTTCTTTTCTTGACGAGTTGCCACTCATTGAGGTTCCCCGCACATGGTCTTAAAATAATAAGAGGAAAATCAATCAATGAAAAAAGAAACCAAACCAATCAATTGTTCATATATTCCTTTGTTTCTTCTCTAAACCTACTATTGAATCACCATTATACAAAGATTTCTGCTGGATAGAGCTCTTAATTTACAAACCATTATGCAACATTGCAACGGACATTGGATTGAATGAGGGAGACATTAATAGGCATTGGGAAGAAATGAAAGATTCTTATAATCCATGGCATACTGGGAAGAAATGAAAGATTCTTATAATCCATGGCATATTGGGCAAATACATATAGAAGAAAACAATCTTGAAACACGCAGTGAAGAAAGTGATAATGAAGAACATCTAGAATATGACATAATAATGCTCGAGTAGGAAAGCATATCTCGTACACACCCATCTGAAAATGTCAAGCTAGATGACATCAACATGCTTAGACTCCATGACTTTGACAACATACACAACTAGAATCATTCAGATATCCCGCTCAACCTACACATAACTTCACAATAATTCATAGATTCACAACGTGTAATTATAAAAGATGCAAACATTGAGTGCAACAACAAACCAAAATCATGAGTTATCAAAAACTCAACAGATAGCCTTCAACATAGCTCATCAATATGCTAAAAAGGAACCAAAGGGTACACTACTCTGAATGATTATACAAAGAACAACAAGGACAAGGAAATCCTACTTGATAAGCATAATCAAGCACACCCTGGATAAGCATCCAAGAAACATTAGGTCTCCCTTACTTCTTCTTGCTCCAACTAGCATAGCAACATTTAACATAAATGCATCAACAATACATTCAACACTTCATATCCCTATCCAAGAAATGAAAGCACTGGGGGGACAAACATTAACAACTTTCCAAGAAGAAATGAGACACATTCAATATGTGCTCATAGATGAAATGAGCTATATGGGGCCAAACATGCTTGGTAAGATAAATAATCGATTGTGTAAAGCATTTCATCAACAAAATAATAAAGACTTTGGCAGCTGCTCAATTATACTCATTTGAGACCTGGGACAATGCCCACCAATAAATGACATTCCAATGTATGTCGACATATCTTTTGGATACATATTATGCCACACATTTGATACGTTGTTACATTAGAAACAAATTTTTTCCAACAAGGATGCACAACAAATCAAAGACAATTCAGGTACTTATTGACTAACATCAAATATGCAAACCCAACAGAAGAAGATTGGAATATGCTCATGTCCATAACAACATCAGCCATACCTCTGGAAGAATGAGGAATTTTTAAAATCTCTACACATTTGTATGCAACAAATGTATTAGCAATAATGCATAATAAACACATGTTGAAGTCACTTAACATGTCAATTGCTTTATGTAGAGCCAAACGAAGCAGATAAACAAATACAACTAAACACAACGACACTCAACTTGATTTAGTTTTGCTTCTATGTAAGAAACAAAAAATTATGCTAACATCAAATATATGGGTGAAAGTAGGATTGGTTAATGGAGCTATTGGAGAAATTGTAGACATCGTTTACAACTCAGATTCAAAGCCACCCATCCTACCCATAGATGCAGTTGTTGCATTCAACAATTACTCAATGCCCCCATGGGATGCAAAGAATCCTACACATATCCCAGTTGCTCCTATCATATGAGGTAATCGTCGCCAGAGGCTATAAAAATGGCATGGGCACTAACTATACACAAAGCACAAGGAATGACACTCCATAGAGCAACAATTGACATTGGAGACATTGAGTGCCAATGTTTAACATTCACATCCATATCAAGAGTACATGCAATCAAAGATATGTACATCTCTCTTGCGTTTACCTATAAACGCTTTGCAAGAATGAAAGATAATAAATATGTAAAAGTCCAAAAATCAGAGAAAAAAAGATTGAAAGAACTACCCTTTTCACATCAATCACAAGAACTTTAGCTTTGTAATCAATGATGTATACAATTAAAATATAAAAATAAAGATATCCATCCCTGTTGTTACAAACAATAGATTTTACAACTCTGACAATCTAATCAGTAGTAAATATTATAAAATTTGATATATATATTATTAAAATAAAATTTAAACAAACTAATATTAATATAAAGTATATGACATATATAATAAAAATGTAATAAATTTTATATATCATTTATCTGACCAAAGAAATTGATAATTACATGTCACAACTAAAAAAAATAAAAAAATATCCCAAATACTTAACAAAATGGAAAAAAGAAAAAAAAAACACAATATATATTTACAACAAATCAAAAATAAACAAACTTTGTTTCACCTCTGGCTTTTATTGCACCATGGGGGCAACTGCTAGTTTAAGTTTAATTCACATATTGGCCCCTTCATCAAATCCTCGTTGACTGTGGCCACTTCAATATTCCCTAATAACCCCTTCACATTATAACCCCTTCACATTTTCTAAATCTCAGAGCTAACATTAGTCTACATTGGATTTTAAAATCTAATGGATCCACAGCAGCCCAAATGTGACCAAAATTCCCCCTGGCCTCCTTGTGACCTCGTAAGTCCTTGAGGGTGCCACGTGTTTCCCATCTAACTCATTTGTGACCCCTTCTACTTAGTGACTTGGCTAAAGTCAACCCCTTTTGAAAATAAAACCAAGTCTAAAATTTGTGAATCCAATTGTCTCTACGTTGGAATTAATTTTCCAATGGGTTCACACGGTGCCATGGACCCCAATTTATTCAAAATCCATCTTGTGGCCCCACGATGGTGCCATGTGTCTCCATCTCGATCCCAAGATCTAAGGCTAGTTAACCCTATTGACTCCCTTGCATCAATTTTAATTGTACAAGTTTTTAGGTTGTGGAGCTAAAAGCTTCACTGATGCAAACATGGAGGAGGTGTTGAGTGTCACAGTAACCAGCGTCGGTCAGGCCAACCGACGTCGATTAGGGGTGGACAGGAAGCTGTTGACATAGATCATAGATCGGCTGACATCGATCATCTCCAGATAGACAGCGATCGACATCGGTCGCCTATGCAGTTCCAGAACTGTTAGTTACATGAATAGTTTGTTTAACGAACCGGTTGTTTGCATGTAAAGACTAATTTTAGTCTTGGAGCTGCGGTTCTAATTATTGTAATTAGAAGTCTAATTATTGTTTGTATGGGATCTGTATAATAGACTCATGGGGCTGTATTGTAAAGTGTGCTAGATAGAGAGAGCAAGGTTAGCTCCTTCAGAGGGAAGAGAGCAAGGTTAGCTCCTCATAGTGCCACAGTGCCAAGTGTGTATGATCAGGTAGATCTACGGAAGAGCAAGATCTGGTAAAAGATCCACAGGGGTGCTAGTGTGTAGAATCAGAAGGGTTCTATCTAAGGGAGAATCATAAGGACTTGGTGAGGCAAAGACAAGGGTTCTTTCAAGTGTGTATGATCTAGGTCGGCAGGTGTGCAAGGCCAGGTTGATCTATGGTGTAGCAAGATTAGGTTAGATCTACATGGTAAGTAAGGTTAGTTGATCTGCAAGTGTGTGTGTGTGTGTGTGTGAGATCTAAGTTTGTAGGTGTGCAAAATCAGGTTGATCTGCAAGTGGCAGCAAGATCAACAACACAACAAGTAGCAAGATCAGGTGAGATCTACTTGGAGTATGTGGTGTAAACGGACTTGGAGTATGTGTGTATACTCGGTGGTACTGGTAGTATTGTTACTGACTGATTGAAACACCAACTCAATTATTGAGTTGTTTGTGTTTGTAATTGAGAGAGAGAACTCTTGAGGGAGATTATTTTACGCCCTAGAGGTGTGGGAGCCCTAGAGGTGTGGGAAGAAGAGTGTGACTTCTTTATTGTAATTCCTTTTGGATGAGTTGAATACAATTATGTGTTGCCTCTCATATTCTGTGTTATTTTTGAATTCTAGTTACTTATCATTCTGGTTAAATTATGTGTTTAGTTGCTTATACAAAGGTAATCAAGTGTGCTCTTTAGTGAGCAGGGATCCTGACAATTGGTATCAAAGCTAGGGTTGCAGGTTCACAGAGCCTAGTTCGGAGTAGGTTTGTGTTTGATTACAGGTCACTCTCAGGGGTTTTTGATTGAGTGGGAGTATAACAATCACAGAATAAAGTAAGCTAATAATGGAGGAATTCGAAAGCAAGAATGATCAATTACGAAATGATGGAAAGAAAGAGCAGATAAAGAAAGATTGTTGTTCGGTAGAAGATCAGCATGAAGGAAATGAAGAAGCAGGTGTTGTAGGTATTATTGCATGGGTTGCTCTTGTATGTTCTTTGGATAAAGTAGAATTTTGGATTATATATTTTGTTGCCTAAATACATGCAGCCCCAAATAGAGTATTTTTCCATGTTAATGTCCTTGGAGACTTTGGAAAGATTTATTTAGGGGTTGGTGAGCCTTGTCAAAGTATTGGCAAAAGGGAAGTGCAGCTGAAATTGCAGACGACCAACACATGGGTGTTGAAGAAGGTCATGCAGGTCCCAGTCTTGAAGATGAGGCTAATTTTTTCAGGAAAGTTGGGTGATGAGAGATGCACAGTAACTCTCATAGCGGATGCACTTGAATTAGCATGTGGTAAAAAAGTAGGTACTCTTTATCTACCTACTTGTATTACTGATTCTCCTTCTATTGCAAAGATGTGGCTTTGTAGGCTTGGTCACATGAGTAAGAAGGAGATGCATGTTCTTAAGAGGAAGTCAGATGTCTTTGACAAACTTAAGAATTGGAAAGCCTTGGTTTTTATGGAGGAGATGATGGACAGAGATCAATCACAGGGGCTGAATAATTTTGAGCAGGGCAGTTTGGATAGGGTTTTGATCCAAAGTGATCTCGTGGATAAAAAGTCATCACTCACAGGAAAACACAGTTACCGATGTCGATCAGGTGGAACCAACATTGAACAAGCAGGTACCGACGTCGGTCATGTGCAGACCAAAGTTGGTGGCGTCAGGTAGGTGGCGATCGACGTCAGGCAGAGAACCGACATCGGCGACCAGGTGGACACCGACGTCAGTCAGGGAACCGGCGTCAGTAATCAGGTGGATTTGACATCAGTCGGGTGCAGACCAAGGTTGACCAGGGAATGGATTTTGGGTGGACAACAAGTTGTCAAGGAGTCTCAAACACCCATATGGAGGACTGAAAGGGTAAGTAAGCCTCAAATTTGTTATTCTCCTTCTTTATACTTGTTGCTCACTATAGAGCAAGTAGGATCCAAGAAACAGTGGCAGCATGGCATAAATTTTTTGGAAGAGAATCAAATGGGAGATTTGGTAGAGTTGACAGTCGAGATAAAAGCACTGAAAGACGAATGGATTTCTTGGTTAAAAAAGAGAGAGAATGGACATGTGAGACAGAAGGCCAGGTCATATGGTCTTGAGCAAGCTCCAGGGCAGTGGTATAGGTTTGACGGGTGTATGACAAAGCATGGCTTTAGTCAATGTAATTGTAGCCATTGTGTTTATTTTACCAGGTTGGATAATGGTCGCGACATTATCCTATTACTGTATGTGGATGATGTGCTTGTTGCAGGTTCATACATACAGGGTTTTGCTGAGCTAAGGGTAAAATTAGTTCAGTGGTGTGCCAAGAAGGATTTAGGAGGAGCGAAATTCTTTGGCATGAGTTTTCCTAGAGACAGGAAATATCACAGGTTGATGTTGTCTCAGGATGATTGTGTGAATAAGGTAGTGGCGTGGTTCAAGATGCAGGATGCAGAACCAGTTAGCACACCTATGGATGGGCAGTTCATAGAACTGTGTCCCAATTCACATGATGAGGTTAAGTACATGTGTAAAAGACTTGAGTTTGCCCAAGCAGTGGGTGTTGTCAGTGAGTTTGTGGCCAATCTGGGAAAGAAGTACTGAAAAGTAGTTCAGTGAATTTTTAGGTATTTGAGAGGGACCAGCAGCAGGGATTCATGTTATGCAGGGTCAAGCACTTCGGATATGGCGGGTTACTTGGGTGACAGGTGTAGCACCACAGGATGTGTGGTGGTTGGTCTTCAAAATTAAAATTGAAGAGGGATACAAGCTAGGAAACAAAATTAGATGATGTACAGGTACAGGTACAGGTGCAATTGTTTATCTCTAAGTGGGAGATTGTTAGGTTATGGAGCTAAAAGCTTCACTGATGCAAACATGGAGGAGGTGCTGAGTGTCACAGTAATTAGCGTCAGTCAGGGCAATTAACGTCGGTCAGAGGTGGACAGGAAGCTACCGACATCAGTCATGGATCGGTCGACGTCGGTCATCTCCAGACAAACAACGACTGACATCGATCACCTGTGCAGTTTTATAATTGTTAGTTACATGAACAGTTTGTTTAACGAACCAGTTGTTTACATGTAAAGACTAATTTTAGTCTTGGACCTGTAGTTCTAATTATTTTAATTAGAAGTCTAATTATTGTTTGCATGGGATCTATATAATAGACTCATGGGGCTGTATTGTAAAGTGTGCTAGATAGAGAGAGCAAGGTTAGATCCTTCAGAGGGAAGAGAGCAAGGTTAGCTCCTCATAGTGCCACAGTGCCAAGTGTGTATGATTAGGTAGATCTACGATGTTAGGTTGTGGATCTAAAAGCTTCACCCAGATGCAAACATGGAGGGTTGCTGAGTGTCACAGTCGCTGATGTCAGCAGGCCACACTGACGTCGGGCAGGGGTCGACAGAAAGCAATCGACATCAACAAGAATCAGCCGACGTCGTTTGCCTCCAGGCAGACAGGGACCGACATCAATCGCCTGTACGGTTCCAGAACTGTTGTTGACAGACAGTCAATTTGTTGAACGGGTTGTTTGCATGTAAAGACTAGTTCGAGTCTTTGAGCCGCTTGTCTAATTATTGTATGCATGAGATCTATATAATAGACTCATGGGCTGTATTGTAAAGTTGTAGAACTAGGAGAGTTCTTCCCATTATAGAATCAAGTAGGATTCTTCATGTATGTAAGATCAGGTTTGGTCTGTAGGGTGTTGCAAGATCATGGTGGAGATCTACATGTGATAAGTAAGATCAGGTTGGTCTGCAAGGGTGTGTGTATGCGAGGGTCAGAAAGGAGATCGATGGGGGAGCAAGATCCAAGGTGACAGCAACACATCAAGGAGCAAGATCATGGTGAGATCTACTTGGAGTACCGGTTCGTACTTAGTTGTATTGGAAGTGTTGTACTGACTAGTTGAGGTGAACAACAGCTCTGTGCTTGAGTTATTTATTGTGACCTGTATTGAGAGAAGATTACTCTTGAGGGAAGATTACTGGGAGCCCTTGAGGTGTGGGAAGCCTCACAGAGGTGGAAGAAGAGTGTGATCTCTTTATTGTAATTTCTTTCTGTAATGAGTTGAATACAATTGTGTGTTGCCTCTCATATTCTGTGTTATTTCTCATAGATAGTTATTTGTACTTCTAATATAATTCCACATGTTTAGTTGCTTATACAAAGGTAATCATATGTGCTCTTAATTCTGACAAGTTGTATCAGATCTTTGGGGAACCTAGGTCCTATCAAATGGTATCAGAGCGAGGTTGGAGGTTCTCAGAGCGAGTTTGACTAACAGGTGGTTCAGATTTGGTTAGTGTTTGTTGATTACAGGTTACTCTCAGGGGTTTTTGATTGAGTGGGAGTATAGCAATGGCAGAAGAAGGTAAGATGATAATGGAGAAATTTAGACACAGGCGTAGCACCATAGGTTGTGTGGTGGGTGGTCTTCAAGATTGAGCTTGAAGAGGAATACAAGCCAGGATACAGATTAGACAATGTACTGGTATAGGTACAGGTGCAACTATTTATCTCTAAGTGGGAGATTGTTAGGTTGTGGAGCTAAAAGCTTCACTTGGATGCAAACATGGAGGGTTGCTGAGTGTCACAGTCACCGACGTCGGCAGGCCACACCGACGTCAGGCAGGGTCGACAGAAAGCAACTGACATTGGCAGGAGTCAGCTGATGTCGATTGCCTTCAGGCAGACAGGGACCATCGTCAGTCACCTGTGTGGTTCCAAAACTGCTATTGACAGACAGTCAGTTTGTTGAATGGGTTATTTGCATGTAAAGACTAGTTCAAGTCTTTGAGCCGCTTGTCTAATTATTGTATGCATGAGATATATATTTAATAGACTCATGGGCTGTATTGTAAAGTTGTAGAACTAGGAGAGTTCTTCCCATGATAGAATCAAGTAGGATTCTTCATGTATGTAAGATCAGGTTTGGTCTGCAGGGTGTTGCAAGATCATGGTGGAGATCTACATGTGATAAGTAAGATCAGGTTGGTCTGCAGGGGTGTGTATATGCAAGGGTCAAAAAGGAGATCAGTGGGGGAGCAAGATCCAAGGTGGCAGCAACACATCAAGGAGCAAGATCATGATGAGATCTACTTGGAGTACCAGTTCATACTCAGTTGTGCTAGCAGTGTTGTACTGACTGGTTGAGGTGAACAACAACTCTGTGCTTGAGATGTTTGTTGTGACCTGTATTGAGAGAAGATTACTCTTGATGGAAGATTATTGAGAGCCCTTGAGGTGTGGGAAGCCTCACAGAGGTGGAAGAAGAGTGTGATCTCTTTATTGTAATTTCTTTCTGTAATGAGTTGAATACAATTGTGTGTTGCCTCTCATATTCTGTGTTATTTCTCATAGATAGTTACTTGTACTTTTGGTATAATTCTGCATGTTTAGTTGCTTATACAAAGGTAATCATATGTGCTCTTAATTATGACAAGTTGTGTCAGAGATTTGGGGAACCTAGGTCCTATCATGCGGGAGAGCAAGATCTGGTAGAAGATCTACAGGGGTGTTGGTGTGTAGAATCAGAAGGGTTCTATCCAAGGGAGAATCATAAGGACTTGGTGAGGCAAGGACAAGGGTTCTTCTGGGTGTGTATGATCTAGGTCGACAGGTGTGCAAGACCAGGTTGATCTATGATGTAGCAAGATCAGGTTAGATCTACATGGTAAGTAAGGTCGGTTGATCTGCAGGTGTGTGTGTGTGCGAGATCTAGGTTTGCAGGTGTGCAAAACCAAGTTGATCTGCAGGTGGCAACAAGATTAGAGAGATCAGCAACACAACAGGCAGCAAGATCAGGTGAGATCTACTTAGAGTACGTGGTGTACTCAGACTTGGAGTATGTGTGTATACTCGATGGTACTGGCAGTATTGTTACTGACTGGTTGAAACACCAACTCGGTTATTGAGTTGTTTGTGTTTGTGTTTGTAATTGAGAGAGAGAACTCTTGAGGGAGATTATTGTACGTCCTAGAGTGTGGGAAGAAGAGTGTGACTTCTTTATTGTAATTCCTTCTAGATGAGTTGAATACAATTGTGTGTTGCCTCTCATATTCTGTGTTACTTTTGAATTCTAGTTACTTATCATTATGGTTAAATTATGTGTTTAGTTGCTTATAAAAAGGTAATCAAGTGTGCTCTTTAGTGAGCAGGGATCCTGACACAAGTGGACCAATGGAATTTAATTAGTCAGATTTAATATTCTAACATCCAATGGAGGCCAATTTAAAGCACATCCACGCCTCCAATCATGTGACCCATGCCCTATCATGAGTTTCAACGTGACATATTTTGAGATTATTTTTTTAACATATTTTTTATGTGATCAATTTTTTTTATTAAAAAGGCCACGTGTAATGTTTTAGGTCACTATTTTATATATAAATGTGAATGACCCATAGGCTATTTTATATATTTTAATTCTTGTCACTATTTTATTTTGCAGCGAAAATACAACCCACGGTGATATACATTGGATTAAAAATCAACTGGTCTACGAGCAGACTCCATGACTACGATTCAATTGGGGACATTCATGTGTCATGAGTAGAATTTATCACGTGTCATCTTGAAGGGGGCCACTCGATGCCCAAAAACAAAGGCAACCCAATGGACTGCATGTCATGTGGCCATTGTGATATAAAGTAAAGGGTAAAAGGCCACGATTAAAGTTGGATTTTGTTATCCAATATGGCCATGGAGGAATTATCCCAAGGTATTCAAAGCCAAAATATAATTAGTATAGGAGGTCATGAGCATGTGGATAAAGGAATCACAATGTTGGTGATACATTATCGAGGCCATTTAAATTTATAGCGATCAAAATTAAATTCAGTTATTAATGGTAGATAAGAAACATAAAGTCCACCCAATTCACTATTAAGAAGCGGCAATGGCCAAATTTTAAATACAAGGATAGCAAGGCACACTAATATGGATTGATAGAGTCACTAAGATTCAATAATGAGAAGCGATGGTGGCAGATAGAACCGAGAAGATAGATTGTGACCTTGGCTACCTAGGTGACCCTATAGAGGCTCCATTTTAAGTTTATTATAATTTATAAATGAATCCTATATCTAATTTCATAAGAAGGAATTTATATGAAAATATAGAGAAATATTGGAAAACATCAAGACCAAAAGAAGTAAGTCATTGAATAAATATGTGTGGATGTTTTGTGAGCATGTGCATGCTCTCAAAGCTTAAAAATTTCCCCTTTTCTCATTCAAATTAATGCAATGCACTTTCTCTATGAAATTAATCATTATTTGAATTTATGTATATATTTTTATGAGTAGATTAGATTATGATGTACAAATCTGATTGTTCATGTGGTTTAATCATGATCTTTCAGCTATTGTGGATGGATGTGCATATGGCTATCTTCAATAGTATTTCATTTTACAAAATTTAAGTTATAGGGATTCACTCATAAACATTTACCCTTTGGGTCTTGCATCATATTTTTTAAAATTCAAGTTTCAAATTAGATTTTAAATGTATTGATTTTATGGTGATGGATTTTGGACTATGGTTGCTTCACTAGAAAGTAGTTGAGTTGATATTTGAACCCTGATTTTCTACCCTACCCTTCCCTCATTTTTATATTTTTAACAAATCTTCTTTATTTTACTATAGTATTGTTTTAAATGTCCATATTTTGGTTGTCTTGGTTGATGTTTTGATCACTCAAGTGAACTTTCCTTGATTGAATGTACGTCGTATGTTGTTACTCCACCATGACTATGTAAGAGAGTCAAAACATGTATTATGTGCCCCATGTCAATTGTGATCTTAAAAGGAAAGGGTGAAAACCCATAAGCTATTACGGTCAGTCACAAAACCCACATCAATAATTAAATGGAGTTAGGAGAGTGGAATTGAATCTAAGAGAACCTAAATAATACCATGTGGTATTCATAGGCGAAAATAGCCTACCTCCTTCACAAAATACCATCTCTTTTTACGTGCTTAAAATTCACATCAACAATTGAATGGTGCTAGAAAGAGGGTCCTTTTATGTTCAATGATTATCTCAAATGGTATGTGGTCTAAAGAGGCCTAAGTTTTAATTTTCATAGCCACCTCTTCTTTAGTCTTGTATCTTATGTTGTGTGCCGCAAATGCATATCAACATAATTTTTCATTATTAAAAGAGGAACCTTATGACCAATTTTCAACCATCATTGGGTTTTATTTCAATTTATGTCAAATACATCAATAAACCATAAAAAATAGAAAACTATTAACATATTGAAAAATACTTGTCTTGGTGAATCGGCCATAAATATCGTAAGTATTCAACATGATCTCCCAAAAGACCCATTTGATTTTATTCCTAATTTTTAAAATAGAGATAGGAGAACTGTTAAATAACATATTTTTGCTTATAAATATTCCATTAGTGCTTTGAATGTAAAATATGAGGATGTAGCTTGAAGATTATTTACTTTCATTTTAGAAGGGGAAGGATATGATTTTTTTTAGACTTGTCACCTAATTCTATTACTTTCATTTTAGAAGGGGAAGGATATGATTGTTTTTTAGACGTGTCACATAATTCTATTACTAGCTGGTAGAATATTAAAGAAACGAGTTTATTTTAGTTTGGTCAAGGGATTGATGCTTATATTTTTATACAAGAATTTGTTATGATTAAAATATAACCACATGGGCTAATTAGGTATTTTAATTTCCAATTTCAGAGAAACAATAACAAAATCCCAATCAACCATATACCTTTTGAATCAATGGTTTTATATATGTACTTACATGATTTGGATTCATTAATCACCACTGTTGTAAGGATGTTTGCAGTGGATACTCTGATCTTAGATTGTGTATAAGATTTTCAAATCGACGATCAAATTTCATATAGAGGAAAATCAAAGAACAAATAATCTTTTTGAAGCATTGTGCCTAATGACCAAATAAATCAACAAGTTTAGAATCATATCATAGTTCTCACAGAAGCTTGTTAGTATGAGTAAGGGGATCATGAAATGACCATTGTTATTCATTATATTTAATAAAAATATGATTTATATGATGATGAAAAAAATCCTACACAATAGTATAAAAGGAAGAGTCAATGGTTTGCATGAGATTTACCTAGTATAATTATCAGAGGATGGTTTAACGAGTCCTAATATTATCTGTGGTGATGTTTTAAATAGTTTTGTTTGCCAAAATTTGATAGTTTTCATTGATTTTAATAAACATGTGTAAGGAGCAATGAATAGGGATTTTTTAACAATAGTTCCAAATCAAGAAGAGGTCCCAAACATTATCATGACTCAATATCAATTAAATGAGCCTCCTAATTTTGTGTGGCCAGACTTTGATGTAACCCCACCTAAAATCTAGGTTTATTATGATATGAGTTTAAAGTGCTTGGTTACAAATTGCTAGTATTTTTAAGATATGAGTTGAGGATTAACATTTAACTTTACTATCCTATTTTATGAAATATTGTTGTACATGCTAGTATTACACTAATGGCACACACTTTAAAACCTGTGATTTGAGCTTGTAATGCTATTTGCACTTAGCTCAGGACTTGCTCCTTTGAGGGGTTTCAGGTTTTGAAAATTTAAGATATTTCCTCTGAATGTGTAGAGTGATTTATAGTAATAGATAGATTAGTGTTAGATATCAAAAGGATTAGGATTTATAATCTTGTAAACCTGACTCTTTGAGTAATTTCATCTAAACCAACGTGTGAATCATACGGGTTGACCCATATGTAGAATTTGAATCTAGGAAAATGACCATTAAATAACATGTAGATAGATCCAACCCATTGGATAAATATGTAGTGCAACACATTCTAAGGAAGTGTGGACCTATCTAGAGAATAGGAAGAGTGATCTAAGATCAGGAGGCAGTTTGAGAATGATATTAAGTTATTCAGGTAGAAACTATGAAAATCTTATGTAGTAATGGTGATTTTGGAAGTTCAATCCCATAAATGGATGAATGACTAAGAAAGAATGTGTAAAAGAATCATGTATGCATTCATGATTCAAATATGTTAAATAGTAATCAAATCCAACATTATCAAGTGTATAATACCAAATATGAGAATATACATTGGTAGGAGGCCTTTCAATGCAAACTACTACCCATTATTAAAGAATTGCATTTAGAGTTCTAAGAAGTCTTAAAAAAATGGTCCAAGGTTGTGTAGACATTAATTATTTTATAGAAGAGAGCTTCAACCCTCAACTTCCATGCCAACATCACAAGCTTGAACACTTTGAGAAAATTACTCCTCATTTTTTTAATTTTATTGTTAGTGTTGATCCTAAGCCTCACCTTATTTCTAATCATCCTTATACACCATACCATTTCTAGGAGGGAAATGCAATGCTTATCAAAGAAACTCAAATAGTCAACTTTGTTACATATACAAATCCTAAATATATTATTATCTCTAAGGAGTTCTACCCTAAAGATAAGGATACCTATAGCCTATTTCTTGTAAAATATCATGAAGTATTTTCTTGGTCATATGAGGATATTTTAGGTATAGACCATAGCATAGTTATTCATAACATAGTGACCTATCCAGATGTGAAACCTATTTGCCAAAAGTAACAAAAGTTCTCTCATAAGGTTTCTAATTTGTGACACAAAAATTCATTAATATCATAGATGCTAAGTTTATTAGACCTTAAGATTATTCTGAATGGGTCTCCAATATTGTACCCATTTGTAAAAAGGTCATTATAATCATTTGCATTTGTATTGACTTTTGTAATCTTAACTTAGTATGACATAAGGAACATTTCCTCTACCTTCCATATATATTATTGTTGGCTTTTGTTTGTCCATATATTTGAGGGTGGTATGCACTATTAAATTACATCTTAGTTTTTAGCTTCTTCCATAAAATCCTCCAATAATGACATAAATGTTTTTATCCCCATCTGAATTAATAGTTTTTGCAACACCATGTAATCTAACATATTTAAAAAATAGATAAGTTACTCTAGTGGCATTAATGGTTTTATTTTATAAAATAAAATGAATAATCTTATAGAACCTATTTATAACAAAAAAAATTAATCCATTAGCTTTTTATGTGCTTGGAAATCCCAACACAAAATCCATACTCAAATTTGTCCATTATTATTTAGCCACTTCACATATCCTACATCTTGACACATACATCGGTACATCTCTCTTCATCTTTTGTCAAAAATACTTCTCTTCCACTAAATATATTTTATTATTATAAACAAAGTGTCCACTCAAACCACCACTATGTACTTATATTATAATATTGTCTCTCATAGACCCAACTAGAATACATAATTATTTTACCTTAAAAAGATAACTATCATATATAAGATAATCATCATGAATAGAAATTATATCACTTGCTAATGGATTCTTACATTGTTTAAAAATATTTCCAAAATTTATATCAAAAGCATATATCCTTAAATAACCTCAAATCCAACTTCTTCACTCATTGTAGTTAATAATGCCACAGACCTGATCAAAGCATGTGCTACTTGATTTTGCTTCCCTGATTTATACTTTAAAACACATGTCCTGCAAGAAAAAAATCCATTTGGAATGTTTGTTATTTAACTTATTTTGAGTGTTCATATGCCTTAAGGCCTCATTATCTGTAAATAGAATAAACTCCTTAAGCACCAGGTAATACCTATAATCTCTCAATGCTTGTATAATGGCATAAAACTCTCTCTCTCTCTCTCTCTCTCTCTCTCTCTATATATATATATATATATAATTTAACTTATTTAGAGTGTTCATATGCCTTAAGGCCTCATTATCTGTAAATAGAATAAACTCCTTAAGCACCAAGTAATACCTATAATCTCTCAATGCTTGTATAATGGCATATATATATATATATATATATATAATCTACCTCGTTCAACTTATCATTGTAATATGTTATTTTCCTTTCTTCCTAACTCAATACGACACCAATACCCACCTATGAAGCAACACAATTCACCTCAAACACCTTGTTAAAATATTGTAATGCTAAAAAATCTATCTCTACCACCTTCTTATTCAGTGATTGGAAAAAATTTGTTGTTACCCTTGTTCATACAAATTATTTTCTCCTCATACAATATATTATTGGTGCAATAATACTACTAAAATTATTAATAAATTTTATGTAAAAGGTTTATAAACCTTGAAATATTATTAGTTTTGATATTATTATTGGAGTAGGCCACTCAATAATTGCCTTCACCTTTTCTTCATCCATTCTTAGACCATATTTTACAATTATAAATCTCAAAAATACCAAAATTTTCTACATAAATATGCACTTCTTCAAATTTGCATAGAGATTTTCCTTTCTTAACAGTTCTAATACTATTCTAAATTTTGTAAGTGATATTACTTATCCTTATTGAATATGAAAATATATCAAAATACACTGCTACAAACTTACCAATGTAATCTCGTAGCACTATGTTCATCATCCTCATAAATATGTTGGATACATTAGATAATACAAGTAACATCACTAATCACTCATATAAGTCATCCCTAGTCTTAAATGTTGTTTTCCATTCATATTCTTCTCAAATATGAATTTGATAGTAGCCACTCCATAGATCAATCAAAGTGAATTATGAAGTTCCTACAAGTACATCCATCATGTCATCTAGGCGAAGTATAAGGAATCTATATTTGATGGTGATTTTATTGATTGATTTTCAAACTCTACACACCCTCCATGTTTCATCATTATTTGGAGTTAATAATGTTGCATATAGACTCATGATCTCCATCACTACACCATTTCCCACTAATTCAACCACCTGCCTATTCAATTCTAGATTTATTTTGGGCTTATCCAGTAAGCTACTTGACTAGGTAGAGATTATCCTTGAATTAAATAAATATGATTATAAATATATCTATTTGGTGATAGACAATCTGTAATTCATCAGGTATAATATCAACATATTCCTTTAACAAATTTATTTTTTATTCTGGTATTTTCATAATCTTTTCTTTTTATTTCTTTGTCATCAATGCATAAGAGAATCATGCCATATTCATATCCTTAATAAATTATTTTTTGGAAAGCATGCTTCCTGCCTACCCTTCTTCCATAAAAGGTAGCATAACTATCATTGAACCATCTTTCCGTAAAGTATATGTGTTTCTATCTCCATCATAGATTGCTTTCCTACCATATTAAAATGCTCATCCCAATAATGCACGGTATGCATCCGTTGGGATAACATCATACCATATTTCATCTCTATAAGTATTTATTTTGGAAAAAATGATTAAAGATTTATTATTTACCATAAATTCTTTTCTTTTCTTAAACAATTAAATACAGTAAGGATAAGGATGTTTTTCACATTGCAGATTTAGTTTGTCTACCATTTCTTTAGAAACCACATTTTCACAACTTCCACCATCAATAATAACTTTACATAGCTTTCTTCATAAAATGCACGTGGCTGGAAAAATATTTATATGCAATCATGAGTCATCATTATCTTTATCATCTGCACACTCTTTCCTTAAAGTAATCATTTTTTATTTTCAGCGTGAGATTTTATCCTACATATGATGCAACTACTAGATTATATTCTTATATCTCAGCCTCAACAAAATTCACTCTTTGTCAATCATATTGCCTCCTATCTTGTGCATGATAGTGTGTATAATTGTTCTATACCATTATTCACCACATATTTAGCAAACATAAGGTCTACAATGACTTTTCCATCCTCTATTGCCACCATATCCTCTACCTTTCTAAAATTATATTTTTCTTTACTAATTTTGAAACCCTTGTTTGGTATATTCTTACTTCTCCAACCCATGTGATGTTTCTCCTTTTGTGGGATTAAACCCACCTCAATCCCTTACTAGAGATGATTGTCCTCTCTTCGACCCAAGTGATCTCCAAAAAGCATGTATATTTTTCTTCTCTTCTGCCTTCAAAGCCAATTGAGAGGTCTCTTCCATACTCCTAATTCTATGCATGTTTGATTCATCTTGAATATAAAATTTTAAACCATTTACATACCTTTCAACTATATATTCTTCTATTTCATCATGCTTTACTCAAATGGACTACTTGTAAAACTTAATTGTGTAGTCGTATACAGTGTGATCATTTTGCCTTATATTCTAACATATCTTATAGAGGATTTGTGCATAGTCCATAATATTTTTTTCTATCAGATTCTTCTTCATCTTTCTCCAAATATTGATTCTATCTTTACCCTTTCTTTATATTTATTTTTATAAAGGATCCCACTATATCATTGCATGACCCTACAATTTTATGAAAGAAAATTTTACTTCTTTATCATTTTCCATAATTGTCCATTCAAAAGGCTTCTCCATACTATTTAACTAGTCTATCAACTCCTCGGATTTTAGACTACCCCTATATTCTTAAACTTCTAATTTTTTTTTTCATTCCCTACAATGCCCTAACCATACTTTCTTCGATTTAATGTGACTAATTTTGTTCTTCCTCATATTGTTGAATTTCTTATTCTTGATTTGTTTATTCCTATGTGTCAACTCCTTGCCTTTGTCATTGATGTGTAATAATTATAATGAGCTCTTCCACTTGCCTCAAGAACTATTTCATAGTCATGTTCATATGTGTATAGCATCCTCATTCTCTTGCAATATTCTTTATACATGTTATGCAAAATAATTTTTATTCAAAATATAATTAAAAAAATCAATATGGATTCACAAAACATTACCTTCTGGAGTTGAACCTTAATTTGATACGAGATGATGAATCTAAAAGCATAGTAGAGACAAACTACACATAATTACATAGGTAGTTTTTGAGCAACAAAACTGATTCTAATTATTCATTAATTATTTTTAAAAATATACAAGAATATTTAAATAAATCAAAACTTTAAATTAGAGTTGTCATGCACAACTTAATATCTACATAAAGTTAAATGAACTTAATATTTAAGTTGTTATTTTTAACAAATTTTGAATGCAAGCTCAAATGGGCCTAATCATTATCCATTATTCTCTACATGCATAAATAAAGTTAAATGGTGATTGGAAACTCAAATTTTTTACCTAATTATAAAAATATTAAATTCTCAAAAATATCAAAATATCAAAAAATCTTTAAAAGATAATTTTAGACCTTTAGATGGTCAATTTTAATGCAAAAAATTAATAAAATGGATCTTAAACAGACAAATTAGGTTATGGTACCATGGAACTCTTTGAGACCTTTCTTTAAAAAAATGACTTGATCAGCGTTCCAAATCAAAGTTTATGATCTCCACAAGATGAGCTACCACATCACATTGGGAATTTAATAAATATAAATTATAGCTTGTTTTAGAAAAGATCCAAATTAGATGATAAAAATAAGAAACGTAAATGTTATTTTTCAAAATCCTAAAATAAAAAATTTTAAGCAAAAAAATCAATTATATTACAATAATATGAAATAAAGATATTATTAAATGAAATAGTGAAAGTATAAGAAAATGAAATGTGACATTCAATAAAAATATAATCATAATAAAATTATATATATATAGAGAGAGAGAGACAGTTAAGAATGTCAACTATTTATTTAGTCTCTAGAAATATAAACAAGACAATATTATCTTAAAATTTAATACAATTTTAGGCTATATGAAAATCACAAGACTAAAAAAGTAAGCAAAATATTGATAATTCAAGAAAATATATATATATATATATATATATATATATATATATATATATGAATGATAAAAGAATCAAATTACATGATAACAACACCAAGTTAATATACTATTACTAAGACATTCTTTTAACTGAAATCTTAAATTATAGTTAAATGAAATGCAACATTTAATATATTTCCAAACTAGAATAAAATAAATAACGATATTTTTCATATTTGTTAATTACAAATAATAATTCCAATTATCTATAGAGTTTCTAGAATCCAAATATGAAAATAGTCTTTTGGCATATAATACAAGTCCAAGTTATATAGGAAAAGCAAGAAAAAAAAAACTTGCTAAACCATGCCATCATAACAAATGAAAAATTAAGTTTTCACAAAGATTAGTAAGTATAATAAGTGGTATATAATGTCAATTTTTAAAAACAAGTATGTAGATAACCAAATCCACGGTAAAAAAAAAAGTGAAACAACAACATCTCAATTTATAAGGACATTTATTGGAGTTGTTTTGCATCAAAGATGACATATTTGATTTGATTTTCCCTATTTTAGTTTTCTATCTTGATTGATACTATAAATAATAATTGTTAACCCATAACACAATCAATTATTTCTTGTGTAGCTTTGCCATCATTGGTAAGAAATTGTAATTATTTTGTTGCAATACCCACTATTGACTCCGCAATTAAGTCGAGGGAAACTAATGGTTTTAGCTCAGTTTTCAAATTACTTAGTACCAAGTAAAGAGAGTTTGTAATCACATTTCTAGTTATATCCACATTACATTTCAGGCAATGCCAAACTACATCCTATTTTTTCACAACCTTTTTTTTTTGCATGGCATTTTGTCTACAATAAGCAAAAAAACAAGGCAATTAAAATTATTTGTAAGGACTTGCATCATAGTTGTTTTCACTAAAGTGCATTCTATTTTTTTTGTTGAATCTCCATGTGAGTGATTTCAAATAGTGTTGATTTAATAGTCAAGTTCCCTGGTAGCTCATGTTATTTGTTTGTCAGTGAACGTGAAGGAACATTTGAGCTTTTAGAATCTATTAAATAACACAAATTTTTAGTCTCTGTTATTACAGGGTTGATAAAACATTTACTACTAGAAGTAATCTAAATAACCACTCCACCAATATCTGATGTTTGGGTTGTTTTGACTGCAAGAAGGGTACGATTGGCCCATAAATAAGTTCACTTAATTTTACATTTGTTGAACTGAGATACTCACCCCATAATGTCA
This sequence comes from Torreya grandis, assembly GCA_037957365.1. Taxonomy (NCBI): domain Eukaryota; kingdom Viridiplantae; phylum Streptophyta; class Pinopsida; order Cupressales; family Taxaceae; genus Torreya; species Torreya grandis. The sequence continues at coordinate 673,936 of JARHVA010001648.1, read as the reverse complement.
TGGTAATATTTTTTCCCAACATGTCTTTGATTTGAATTTTTTTATTTATACCTTCCAACCTATCTTTCAATGTATTGTAGACCCAGGAGAAATTGACATGACAACATTGAGAATGTTTACCATAGCTCCATTAGACATTTTAGGGATGTCGGAAATGATTTTAAAATTGAATTGATGCATTAGTATGCCTTTATTATCTTTAGCACTAGGAATTATTGTAAATGACAATTATAATATTATGTTACATGGATGTTCAAAATGATTATATACCTCATTTTATTCGCTAATGGTTCTACTTTGATATAACAAAAAAAAATTGATTTTCAAGTTAGTTATAAAATTCGTTGAAAACCTCATTGAAACATGTCACACATATTTTTCATTTGTCACTATCAAAAAAATCAAATCCAAAATATATTTCACATTTTTCCTTATTATCATAATCTTGAGGGGTGGTCTTTGCTAATAACATTCCTCTATTGACCATTGTTTTTGCCTACAATCAATTTAATGATAGGAAAAATAGTTTTTGGAATATATATACTTATGGCAAGTGTGCCAACATATTTTGATGTATAAATTTCAGTTTATGAAGATACAACACTTGATAAAAAAGTTATTTGCTTTTATTTTTTATACATATATGGTAAACGTGTTGATTTACTGATATTAGTGTGTTTATATGTATTCATTTTAAACTTCAATACACAACATTTTTATTTGAATATTAATTAAATTATTATTTGGAGAAATTTTTAAAATGCAAATACATTAATTGCATAAAAATGAGAAAAAAAATGAGCAACTTACTTTTCATCTTTGAAACTTGGTAAATTGCACAATAGATCCTTCTTGAAGCTTATTGGACATAACAAGAGCACCGACTTTTTTATCTAAAATATTTGCTTGCAAACTTATGCTATCGAAAAGGGAATAATGATGGCATATGTATGCACTTAAAAGTGAATGGATGGGATATATCTCTAGTATATGTAGAAAATGTTTCATTGCAATGTCTCCTTTGAGTAAAAAAATAATGGCATTTTGGGTTAATTTTTTTTAGCCAACATTCCAATATAAATGCTTATCATGTTAATATTAATACTTTAATACCAAAAACTACAAACAAACAAATAAAAAATCTATAGAAAAGAATGTCAAAATAAGTGCATTTTTTAAACTATAACTTAAAAAAACATTTTTTCACTATATAAGATTGACAAATATTTGAAGTAATATATTACCTTTGAGGAAAATATATGTGTAATATTTACACTAAAAGTTTGGTTTCATTATTTTCTTTGAGCAAGGAACAAAATGACAGTTATTTCTAAAGATGAGGCCATAATGTCGATATCAACATTTAAACATTAAATATTAACCAACAAAAAGATGAAGTTTATTGAAGATAATATCTCAATAAACAATTATTTAAATATAACTAAGAAAATCATTTTTTTATGAAAAAACAAATATCAAAAAGACTATAGCTAACAAGGACCAAAAAAATGATACAACTAAATAAATGTATCACTTGAACCAAGTGTAAATTTACTTCAATACATAATTTCCATTCTGTGTATTGTATTAAATATATTACCTTTTTAATATAAAAATCATACATTAAAATTATGTTATATATATTCCAAAAATGTATAATCAATGTCTTTTTTTAATCTAAATTTTCTTTATTTCTTTTCTATGAGAATCTTATGTGCACAATCAAGACAATCTTTTGTTGTGTTAGGTTTCAGAATTGTGACGCTCAATTTTTCTAATTTATATTTAAGTTCATATTTTTAGCATAATGGACACTATTGTAAACAAGACTGAAGCCTCTAGAAAGAGGGCTAATACTACAAAATTTGGACAAGTAAATTATGCTTGATTTGAAAAACTTTAGCCAAAGCTTTCAAGATGACTTTTATCTCTGATGATGGAGGTCTAGGTAGTCTAAACTATAAAATATTTATGATAAATTGTGAAATAATAAATTTTTCTTTTCTCAAAAAATATAGGGTTGTTAATGTTATCTCGTCTATTAATTTATTGTTCATTGCACATGTTTTCATATTTTACTATATTTGACATACATAAGTATCAAGTACAATAACTTTGAATTATTGTTAACAAGTTATTAAATAGCACTATATTAGGTTTGAAATAAATATTTTAATTAAAATATCATGTTTCAAGAAATGGTGAATAAAGTAACAAGAATAACAATAAAATTAATTTCAAGTGAATTGACGAAATAACTATTTAATACAATATTGTGTTTAAATTTTAATGGATTGTATAAATTTTTCACAATTTTTCCAACATAATAGATAATTATAACATGTATTACAATATTTATTTAAGATTTTAATAGTTTATATAACTAAACACCTCGTTTAATGATATGTTTGGCATAAGCTTTCATCCAAACTTCATTGGATTGTATATAGTCAAATTATCGTATATTATATTATGTATCCAAAAAAATAGACTACTATGCATTGATTTGGACATCACAAGTTAATTGTAATTAAAAAAATTCAATTCCACGTTATCATTTTAAGAAAAAATCATTCACTATTATAAAAAAAAAACATAATAATTATTTTCAGACGGGTTTTATTTTTCTATTTGATAACTATTCAACTCAGTGGATAAAAGAAATACTTAATGTGAAATTACATTGAAATGTCAATGGGCGTTAAATATAATGTTGCATAGTATCACTTTCTTCCTATCAAGGCCACCTAGAGGCTACTCATTCCATGTTTTAAAAAATATCAAATTTTAGAGGAATTGAAAATATAAGTTGAAAAAATATCAAAAAGGTTAAAAAACATATAAGAATGTATAAAAAATACAGAGGAATAAAAATGAGATAACATAGAATATAGGTGTTGATGAAAATATTTTTGTAATTTAAATTTAATTTTTGAAATTAAAAGTGTTAATATATATATATATATATATATATATATATATATATATATATATATATATATATATATATATATAAGTTAATTTTTCATTATTGAAATATTTACTTTTATTTTATAAACTTCCACTTAAAAATTAAAGACAATGATACCTATGTATTCAAGGTTTTAAAATCAATTATACAATATTCAAAACCCCCTATAGAAGCCATTATATCTTTACCTATTAAAATAAAATTAAGGGTAAATAACCAAACAATGCTTAGACAATTGTGATAATTATTATTCATATCTATCAAGGATATACTACATGCAATGTGCTTTACCTTTTAATTAATAAGGGATAAATCTATCAATTAAAACAAATTAATATTTTTTATCAATAATTGAGGGTTGCGGGGTCCCTCGCCCTTTTATTTTAAATGTGAAAATTTACATCAAAACACTTGTTTATCAAATCTACTCCATAATAAAGTAATAAAAAATGGAACCAAGTCCACAAAAGTACATGATGACAAGGAGGGAATATTCCCTATACACATCCAAAACAAAAAAGTTCTATGAAAAAATTGTGCTCATTATAAAATATAAAAATAGTTGATAACCCAACTAAGACACAAAATAAATCCAAATTATTTTTGGTGCATCAACATCTACATCTACTACTTTTTTAGCATCCATGCCCATTTCAAATCCAACCTCAACACTCATGCCCTTAGTATCCTCTAGGTCAATGATTTATTCTTCCACCCTAGCATCCTTGAATATCACTTCCATCTCGATATTTGTTTCCTCCACCTTGTAGCCTCTACTAATACCAACTATATCTCGCACATTGATCCCATTTCCTGGCTCACTTTCCACTATGAATTTGAGGCTAGACAACTTAGGACCGTAGTTAAAAGTATTACTTAATGAGTAACCTTAGTGAATCATGATTTCCCAAAAGAAGTTATCCTTTTGAAGGCCTTTGCTATCAATATGTCCCTTGTGAAATCTTTCACCTAGTTTTATGCAGCTACTAGTACCATCCTCTTTGGAAACCATCATATTCTCAAACTCATCTCTAGACAATAAAAGCTCTACTTTTCCCTTCCAATTTTATTTATTCCATTTACCTAGGGTATAATCTTGGCCAGATCTCACCTTAGGGCCAAACATAGAACTTGAACCTAACCTAAGAAGGCCCTACAAACCACAAATTCTAAAAAAAAAAACTTTGCTTCTACAACCACTTTTTCCTACTAAGAATTTTATAAAAATAGAGTAACTGAAAGGAGGGGCTCTTTCATTTTCTTTAAATTCAATGGGGATAAAAACCTACCTTATGATGAGCCTTTATGGATGTCATATTACAGTCATTTAAATAAAATTAGTAGAATAAAAACATTTCTTCCAATTCCCTACAAGTTTTTAGAGAGACTTGACCTTTTGATTCTCATCTAGAAAGACAAAACTACTTAAGATTTTCCATCTCCACCTGTTTGAGAGCTCTATCTAGTTCTCCTCTAAAATCCAACCACACAAAAGAGACTACCACCCTTCTAGTTGAATCTTTATCAATTAAGACCTTCAGAAGATTAGAGACAACTCCATAGACTAGCTCATAATTAAGCCTACTCTTAAAGACTAGTTGCACATAGTTAGGACCAAAGATCTCACATATGGCCTTAGAAATTAAATCTATAGGGATCCAAAATATTTTCTTCAATATGTTCTTAGATATTTGACTTTGGAAAGCCATCTATCTATTTTCTAAGAAAAAAATAAGAAATGATCTACTGCAACAAACTTCTCCACCCCATCCAAAAGTGCAAGAGACATAGACTAAGGGACATGTTGATCTAAAAAACTCTCTCCTAGACTAGTTTGGAAACATTGTGAGCAACTTCAATTTGTTTTGAAGAAAATTAGGCTAGGAAACCTTGATAAAAATTACTTTGAGGGGTCAAATCAAGGAAATACCATCCTTAAGCAACCATTTTATGCAATGATTAAGTATGAATAGCACATGCAACACCATCCACACATCGAATCACCATCAAGTTAAACATCACCACAATCTATTAATATTTATTATTGTACATCCAATCCTAATATGAAGCATATCCTAAAATAATATGAAATTTTAGAATTATTCATTTGTATAGAGGAGAGGGGTGAGCATAGTGTGAGGATTAATCTATCAATCCTCATTAAACCACTTCCTCTAGGCTAGCCTAACAATGAAGTATATTATCCATAACTGGTTGTTCCATTTAATCAATGGCTTAATTAGATAGGAAATTTTCCACTATATGGGTCTCTTAGAAATAATACATTGCTTCCTACTCTATAAAGGAGTCCAGGATCTGTGAATCTCTACATAGAATATTTTCAATAATCTAAGATTTTGCTTTTTGATTTCAAAGAGCCTGAGCGAGGATCATTAAATCTCCTTCAATCTAAATTCATTCAATCCTACATTGGGAAACTAGCTCAAGACCCAAAACAAGGGCCTGAGCCTTAGCCTCATAATTAGTTCATTAATCAAGGATTTGGAGGTTGCTCTAATAAAAAAGCTTGAGAAATCCCTTATAATACAACTATTTCTACAGGCTCCAGGATTACCACAAGCCACTCCATAAAAATTAACCTTAAAAACCATGGAGTGAGGGGAATCCAATCAGAATGATCTTCCCATATCTTAGTAGTAGATCATGCTCTTGACCTATTAATAAAAAAAATAACTTTTTATTAATAAGGGATAAATTTACCAATTAAAATAAAAAAATAGTCAGTTTATTATATATATATATATATATATATATATATATATATATATATATATATAAAAGATGTTAGTGATAAATATAGTATATCCTTCGATCAAAATTTCATTGAGTTGTAAGTGTTTAATTATTAATTAACTACATCAAAAGGTTATGAATATAAATTTTATATTTTAAGTAAACTATTCAAATTAATTGATGAAAAAAATATCTAATATAATTTAGATTCAAATTCCAAAGGATATTATATCTATGTAAAAAAATTATTTGATTTAAGAAAAAAATTAAAAAATTGAAATAATCATCCTTTTAAACCTGATCAATTTCATGTATTCAACAAATCGAATACAAATGTTTCAACATCGGTGTATTTAAAAAATCAATTTTATAGGCATGACCTCCTTGTTAGGAAACTTTTTTTTTTGTTTTGACATTATTTACAATCCAACTTGAGATGTATCAGTGAGGTTTTATCTCAGAAATTATTCCATCAACACACCAATTAATGGTTTCAACGAAGTTGCATGCGCCTATATTTTGAGTTGGATAAATGTTGCCATACATTTCTTGGGTCATCATGCCTGAGTTTTGTAATAACTAAAAAAAATAGAAATATCAATCACATTTGTAGATTGTAATAAAAATCATCATGTTATACATGAAAAACCTGCTTTAAAGGAAGAAGTTTAAATGTTTAAATTGATAAAAACAAGAAACATATATAAACATAAAGATTGTGCTATTTAGTTTTTTTTTAAACATGTTTAAATTGCATATATGTATCACAACAAATAGAACATATTAACCATAGACCAGATCATAGAGCACATAATCCTCGATATAGGTACCTTTAAGTCTTAACAAAATCTACTCACTACAACATTTTTTCACTAAAGGCATTTGAATCAACTTTAAGCTCCTTCATAAAATGTAAAATATAAACAAATCCAAAATAATTCATTGCAAGTTTGCAGTTCAATCTAAAAGGTCAATATTCATATATTAGACTCATTAAAAAAAGGAAATGTGGAAAAGAATGCAACCAACTAACCAAGTTGATTTTCTTAGGCACAAACAAACTAAATCTTCTCTCGTAAATAATATTTTTTGTTCAGGCAGAAATAATTAAAGAAACAAAATAAAAAACAAACTCATAAAAAAATCAACCAAAAAAATTAATTCAAAATAAATAGAAAAAAAAAACAGTGATGAAATATATGCTCATTACGTTAAATTTACTCACATAGATCTAAACCAACCTAGTTTTCTTGTGCACACACTAATGCATGACACTATACTAAACATATAAATTGACATTAGATTTTTTCCTACAAAACAATATTCATAACTTGAGTTCTAAAAAAAGACATGGAAAACAAAGCAACCAACTGACCAAGTTGATTTTCGTTAGCATAAACAAACTAAATCCCCTCTTGTATTTATTTTTTTGGCCAGAAACAATCAAAGAAATGAAAGAAAAAACAATTTTAACTCAAAAAATAACACCAAAAAGGAATGGAAAATACACTAAATATGTTAAAATTTTTCTCATATATTTAAACCAAACTAGTTTTATTACGTGCACACCAATGTGAGATATTTTAGGCATTTAAATAGACATTAAAATTCTTCCTAGAAATTAAACTAAGAAACTAAGCAAAATTTAAAAAAAAAAATCAAGCTTGTAGTTTAAGATAAAAGATTAATATTCATAGCTTTAACCCAAAAAAAATGAGACATGGAAAAGAAACCAACCATCTCACCAAGTTGGTTTTCTTTCACACACAACAATACAAGACCCTATTCTAGGCATAAGCAAATTCTCACCAAATTGAACCTACTACTTGTAATTGTTTTACCCTTATTTTGGATTAATGATCTAAACAATTATAAAATAATGAATATTTAGATTGTATAAAGTATATCTATATTACATAGATCTGAATGTAAAAGTATATGTTCAATTAAACTTTATTATTTATAGAAATGACCAAAAATACTAGGGTACTTTGCTTGTTTTTGTTTTGGTATGATTAGAACTTGTGTACAATTGTCAGAAATAACTAAAAATGGATCTCGAGGTACTTGAATGTAGAAATTGACTATCTACACATGCTAGGAAACTTACGGTAGGGCATAGACACTAACAATAACTAAATCCATCAACTGTGTACAAGAAATTTCCACTATATAGTAATTAGTTTGTTCCATTGTAAGTCATTGCACCTTCCTATTGAGATTGTTCCTGTGTAATATTAAATATTTGGTCCTATACACAAATGCAAAATCATGTCCCATTCACATTGAATCCTTAGCTCCAATTTCAATACTATATTTATCTATAAGAAATGGATTGAATAAGATGGATTGAGTTGACCCCAACCATCCATCATTGAGTGGTTATGCACTACCTACATTCCAATTCTCTAAAAAAATGCGTAAATCACACATGGTTCTCCCACTTAGGTGTATGTGTGCAATAGTGATCCACTAAGATGGATACAATCCTTAATTTAGCTTTCAACACTTGATAATATGAAACTTGACCTAGATTTAGGTACATCAGACTCGGTTAGGGCATTCTCATTTAGAATATTTAGGGTTTTCTTCTCAATGTTTAAGTGGTAGATATGTGCTTTCTAGATACATTCCAAATACTTTCTGGATAGGATCTAGACGGGAAAATGCTTAGCCCTAGTATATTTAAATAAGTATTTGTTTTACCATTAACATGTTGAAACGTACGAGCCAACCCATAGGAAATTTTTAGATTTAGGAAAATGATGGTTACAAGTTGCACGGATGGATCCTATATAAGTGGACAAAACTAGTACTTGGATTCATCTTACTGTAAATAGAGGTATGCGAGGTACAAGAAAAAATGATATCATGATAAGGAGACAGTTTGATTAGGATAATAATTAAATTAGGCACATACTATGGAATTATTGTAGGTGACTAATACTAAATAAGAAAGGTTGAGTCTATAGAAAGGTTAGTGGTTAGTTAAAGAGTGCGGAAAGATTAATGTGGGTATGCACAAGGAATGTATGGTAAAGATAGGTGAAGGCTAACATTGTCAAGTGCCTAGTACTATATTTATGTGTCTAAAATTTCTCCCATTTATTATAGTATTAACAATTCTAGAGTAAAAGGATAAATAAATTGTGTACCTTAATGTAACTGCACTTTATCTTTAGGAGAAGGCATTGAGTTTCTAGCTTCCTCTATACAAACCTAAAATAAAACATGTAACAATCAATGTCCATATATGACATGAAATCTGAAGTAAATTAGATCAATGAAACAACTAAAGTTTGAAAATCAAGGATGTAACACACTTATAAGTAAGCCAACTTCATTGCCCTATGAAGTATTGGAGACTGAGGTTATCATGCCCCAAGTTGAATTTCACTATGTATAACCATGGGTTGGGAAGATAAATTCCCCAAACCTCATTTAAGTTATATTGAACTTATAATAGGTTTAAGATGCAAAATCTGGAGTCCCACACTAGACTCTTATGTGAAGGTATAACCCCATATTATGTTTGTATTTAAAAGGTGCATCCACATACTAGGCTTGTATGTAAATTCAAATCCCCATACTTTAGATTTAGAATGTTACGATACCTTTGTTACCACCATGTAAATAAAAAGTGCATGCATAAACAACATGCATGCCCTATAATATGATCTACCTGTACCAATCTAGTACAGAATGACATAAATTTATGTCACTCTACCCCCACTCTGATAAATTTAATAACCTATTCCATCTTATCCCTATAACCTAATAATTATGTTCTTATGATATATGTAACCTATCACTCATGTTCCTATAAAATGTCTACATGTGCCACTAAATTGGTTTCGATCTATGTATATCTGTCTCATAATCTAATCCAATTCATAAATTGATGCAATATGAACCATTTGAATCATAGAATTTGTCCTAAAATATGAATTATCCATGTTTGTAGGCTTCAATCTCTATGATAAGAACACTAGTATGCCTTTTTTTTGAGGTGAGAGATGTAGCATACAAATTACTCATCTCAAAAGAAAAGAGTTATATGCATCATGTTGTTTATAAAGATGTAAGAACGTAAATAATGTGCTAACATGAAGAGAATATGTCATCATATAATGCTTAAATCATCAAACCATACCTAAAAGATATATCCTAAGGCATAAAAGTGTCATGTCGAGATAAATATAGAAATTTTTAATGTAGTATTAGTCATCACAAATATAAACACTAAGTAATAAACCACGTAGAAACATACATGATATAAATCATGGCACCACACATAAATAGAATGATGCATGATATGGATCATGACACCACAGGCTTAAAAAATAATCCTATACATATACACACATATGTGCACAATGTCATGTCTATGATACACATAATATAAACACACAGAATAACACTCAACGTCACACAACAAGAAAGCAATGTCATACAATGAGAAAGTAATGTCACATAAGGCAAGAGCCATATACAATGTAATACACACTCAAAAATCATGCCATGCAATATCCAAAAGTGAACACTCATGAAGGGATGCAATGAAGCATACAATGGTCACACAATGTAATAATCAATAACAACAAACATGCATTGAACAAGCAAAGTTAGTGTACACATCATCACACATGTGAAAGTATAGTCTATAGAGCACTCTAAATATTACAAGCAAGGGAAATTTATGTATAATCATGATAATTAGCTCAATATGATCAATGGAATCATCATTTAAATATTTAACCTGAATAGATGTACTAAATATATGCCCCCAGTATAAGCATGCCTCCAACATAGGAAGGTTAGCTCTTAGGTATAGTAATGTCCCACATTTGAATGTCCATGTCATATGAAACTTGTATGTCATGAAACTCACTCATGTATACCTTGAAAAGTTTGTGTGTATTAAAAATTATATGTAATCTATCATAATGTGATAAAAAAACATAAATGATATATGAGTACTATCAATACATGTCATGTAGGTCCTGACTTTTTATTTTTTAATATATATATATATATATATTTTTGGTATTTTTAAAGATTTTTTTATTATATTCGTACTAACTGATGATCCCATCAATGGGATGATCACTTGTAGGTCCTATATCAATCATGAAAATGGTCACCCACCATGAGTGAGTAGTAGTGTATTTACTTATGTATAAATCAAAGAGGTGATCACGCGTTATAATACATCCATCATTATCATCATAACTCATATGATGTGTATCCCTAGTACCCATAGTATCATATGGAATCTATTGTATATTGGAAAAAGGTGTTTGTGTCTATTGTGGAACACACAAAGCTATCTATAACATTATTTTGGGATGTAATGGATTGGATTATGGATATTACTCAACTTGTATATATCTCTCATGTAATGGGTGTTTAAGCACTAGTCTTGTAGGAAAATCAAATACCTTCCTCAGAGTTGCCTAAGTGTAATGATCCTGAATAGGTGGAGGAGGGAACATCTCTATCTAAATAGGATACTCATATGCAATACCCATAACTACAAATACTATGTTACTATGTATATACTTCATGCATCTATGTACTAAAGTTATTGCCACGTGGATTTTATGTATACAAGGACATCCTAAAAATGAGTCAAATACCCTTGTACTTAGTATAAATAAAAATAAAGTAGAAACTATTTTGGAGCCTTCCTTAAGTGATATAAAAATAATCCCAAAAGGGTTATATCTATTTCCACCAAATCCTTTGAATATATTTATTGTATCCATAAAATCCTCCTCTATATATCCAAGACTAGTGAGTAGTGTCATAGTGCAAACATTTTCACTTGAACCATTATCCACCTTGACATCATGTATCAGTTGTAAATCAACGTAGACTAAAAATGGTGTATAAATAGAATCATATTCCAAAATTTCACTATCATCAAATGTAATCTAGGTTTTTATATATGTGTGATTGCAAGTGTACGAATAATACCATTTTTAGGACTCTCCTCCTCAATCCTAGAAAGGTAATAAGTTAGAGGAGAATGTGCATTGAAGTCATAAATTATTAGAACCATAACCATTGAAGGGTGGGGACTAGGGGTGGGAGGAGGGGGGAAAGGGTTGAATCAATGTACAAACTTTTCTTTCAAATCCATACTTTATTTGTTAACCTTTCAAATTAGTAGAGTGATCAAACAATGCATAGAGAAGCAATCACATAGACAAGAAGCAAGATATCAACACATGAACACAAGAGATATGTGAAAAATACTCATGGGGTAAAAACCCACTAAAACACCACTTGGAATAATTTCTTATAAGCAATGGATCAACATTTAGTGAGGCACTAACCCCACAAGGAGCAACAACCCCTCACTAGTCAAGCTCCAACTCAATTAGTCATTTAGAAAGCTCCAACTTGCAAGGAGGCACCCACCCCTTAATTGAATTAGAACCAAATCAACCAATTCAAGGAGACTTCTTAAAGCTCCAAATTTTAAGGCAGATCCCACTCCCTCTTGACTAAGCATCAACTCAGCTAAAGCAAACTTGATCACCTTCACAACACCTTGTTGCTCAATCAACAGATGGTGGCCTCTTATTCATATATTTATCTTCTCTATCATACATCAAGAACACATATTTGATGCATATCTAATGTTATATCAACTAAAAATCAAATCATAAATCTCTCTTCAACTTTTTACCTCTCTCAAACAGCCTTCTAGGCTCCTTCGTTCAATATGCCTCTTGTTAGGCTCATTAGGTCAACTGACCTTATCATTCAGACTCAGAAATCCTATTGTATATTCATTATTGATACTCTCCTCTGATTTTATGGTATACATGACCTAATTCTTATCCTCAAATATCTCTTTTCTTCGCTTTCTCTCACATTCCTTTTTTTTACATGTCCAAATACACCTATTATGCCTTATATAAATACAAGATTCTTTCTTGCACCCTCCTTGGTTGGAAAAACATCTCTCCATACTTAAATAATTATTGTAATAATTCAATACACACATTTCACAATTGAAACACTCACTACATAGGTCGGTCATAACCCATAAGGACTAAAACCGCCTTTAGGCCTAATAGAGACCTAATGCAATTAGGCCTACTTAAGGCACACGTTACACCTTGATCACCTTGGAGCATTTTAAGATTACTCTAATAGATTAAAAACTTCATACATACTTAAAATATACCCATAATAACATCCATATAGGTATATAACACCATTTAGCTTATTTTATTCCTTGAACCACGCCATTAGGCCCACTCACAAATAGCCCTTCTTACTCCCATAAAATCTATTTTGAGAATCTTAAGCACACACTCAAATTTGACACATAAATATATAAAAAAATAACATGTATGTAGCCTCAATGACTTTAATTACATCACCAAGTCCATTAGTATTCACCAAATATGGCAAAAGACCTCAAACTGATCACTTTCAAATGCTCGCTCAGAACTGCACATAGGCTCCAAAAACTCAATCAAGAGTCTTTAACTTTTCACAAATTCATAGGAGTTTATAATGAATATAAATACATTTAAAATATCCTATGAAACTTATATAATAACTTAATGTGTATTTTATCCTTCAATTCTATCCAAATCACCCCAAACTCATCTCTTTTAAATGACTACTCAGAACTGTCTAAATGCTCCAAAACACAGTCATGTAGAATGGTGTCTTTAGAAATTGTAAGGGAAATTACATGAATTATAATTCAAATTAATAGTTAATATGTGACCTTTATAAAATCATACAATATATAGATAATTTTTTCTGGTGTCAACCATTAGTTTTACAGACCAATTTGTTAACCCTTTCTTTCACAGTTCTTACACAGTTAGATAAGCCATTTTGGATTCTATATATCAATTACTTAAGGTGACTCTCAACCTTATATCAAGCATGGATATATAATTTATGTCCTAAAAAACAACATCATATTTATTATATGCATCATCTAAGTGCAAAGATCCTCCAACACATCATTCTCACTTACTCAGAACTATCATTCTGCCTTAAGAACTAGTCATGGTGAACATGCATCCCAACACCTGTGTAGACACAATAAATATATTAAAATTCAATAAAATGATCCTATAATATAATTATAACTACCTAAAATATAAATAACATAGGCTCAAATGGAAATATTGGTCTTGCAAACCAATTTCTCATTCCTGGGTTTCACTATCACAACTAAACTTGACATGACAACTTGTGAATAATATTTTCACCCCTTAAATCTTATTAAGAACCAATATAAATTCATGTTGGAGTGATAAAATTCCTATTAAAACACTCCATGATACATTTTACACAAATTGGGTATGTTAAGGCTTTCCTAAACACCTTCTCACTCTAGCTAGATTTTCTCATTGGTTTTACCATTACCCTAGTTTAGAGATAGGTCAACATAAGTGACCAAAATAAGCTACACAGAGGCTATAAATTTCCTATATAAATTAATTTTCATATATAATTAGTCTCTATATTCTCCATTCATTCATTTGCGTAATTGGTCTAATGCAACTTTTGTCTTCTATATCAACTTCTTTAAAAATGAGCATTTTCCTGTAGGTTTTACTCATTGTCCTGACAAACCACTACCACTTGGAGATGTATGATGGAGTTAAATACAACCTCCAAACACTTACCTAGGCATACAAGACCATTCTGAGTACATTTGATCAATGTTTCTAGCATCGGGTTATTATGAGGGTTTTGACTAGTTTCCCTTCTTAGCAATAATTCATAAAGGATTTCCCCTCAAATCCAAAAATAATGCCATTAAATTAAATCTAGGAACATTCCCCAACTTCCATGAACTGATTAGGATCTCATGTAAATGTTGCACGTGCCAACAAACATAAGAAATTCCTTCTCAGGTTTGTAACACCCCATTTTATGCACACAGAAAACCTTAACACAAATTTCCATGCTTTCTCCATAAAGATATAACCTTAAACTTATTAAAAACACTTAAAAAACCTCTCACACCTTTTAAAATTCTCTCAAGATATCTGGAACCTAAGACAATTATATTGACCTCTCATTAGGCCACATTAGGTCACTTTGCACACTAGGCCTTGAATTACTAGTCATACTTAGACCCTGATCATACCTTAAAACCTCATATACTATTATTAAAACCTCATTATCATTTTAAATTAACTCATACCTTTCTCAAACACTACCACCCATCTTCTTACAATCCTCAGCTCACTCACTTCTCCAGGCTTCACTATACATGTCTTCATTAAGACAAGACTAGGATTGGTAAAACACCATGTATCTTCACAAGATCACTTATGGGACATCAATGACACTCAATTTAACTTTAACATCAATGAAAATATTAATTCCTTAAACATAAAAATAGGAACATACCTCAACAATCTCCCCCTTTGTCATTGATGGCAAACCACAAATGAACGGATCCTTCTCAAACTACTCTCAACAAGTTGTTTATCTCTCAAATTGAACAATTTCATCAATAAATTTATCCCATAGGAATTTTGACCATCAAAAACTTTATCCCCCTTTGACATTAATGACAAAGGGTCATATACACTCTCATAATGTCATCCACACATAGTCCACTGATCCTTGAACTTGACCATTCAAAGAACCATCAAGCTCCCCCTTTGTCCATACATACTTCTCTTCAATATTTCCAAGAGACTTGAGTTAGCTCCCCATAACTCCATGCTCTACCTATATCATGTCATTGTACACCACAAACTAACTATTTACAATAAATACATATCTCACAAGAATATCATACCTTGAATGAAGACAACTTCACCCGTGCATGGGCTATCAATGATGACCAATACATTTTATGCAACAATTGTCCTTCTAAGGCCTACATGGCCTTCTCCAAAATTCATTAACCCTTATCACATGAAGCTAACAACCATTACTAACTTATGAAGAAAACACATAATCTTATGAAATCTCCAATCCATCTCTAACTATGTTCATCAGAGCTCACAAGTCTTGACACTACTCTTAACATTTATTCAAAGTAATTTGGACAAACATCCAATTAAACACAAATAAATACCTTTCAATTATATAAACATCAATAACACACTCAATACAACTTGTATCACTCTTAAAACCAACTCCAGACCATGGATCACATGATCAACACTTTCTAACTTCAAAGGCATTGGTCTTATAGACCAATTTTCAATTCTTACACCACTTGTTTTGTCTTGGCTACTTATACATCACCTTACACTCAAACAATCATTGCAACAGATCCATCTAGCTCTCCACTAATCTATATAGGTCAAATAAGATCCATTTTCATCATGAATATTCACATTAAGACTTATAGACACAAGAAACCTTGAAACCCTCATACCCCTGTTCAAAATATCTTTGATCTAATCCTTCACAACTAGGATCAATATAATCTTTTACAAGCATTAATAGAATCTTAAAGACCTTAATAACATATTCAATCACTTTGATCATCCATCCAAAGTGACCAACAACTCCACACCATTCAACGAGTCACTCTATGTCTTCCAAAAACACAGACCTTAAGAACAGTCCTCTTTCATTGAGATTTGCTTACACAAAGGCACACTTTCAAAACTTATTCAATGCATGGAACAAGATACAATGAGGTAACAACATCATCCAATGCTCAGAACACCAATTCAAGGTCAATAGAGAGGTTTTAAATCCACCTTAATCCTTATGAGTTCTCTAAGTAATAATACAGTCAACAAACTCTGACTTTGAATGGTAATAAATATACTTGTACGGATATCCAAGTCTTCAAATCACTTTGATGATAATCTTCAAAAATTATAATTCAGCTTTGATTTTTACACCAACATGTTTTGACCTATTCCATGGCTTCTATAGGAGAAATAATGCTCTTGGGTTTATGCACAATCATTTGAATTCAAACCCAACAGTTATATTTTTTGAATGCCCAAAGACCATTTCCTGAAGCATAAAATTGACTACCTCTGGCACTTCACTACATACATGTCCAACTTTGGAAGCTCATCACTTGAGTTAGAGAATATATCAAGATACCAAACTTGTAGGGAAGGATCTTGACACTATAGAAAACATCTCCATGAAATATTTTGACCAAAGTTGAATTTTTAGATACATATTGTTGTTTCCAAAATCAGCTTAGCTCGTTTTTGGGAACAACCCCCTACGAAACTTGTCCGTTTCATCTTTCGTCTCTCTAACTTTGTTTTCGAGGCAGTTTTTTCTCATTCTCATCTTGGTCTACCTGAACCTTCCAAAATTCGTGAAACACGTCTTCCCAAAAAGTGAAGGCCGTTACGATCTTGAAACGTTCTGGGAACCAAGTCCCCTCTTCAGACTACCTCTTCTAGAGTTAGTCTTTTCTTTCGTTTCGTGAAATGGCGGCAAATTTTGCCGCCTCTACACTTTTCCTTGCAAGGGTGGCATTTTTTGCTGCCCCTGCACCTTTGCATGCAAGGGCGGAAAATTTTGCCGCCCCTACATGTCTCGGTAACCATGCATGGCATTTATTGCCACGCATAGAAAGTTGTTGGGGTGGGTTTTTCACCCCATATAAACTAATTTGAGCCTATTTATTCTCATTGCTTCCTCCTCTCCTCCTGCTCTTCACGTCTGGATCATTTGGCGAGTGACTTGAAGCACGTATTTACAGATTCAAACTTGTGGTACGTGCGGTTTTCTAGGTTGGTTTTGCTTTTTGCTTCCATTTCCTTCCTCTAGTTATCATTTTTTGTGCTTTCTTCCCTATTAAGATGGCGATTTGTGCCGTCCCTCTTACTAACCCGCGGTTTTCTCTTCCCTCTTCCTAGCCCGCGTTTAGCCCTAAGAGCGGTGAAGTTTGCCACCCATGTCTTCCCCTGAGTAACAGTTCCTTGAAGGTGTGGCAATTTTCGCCACCCTTCTTTCTCTACCAAACCTGTAAGGGCGACAAAATTTGCTGCCCCTACTTTTTTTTCCTGCCCTCCTTGCAAGGGCGGCGAATTTTGCCGCCCTTACAGACTCAAGGAGGAAAAAGGTAAGGGCAGCGAAAATTGTCGCCCTTGCAAAGAAGGCCTGCAGGGGCGGCAAATTTCACCGCCCTTGCAAGGAGGGCAAGAAAAAAAAGTAGGGGTAGCGAACTTCACCGCCCTTACAGGTTTGGTAGAGAAAGAAGGGCGGCGAAAATTGCTGCCCCTTCAAGGAACTGTTACTCAGAGGAAGACATGGGCTGTGAACTTCGCCGCCCTTAGGGCTAAACGTGGGCTAGGAAGAGGGAAGAGAAAACCATGGGTTAGTAAGAGGGACGGCGCAAATCACCGTCCTAACAGGAAAGAAAGCAAAAAAAATGATAACTAGAGGAAGGAAATGGAAAGACAAATGCAAAAAGCAAAACCAACCTAGAAAACCGCGTGCGCCACAAGCTCAAATCTGTGAATACATGCTTCAAATCGCTCGCCAAATAATTCAGACGTGAAGAGCAGGAGGAGAGGAGGAATCAATGAGAAGAAATAGGCTCAAATCAATTTATATGGGGTGAAAAATCCACCCCAACAACTTTCTGCGTGCGGCAATAAATGTCGTGCATGATTACCGAGACGTGCAGGGGTGGCAAAATTTGTTGCCCTTGCATGCAAAGGTGCAGGGGCGGCAAAAAATTCTGCCCTTGCAAGGAAAAGTGTAGAGGCGGTAAAATTTGCCGCCATTTCATGAAACGGAAGAAAAGACTAACTCTGGAAGAGGGGACTTGGTTCCCAAAACGTTTTGAGACTGTAACGGCCTTCACTTTTTGGGAAGACATGTTTCACAAATTTTGGAAGGTTCAGGTAGACCAAGACGAGAATGAGAAAAACCCACCTCGAAAATAAATTTAGAGAGACGAAAGATGAAATAGACAAGTTTCGTAGGGGGTTGTTCCCAAAAATGAGCTAAGCTGATTTTAGAAACAACAACTGGCTCTTGTTGAGGAACTTCTGTTGATCAAATTGATTAGCGGGAGTAGAAACCAGTCTCTAAGTGCCTTCATCCAAGCCATGGGCTACGGGGTCAAGCTAAAAATGAAAGAAAAAAAGAAAACAGACAAAACATAAAAACTGTACATATATACAAACAGACTCATCTAAGCTTCAAAGATTGAACAACTTCAGATGTTGTCTGCTGTGAGGTAGTACAAATGGCATTCCATCTTGATACTGCAGCAAGAAGCTAGCCTCACTACAGAGCTGTCGAATGGTAAATGGGCCTCTCCACAGGGAGTCAAATTTGCCATGCATCCCTTTTGGTTCTCGACTCTTGTCCCATAACAAGACTTGATCTCTGATTTGGAATTCACGCACTCTAGCTCTCTTATCAAAAAGTGCCTTTACCCAATTCTGATGCTCTGTAATCTGGTCCACTATCATAACTCGTTGTTCATTCAGCTCGGTCAGACACATAATCCTTTTGTCGACTGAGCTTTCAAAGGTTGAGTCTTCAATTGCTTTAGTTAGCCTGAGTGCTGGTAGTTCAAGGGTGATGGGGATTTTTGCATTTAATCCATATAGAAGTTGGAAAGGTGACATACCTATAGCCATTTTAAGTGTTATCCTGTCGGCCCATAAAGCATCATACAAAGCTTGTGCTATGTTCTCTGGTTGTCGTCTACCAACTTCCTGATAATGGTGACCAGATTTTTGTTACTTGATTCTGTTTGTCCATTTCCCTGAGAAAAATAATCTGAAGTGTGAGATAAGGTAATCCCATAGCCAAAGCAAAATTAAGTAATTTATGAGGAAAAATAGGCTGCATTATCTGTTACAATTTTGAGTGGAACCTCAAATTGAGAGTTGATATTTTCTTTGATAAAATTGCACACTACTTCAGACGTAGCGTGCTTGGTTGGGATGGCCTCCACCCATTTGGTAAAGTAATCCATTGCGGTGAGGACATAATCATGCCCGACACTTGAAGATGGGTTAACCGCACCAATGAAATCAATACCCCACTGTTGGAAAGGTTCTTCAATTATAACCGGCTTTAAAGGTAATGCAGCCAGCTTAGGCTTCCCAACGAACTGTTGACACAATTCGCACCTATGCACTCATTTGTAGGCATCCTAAAAAAGCGTGGGCCAATAGTACCTTGCTCACAAAATCTTGTGAGCTGTCACTAGTGCAAAAAAATGCCCTCCACATGTCAAATTGTGGAAAGACTTTAAGACTCTTTTTTGTTGCGCCTTATCAACACAACGAAGAAATGCCCCCTCCAGGTTTCTCTTGTAAAGACCATTGTCCCACAGGACATAACCAATCGCTTTCAATTTAACATTTCATTTTTCTTTATAAGAAAGATGAGTGGGACACTCACCATATGTCAAAAAATGAGCAATATGTGAACACCACTCATCGGTGGTTGCAACAAAGAAGACTGTAGACACATTCTCGGTCTCTACCTCATTTTTTGCTTTATCCGAAATGTTGTTGGCGATCAACTGGCAAAGACCTTTTCTCTGTACAAGCTTTGTAGGTTTGATATCCAGATTGAACTCCTGAGTCTTGACAATCCAATTACCTCACTTCGTACCAAACTCTTGCTGAGTCAAAATAGATTTTACTATTGTGTCAGGTACGAGAACTTCAGTGTGCAAGTTCAGGATGTAAAACCTGAAATGTTTGACTGCTTTGACCACTGCATATGCATGTTTTTCTATGTTGAAATATTTCAGCTCATGATCCTTGAGTGGACAACTCATGAAGGAGATAGGAGATTCTGCACCTTCTAGATTTTGCTGGACCAAAATAGCCGAAGTGTATGTTCAGAGGCATAGCTATATATTTTGAAACTTTTAGTATAATCAAGACAAACCAAGACTGGTGCGTGAGCAATTACCTCTTTGATTTTATTGAATGTTGATTTGCCTTCAGCGGTCCACCTAAATGCAGCATTGCCTTTCATCATGTCGACAATGTGACGAGTTTTCTCGGCAAACTTAGGAATGAACCTTCGAAAAAATTTCATCTTTCCAAAGAAAGAGTGAACTACGGTCTTGCTGGTAGGCAGAGCAAGTTCCTAAATGGACTTGACTCTCTTTGAATCAATTTTAATACCTTCTCAGGACATGATGTGTCTGAGAAGTTTCCCTTCAGTAACTCTGAAGACAGATTTTTTTGGGTTTAAATAAATACCGTTCTGACGACAGCGTTTCAGTATCCTTTGCAAATGATGAACATGCTCAGAGCGATGCTTTGAAAACACTGTCAGATCATCCATGTATACTACAATGAATTTTCCCATTTCATCCTTGAAAGAAAGATCTATCGCCCTTTGAAACGTGGCGCTTGCATTTATCAGACCAAAAGGCATTCTTCGATAAGCGAACGTGCCCCAAGGTGTGGTGAACGTTGTCTTGTGCTGATCTTTTTTTCTGACTTCGACTTGATTGTACCCTGAAAAACCATCTAGCATTGATAACATTTTTGAATCTGTTACCATCTGCAGGACCTGATCCATGATAGGAAGGGGGTAGTTATCTTTTAAAAACAACTAGTTTAAGTTCTTGAAATCCACATAGATTCAAATTTTTCCATTCTTCTTCCTGACGGGTACTATGTTGGCAATCCATGTTGAGTGATGGATTGAAAAAATTATCCAGGCATTCAGCATCTTTTGTATCTCAGTTAAAATAGTACCTGAGATTTTTGAATTATACTGCTTGGCTTTTTGTTTATAAGGTACAGAGTTTGCCTTCAAAGGAATGTCATGGCGAACATCATTAGGCCTTAGTGATTTCAGATCATCATAGGAATAGGTCAGCACATCTATATATTGGCGAAGTAAATCAGCAAGCTTAAACCTTTCCTCGAGAGTGCAACATTTCCCAATGTTTACCATTTTAAGATCTTGTTTGGTCCCCAAGTTAATTTGATCAAAATCTGGAGAGGAGTTTAAATTTATTTGTTGTTGCTTAATAAACCTGTCATGGTTATCAAACATTTTTTCTAGGAACACCAAGCCTTTTGGAATCTTATTCTCCTTTAGTTGTAGGAAGTCCTCACCTGCATCCGTATTGGCCTCAGGAGCTACTTCACTACCTTCAAAATGCAATTGTTCAAAACTGTCTTTTTGCTCCAAAAAGGTGATGATTTGATCATCGTTATTGAATACTTGCCAATGATCAGTGTTATCAGGTACACTTGGTTGAAATACCAGTTCAATAGTGTACTTATCTCTTGTAAAGTCTAGATGAGGAACTAAAAAGATAGCTAAGACAGCTAATGCATCCGCTCGATCGTTGAATTCTCTTGGAACGACAGAAATGTTGAAAGCGTCAAAATTTTCAATCTAATCCCAGATCAGGTTGCGATAATGGTGCAACTTTTTATTTTTTGTCTGATAGAGATTCCTTACCTGACAGACTACCAACTCAGCATCTCCTTTAGCATGGAGTATCCTAATGCCCTTTTCTTTGGCAGCCCATAATCTGAGTAACAGGGATTCGTACTCAGCTGTGTTATTGGTATTATTGAACTACAATTTGTAGGACAAAGGAATAAGGTCTTCCTGAGGAGATATCAACACAACCCCAACTCCTAAACCAGTAGAGGAGCAGCTGCCATCAAACTCTAAGGTCCATACCTCATTAGACGTTGCTTTTTCTACAAAAGCTTTTTTATTTCGAGGAAGGGGTTCTTCCACGTGTTTATTTTGCTTTGGCACTTTACCCTTTGCGTTAGCTAAACTCAAATCTAAATCATCACCCATAGGAGTTTTCATCAAATGCATCATAGATCACGTTTGTAGACAATAAATAGTTGCCCATGCCCGAAGACTCAAATAAAATTTGAGTTTCAGGTGCTGAAGAACAGGTAACTACATACCTGGCCTCTTTTTCGGGAAGTAATTTTTTCATGACGCCTTGAACTGGAATCCTTGCTTCCGACAAGTCCATACTTAGTTCACCTCCAACATCTTTGCAGAAATTTTGCCCAAGCAGGATGCCATAAGATGTTGAAACATCGGCCACTAAAACTGTCATTTTTATCTGCTTTTCTGAAAAAGTCGCAAAGGCATATTGAGCATATTTTATTTGACCAAGGAGAGGGACTTGCTTATTTTCCATGGAAAAACACCTCCCAAAAGTTTTGGTCAAAGTCAGCCCAAGAGAATCTTCCACTTTCGCGGGCATGACATTATTTGAAGCTCCAGAGTCTATAATACAATTACTCAGTTTATAACCATTTATAAGTAGGGAAACATAGAAAGGTTCTATTTTCTTGGGAGCGGCAGGAGGAGTCACAATAAGATTGTTTTGAGCCGTTTGTCTTTAGGAGGATCAGGAACAACTTTCAAAGAATCTTGTCCTACAAGGACGGCTTTGTTTTTTACATATTTTGCTAACCTATCAAACTGTTCTGGGTTAGCTCTCAAATATTCAACTTCTGTCATTTAAATTTTAGTCTTTCTAGCATGATCAATTCTATCAAATAACTAAAAAGAACTTGTAACATAAGAAGAGAGTCCATCATTGGGGAATTTAACAGGTGCAGCACTGGTCAGAGTAGCAGAAGTGAAAGATATCGGGTGATCAGGAGTACTCACTTTTTTTATGGATTACCTGATCTTTTGATTGTGGAGGCAATGGAGTCCCGCATTTGGTAATGGAAACCCCAGGCTGGGTCTCTTTATCTACCTTTTCTTTATCAGTCTGTGAAGCTAACTAATTTTGAGATCTGGTAAAAATAGCATAAGATCCATCCAAACCCTCCCCTTTACTTCCAGCTTCATCTTGGTAATCTAATAAACTGATATTGGAGTCGCTAGCTAATTCCTCTTCCTGCTCATCGAAGAGATTAGCATTCTCTTGTTGGTCTAACTGAGGTTGAAATGAATTATCGCATTCAGTCTCTAGGTAATCGACCACTGAATTGGTAGGTGTTGCTTCAATGGCCAATCTCCTTAAAAGAGGCAAGCGATTGGGTTGCCCTTGGTTTTGGATAGCATTACCCTGATATTGTTGATTCTGGAACGTTCTCCTAGGCATATCTCGATAGGTAGGAACAAATGTATCTTGGGCTATTTGCCTCTTCAAAGCTATCAGTTCATTCATCAATTTTTGCACCATAGGGTCTGTGGTGCCTGTGAAAGAGCTTTCAGCAGATGAAGAGAATCTACTTTTACTAGGATATTTTCTAATCTTACCTGCCAGAATAAGATCATCCTCAATTTCAGTGGCCAAATTCTGAGCCAATGCTAAATCCATAGGGCCAGCTTGTCTTAATAGAAAATTTACTTCGGGAAGCTGCGAGTTGATGAAAAAGCACTTGAGATTTTCCGGTGTGGACTGAGCAAAAGCTGGAATCCGGTTCTTTAACTTGTCAAATTTGGCTACAAAATCCCTCATGGGTTCTTGGGATTATTTTTTCATTTAGGCTAGCTAGGCTAACAAAGCGTGTGCATCTTTAGCAGGTTTAAACCTTGCTTCGAATTTAGACTTTAGAGTATCCCAATTAGTTATAATTCGAGCTTGAAGGTGGTAGAATCAGTTCGTAGCAGCACCTTGCAAATTTTCTACAAAAAATCTTACTGTTACATCCTCAAATTCCACACCGATTACACCACATGCTATGGAGAAAGTAGCAATATGCTCATCGAGATGAACCTTTCCATCTCCAAAAAACTTAGAATTTTTTTTTTAGAACTACGAGGTAGTTCATGCAAGGGTGCAGTCAAGTTAAGAGAACCAAATAAATTGCCCCACGGGCCTTGAGCCATTATAATATGAGGATTAAATGGCGGGATAACAAACCTTGATGGAGTGTTTATAGGCAGGCGGCGATTAATAGCGGGAAAAAGAGTTCTACCTTGCATCGGTGACCTAACAAGGTTAGAATGAAAACTCTTAGACTGTTGAAGAGAAGCAGATGGAGGAAACAAATCAAAATTACTCTGTTGTGCCAATTCAAACACCGAGTCAACAACACCCTTAGATCTTTGGCTTCTTGTATAGCGTGGAGTTGCCAAATTTCAAATGAAAAAGGGACCGAAACTACTTCAAGTTGAAGCTGGAGGCTTCAAAATGCATGTTTGTAGTCTCCAGCAGAGTCGCCAAAAAGCTGTTGGGTGAATATTTTGTCGTCAACTAACTGATGACAAAATGGGTATATCAACCACAGCACAGGGAGATTTACACCACGAGGAGTGTGGGTTTCCCAGATCTGGATGAGGTAAATCTCTCCTCTCATCAAGGGGAGGTTCCCTATTAAATATTTATAAGCAAGATATATGTATATAATTAAGCAAAAAATAACACATGGGGTGATATCACAGCATCTACTTCTCTTTTTTCAGAAGTAATGTATAAAGAACAAAAGGGAAAAATCCTAGTCTGCAGCCAACAACATTCCTCTTTTTTCAGGAATGGTATCAAACGTGGAGCAAAAAATCACATGAAGTGACGAACTTCTCAAGAACACTCATGTAAGCACAAAGTCTTCCGTAGTCTCCTTCATCGATTCGGAACAAGTACAATCGTAGAGTGAAGCAAAGCACAAAGTCTTCACCTGAAACTATAAAAGATAACTGAATCTCAAAGATAAAAGCAGCACAAAGTCTATCTTCTACCTTCCAGAAATGCCCTCAGATAATACTAACACACCCACTTTGCTTATTAAATTAGATAAACAAGATATTATCAGTAAAAAAGACGTAAGAACTATTTCTTAAATAACACAGACAATCTCAACACAAAGTCTGAAATAACCTTCTTCTCATTCATTCAACAAAATATGATTTACAAATTTGAGCACGAAGTCTCAAAAGTTGTTTCAATTTCAGCAGAGTGTTTGCTATTAATTTTTCTAAGATCATTTACAAATGAGGTCTCCACTATATATAGGGAGAAAATCCTTAAAAATCAAAAAATAATAAAATATAAAAATATCTCAGTCAAAGATGACTCATCTTTGACTTTAAAATATTTTTTTGAAATATTTACATGTAATTATATTTTACAAAATTGCATGCACTTTGCATAGAACAGAAGTGCATAAGGAGAGAAAAAGAAAGGAGAGAGATTCAGTTTTTGCTGCCAGTTTTTTTCATATGTGCATCGAACATAGTGATAGATGCTTGAATTCCTATGCTGTCTAGCGCGACTGTGTTCTTGGAGATGATTCTAGCTCTGATCAATGCATCTTTCAATGTTGTGATGGCTTTAGCGTGGCCAGTTAACCTGGATTTTAGATTCTCCAAAGTTAACTGAGCATGTAGAATACTGTCCACAGAAGACATTGAGAAGGATTTTTCTTCAAAATCTCTCCGAATCATCTCTTTAAAATTTTGAATCATTTCTTCTGCCGAAAGGAACTGATTGTCCTTAGAGGTCAAGCTGCATGGTAGCTCTTCTAGTTTATTCAACAGACTTAGGTCACTCTTCTCACTAGCCTCCTTGAAAGCTTTAAGATCATCAATCAAATCTTTAAGTACCTGGATCCTGAAGATCAGTGACTCTTTGATTTCAACATAGGAGTCCTTGCTGGAGATGGCACCAATAGATATCAAGGTGCTTTTCTTAATATCTTTCATTTTCTTCCATCTGCCAAGATTCTTTTTCGAACTATCAATCTCCTGAGAGATAAGGGAGACGAAGTCATCTAATTCTGCTTTTACTTTTCTCATTTTTTCTATCTTTTCTGTAACTTCTGCAAGCAAAGAAACTCTTTGAGTATGCATCTTTTCAATATAGTCCTCCAGGACTTTTTCCTTCAAATAAGTCTTTTCTGCTTTTTGAATGACTGAGTCATCAACAGAGAAGGCCTCTAGAGTTGCTGCTTCAGAAGGAAGAGTGAACTTTTTTATTACTGCCGTTAGCTGCTCTGCTTTGGCCTTGTAATAATCCTTCATTTCCTTCTCCCGATCAAATTTCTGGACCATGATGTTCATAGCCGACTGAAGATCGCTTTTCGCACCTTCGTGGGTAACTTTGCCAAGTTCAACACGAGAGATGGAATAGCTGCTCATCTCGAAACCCTTAAGGGTTGCATCCTGTTGAGGCTTGGCAATTTCTAAAAAAAATTGTCTTTTTTCTTCGACCAATTTAGAGAGGATTCTTGGCCTCTTAGGAGCCTTTGCTTTCACCGACACTATTTTGCCAAAGTCGAATTCATCTGGAGAGATGGCCATCTTCTTTCTTTTTAGGCTGAAAGTGGACATTCAAGGTAGGAAAAAAGTACCTGCTGTGGTAATAGTTCCCTCTACTGGTGTTACTGTAGCAATTTCCATACTGCTAGTGGTGACAGTAGTTACAGTTAGAGTAACTAGCAAAACTGCACCAACTACTGATTCTGGCTCGAGTGCAGGGCTCGCTGGAAAGTTGAAAGAAGGAGATGATAGACTTGGAATGGATCTAGAAGAGCGAGGGGAACTTCTAGAAAGGCCTTGAGGATCACCAAATATGACTTTGGAAGGAGAAGCAGCTCCGAAAGAAAGAATATTGATAGGAGAGATGGGAGAAGAGGGTACCACAGGAGACGAGGGGGAGAAGGAGATACGCTCTTGATCGGCTGTGCTTGTTCCTATGAGAGCAGAGGTCCAGTGCTAGGTTGCTTTAACGGCTGATCATCTTTCTCCATGGGTTGAGCTGATTATGCCTGAGGGCTCTGTTTCTCAGTTCCTTTTGTTGCCGCTGCAAGCTCTTCAGTGGCCTTAGGTTTCTTGGATACAAAGATGATCCTAGGCTTGTGAGGCCCAGAAGGAGAAGGGACATCACCTTTGTTTTTAGTTTTGTTCTTTGCTTTTCTCTTCAATTTTGCCTGGTATTCAGCCTCTAATCCCGTAACAAATTCTTTCAGGGTAATCCCTTTGGTTGCTAACCAATCATTGGTGTTAGCCAATATTGGTTTGAATCTTTTTCTCAGAGAAGTCAGCTCCTTTTGAGACCACTGAATTGGAGGAAGAGGGGAACCAACAACCTTCTCCGCTAGATACCTGCTATTAACGATGTTTTCATCATCAACCAGATTAGAGGGGATTTCTGCAAGCCCTAGGTATTCAATTTGCTCTAGGGTCAGCCTGCAATAGTCTATTTTTCTAATCTCCTCGGCCGTCCTGAGGTCTATCCAGATATCTTTAATCATGGGTTCATGAAATTGGGTTTTCCTCTTGATCTTTTCCTTGACTCCCCTGTAATCAAATTTTTCTCTTCTGTTGAATGGTTTTAAAGTAACCATCTGCATTTCAGTTTTTATGACCTTGGCTTTAGCTGATGTTACAATGGAATACCTGCTAATCTCAATTAGAAACTTGAAACCTGGTCTCTTCAGCTCCATCTATTTGGTATGCACGACAATCAGTTGTCGACAAAGTTCCATTAGCACTAGCTTATCTGAAGGAAACCTGGGGAGCATGTAGGGGTAGCCCTGGTAGAAGCTAACTTGAAGATAGCAGAAGGTGGAGAACTAAAGGAACATGCAGTTGTAATCATTGACCACTATCCAAGCCTCGTTTGATATTCTCTTCTGCTCGAGCTGAGGGTCGAAGAGACATAAAAATGTAGCAAAAAAGGCATCATTTACCCTCTTGAAGTGACGGGTTGACCCTTGAAACGTCAGCTAAAGATAATACGAGTAGACCGGGGTGGTCTTTCTATGTCCTTCAGTAGTTAATCCTAGGAAAGACCGCATTGCGGCAGCTATGTAAACCAGGTACGAAGTCATGTAGAACTTGAAGGAAGTCTGTACCCTAGTTAATTGCTCATGAAGGGCATTGCTGATTTGCTCTCCCCAAAAGATGGCTTGTTTGCCCTGGAGGATGATCTTGATGAATGGCTACATCTATTCATGAAATTTTGAAGAAAACGGTAGGCCCCGTACTCTGCTGAGAAGGGTGATCAAATCACCAACTTCTTCGACGAAATCGCTCCTCAGAAAGTTTTGTGGCCATTTTGATAAGCTTGTCCTGGGGGACTTCAACCATTTATAGTTCATGACCTTTTTTGCCCTCTTAAGGTCTTTATCATACTCTTTCTGTGCATCCACAAAGTCAATCTTAGTTACTTCAGTAGCTGGAGGGCACATGAACACTTTATCGATGAATTTGAGGTCCAATCGAATCACCGTGTTGTCGTTGGCGTCTGAGACTGACCTGGTCTCTTTATTGTAGAAGTGAGCGCATTGAAGGACAAATTCAATATGATGCACTACTACCAAAAAGGTGGCCACCAGGTAGATGTTGCTCTCGACAATCCTTTTCATTTCGGTGTTGGGGTTCATCGCCTTTGTGCGGATTAGGAATTCGGCCATGTCCACATGGTCGATCTCAGTGTCCTGAATATCATCGACATTGGAGGTGACAGAAGTGAGGGGGAGGATGCCCTAATACTTGTATTTCATTATTTTTGCCTTCTTGGGAGACGCTTCTGTCATTGGAAATGATCTCGACCAGATGGGAGCAGATGTGCAAGAGTTCACTGATTGAACTGCAGTCATGATCACCAGATTAGAGGAGAGTGGATGAGAGGGAGAAAGCGCAATAAAAGTGATATTAGTTACTGGAGGTCACTTAAAAATGTCGAGTGGAAGAAGGAATGAAAAATGAGGAAGAAAGGGAAAGAAAATGACAACTCAGAAAATTTTTGGGAGTTAAGAAAATCTAAGTGAAGGATGCACGGGCGACAAAATTTACTGCCCCTGTATGCAAGGATAAAAGAGTGCAAGGGTGGCAAAATTCGCCACCCATATAGGAGACGGACTGCATAGGCAGCAAATTTTACCGCCACTGCTACATCCTCAAATTTCACACCGATTACACCACATGTTATGGAGAAAGCAGCAATATGCTCATCGGGATGAACCTTTCCATCTCCAAAAAACTTAGAATTTTTTTTTCGAGAACTACGAGGTAGTTTTCAAGGGTGCAGTCAAGTTAAGAGGACCAAAAGAATTTCCCCATGGGCCTTGAGCCATTATAATAAGAGGATTAAATGGTGGGATAACAAACTTTGGTGTAGTGTTTATAGGCAGGTGGTGATTAACAGCGGGAAAATGAGTTCTACCTTGCGTCGGTGACCTGACAAGGTTAGAATAAAAACTCCTAGACCGTTGAAGAAAAGCAGATGGAAGAAATAAATCAAAATTACTATGTTGTGCTAATTCAAACACTGGATCAACAACACCCTTAGATCTCTGACTTCTTGTATAGCGTAGAGTTGCCAGATTTCAAATGAAAAAGGGACCGAAACTACTTCAAGTTGAAGCTAGAGGCTTCAAAATGCATGTTCGTAGTCCCCAATTCTATGAACCCATGATTGAGGATATCTAGATAGACCTCAGGATGGCCGAGGAGATTAGAAAAAATGGACTATTGCAGGCTGACCCTAGAGCAAATTGAATACCTAGGGCTTGCAAAAATCCCCTCCAATCTGGTTGATGATGGAAACATCGTTAATAGTAGGTATCTGGCGGAGAAGGTTGTTGGTTCCCTTCTTCCTCCAATTCAGTGGTCTCAGAAGGAGCTGACTTCTCTGAGAAAAAGATTTGAACCAATATTGGCTAACACCAATGATTGGTTAGCAGCCAAAGGGATCACCCTGAAGAAATTTGTTACGAGATCAGAGGATGAATACTAGGAAAAATTGAAGAGAAAAGCAGAGAACAGAACTAAAAATAAAGGTGATGTCCCTTCTCCTTCTAGGCCTCACAAGCCTAGGATCATCTTTGTATC
This sequence comes from Torreya grandis, assembly GCA_037957365.1. Lineage (NCBI taxonomy): Eukaryota > Viridiplantae > Streptophyta > Pinopsida > Cupressales > Taxaceae > Torreya > Torreya grandis. Next base: position 643,497 of record JARHVA010001648.1, on the reverse strand, counting down.
CAAGAAACCTAAGGCCACTGAAGAGCTTGCAGCGGCAACAAAAGGAACTGAGGAAAAGAGCCCTCAGGTATAGGCAGCTCAACCCATGGAGAAAGATGATCAGCCATCAGGGCAACCTAGCACTGGACCTCCGCTCTCATAGGAACAAGCACAGCCGATCAAGAGCGTATCTCCTTCTCCCCCTCAATCTCTTGTGGTACCCTCTTCTCCCATCTCTCTTATCAGTATTCCTTCTTGCCTCGTCAAGATCTGGTAAACCCACACTCCACGTGGTGTAAATCTCCCTGTGTTGTGGCTGACATACCCATTTTGTCATCAGTTGGTTAACGACAAAAGATTCACCCAACACATATGATAAATACACAAGCATATTGGTCTCTTCATTCCTGCAAGATGTTCAATGATGGTCTAGTTGCTTTTAAGCTAGAATGGTACTTTTTCTCTTTTCAAAGGGTCATGAGAAACATTAAAACCTCATAAATGCATCTAGGAAACCCTCAACATCCTTTATCACTTCAAAGACATGAAAACACTCTTTGCATCTTAACCATATCAAAATAAGCTTCATGAAACTTTGAAGCATCTCACACATGCTCCCCCTATGCCAACCTCAACCATGACCTAGATCATACAAACAACTAGACTTCTTAGTTGTTTTCAAATTCTCTCTTTCTTTACTAAGACTGATGCAGACACCTTATTTTCATTTAGCATCTACCTAGACTCAATAATCATCCACCAAGCTTTCTTCTTCCCCAAGCTGATAAACAAACTGATCTTGCAACCCACCTTCACAAGCTTAGCCATCTTATGCTTCTAGGATTACCTTCACGTTGTCAAGCCTTCATCAAAGGACCTGATCTGATACCAATTTTTGGAAACACAACCACTGAGAGGGGGGGTGAATTAGTGTAAAAACTTTTCTTTCAAATCCATACTTAAAGCATTAACCTTTCAAACCAATAGAGTGATCAAGCAATGCATAGAGAAGCAATCACATAGAAATATGCAAGCTATCAACACATGAACATAAGATATATGTTGAAAACCCTCATGGGGATAAAACCCACTAAAACACCACTTGGACTATTGTCTTATAATCAATGTATCAACATTTAGTGAAGCACCAACCCCATAAGGAGCACTAATCCCTCATAGTCAAGTACCAACTCAACTAGTCCTTTAGCAAGCTCCAACTTGAAAAGAGGCACCCACCTCCTAAGTGACTCAGCACAAACTCAACCACCTCAATAACACTTCTTCAATCTCTAAACTGCGAGGCATCCCCCACTCCCTCTTGACTAAGCACCAAGTTAGCCAAGACAAACTTGATCACCTTATAACAACTTATTATTCAATCAACAGATGGTGACCTCTTTTTTAGCTCTATATCTTAATTATCATCTATCATACATTAAGAACACATCTATGATACAACTTTGATGATCTCTCAACTGAAAATCAACTGATTTATCTCTCCTCAACCTTTTACCTCTCTCAAACAACCTTCTAGGCACCCTCACTCAATATTTCTCTTACCAGGCTCATTGACCTTGTCATTCACACTTGGACCTATTATTGGATATTCATGAATAGTCCTATACGCCAATTTTATGGTATAAATAACCTAATTTTTCTCCTAAAATATCTCTCTTCTTCACTTGCTCTCACTTTCCTTTTTTTTAACAAGTCCAAATAGGCCTATTATGCCTTGTATAAATACAAAATTCTTGCTTGTACCCTCCTTGGTCAGCTAAACATCTCTCCATACTTAGATCATTCTTGTAATAGGTCAATACACATGCTTCATGATTTAAAAACTCACTACATAGGTCGGTCATAACCCATAAGGACTGAACCCACCTTTAGGCCTAATAGAGACATAATGTAATTAGGCCTTCTTAAGGCACACACTACACTTTGATCACCTTGAAAAATTTTAAGATTCCTCCAATAGATGAAAAAATTCATACATATTTCAATTATACACTTTATAACATACATATAGGTCAATAACACCATTTATCTTATTTGACTCCTTGAACCACGCCATTAGGCCTACTCACAAATAGCCTTTTTTATTGCAATAAAATCTATCTTGAGAATCTGAAGCACACACTCAACTTGCCACATAACTATATCAAAAAATCACATAGATGGAACTGCCATGACTTAAATTACATCACTAAGTCCATTAGTATTCACCAAATATTTAAAAATACCTCAAATTGATCACTTTCAAATGCTCAATTAGAACTGCACACAGGGTCCAAAAACCCAGTCAAGAGTCTTTGATTTTTTACACCATATAAGTTTCTCATGCATATAAATATATTTAAAATAACTTATGATACTTATATAAAAACTTCATGTGAAATATATCCTTCAATTCTATACAAATCACCCCAAATTCATCTCTTTTAGATGACTACTCAGAACTGTTTGAATGCTCTAAAACACAGTCATGTAGAATGGTGTATTTAGTAATTGTAAGGGAATTTACATGAATTTTAATTAACATTTAATAGTTAATATTTTACCAATACAAAATCATACAATATATATATATATATATATATATATATATATATATATATATAATTCTGGTGTCAACCATTGGTCTTACAGACCAATTTGTTAACCCTTTGTTTCAAAGTTCTTACACAATTAGATAAGCCATTTTGGCTTATATATCTCAAATCCTTAAGGTGACTATAAACCTTATATAAAGAATGTATAATTCATTTAAGTCCTAAAAAACAACATCATATTCATTAGATGCATCATCTAAGTGCATAGATCCTCCAACACATCATTCTCACTTACTCAGAACTATTATTCTGCCTTGAGAACCAGTCATGGTGAACATGCATGCCAACACTTGTGTAGACACAATAAATATCTTCCAATGTAATAAAATAATCCTATAATATAATTATAACTACCTCCAATATCAATAACATAGGCTCAAATGTAAATATTGGTCTTGCAAACTAATTTCTCATTCATGTGTTTCACTATCACAACTGAACTTGACATGACCACTTATGAACAACATTTTCACCCCTTACAGTTGATTAAGAACCACTCAAAATGCATGTTGATGTGATAAAATTTCTCTAAAAATACTTTATGATAAATTTTACACAAATTGGTCCTGTTAAGGCTTCCCTAAATACCTTCTCACTCTGACTAGTTTTTCTCATTGGTTTCACCATTAGCCCAGTTTAGCAATAGGTCAAATGAGTGACAAAAATAGTTGACACATAAGATAGAATTTACCCAAATAAACTCATGGTAATAAATAATGAGTCTATATCTTCTCCATTCATCCATTTTCATACTTGGTATAATGCAACTTTTGTCTTTTATATCAACTTCTTCAAAAACAAGCCTTTTCTTGTAGGTTTCACTCATTATCTTGGCAAACCACTGCCAATTGGAGATGCATGAGCAAGTTAAATACAACATAAAAACACTTACCTAGGCATAGAATACCATTCTGATCACATTTGATTGAGTTTTTCAACATCGGGTCATTATGAGGGTTTTGACCAGTTTCCCTTCTTAGCAATCATTTATAAAGGATTGCCCCTCAACTCCAAAAATAATGCCAGGAAATTAAAGATAGGAACTTCCCCAACTTCCATGACCTGATCAGGATCTCATGCAAAGGTTTCACATGCCAACGAGCATAAGAAGTTCCTTTTCGCATTTGCAACACCCCATTCTATGCACACAAAAAACCTTAACACAAATTTTCATGCTTTCTTCTTTGGGATATGACATAAAACTTGGTCAAAACACTTAACACAACCTATAACACCTTTTAAAATTCTCTCAATATCTCTATCACCTAGAGAAATTATCTTGACCCCTCATTAGGTCATATTAGGTCACTTTGCACGCTAAGCCTTGAACTATTAGTCATACTTAGACCATGATCATACCTTGAAACCTCATGTACTATTCTCAAAACCTCATTATCATGTCAAATGACCTTATACCTTACTCACACACTTCCACCCATATTCTTACAAGCCTCATATCACTTACTTCTCCAAGCGTCACTATACCTGCCTTCACCAAAAAAGACTAGACTTGGTAAAATAGCATTATCTTCACAAGATCACTTATGGGACATCAATGATACTCAATTTACCTTTGACATCAATGAAAACATTAATGCCTTAAACACAAAAATAGTAACATACCTTAACATATACATCTCATGATTAGTCATAGTTTTTTTTGTCGCATGATTTGGAAAGGGATCATAAAATATTTTTAAATTTGCATTCCCATGAAGTTGTGCCACTAGACCATTTATATGTGTACTTATATCATTAATATCAATGTTGTTTTCATCAATGAGATCTAAACCTTATATCTTAGACCAAAGCATCTATTTGTAGATTGTCTCACACATTTATGATAATCACAATATGCATTACTTGGTGTATCCCTTACGTAAAGTCCTACTCATATCAACCAATTTTTTGCAAGGGAGAGATATGAGGATACACTCAAGTAAATTTTATAATATCTTATGAGGAGGTTCTAATATTCATGAAAATTTCCTCCTTTGTGGGGCTAAAAGGACAAGTCAATTAGTAGGTTGTGACATTACATTAACTGTTATATTTTTATCATTTTTAGTATCATTCATTTTGCCCTTGTATTTTAGTTTCTGTAAAACTTTTCACTTGAAGTAGTTATAGGATTGGACATGTACTTTACCTTATTCATAGATAGGATCTTCAATTCTTTATCCTTAACCATGTGGCATAAGTCATTAAATGATTGGAATATTTTGAACATAAAGAATTCATGGAGAGAGGAAAACAAAATTTTATTGAATATTTGTAATCCATTTTCAGACATAGGTTTTATCATCTTAGAAATCATGGTCTTATACCAAAGCACATAGACATTGATTGGTTCATTGAGTCATTGCTTAATCTTTGTAATTTGAACATATAATAACTTCTCACTGATATTGAATGAAAAGTATGATAAAAATGATCGTCCAAATTATTAAATGCATGAAATTATTGGAATGGGAGGTCATAGAATGACTGCAAATCATATTTCTCGAGACTTCATATAAACAACGTTTTCAACACATGTGTTATTGAAGTCATAGTCTAAACATGATAATTAAAATGCTCTTAAGTGTTGCTATGGATCATCTTTACCATCGTGTAATGTAATATTAGGAGCCATAAAACCTATAGGTAATGGATAAACTGAAAGTTTTGGGGCCAATGGCCTATAAAACAATGCTTGATAATTGGTTAAATGAATATCTCTATAAGAAGCTTGCTCTAGATGAAATACCTTCACCTCCAGATCTAGAATAGTCTACATGAGATATTGTGTAGTAGACATGAATGATGATGTCATATGAGTAGTGGTCATAGGAGGTGCATAATTTTAATGTGTAGGGATAGGCACTAACATCTAGGGAAAACCTTGTGTTAACCCCAAACTATGGGTTTACATCAAATACATAACCATAACTATAGATGTAGGAATAATAGTAGTGGTTGTAGTGGTTTAAACAACTCTCATAAAATTGATACCTCTAATAGGTTGATTAATATCATTGAAGGTCTCATGTTATTCCTCAGATGTGACAACCCTATCACTTTATGCATTTTTATCTTCCTAGGATTACTTTTAAGACTTTATCCAAGTCATGAGGTTTTTGACAAATTTGATTTCAAAAATTAGCTAATGCTTCAACTTGTACAAGGTCTACCTCATTAATGTCATCAGGATGGATTCTATCTTGTCATTCATTATTATATTGATTAACATCTTCTAGATCAAACATTTCATCATTAATAATATGTTTCTCTACTTGTATGTGTTCATTAAGAGAAACTTGAAAAACGCTAGGGATAAGAGAAAAATATTGTTACCTTAATATATGTGGAACTAAAAAAATTATATCTAACCCTGGAAAATAAGGATGAATCCCTAAGGTAAAACCTAGGATTAGATGCACTCAAGTTAAGGATTAGGTCCTCTAATATATTTTATCTGTATTTTTTATTAATGATCCCAAAAACTATTAAACTATGAATATTCAAATTGTATAAAGTATATATAAATTAATTATATGTTAATGTAAATGCAAATGTCCAATTAAATTTTACTATTTATATAAATGACCAAGAAGAGTAGGGTACTTAGCTTGTTTATGTTCTAGTCTAATCAAAATCTATGTATAGTAATAAAAAGGGGCACAAATTCCTACAACAAATGAATCCATATACTATGCACTAGAAATGCCTTCTATATTGTAACTAGTATGTTCCTCTATAGGTCATTGTGCATGCCTATTAAGTTTTTTCTTGTGTAATATCAAATCTTCAGTCCTGGGCATAATTTCATAATCTTGTCTCCTTCACTTTGAAACCCTAGTTCCACTTTCAACATTAGGTTTACTTGTAAAAATGGATTGCATAAGATGTGTTGATATAACCCTAATAACCCCTTTATGAGTGGCTAATCACATGTTGGGATGCCTATGGTATGGTAAAAATGCATGTGGTAGTTGGATCCATCTACTATGTGCCAAAAATATCCCTTTTATTGTAGTTAGTTTGTTCTATTGTAGGTCATTACACATTCCTATTAAGATTATTCAAGATAAATATCAAATACTCAGTTATGTGCATAAATTTAAAATCTTGTCTCCTTAACCTTGAAACCCTATCTCCACTTTCCACATTTAGGTTTAACTATAAAAAGGGACTGGATAAGATGGGTCGAGTTGGCCCTGATAACCCCCACTGAGTAGTTGAGCACTAATGCTCAAACCTACATCCAAACACTCAATAATAATAATGATGGTGAATACATTTGAAATATTTTTGAATCCCATCTCAAGCAAAATAGGATCAAACATCATCTCACAGTCCCTCACACTCCACAACAAAATGGACTTGTATCTAGGATGAATATGACCATGATGAATATTATCTGTGTTGTGTTGTACTTCAAAGGGGTAAATCTACACTTTTATATTGAATCAACTAAAATAATTATATACCTCCATAAAAAATCACTATCAATAGCCCTTCAACTCAAGACTCTGTATGAGATGTGGTGTGGTCAACTTCCTTCAGTGCCACATCTTCGAGTTTTCAGATCCACTTATTACACATTGATTCCAAAAGAGAAGAGGAATAAGTTGGACCATGGGAGTTGTAAATGCATTCACTTAGGTTATTCTAAATCCTCCAATGCATACAAACTATATGATGATAAAAATAAATTTATTGTCATAATATATGTTGTCTTTTGTGAAACTATAAAGGACAAAGACAATAATGATCGACAATTGCATTGACTTGATAAATATGCAAATTTTGATGTCTACAAGAAGATTGATTGATATGTTTAAAATAAGTGGGGGACATACAATTGGGAATAAATTGATTCTTTATTGTCTCTTATACATGAGAATGAAACTACTTCTGAAGGAGAAAGTGCAACTTCATCAGACAATGAATTTGGGCCACAAGAACAAAGGAAAAAAAGTGAAGAAGTAGACGATAAAATTAAACCATATTTAAACCATAGAAAAAGATGCATAAGTGTGCCACCCAGACATTGAAATATATCAAAAATGATTAAGTTTGGAAAATAAGCACTAGAAGTACACATGCAGTCGTATCACAATCAAACAAGTTCCTTAAAGAAATTAAAGATAAGATTAAAACTATCACCTTGGATTATTCTCCAAAAAAATAACTTGATGTTCCATTTGATTTAGAACCAGCATATTTCAAACAAACTAAAAATATTGAACCCTGGATAAAAATAATGAAATATGAGTACAATGCATTGGTCAAAAATTGAACTTGAAATTTGGTTGATCTTCCAATCTGTTGCAAAATAATTGGGTGAAAGTGGGCCTATCACAACAAATATAAGGTAGACAAGTCACTTAACAAGTATAAATTCACACTTGTTACAAATGGATATGCTCAAAAGGAAGGAATTGATAATAATGAAATATTTACACCTATAGCAAAATGGACTACCATTTGAACTATGTTGACTATGACAACTCACAATGAATGGAAAGTTCACCAAATGGATGTCAAATTTTCATTTTTGAATGGTGATACGAAGAAAAAAATGTACATGACAAAACTAAAAGGTTTGGTAGTAAATGTCCAAGAACACAAGGTGGGAAAAATTGAAAATTTGTTAAATGGTTTAAAACAAGCCCCTCGAGCATGGTATGACAAACTAGTTGAGCACCTCATGAACATGAATTTTAAATGTTTTAAGTTTTAAGATGCAACTCTTTTTCTCTAAAGAGTTAACAAAACAATTGTATTTTTAGTGGTGTATGTTGATGTTCTACCCATAATAGGGAACAATGAAAGGTACACTAGAAAGTTCAAATCAAAGTTGATGAAAAGTTTTGAATTAATTCAAAAACCAAAGTATATCTTCATCACTCAACAGATTTATATTGGTGACATTTTGAGCAAGTTCAAAATGGAAGATTTTAATCCTCTCAGAAACTAAAATTAACATCATTAAATACAATAAATTTGGTCAATGCTACTAAATACAAATAACTCATTCAAAGTCTAATTTGTGTGACCATAACTAGACTATATATATCCATTTTTGTTGGTGTTATTTCAAGATTCATGCAACAACCCATAGAGAGTCATTGGGTAACAACAAAAAGAGTTGTTAGATATCTCAAAGGAACACAATTTTGGGATTAAATATTTCAAGGCAAGGGACTTCAAACTAGTTGAATATTCAGATTCTGACTATGTTAGTGATCAAGATGGTAAATCCACTACAAGTTTCCAATGAATTTTATAATAATATATGTTAGTGTGAAGTCCAGTAAGTAATCAATGCTAGTGATTTCTTTAGTAGGAATAAAATACATAGCAACTTCAGAGACAATAATGGAAATCTTGTGGCTTGGAAGAATTCTTTCAAAATTTTAAGAACAACAAGTTTTGTTAACATTAATCGTAGGTGACAACACATATACAATGTAACTGGCAAAGAATCCAATATTTCACTATAGAACCAAACACATAGTCACAAAAATCCACTTGATTCAGCACTAAGTTAAATATGATAGTTTAAAATTACTACATTATCCTACTGCACAACAACCAATAGACATCTTGACAAAAGCATTTGGACAAGAATTTTTTCTAAAGTTTAGAGGAATGCTTAGGCTCATAAAATCGCTTGTAAATAATGGGGGGATGTAATATTATTATACATAATATTTGTTTATTCCTAAGAGTAGTTGTAGGAATGTTTTTGTCTTGTATTTAATAACTCGAGAGTCCTATAGAAATATGAATAGACATCTTGAGTGTGAAATAAAAAGAGCATTATCTTATCTTATTTATTTTTAATGTTTTCTCATTATAAATTGATGTGAACATCAATATTTGGCCTTCACCAAATTGTTCAGCATTCCAATATCACCTCGCATGACAAAGAGGTTGAGGAATAAACCAAAATTCATTAAAAAGTGGATTCCTAAAAATCAAAGTGTATATTAATGGATAGAACTAAAATGGAGGAATGATGATAGGTTTTATGAGCATAATCAAGCATGTAACCCTATTATCCTTGTTATGGATGCTCTAGAATAACATGTCCACTATCATGATGAGTTGGTATAGAAATTGATTGAGAAAATCATAGTATAAAGAGATGAGAAATGTAAAAAAGATACATTTGGTGCTACTAATATATGCTTGGAGGATATTTATGAAGAGACTGGTGTGTATCTCTTTGGTAGTGATAAATATCTAGTTAGTTAAAATGGGGAGGATTAGGATGTTGTCAGTAACAATGAAAAAATCATTGACATCTAAGAGGATCACAGGGACAGGGTTGAAGACTTTCCCAATGCTATCCAAAAATCTCAAGGATTTATACAAAAAATTCAAACCACCCCAAAAAACAAATCATAGTCAGTCATAAGGGTTTCTAGTTTTAGGGCCCAAAAACCTAAGCAAGTTTACAGTCAATAGGAAGGAAAAGCATATTTTGAAACTGATTGAAAAAAGAAGCTCATATAAATTATTTTGGGTAGACAAGAGAGCCCTTACACTAAGGGGTTATGAAGGCCCTAAGTTTTAATGTTAGAGGCTTAAATATCTTTGGCAAATGCCACTCAGTTGAGTGGATCATTGAGGAGCCAAAAATTTACATAGTAATGTTACAAGGACCAAAAATCAGTGAAGATTATTTTCAAATTGCCAATGGACTCTTGGATTAAGATGAGATGGAACTATACCAAAATCTTGATGGCTTTATGCCTTTAAGTTTCCCAATTAATTTTTCATAATGTTGATCATGAGTAGATATAGGCAATATTTAGTAAGTTCTTTTGTGAATTTATTGTATTGATTTGGATCAGCACTCTGCCCTTTGGGTGGTTGAAAATTCCCTTTATTAAATGGTCATCGACACCATTTTTACATCTTTATATTTAGTGAAATATGGTGTGATCTTAAGTGACAATGGTGTTGATTAAAATATGGAAGTTTTTTCTGAAGGTAATCCACGAGATACTAGTTCTAACCTAGACACCCCCTTGATGTTGTGCTTGATTTACCTGAATTTGACAAAACTCATAACTATTTTTAAAATTTCACCTTGGTTGCTTATTTTATGGGTAAATTTCCTCCTGGGAGCCTTTTAAAGCAATGGGTTCACAACCATTGGCAAGGCCATGGTGTGAAACTAAAAAAAATGTAAAAATTTTCCAATGGTTTCTTCTTGTTTTGTTTCTCCAAACAAAAACACTATAAATCCATAGTCAATATTGGCCCCTGGTTTATATATAACATGTTGGTTGTGTTCTCTCACTGGACTTGATATTTTTAGGTCTTTAAGTAAGCCAAACTTAAAATTTAATTTTAGATATAATTTCATGACTTGTGTCTTCCCCTATGGGGTTTTATCGACTATCTCATAAAACCCCTAGGATGTTTCATCTACCATGAACAGCCAAAGTTATATACGGGAAATCCCCACAAAATGGTTTGTGTGGAATTTGACCTAGACAAGGACCTAAAGGAGTCCATTAAGATTCAAGTGGGAAATAATCAGTTGACATAATGTGTGATCTACATTAATTTACCAAACACTTGCTTCAAGTTTCAATCCTTAGATCATATGATTTAAGAGTGCCCATTAATGATCCCCATCCCTCCTCAATAAAAAAGTGGATTTAAGCCCTAATCCCATAATATGAATTCTAATGGTTGGACCACTGTCACTAATAAAAATATTAACTCGGTCGATGGTAATGTTAAACCTTGGTCCATTGTATACCAACCCATTGGTGGTCTTATCTATTCGACCTCCATTGGAAAGTCATTGATCCTATGCCCATTAGAATTATGACTCCTATTACTCACACACCTCAAGTGGTGGCCACTTTTGTTTCTTCCCCACCTTCTGCTCTTCTAGTTCCATCTTCACAACCCCCTTCTCATCACAATATCATCACTCTTGACCATAAAATAGTTCTATGGTGTTCTCATAGCCCATCACCCTCATAGGATGAGGAGTATGCACCACATAAGAGGTAGCCTTTCTCCCTTGGGTATTTTATAGTGCACAAATCTTATCTTAACTGATTTACAGCTCTAGAAGACCTTATAGAAGGAAATGACATCAACCTCAATGTTTCCCAATGTGTTTGTATGTAAAACTTTGGTGGCCAACCCATATAAGTCAAAGTGAGTTCAATTTTTATTTTTGTAATCCCCATTAAAAGGTGTGAACCTGATCACAATTCACAATTTAAATATATAAATTTTAATGGTTATGTGGCCTTGATTTAACCTACACCATGAACCTACCATATTTTGTGACCCCATGGCCACTCAATTATCACTACGTGTCACAACTCCTTGATATTATGCGTAGTATTTCGTTTTACATGTGATCACACACATTATCTATGTTTAATTTAAAAGAGATGTGATAGGGTAAATAACATACACATTGGGACAACATACACATTGAGATGTGATTACAAGTTTGGTGCTAGGATAACATTATGATTGATAAACACTTTCAAGAATTTGTAATAGAGTAATTTGAACGATGATAATCGCTATGTCTCCTGTGCGCGCGCTCCCAAAGAATTTGAAATCGACTGTAGTGAAACTGGCGGGCGGTGTGGCTGTGGCCACCGTTACGGGTGGGGTTTTTCCTGCTAGTGAGGGGAGGGATCAGAAAGCTATTTCTTCTGCAGGGATTGGAGATACAACGACTCTGCGTCTGGCCTACGCTCTTAGTTCAGGGTATGGACCTGGGGGGAGAACCTTTGCGGATGTGGCGACCTTCGAAGCAGATATACATGATGCATTGCCTCACGCCACATTTGGGCAAACCCGCGTATCACCTGTAAGTGCTTTAAAACCTATGAAGGTAACTCTAGACCCTAATTTAGTGGAAAGCATTGGCCAATCAAAAGAATGGTTTTCCTCTTGTGCCGCCATTTTTCATTTTCGTGGTTTCTGGCCTTCTCTTGTAGATCTACAGGATTGGATTTCAAAGAACTGGCTGCAAATAAAAGATGGTCAGATCCATCTTTGTGCCAGGGGATTTTTTATAGTAATATTTAAAAGTCCTGAAGATAGAAAATCTATTTTGTGTCACAATATTTTTTCTTGACAGGGCAGATTTCCTCTTATGGCCAAACCTTGGCATAAGGATTTTAATCCTCTCTCGGAATCCTTTAACAAGCTCCCTATATGGGTGCGGCTCCCTTATCTTCCGCTACACCTGTGGCAAGAGGCAGTTTTTAAAACCATTGGAAACGCTATAGGGGAATTTTTATATGAAGAAGATAGTTCGACTCTTAACCATTCGACTTGTGCACGATTTCTGGTAGATTTGGATGTTTCTAAGGGCCTTCCTGAGGCAATTTGTCTTGAATCCCCAAGGGGTAACTGGACACAAATTTTAGATTATGAGGGGATCCCTTTTCGGTGTAGGAAATGCCACCAAATGGGACATATTGCTGCTCGTTGTGTTGCAGGAAAATCTCATCCCAGATGTTCACCTTCTTGGTGGCCTAAGGGTTCCTCTAAACATAATTTTGACAAACAACCTCTGGAAGCAACTTCAGAATCTGAGACTGAGAACGAGGAAAGTTCGCAATATAAATCAGAAGATGAAGAGGAATCATTGGTGAATCATTCTAATGAAGACCCTGTGGTGGCTGTGGTTAGTGACACTATTGAGCCAGAGGAGGAGGTGGTGGTATCATCCCCTGTTCTGGAGGATCTCTCAAAGAGCCAGACTGTGTTTAATTCTCATAAGGATTTTATGCCCTATGGAACCCAAAGATCATTGTCTTCTGAGGCATGGGTTGCTGAGGCAGCCAAGGTAGAGGATGGATGGACAGTAGTAAGGAGAAAGAAGTCTAAGCCTTCGGTCCCTCCTCTTGATATGAATCTTTGGTCATGTAAAAAAAAATCTAAACTTAAAAGATTCATCTTAATGTCCCTTTTGCTGACTGGTTTTTCAGAGGCAGTAAACTGGTTGGGTTTACTGGTTACTGGACTGGAAGGTTGTTCAGCGAGTTGTTCCAGTTGGTTAACTTTCAGTTCAATGTTTGACAGCTATTTTTTATGGTCATATTTGTTGGTTACAGGTCCATGTAAAACTTGGTTTTGGTTCTATTCTATAATCAGGTTCTTTTGTTAATTTGGTTGTGCTTTAAGGTTTATCTTTCCCCTTATGTAGGGTTTTGGGGTCCCTTCAAAACCTATTTTTACCTTAATCTAAAACATACACATTGGGACTATAAATCAAGTTGTATTTTCACAAACCCACCGACTTCTATAAAACCATAAGTGAAATTCATGATCAAGTCATCTCGTGAATAATGGATGACTACCACATGGTGGCTTGTGATCCCCAAAATCATAGGTGAATGAAAACTATAAATTAAAGTGAATATATTTCACATGTACACATAATCGGCAAAATACAAAAAGAACAAAGTAGACCTTGTGAGTATGTAACCATTAGGTGATCACCATGTGTCATATCAAAAGAGCATAAACACAATCAAGGTCAAAAGGAGATAATAAACTTGAATTTTTTTATCTCATGACCTCAACCCAAACATAGCCTACCACATGTCACTCTAAGAGATTAACCCTCGAATTTGAGACCTTGTGATGTTGTCACATGGTTGTTGCAGATTCTCTATTGATGTGAGATTAAATTTAACATCTATAAAACTATCATCCATAATAATTGAAAAGTGATCATGTGTTGTGGTACCTCATGATCATACCATGTGGATGGTGATGATGCTCCATGAATGTTGTACTAAATTTGATACCATTTAACCTATCACTTTGTCACAAACGTACAAATAATCACAACATTAAGAAATCATCCCACAAACATTTATTGCTTGTAGGAATCTCTATTGATTGTATAAGTTAATATAAAGATCACAGGTGAATTTCACATTGAATTTGGGATTAAACTCCACAAGGCCAAATCCAAAATAATGAATGACAAAGACAAATAGAACATGTGCAGAAGGTTTTTGGCCTTTAATCAATAGTAACCCCCTATGTGTCAATATATGACTGGTGGTTAATTAGGAGAAGTGGAATAGATCCAAACTATGAAATCAAGTCAGTGAGTGATAACAACTCAAGGCCACTATGATTCAAAAGTGATAAAGTTTGGATTAATAATCCAATAAATTAGTAGTTTACAAAGGACAAGGCAACCATAGTGAAAAATTTAAATTTATTATTACATGTTCCATTATCATGATCTATGGGGGGCTTAATATCTTTCATAGGGGGATACATGAAAATGTATTGATCACTGTCACAATTGCACTCAAATAAAATGTGGTCATTACAAATACAAAGTATAACATGCGAATTCGGGAGTAGGGAAAAAATGTAAATATGATTATATGAACATCAATGACCTAAATGATAGTGGAATAAGAGATCTATATGTTTGTCGATATTATAAATATCGGCATGATTTCACTGTGAACTTGTATTAATGGCCACTACAATTATACATTGAATGACATGCATACCAGAATAACATATAAAACCTTTCATCCAATGTGTAGTGAACAAGCTTGCACTTTTCTTGTTAGACATTAATAGAATGACAAATTCATAAGGGAAACTTTAGAATATTAAAGAAACAAAAAACAACTCTCATTTTAACTCACTATTAAAAAAAAATATCCCTTTTGAAACTATAACATGTGAGTCATATGTAAATAACTTTTTAACAAATTTTACATGTTTTATTTACCAAAAGAAGATAACATAAACATAGTAATAAATTTAATTACAAAAAATTTAAAATAAAATTGATACAATGGTATATTAAATGAGAGTTTGATGAAGTTCTATACCCATAAAGGTGATAAATGAAAAAAAAGAATCCATTCATCCCTGCAACTATCATTAATATTAAAATTTTAGCAAAATAATTATTGTGGGTGAATTCAAACATGTATATGGGATTAGGAGGAAGTGAGCTTGTTTATTATTTATCTCTCAAAACATAATTTTCTTAAAAAACCATTGGATGTGTTAGAAAGTGTATTATGTGAGCTTCATAATGATACAATGGTTATTTAATATTATTATGAAATTAAAAACTTTTTCACACCTAAATTTTCATATTCACATACACCTTGTAGGGAAAATATTGATGCATAAATGATCTATAATGCTCAAATTGAAATGTCCTTAATATAATAATGGATCATGTCAATTTAAATGATATGTAATATTCTAAAATTTCCTTAATGAATCTCCAATTGGCGATGCCTATGTTTTTTATGATGTCTCCATTAACATGGGAAATGATTTGCTTTCTTTCTACTCTCAGTCGCACATAGGTACTATACATGCATGCTAATCTAATGCTAATTTTAATAAGAAACCACTCTACATGTTTGATTAATCCTTTCCATTGTAAAGGTGAAGTTAATTGTAAAGATGAAGTTCAATTGGTGAAAACTAAGATGAAATTCAATTACAATCATTTTTTAAAAAGTTTTCATACAATAATATATTAAATGTTGCGTTTTATTATCAAGAATTTTTATGAATAATTTAACTAGATTATTAGTTTTTTTAAAGATTTTATTTATGTTTAAGTCTTTTTAAGATGATACTTATGTCTAATCATTATCTTAATGATATATAGTTATTATCATATTTTTAGTAATCATAAGAGGAGGCCAACTCAATACATAAGCATGAAGTGGGTTCCCTTGCCTTATAATTATTCTTAAATTTCTATAAGAAAACATGTCAACTATAATGGGGTCAACAATTACACCTAACATGTAGGGTACCAACTCACTCATTTATTGAACATGTTTCGAAGGACTAGGTTACTCAAGAAAACTTGGGCTATACCTTACATCAATGCACAAATTACCCTACACAATATAACTTTCACAGTGAAATACATGTATGTAGGTATGTATACACTTGAATGTTTGAAATAAAAAATAAACAAAGCATTCATGCATTAAACATCAACACAATAGATGGGGAGAAACAATATATTCATTATATTGACTTATAAAATATTTGCAAGCTAATTACAATATAAACATCAATCTATTAATATTGTGATCAAAGGTGTGTGGACTTTTACTTGAGAGTGTTGTTGAATAACATATCGTGAATCCATCTATAATCATCAAAATATATTAAATTTTCTAAATATAAAATTCCAAGAAAATAATAATCCAATTAAATGTTGTAAATATATTTTAAGAAACAACATTTTGTGCCTATTTACATTAATTGAATCATCTAATAAAATATTTTCCAAATTTTTAATAAGAAAACATGAATACATTTAACCTTTTGAGGCTCATATAAACATCTTAACCCCTATAAATTAATGTCTGGCTAACCCAATGCTTTATTACATACATAAAATCTAAAAAACCCATAAAACAAAACATGTTTTCTTTCTACAAAATGTATATGAAAAATGTTACATTGTTTTAATTATTTTGAGATATGCATGCAAAATTAAATAAAACATATTTCTTATTATTTATATTGGTCAATTTTAATTTATTTATCTATGTATAGAAAATAAATGACCATGTGTAAAAAATAACCAACCAACTAAGAAATATCATTATTGAAGACCATAAGGCATCTTTAGGAGTTGGATATTTTAAAGGAAATTTAAAATGGAGTTCCAAATTCAAAATAAAATAAAAAGAGAAGTCCACTACGACCATCCAAGGTCACCTTTGTGACTACCTATGCTCCTTGTCTTTGCAAGACATCCTATACAAGTTAGGATCATTCCTACTAGTTATTTTATGTGGAGTGCGCATAAATAGTTAAGATATTATTCTAACCATTTAAAATGAAAAGGCACAACTCAAATTTAATATAAATACAAAAATAGTAAATAAAATGATGAATTATTGAAATGGAGAACAATGTTCATTGTCATTCTATTAATCATCTTGTCTCTAGGCATCATGAAGAGTCAACTAGATCCAAGAAAGACTCTATAGAAAAGCTTTGATCCATGGTTGATTCTCTAGATAAGGAGCTACTCCAGCAGAGTATTCTCAAGTGGCTCATAACTAAAAATGGGAGACTGAAAATGAGAACCGGTTTTTTTCACTAATAACTAAAAAGAAACCAACCCAAATGTAAGTCATAGTTCCTTTCAATAAAGATATTCGGTCCACCACTAGCAATTTATGTGAACTCAAAGAAGAGGTGAATAATATGAAAGAGAAGATGTCTAATATGGATGGTTATCAACCTCTCTCAATGATACATTAAAAATTCTACTTCAAATGAGCTGAGTGACAATGAAAAATTATGTAACCAATGTTTTCACCCTTTAGAATGGTATGAAAAGAGAAAAGGAATTCCAAGAGGACACCCCAAAAAAAAACCAGAAGTCGAATGACAAGGAAAGAATTTGAAACCAATACTATTTGATCTGGGAGTGGTTAAAGATCATTTGAAATTTTTCAAGTAAGAATGGAAGGTTTTTGGTGCCTTGATTGATCTCTTCTCATCTAATCCTTAATTTTTTTTTAAATTTCTTTTGTTGTAATTATGTTGTATGTTTTTATTGTATTGTAACAACCATCTCTCTACATGCATTATTCCCTAATTTTGTTTTAATCATAGAGGACTTCTATTTATTTTTTCGTATTTTATCTTTAGCTCTATTTTGTACAAGGGTTTGGCCCTTTCAAAAACTCACTTTTACCCAAGAAACAAAAAAATAGTGGAGTATTGATTTAATATAAAGTATCTTTAATTGAAAGTGGAGAAAAATAAAGATGCGCACCAAAATTATTAATTTCCTAAAGTTAAAACAAGGATTGAGAATGAAGAAAAAATCTCAAAAATTAAATAGTGATATAAGACATTGACCAATTTTGTACATATTGAGAGTAGTCAGCCCAATTTCATATGGATCGACAGAAATCAACTCTCTCGAACATGCCTAGACATATTCTAAAATGGTTGAGGAGATCCATGGGGTATGAAACTTTTTGAAACCCCTTTGTCAACTATAAATGTCTTAAAACATCTCTCTAATGCACAATATGATGTGTGGAGTTCTCAAAATTTTATTTTCTTTATTCTAACCTCAATACCTAACAATACATCCAAGACAAAGGAGAAATGTAGTAATTGGCATGATCCCCATTAAGGGTTGTGCCTATATATCAAGTTGAGACTCAAGGTTGATATATTTCTATGCATGTGAGTGACCCATCATAATGAATGATATAAGCCTCAACCTTATCTCCCCATGATAATAGATGAAACTATACAAGTATGTAGTCACAATACCTTGATAGATAGAAAGTGGATTAGGATTAGAATTTACAAGCTCCTTGATAAGATTTGATTAATGTGTGTGATAGACTTTTCTTAATATTTGATAATAAATGACTTAGGGTACATGAGTATATATATTCATATTTGGATTCAAATTGGAACATAATTATGCATAGGCTAACCATAGAAAAGTATGAAAGTTGATATTCAAGGTATGCAAAAACATGGCACAAATGATCCACAAAAAACTTGACCACTTTTGTATTGTACAATAGAGATTACTACCACTTTTGGAATATTATACAAATGATCAAGACATAAAATTTTAAAATCTAGAATGGGTCTAGGATAACTAAGAAAACCTCAATACATTCACACTCAGTGCATGCAGACCTATATAACCTCAAAACAAATATTACATATTTTTAAGGTAGAATGATTACCAAATATATCAAGGCATTTTTATAAGGAGAGCCAATATGCTTCACATGCCACTCATAATAATATTAAAATAATGATACAATGAACCAACCTTCTCCCATATCCTTTAGCTTCTTATATAGATAAGTAAATAGGTTTAGGATTTGGAAGGATTCTCGATCTTATAGCGATTTTGCTTAAATTAGGCAAAACTAGGTTTCAAGATAAATACTAAGGAAAGATTTTTATATATAAATAATTTATTATAAATAACTTATGGATAATCATGTATGCATAAAGGTGTAATTATAAATAAGAATACCTCTACAAGTGCATCTTAGACAATACAATTATCTATGTCTTAATATACACTAGCATCCCCCTTTAAGATGTAGTCACTAAAAAGAGAGGATGAATGAAGGTACACTAGCCTAAGTCATTATAAAATATATTGTGAACATAATTGTGTGTAAATCAGCATCCCCTCTCTCCCTTAATATAAACTTACAGAAAGTAAACAATTAAGACAAACCTCTTTTATGGGTTATATGTTAAGTACCCATGATAAGTACAAGAATAATAACAATAATTGTTAGAAGTGTTGAGTTTGAAGATGATGCTTTGTAAATAATACTTCAAAAAAGTCTAAAATTTCCAAGTTTATCATGATGGGTGTAGCACACTAATGTGTGATAAATTCCAATGTTTAGATGTCAATGAATAACAAACAATACTAAGGTCCTTATGGATGTCATTCCATCTTGAAAGAATATGTTGATGTTGATCCATTGTCAAAGTACCAAATGCAGAAGCAAAGCATTGAATATGAGGATGTTTGAAATTATAGGATGTGCATGTAAGTATTCTAGCTTTGATGGTAGAGGCATGAGTGGAACAAATCTACTTCTCAATATGGATCCCAACAAACTATCAAATCTAATGTGTATGTAGATTATCAAATACTAATTAAAAAACTGAAGAATATATAAATTTGACTATACCATTGTCAATAAGAACTTTAAGCTTTGAAAATGATGCATTTTTTATGTGTAGGTTTATTGGCCAAACCTAGTGTGAACAAAAAAGTTTTACTCTAAAAATGATACATTTTGAATATTCGGGATTAAGGACTAAAATCTATGTGATCAAAACTCTATGATTTAATCAAGATGCATTTTTCATGATCATGATTAATGGCCAAACCATATGTGAGCCAAAAAAACTATGCTTTGAAGAGGGCATTGTTTTTATGATCAAGATTAATAGAAAAATTTGTCATTTTTTGTTTAAAAATCCAAAAACAATGGTTAATCAGAAACTATTTCAAAGGGAAATGAATGTTCTAGTTCGAAATGGGTGAGCATGGAGAATTATCAACCAATATAGACCTTATTATATCTCAAAAAACACAATATACCCATAGTCTAGCAAACATGGACTCAGAGCAAAGTCATGCAATTGAAGGACACACAAGAGACCTAAATCACATAGATAAGTACAAGAGATCCACTAGTATATTTTCATGAAATTACAACACTTTATCTCTCTCTGATGTGGATCTGATACCACTTGATGTGGCCTCCAACCACATGGATGGTTTCACCAATCCATAACTATCATAAACACATAAACATAATGATAATTCAACTCAAACTCATAATCTTCTCATTAAATCTCTCAACAATACACAAGCTTCTCACACAGCTTCAACAAGCTATCTCTCACACTCATGCAATTTTGACCACATGCCAAGGAGGCTTTCAAAGGCATCCACAAGCCTTTCCTTAATACAAACTCACCTCCCTTAGCAAGAAAAAGCTACAATCATATATATAATTTTACAAAGAAAGAAGGGAAATAAGAAACCATGAAGCCCCACCTTCACATGGAAAGGAAATGATGAAGGAAGAATGGTCAACCAAACATCTATGTCCCACATCCACTTGGGAGAATCATGAAAGAGTAAAGACCAAGAAATCCATGCCACAATTCCTCATGAGAGGAATAACGATAAAGGATAAAGGCTCCCACCAAGGTAAATTGTGCCACCCTTCACATGGGTTCACTATTTTTTCATATGGGTTCACTATTTAGTGAATAGTAAAAGTTGTTCACATGTGAAAATTCAAAAGTAAAGAGCATCTCCTTAGATAAGGTTGGTCCACCACCATGTGCTATATATGCCTTCATATAATTTTGACTCATGCCATATATGCAATCTAAAATAGTGCCATGACACTTCATTAGGGTGAATAGTGTCTACCATGTCATCTATAAATAGTGTTCTGCCGCCACATCTCTCTCTCTCTCTCTCTCTCTCTCTCTCTCTCTCTCTCTCTCTCTCTCTCTCTCTCTCTCTCTCTCTCTCTCTCTCTCTCTCTCTATCTCTCTCTCTCTCTCTTGTTGAGGTATGTTCCTAGTGTTGGTATTAAGGCATTAATGTCAAATTTAAGTTGAATATCCCTCATATCAAAAGTCAAAGTTGATGTCATGCTTGGTTAAGTTGTGTGTGATAAATAAGTTGTCTCTCTTGTTGGGTGAATGTTTTGTCATCAACTAACTGATGACAAAATGGGTATATCAACCACAGCACATAGAGATTTACGCCACGAAAAGTGTGGATTTACTAGATTTAGATGAAGTAAATCTCTCATCTTATCAAAGAGAGGTTCTCTATGAATATTTATATGATATATTTCTCTATGAATATTTATATGATATATATATATATATATATATATATATATATATATAATTAAGCAGAAAATAATACTTGGGGTGGTATAACAGCATCCACCTCTCTTTTTTCAGAGGTGATGTCCAAAGAACAAGAGAGAGAAATCCTAGTCGTTGGCCAACAACATTCCTCTTCTTTCAGGAATGGTATCTATCATAGAGCAAAAAATCATATGAAGTAACAAAGTTCACAAGGAAACTCACGTAAGCACAAAGTCTTCCGTAGCCTCCTTCACCGATTCGAAACAAGCGTAACCGTAGAGTGAAACGAAGCACAAAGTCTTCGCCTGAAACTACAAAGGATAAAAAGATCACAAATATAAAAGTAGCTCAAAGTCTCTCTTCTATCTTTTAGAAAAATGCCCTCAGATAATATCAACACACCCACTTTTCTTATTAAATCAAATAAATAAGAGATTATTAGGAAATAAAACATAAAAATTATTTCCTAAATAACACAGATAACTTCAACACAAAGTCTGAAATAAACTTACTTCTTATTCATTTAACAAAATATGATTTACAAATTGAGCACAAATTCTCAAAAAGTGTTTCAATTTCCGCAGAGTTTTTGCTCTCAATTATCAGAGATCCATTTACAAAAGAGGTCTCCACTATATATAGGGAGAAACTTTCAAAATTAGAAAATATTAAAATATAAAAATATTTTAGTCAAAGATGACTCATCTTTGACTTTTGAGATATTTTTCTGGATTTCTTGCATGTCATTACACATTACAAAATTGCATGTGAAAATATCTCAAGACAATTACAAAGTGCATTTTGAATAAAGCACGGAATAACAGCTTCAAACTTTATTTCCAGTCTTTTTCATGGTCTTCAACTTTTTCAAAGAAATTTCAATGATCTGGAAGAAATTTTGTTGAAAAGACATCGATGAAGAGGGATCCTTTAAAAAAACTGCAATAAGAATCATGATTATGCAATCAAGAGAAAAAATAGCAATCTGTAAAAACTGCACATTTGATAATCACGATTAAGGAAATGCGCTTGAAAGGGATGAGGCGTGAGCAGGTCAAAAAACAAAAGAAAAAGGTGAGTAAGTACAAAAAATAGAAAAAATAAAAAATTTTCAGAGTTAAGAAAATCGGGGAGAAGGTATGTAGGGGCGGCAAAAATTGCCACCCTTGCATATTGGAGAAGGTGAACGTGTAAGGGCAAAAAAAATTGCCGCTCTTACACCTGCAGGAGAGGAAACGAGGATGCATGGGTGGAAAAAATTATTGCTCCTGCATAGAAGGATGCAAGAGCAGCAAAAATTTCCACTCCTGCATAGAAAGATGCAAGGGCAGTCGAAATTGCCGCTCTTGCATAGAAGGATGCAAGGGGGGCAAAAATTGCCACTCCTGCATAGAAGGATGCAAGGGTAGCGAAAATTGCCGCTCCTACATAAAAGGATGCAAGGGCGGAAAAAATTGCCGCTCCTGCATAGAAAGATGCAAGGGCGACAAAAATTGCCGCTCCTGCATAGAAGAAACCAAAAGATGCATGGGCGGAAAAAAAATTTGCCCTTGCATGGAAGAAACTGAAAGATGCAAGGGCAGCAAAAATTACCGCTCTCGCATGTTGGATGCACACACTTGTTACGTTCTGCTGCACTTTGTCTTTTTCTATCGGGCACTTTTCCATGGACTTTTCTCTTCAGTCGGGCTTTTCTTTTGCTTTCTACTTTTGTCTTTTAGAGCTTTGTCTCTTCCATTTGAGCTATCGAGCGCTTTCTAGCTAGTCGCTTGGTTCTTTTTTTAAGTTTTGCACTCTATTAGAATTTCTAAAAAATTTTCTTTACTTTAAAACCTGACGTCTGAGGGGCCGTCAATGGTCGCCAGCTGCTTAAACAAAGCGAATGAACCAAACGTTGAACATGTTGCTAATGCTTGTCGATGGAAATTTCTATTTGAACCAAGGCGATGAACTAATTCTAAAAATAACCAATGGTTAGAAGCTTGTTCTTTTGACTAATCTCCCCTGCAAAAGCTTTTTAACCTATTGAACCTGTTAACTTCAAGCATGTTGAGTCCACAGAAACATATTTGCAGAGTCTGTAGTTTTCTCTAACCTTGAAAGAGTTCGTAGATTTCAATCTGTAAAAGCCCATTGAACTTGACCTGCTGAGTCTGTAGATTTTCGAGAAGCTTGAAAAATAAAGAATTTAAATTCTCGAGAAATTTTTTTAAAAAGAGAACAGACAATTTTGATCTGTAGATTGTCTCAAAAATGAGTGGCATCTTTCGGGAACAACAGCGGGCTCCAATTGGAGAACTTTCTTCTATTGCAAAAATCGATTGAAGGGAGTAGAATCTAGACTCTCCAGTGCCTTGAAGTGTGTCATTGGGCTACAGAGTCATGCTACCCAAAAAGAAAGGCTCTAAAAATGAAAACAAAACTAACAAAACAAAGCAAAAGACTATACAAATATATATGTACAGGGAGACTCATCCAATACTTCAAGAATTGAAGTACTTCAGACGCTGCTCTCCAAGAGGCAGTGACAATGGCCCTCTATCCTGATAAATCAGCAAGAGGCCATTTTCTCTTCAGAATTGATGATGTGTGAATGGAACTCTCCACCAGGAAACCAATTTTTTGTGCCTTCCCTTTTGTTTTCTCTTATTGCCCCACAACAAGACTTGTCTTTTGATCCGAAAACCATGAATCTTTGTTTTCTTGGAGAAGAGATCATTTTTTTGATCATGACGCATAGCTGCATGGTTAGCTACCATAATTGGTTGCTCTTCTGGTTCCATCTAGCACCTGATTTGATTGTCCGTGTCAGGGAAACCCCCAGAACAATAAACATGCTCCGATCCCTACTGAGTCAAGATCTTGCTCTACCAATTAGAACACATGTGATTACTTCTTGTATTAGCAACTAAACACGGAATTATACCAGAATCAATAAGTAACTAAAAATATGAAACAACACAGGAATATGAGAGACAATACACAATTATATTAATAATCACTCAGAAGAATATGCAATAAGGAAGATGCCACTTCTTCCTCCACCTCAAAGGTTCGCCACAACTCAAGACCTTCTTCCCTCTCTCTCTTGGTCCCAACAATCAACTCCAATACAGAATTGATGTTCACCTCTCCAACCAGTCAGTAACACGCTGCCAGTTCACCAAGTACACAACTGTACTCCAAGTAGATCCCTTGCTCTCTGCTGCTACCTGCAAATCACTAGACCTTACTCACCATGTAGATATCTCTACACCCCTGAAGAACCTTTGTCCTTGCCTCACCAAGTCCTTATGATTCTTTAACCAGTACCCCGATGGATCAGCTCCTTGACCTTGCAACTCTCCTTGATCATACACACTCAACACCCCTTGGAACTAGGAGGAGCTACACTAGCTCTCTCTAAAAGCTCTATGGCTTTCTAGCACACTTTTACAATACAATCATGAGTCCATATATAGATCTCATCCAAACAATAATTAGACAATAATACAATAATTAAATCCACAACTCTCAGTCTAAAAATAGCTCTAAACATGCAAACACTTGGTTCGTCAACCAACTACCCGTAATGTACTCGCAGCTCGAACCACAGGTGACCGACGCCGGTCCCTGACTGCCTGGGGGTGCCGACGCCGGCTGATCCATGACCGATGTCGATTGCCTTCCTGTCTCCCACCTGCCGTTGTCGATTGTCTTGACCGACGCCGGTGTTTGTGACACTCTGCAACTCTTCTACAACCTCCATAACTTCTCCTGTTTGCATCTTGGTGAAGCTTTTAGCTCTACAACCTAACAATCTCCCACTTGGAGATAAACAGCTGCACCTATACCTGTATCTGTAGCCCATCTAATCTATTTTCTCGCTTGTATCCCTCTTCAAGATCCATCCTGAAGACCAACCACCACACAATTGTGATGTTATACCTGTCATTCAAGTAACCTGCCACATCCGAACCTACATATCCATGTAATGAAGAACTTGACCTTGCATAACAAGAATCCCTGCTACTAGTCCCACTGAACTGCCCTCCAGTACTCCTTCCCCGAATTGACTCCATACTTTTCGACAACCCCCACTGAATTGGTAAAACTCAGGCCTACAATAGACCTCATGTGATTTCGAACCCTATTTCAAGCTAAGCTTGAACTGTCCAGCCCTTGGTGTGCTTTCTGATTCTGCATCATGAACTCCGCCAACACCGTCTTCACATCAGCTCCCACTGAAGATAAAATCTCCATGTCTCTTATGCCAAAGAATTTTGCTGCTCCAAATTCTTCATGACACACTTCTGAACTAACCTTACCTTTTAGCTCAGCAAATCCCTGTATGTACAAAACCTGCTAGCAAACCATCCACATACAGTAACTGGATAATGTCGTGACTCATCATCCACCTGGTAAGAACAAAAACACAATAGTTACACTGACATTGACTGAAGCCATGCTTAGTCATCCACCTGTCAAACTTGTACCACTGTCCTACAGCTTCTTCAAGACCTTATACCTTGGCCTTCTGTCTCTTGTGTCCATCCACTCTCTTCTTTAAAACGGGAATCCATCTCTCTCAGTGCTTTCTTCCAGCTGACAACTCTACCAACAAATACCTGTTTGGTTCTTCTCCAAGGACTCACACTCCTCATCCATGTCAAGCTCCCACTGTATCTGGACTCTACCTGCATTGCCTCTTCACATCCTCCTGGTTCTCGACCATCAGTAAGCAATATAAAGAAGGTGAACAACGAATATGAGGTTCACTTACCCTTTTTGTCCTCCACATGAGCGTTTGAGACTTGTTGTCCGCCCAATATCCGTTCCAGTGACCGATCTCAGCCATCTCCCAGTCTGCTCCCAACCGATGTCGGTTCCCTGCACTGACCCTGACTGCCGATGCCGTTTCCCTGGCTGACGCCGGTATCCTTTCTACCGACGTCAGTTCCTTCATGACCGACATCGGTCTTCCTGTTGCCGACATCGGTTACTGTCTGACCGACGTCGGTACCTGTTCATCTGTGAGTGATAACTTTTTACCCGCGAGCTCTCCATGGATCAAAATCCTAATCAAATCAGTGCTGCTCTGCTCAGAATAATTCAGTTCTCTCACCTGATCTCTGTCCGTCATCTCCTCCATGAACACCAAGGCTTTCCAATTATTTAGCTTGTCAAAAATATCTGTCTTCCGCTTCAGAACTTGCATTTTCCTTCTACATATGTAACCAAGCCTACAAATCCACATCTCTGTAACAGAAGGTGAATCAGTAATATAAGTAGATAGATAAAGGATATCTACTTTCTTACCACCATCTAATTCAAGTGTATCCGCTGTGAGAGTTACAGTATATCTCCCATCACCCAAATTTTTTGAAGAAATTAGACTCATCTCCAAGACTGGTACCTGCATGACTTCTTTCAACCACTGTGTGTCGTCTATCTGCAATTTTAACTTCACTTCCCCTTTGCCAATTCTTTGACAAGGCTCACCAGCTCCTAAATAAATCTCTCCAAAGTCTCCAAAGACATACCCATGAAAAGATGTTCTATTTTGAACTGCATGGAAAGAGGCAAAAGAATCTGTAAACCAAGATTCCACTTTATCCAGAACATCTTGTGCAACACCACCTGCAACATCTGCTCCTCCCTGTTGATCTGCAACCAATCAACAATCTTTATTTACCTGCTCTTTCTTTCCATCAGTCAGACCATTCGTGCTATTCAGTTTCTCCATCCATAGCTTACTTCCTTCTGCCATTGCTATACTCCCACTCAATCAGAAACCCCTGTGAGTAACTTGTAATCAACAAACACTATCAGATCTGAAACCACCTATTAGTAACCCAACCAAAAGCTCTGATACCACGTGTCAGGGAAACCCCCAGAACAATAAACATGATCCAATCCCTACTGAGTCAGGATCTTGCTCTACCAATTAGAACACATGTGATTACTTCTTGTATTAGCAACTAAACACGGAATTATACCAGAATCAAAAAGTAACTAGAAATATGAAACAACACAAGAATATGAGAGACAATACACAATTGTATTAATAATCACTCAGAAGAATATACAATAAGGAAGATGTCACTTCTTCCTCCACCTCAAAGGTTCGCCACACCTCAAGACCTTCTTTCCTCTCTCTCTTGGTCCCAACAATCAACTCCAATACAGAATTGATGTTCACCTCTCCAACCAGTCAGTAACACGCTGCCAGTTCACCAAGTACACAACCATACTCCAAGTAGATCCCCTGCTCTCTGCTGCTACCTGCAAATCACTAGACTTTACTCACCATGTAGATATCTCTACACCCCTGAAGAACCCTTGTCCTTGCCTCACCAGGTCCTTATGATTCTTCAACCAGTACCCGAGTTGATCAGCTCCTTGACCTTGCAGACCTTGCAACTCTCCCTGATCATACACACTCAGCACCCCTTAGAACTAGGAGGAGCTATACTAGCTCTCTCTAAAAGCTCTATGGCTTTCTAGCACACTTTTACAATACAATCATGAGTCCATATATAGATCTCATCCAAACAATAATTAGACAATAATATAATAATTAAATCCGTAGCTCTCAGTCTAAAAATAGCTTTAAACATGCAAACACTTGGTTCGTCAACCAACTGCCCGTAATGTACTCGCAGCTCGAACCACAGGTGACCGACGCCGGTCCCTGACTGCCTGGGGGTGCCGACGCCGGCCGATCCATGACCGACGTCGGTTGCCTTCCTGTCTCCCACCTGTCGTCGTTAGTTGTCCTGACCGACGCTGGTGTCTATGACACTCCACAACTCTTCTGCAACCTCCATAACTTCTCTTGTTTGCATCTTGGTGAAGCTTTTAGCTCCACAACCTAACAGTCCTCATTTGACACCCGCCACTGATTGGCACTATCAATCCCACTTGTCCTTATTTTATTTGAACCAATTTTTTGGTTGGCATTCTCAAGGGCTTTAACAGGGTCTTCATGAACCTCTTTTGTGGTCAAAGAATAATTACCCCTGCCTGAGGACTCAAACAGAATTTGAGCCGCAGGGCCTGACGTTTGGGTGACCACGTACTTTGCCACCCTTTCAGGAAGCAACTTCTGCATCACGCCTTTCACAGGGATTCTTGCCTTGGACAAGTCCATGCTCAATTCCCCTCTGACATCTTTACAAAAGTTCCATCCAAGCAAAATGCCATATGAAGCTGGGATGTCAGCTACCAGAACTGTCATCTTGATCTTCTTGTCAGGGAATACTGCAAATGCAAATTGGACATCTTTCATTTGACCGAAAAGTGGGACTTGCTTATTTTTCATAGAAAAACACCTCTCAAAAGTTTTAGTCAATGTGAGACCAAGAGATTCTACCATTTTAGTAGGCATGACGTTATCAAATGCACAAGAATCAATAATACAGTTGCTCAGCTTGCGATCATTTATAAACAGAGAAACATAGAAAGGATCTACTTTTCCAAAGGCAATAGGGGGAGAAATGACAAAGTTATTTTGGGTGGATACATTCTTGGAGGGATCATGAGTTACCCTCCAAAAAAATTTATTTTGTAGGGACGACTGTACCTTTTGCACATTCCACCAACCTGTCCAACTGTTCAAGATGGGCTTGTAGAAATTCAAATTCAAACATTTGAATTTTAGTCTTTTTGACATGCTCAATTATGTCAAATGTCTGAATTGGACTAGGGACAAAGGATGGGAGTTCATTCTTTTGGTTTTTGGGATGGAGAGGGCTGGTTTGCGAAGTTAAAGTAGAGGGTGCATAGATGCTTGGGGTATGTACATTTTCAATAGTCATCAGGTCCTTTGGTTGGAAGGGCACAGTGGTTTCTGATTGGCAATTGAAATTGTTGGCTGAGATTGCTCCTCTGTCTTCTCTTTATCAGCTTGTCAAGCTGACTGATTCTGGGACCGGGTGAATACGGCATATGATCCCTCAGCTGCATTCCCCTCGCTTCTGAATTCATCTTGATAATTCAAGTAACCAATGACAGAGTCGCCAGCTAATTCATTTTTTGCTCTTCGAAGAGGTTAGCATCATCTTGTTAGTCCAACTCAAGTTAAAAAAAGGAATCTTGTTTCATTTCTGGATATCCATCCGCTGAGTTGGTTGGAGGTGCTTCAAGGGCGAGGTTCCTCTGTGGGGGAGGAAGATGATTTGGCTTCCCTTGATTCCTAGTAGCATTGCCTTGGTACGCTTGATTTTGAAATGTCCTCCTTGACATATCCCGATTAGGAGAAGCAGACATAACCTGAGCTATTTGTCTCTTCAAAGCTATCAGTTCATTTGTCAATTTTTGCACCATAGGATCTGTAGTACTTATAAAAGAGCTTTCAGTAGATGAAGAGAATATATTTTTACTTAGGTCTTTTCTGATCTTATCTACCAAGATAAGATCATCCTCAATCTCAGTGGCCAAATTTTAAGCCAATGCGAGACACATAGGGCCAGCTCGTCTCAATAGAAAACTTACTTCAAGAAGCTGTGAGTTGATAAAAAAACACTTAAGATTCTCTGGCGTGGGCTGAGCGACGATTGGAATCTGATTCTTTAACTTATTAAATTTGGCTATAAAATCTCTCATGAGTTCTTAGAATTTTTTTTTCATCTGTGTCAGTTGCGCTAACAAGACGTGTACATCTTTCACAAGTTTCAATCTAGCTTTAAATTTGGCTTTGAGCGTGTCCCAGTTAGTCACTGACCCAACCTGTAGGTGGTAGAACCAATCCACAACAGTGCCCTACAGGGTTTTCACAAAAAATCTCACTACTACATCCTCGAATTCCACACCGATTACACCACATGCTATAGAGAAAGCGGCAATATGCTCGTCGAGATGAACCTTCCCATCACCAAAAAATTTAAATTTTTTTTTCTAAAACTACGAAGTAGTTCATGCAAGGGTGAGGTCAAATTAAGAGGACCAAAATAATTACCCCACGGGCCTTGAGACATTATGGTAGGATGATTAAATGGCGGGACAATAAATCTGGGTGGAGTGTTAATAGGTAGGGCACTATTAACAGCAGGAAAAGAAGCTCTACCTTGTGTTGGTGACCCAATAAGGTCAGGAGGAAGACTTCTAGATCGTTGGAGGAAAGGCGGTGGAAGGAACAGATCAAAGTTGCTCTATTGCACCAACTCAAATACGGGATCAAAAACACCCTTAAATCTTTGGCTTCTTGTGTAGCATGGAGTTGCCAGATTACAAAATAAAAATAGAAAAGAGCAAAATCTGCTTCAGCTTGAAGCTTGAGACTTCAAACTGTGTGCTCTTCCCAGCGGCTCTAGTTTTGTAGACCAGATAATATAACGGAGATAGAGGAAGATGGTAAGGCTATAATGATGATGGATAAGACATGGAACAGAGTCACCAGACTATGTAATGGATAAGGGTAGAGACTGTTTCAATCTGAAACTTGAGGTTTCAGACTGCACGTTCTTCTCCATCTGAGTCACCAAAAATTGTTAGGTGAATATTTTGTCATCAACTAACTGATAAAAAAATGGGTATATCAACCATAGCACGAGGATATTTATGCCACAAAAAATGTGGGTTTACCAGATCTGGATGAGGTAAATTTCTCCTCTCATCAAGGAGAGATTCCCTATGAATGTTTATACGCTATATGTATATATAATTAACTAGAAAATAATACTTGGGGTGGTATAACAACATCCACCTCTCTTTTTTCAGAGGTGATGTCCAAAAAACAAGAGAGAGAAATCTTGGTCGTTGGCCAACAACATTCCTCTTCTTTCAGAAATGGTATCTAGCGTAGAGCAAAAAATCACCTGAAGTAACAAAGTTCACAAGGAAACTCACGTAAGCACAATGTCTTCCGTAGCCTCCTTCAACGATTCAAAACAAGCGTAACCATAGAGTGAAACGAAGCACAAAGTCTTCGCCTGAAACTACAAAGAATAAAAGGATCAGAACGATAAAAATAGCTCAAAGTCTCTCTTCTATTTTTTAGAAACGCCTTCAGATAATATCAACACAACCACTTTGCTTATTAAATCAAATAAATAAGAGATTATCAGGAAATAAGACATAAAAATTGTTTCTTAAATAACACAGATAACTTCAACACAAAGTCTGAAATAAACATATTTCTCATTCATTTAACAAAATATGATTTACAAATTGAGCACAAAGTCTCAAAAAATGTCTCAATTTTAACAGAATTTTTGCTCTCAATTATCAGAGATCCATTTACAAAAGAGGTCTCCACTATATATAAGGAGAAACTTTCAAAATTAAAAAATATAAAAATATAAAAATATCTTAGTAAAAAATGACTCATCTTTGACTTTTGAGATATTTTTATAGATTTTTTGCATGTAATTACACATTACAAAATTGCATGTGAAAATGTCTCAAGACAATTACAAAGTGCATTTTGAATAAAGCACGGAAGAACAGCTTCAATCTTTATTTCTAGTCTTCTTCATGGTCTTCAACTTCTTCAGAGAAACTTCAGTGATCTAGAAGAATTTTTGTTGAAAAGACGTCGATGAAGAGGGATCTTTTAGAAAAATTGCAGTAAGAATCGTGATTGTGTAATCAAGAGAAAAAATAGTAATCTGAGAAAATTGCACATTTAATAATCACGATTAGGGAAATGCACTTGAAAGAGATGAGGCGTGAGCAGGTCGAAAAGCGAAAAAAAAGGGGAGCAGACGCATAAAATAAAAAAAATGGAAATTTTTTAGAGTTAAAAAAATCGGGGAGAAAGTATGTAGGGGCGGCAAAAATTGCCGCCTTTGCATATTAGAGAAGGTGAACGTGTAAGAGCAGAAAAATTTGTCGCTCTTGCACCTGAAGGAGAGGAAATGGGGATGCATGGGCGGCGAAAATTGCCACTCCTGCATAGAAAGATGCAAGAGCAGCAAAAATTGCCGCTCCTGCATAGAAGGATGTAAGGGCGGTATAAATTGCCGCTCCTGCATAGAAGGATGCAAGGGCAGCAGAAATTACCGCTCCTACATAAAAGGATGCAAGGGCGGTAAAAATTGTCGCTCCTAAATAGAAGGATGCAAGGGCGGTAAAAATTATCGCTCCTGCATAGAAGGATGCAAGGGCGGCAAAAATTGCCGCTCCTGCATAGAATAAACCAAAAGATGTATGGGCGACAAAAATTACTATCCTTGCATGGAAGAAACTGAAAGATGCAAGGGCGGCAAAAATTGTCGCTCTCGCATGTTGGATGCACACACTTGTTACGTTCTACTGCACTTTATCTTTTTTCATCGGGCACTTTCCCGTGGGCTTTTTTCTTTAGTCGAGCTTTTCCTTTACTTTGTGCTTTTGTCTTTTCCAGCTTTGTCTCTTCCTGCTACCATTTAAGCTATCAGGTGCTTTCTAGCCAGTCACTTGGTTATTCTTTTAAGTTGCTCACTCTATTTGAATTTCCACGGATTTTTTTTTACTTTAAAACCTGACGTCTGAGGGGTTGTTAATGGTCGCCAGCTGCTTAAACAAAGCGGATGAACCAAATGTTGAACCTGTTGCTGATGCTTGTCGATGGAAATTTCTGTTTGAACCAAGGTGATGAACAAATTTTGAAAATAACCAATGGTTAGAAGCTTGTTCTTTTGACTGATCTCCCCTACAGAAGCTTTTTAACCTATTGAATTTGCTAACTTCAAGCATGTTGATTTCGCAGAAACATATCTACAGAGTCCGTAGTTTTCTCTAATCTTGAAAGAGTCCGTAGATTTCAATCTGTAAAAGCCCATTGAACTTGACCTGCTAAGTCTATATATTTTTGAGAAGCTTGAAAAATGAGGAATTTAAATGTCCAAGATAAAATTTTAAAAAGGGAAGAGACAAGCTTGATCTGTAGGTTGTCTCAAAAATGAGTGGCATTTTTTGGGGACAACAGCTGGCTCCAATTAGAAAACTTTCTTCTATTACAAAAATTAATTGAAGGGAGTAAAATCCAGAATCTCCAGTGCCTTGAAGTGTGCCATTGGGCTATGGAGTCATGCTACCCAAAAAAAAAAGCTCCAAAAATGAAAATAAAACTAACAAAACAAAGCAAAAGACTATACAAATATACATATATACAAGGGGACTCATTCGATACTTCAAGAATTAAAGTACTTCAGACGCTGCTCCTCGAGAGGCAGTGATAATGGCGCTCTATCTTGATAAACCAGCAAGATGCCATTTTCTCCCTAAAATTGATGATATGTGAATAGAACTCTCTATCAAGAAACCAATTTTCTGTGCCTTCCCTTTTGTTTTCTCCTCTTGCCCCACAGCAAGACTTGTCTTTTGATCTAAAAATCACGAATCTTTGTTTTTTTAGAGAAGAGCTCATTTTTATGATCATGACGCACAACAGCATGGTCAGCTACCATAATTGGTTGCTCTTCTAGTTCCATCCAGCACCTGATTTGATTGTCCTCATTTGACACCTGCCACTGATTGGCACTATTAGGCCCACTTGTCCTTGTTTCATCTGAACCAATTTTTTGGTTGGCATTCTCAAGGGCTTTAACAGGGTCTTCATGAACCTCTTCTGTGGTCAAAAAATAATTACCCCTGTCTGAGGACTCAAACAGAATTTGAGTCACAGGGGCTGACGTTTGGGTGACCACGTACTTTGCCTCTCTCTCAAGAAGCAACCTCTGCATCACGCCTTTCATAGAGATTCTTGCCTAGGACAAGTCCATGCTCAATTCCCCTCCGACATCCTTGCAAAAGTTTCATCCAAGCAGAATGTCATATGAAGTTGGGATGTCAGCTACCAAAACTGTCATATTGATCTTCTTGTCAGGGAACGTTGTAAATGCAAATTGAGCGTCTTTTATTTGACTGAGAAGTGGGACTTGCTTGTTTTCGATAGAAAAACACTTTCTAAAAGTTTTAGTCAATGTGAGACCAAGAGATTATGCCACTTTAATAGACATGATGTTGTCAGATGCACCAGAATCGATGATGAAGTTGCTCAGCTTGTGACCGTTTATAAACAGGGAAACATAAAAAGGATCTACTTTCCCAGAGGCAGCAAGGGGAGAAATGACAAGGTTATTCTAGGTGAATGCATTCTTTAGGGGATCATGAGTTATCCTCAAAATTTCTTGTCTTATAGGGACAGTTGTACCTTTCACACATTCCACCAACCTGTCCAACTGTTCAGGATGGGCTTGTAAAAATTTAAATTCAAACATTTGAATTTTCGTCTTTTTGACATGCTCAATTATGTCAAATATCTGAATTGGACTAGAGACAGAGGATGGAAGTTCACTCTTTTGATTTTTGGGATGGGGAGGGCTAGTTTCTGAAGTTAAAATAGAGGGTGCAGAGATGCTTGGGGTACGTACCTTTTCAATAGTCATTAGGTCCTTTGGTTGGAAGGGCACATTGATTCTCCGCTTGATAATTGAAACTGCTAGCTGAGATTGCTCTTCTATCTTCTCTTTATCAGCTTGTCAAGCTGATTGATTCTGAGACCGAGTGAATACAGCATATGATCTCTCAGCTGCATTCCCCTCACTTCTGGGTTCATCCTGATAATTCAGGTAACCAATGATGGAGTCACCAGCTAATTCTTCTTCCTGCTCTTCGAAGAAGTTAGCATCATCTTGTTGGTCCAACTCAGGTTGAAAAGGGGAAGCGTGTTCCATTTTTAGATATCCAACCACTGAGTTGGTTGGAGGTGCTTCAAGGGCGAGGTCCCTCTATGGGAGAGGAAGACAATTTGGCTGCCCTTGATTCTTAGCAGCATTGTCTTGGTACGCTTGATTCTGAAATGTCCTCCTTGGCATATCTCGATTAGGAGAAGCAGACATAACTTGAGCCATTTATCTCTTCAAATCTATCAGTTTATTTGTCAATTTTTTCACCATAGAATATGTAATACATGTAAAAAAGCTTTCAACAAATGAAGAGAATCTATTTTTACTTGGGTCTTTTCTGATCTTACCTGCTAGGATAAGATCATCCTCAATCTCAGTGGCCAAATTTTGAGCCAATGCGAGACCCATAGGGCCAGCTCACCTCAACAAAAAACTTACTTCAAGAAGCTGTGAGTTGATAAAAAAGCACTTAAGATTCTCTGGCGTTGGCTGAGCGATGGTTGGAATCTAGTTCTTTAACTTGTTGAATTTGGCTATGAAATCCCTCATGGGTTCCTGAGATTTTTTTTCATCTGTGTCAGTTGCGCTAACAAGGCATGTGCATCTTTCAAAAGTTTAAATCTAGCTTCGAATTTGGCTTTGAGCGTGTCCCAGTCAGTCACTGACCCAGCCTGCAGGTGGTAGAACCAATCCACAGTAACACCTTACAGGGTTTCCATAAAAAATATCACTGCTACATCTTTGAATTCTACACTGATTATGCCACATGCTATGGAGAAAGTGGCAATATGCTCGTCAGGATGAACCTTCTCATCACCAAAAACTTGAGAATTTTTTTTTAAAACTACGAGGTAGTTCATGCAAGGGTGGCGTCAAATTAAGAGGACCAAAGGAATTGCCCCATGGGCCTTGAGCCATTATGGTAGGATGATTAAATGACGGGACAATAAATTTGGGTGGAGTGTTAATAGGTAGGGCACTATTAACAGCAAAAAAAGAAGTTATACCTTGTGTTGGTGACCCGATAAGGTCAGGAGGAAGACTTCTAAATCGTTGGAGGAAAGGCGGTGGAGGGAATAGATCAAATTTGCTCTGCTACATCAACTCAAACAGAGGGTCAAAAATACCTTTAGATCTCTGCCTTTTTGTGTAGCGTGGAGTTGCCAGATTGCAAAACAAAAATAGAAAAGAGCAAGATCTGCTTCAGCTTTAAGCTTGAGACTTCAAACTGCGCACTCTTCCCAGTGCCTCTAGTTTTATAGACCAGATAATATAACAGAGATGGAGGAAGATGGTAAGGCTATAATTATAATGGGTAAGACATGGAATGGAGTCGCCAGATTATGTAATGGATAAGGATAGAGACTGCTTTAAACTGAAACTTAAAGTTTCAAACTGCACGTTCTTTCCCAGCTGAGTCGTCAAAAATTGTTGGGTGAATATTTTGTCATCAACTAACTGATGACAAAATGGGTATATCAACTACAACACAGGGAGATTTATGCCATAAAAAGTGTGGATTTACCAGATTTGGATGAGATAAATCTCTCCTCTCATTAAATGGAGGTTCTTTATGAATATTTATACGCTATATGTATATATAATTAAGCAAAAAATAATACTTGGGGTGGTATAACAGCATCCACCTCTCTTTTTTCAGAGGTAATGTCCAAGCAACAAGAGAGAGAATTCTTGGTCGTTAGCCAACAACATTCCTCTTCTTTTAGGAATGGTATCCAGCGTAGAGCAAAAAATTACCTGAAGTAACAAAGTTTACAAGGAAACTCACGTAAGCACAAAGTCTTCTGTAGCCTCTTTCACCGATTCGAAACAAGCGTAACCGTAGAGTGAAACGAAACACACAGTCTTCGCCTGAAACTATAAAAGATAAATGAATCACAAAGATAAAAGTAGCTCAAAGTCTCTCTTTTATCTTTTAGAAATGCCCTCAGATAATATCAATACACCTACTTTACTTATTAAATCAAACAAATAAGAAATTATCAGAAATAGGACATAAAAACTGTTTCTTAAATAATACAGATAACTTCAACACAAAATCTGAAATAAACTTGCTTCTCATTCATTTAACAAAATATGATTTACAAATTGAGCACAAAGTCTCAAGAAGTGTTTTAATTTTAGTAGAGTTTTTGCTCTCAATTATCAGAGATCTATTTACAAAAGAGGTCTCCATTATATATAAGGAGAAAGTTTCAAAATTAGAAAATATTAAAATATAAAAATATCTTAGTCAAAGATGACTCATCTTTAACTTTTGAGATATTTTTTTAAATTTTTTGCATGTAATTAAACATTACAAAATTGCATGTGAAAATGTCCCAAGACAATTACAAAGTGCATTTTGAATAAAGCACAAAAGAACAGCTTCAATCTTTATTTCCAATCTTCTTCATGGTCTTTGACTTCTTCAGAGAAATTTCAGTGATTTGAAAAAAAATTTGTTGAAAAGACGTCAATGAAGAGGGATATTTTAGAAAAATTGCAATAAAAATCGTGACTGTGTAATCAGGAAAAAAAATAGCAATCTGAGAAAACTACATATTTGATAATCACGATTAGAGAAATTCCCTTAAAAGGGATGAGGCGTGAGCAGGTCAGAAAGCTGAAGAAAAAGGGGAGCGGACACGTAAAATAGAAAAAATAAAAAATTTTCAGAATTAAGAAAATCGGGGAGAAGGTATGTAGGGGCGGCAAAAATTGCCGCCCTTGCATATTAGAGAAAGTGAACGTGTAAGGGCGGCAAAAATTTCCGCTCTTGCACTTGGAGGAGAGGAAACGGGGATACATGGGTGGCAAAAAATGCCGCTCCTGCATAAAAGGATGCAAGGGCAGCAAAAATCGCCGCTCCTGCATAGAAAGATGCAAGGGCGGCAAAAATTGGCGCTCCTGCATAGAAGGTTGCAAAGACAGCAAAAATTACCGCTCCTACATAAAAAGATGCAAGGGCGGCAAAAATTGCCGCTCTTACATAAAAAGATGCAAGGACAGCAAAAATTGTTGCTCCTGCATAGAAGGATACAAGGGAGGCAGAAATTGTCGCTCTTGCATAGAAAGATGCAAGGGCGGTAGAAATTGTCGCTTTTGCATAGAAAGATGCAATTGTCATTTCTGCATAGAAGGATACAAGGGCGGCAAAAATTGTCGCTCCTGCATAGAAGGATGCAAGGGTGGCAAAAATTGCCTCTCATACATAGAAGAAACTAAAATATGCATTGACGACAAAAATTGTTGCCATTGCATGGAAGAAATTGAAAGATGCAAGGGCGGCAAAAATTGCCGCTCTCGCATGTTAGATGCACACACTTGTTACGTTTCACTGCACTTTGTCTTTTTCCATCTGCCACTTTCTCGCAGGGTTTTCTCTTCAGTCAAGCTTTTCTTTTGCTTTTTGCTTTTGTCTTTTCCAGCTTTGTCTCTTCCTACTGCCATTTAAGCTATCGGGCGCTTTCTAGCCAGTCACTTGGTTCTTCTTTTAAGTTCCGCACTCTATTTGAATTTTCACATATTTTTTTTACTTTAAAACCTAATGTCTGAGGGGCCGTCAATGGTCGCCAGCTGCTTAAACAAAGCGGATGAACCAAACATTGAACCTGCTGCTGATGTTTGTCGATGAAAATTTTTGTTTGAACCAAGGCGATGAACCAATTTTGAAAATAACCAATGGTTAGAAGCTTGTTCTTTTGATTGATCTCCCCTGCAAAAGCTTTTTAACCTGTTGAATCTGCTAACTTCAAGCATGTTGAGTCTGCAGAAACATATCTGCAGAGTCCATAGTTTTCTCTAACCTTGAAAGAGTCTGTAGATTTCAATCTGTAAAAGCCCATTGAACTTTACCTGCTGAGTCTGTAGATTTTTGAGAAGCTTGAAAAATGAGGAATTTAAATGTCCAAGACAAAGTTTTGAAAATGAAAGAGACAATTTTGATATGTAGGTTGTCTCAAAAATGAATGGTATTTTTCGGGGACAACAGCTGGCTCTAGTTGGAGAACTTCCTTCTATTACAAAAATTGATTGAAAGGAGTAGAATCCAGAATCTCTAGTGCCTTGAAGTGTGCCATTGGGCTATGGAGTCATGCTACCCAAAAAAAAGGCTCCAAAAATGAAAATGAAACTAACAAAACAAAACAAAAGACTATACAAATATACATATGTACAGGAGGACTCATCTGATACTTCAAAAATTGAAGTACTTCAGACGCTGCTCTTTGAGAAGTAGTGACAATGGCGCTCTATCCTGATAAACCAGCAAGAGGCCATTTTCTCTCTAAAATTGATGATGTGTGAATGGAACTCTCTACCAGGAAACCAATTTCATGTGCCTTCTCTTTTGTTTTCTTCTCTTGCCCCACAACAAGACTTGTCTTTTGATCTAAAAACTACGAATCTTTGTTTTCTTGGAGAAGAGCTCATTTTCCTAATCATGATGCACAACAACATGGTCAGCTACCATAATTGGTTGCTCTTCTGGTTCCATCTAGCACCTGATTTGATTGTTCTCATTTGACACCCGCCACTGATTGGCACTGTCAGGCCCACTTGTCGTTGTTTCATCTGAACCAATTTTTTGGTTGGCATTCTCAAGGACTTTAACAGGGTCTTCATGAACCTCTTCTGTGGTCAGAAAATAATTACTCCTGTTTGAGGACTCAAACAAAATTTGAGCCATAGAGGCTGACGTTTGGGTGACTACGTACTTTGCCTCTCTCTCAGGAAGCAACCTCTGCATCACGCTTTTCACAGAGATTCTTGCCTGGGACAAGTCCATGCTCAATTCCCCTTCGACATCCTTGCAAAAGTTTCGTCCAAGCAGAATGCCATATGAAGCTGGGATGTCAGCTACCAGAACTGTCATCTTAATTTTCTTGTCAAGGAACGATGTAAATGCAAATTGGGCGTCTTTTATTTGACCGAAAAGTGGGACTTGCTTGTTTTTCATAGAAAAATACCTCCTAAAAGTTTTAGTCAATGTAAGACCAAGAGATTCTGCCACTTTAGCAGGCATGACGTTGTCAGATGCACCAAAATTGATGATGTAGTTGCTCAGCTTGTGACCGTTTATAAATAGGGAAACATAAAAAGGATCTACTTTTCCAGAGGCAACAGGGGTGAAATGACAAAGTTATTCTAGGTGGATACATTCTTTGGGAGATCATGAGTTACCTTCAAAAAAATTTGTCTTACAGGGACGGTTGTACCTTTCACACATTCCACCAACCTGTCCAACTATTTAGGATGGGCTTGTAGAAATTTAAATTCAGACATTTAAATTTTAGTCTTTTTGACATGCTCAATTATGTCAAATGTCTGAATTAGACTAGGGACAGAGGATGAAAGTTCACTCTTTTGATTTTTAGGATGGGGAGGGCTGGTTTGCAAAGTTGAAGTAGAAGGTGCAGAGATGCTTAGGGTACGTACCTTTTCAATAGTCATCAAGTCCTTTGATTGGAAGGGCACAGTGGTTTCCTGCTTGGCAATTGAAACTGTTGGCCGAAGTTGCTCCTCTGTCTTCTTTTTATCAGCTTGTCAAGCTGACTGATTCTAGGACCGGATGAATACGGCATATGATCTCTCAACTGCATTCCTCTCACTTCTGGGTTCATCCTGATAATTCAGGTAACCAATGACGGAGTCGCCAGCTAATTCTTCTTCCTACTCTTCGAAAAAGTTAACATCATCTTGTTAGTCTAACTCAAGTTGAAAAGGGGAAGCGTGTTCCATTTCCAAATATCCAACTGCTGAGTTGGTTGGAGGTGCTTCAAGGGCGAGGTCCCTCTATGGGGGAGGAAGACGATTTGGCTACCCTTGATTCCTAGCAGCATTGCTTTGATACGCTTGATTTTGAAATGTCCTCGGCATATCTCGATTAGGAGAAGCAGACATAACTTAGGTCATTTGTCTCTTCAAAGCTATCAATTTATTTGTCAATTTTTGCACCATAGGATCTATAGTACTTATGCTTAGCGCCTTGTTGATTGGTGCTTATGATGGTGTGTACCTCTTTGTGATATATCTTTATGTTATGATAGTATTAAATTGGACTACAAGCATATTTTGGTTTACGGTATTTCTAGTTAATCATTACTAATTAAGAGTTAAATGTTATGATTTAATACTCTTGTTGATCCATGGTTAGTGTATACTTCATTTTGCTAGTCAAAAGGATTTGGGTATCTAATGATGAGTGTTGTATTCCTCCTTAGTGGGTATTACAATATTACTATTTTACCTTGAACACATATTATTGCATAAATCAATCAAATACATGAAAGTGATATGTGCATGAGACAATTGCTTAGGCTTGAATGATAAGATTTGGAAAATAATTTAAAGGTATTAATCTCATCTAGAAGTTGTTGTTTTAAACAATGGTTGCTTAGTCTCATATTAGTTACCTTAGCTAAGGTTTTGGGTGGTTATGTCCACCTTGAATAGTGTTGGAAATAAAAATAAGTGCATATCTCATTTGGGATTAAGTAGAATTTGACATGAATACATTGTTTCAACATATTTTCCAATTAAATTAATTATATGGACAACATAGGTAATTAATTCTTGTTACCCCTTTCTCACGAGTAAGAGACTTATGGAGACTTCCTTTGTCCAAATAAATGCTTCTCGATGGTATTATATGTGTGTGTGTGTGTGTGTGTGTGTGTGTGTTAAAAGGTTATATCGGGTCATAATTGATATTGACATTAGCCTTGATACCTAGTGGTTGCTAGTAAAAATGCCATAGCTACAATGCTTTATGAATTTCTATTGCTTAAGTAATGAAATTGAGAATGTGGATTATCAATTGGTGCAATGAAGTCATGAATTATTAATGGGCTTTGCATTGTGTTTTTGTGAACATATTGACAATTCTATGATTCCTCTTGGTGCATAATTTAAAGATATTGGTTTTGTTCAGCTGCGAGTATATTATTGGCACTTAGTGGGTTTATATCATATTGTAACATGATTTTAATTAATGCTTGGGATCTTAGATCAAATGACTTACTGTTATCTCTTGGTATCAACCCTTGTTCATATATGTTATCATGTTGAGGATTGAAATATTATTTCCTTTTACCAACTACATGAATTAACAATTGTTCTGATCTTACCTGCTAGGATAAGATTATCTTCAATATCAGTGGCCAAATTTTGAGCCAATGCGAGACCCATAGGGCCAGCTCGCCTCAATAGAAAACTTACTTTGAAAAGCTGTGAATTGATAAAAAAACACTTAAAATTCTCTGGCGTTGGCTGAGCGACAGTTGGAATCTGGTTCCTTAACTTGTTGAATTTGCCTATGAGATCTCTCATGAGTTCCTGGGATTTTTTTTTCATCTGTGTCAGTTGCGCTAAAAATACATGTGTATCTTTCGCAAGTTTAAATCTAGTTTTGAATTTGGCTTTGAGCGTGTCCCAGTCAGTCACTGACCCATCTTTTAGGTGGTAGAACCAATTCACAGCAGCACCTTGTAAAGTTTTCACAAAAAAGTCTCACTACTACATCCTCGAATTCCACACTGATTATGCCACATGCTATGGAGAAAGTGGCAATATGCTCGTCAGGATGAACCTTCTCATCACCAAAAACTTGAGAAATTTTTTTCTAAAACTACAAGGTAGTTCATGCAAACGTGGGGTCAAATTAAGAGGACCAAAGGAATTGCCCCACGAGCCTTGAGCCATTATGGTAGGATGATTAAATGGCGGGACAATAAATTTGGGTGGAGTGTTAATAGGCAGGGCACTATTAACAGAAGAAAAATAAGCTCTACCTTGTGTTGGTGACCCGATAAGGTCAGAAGGAAGACTTCTAGATCGTTGGAGGAAAGGCAGTGGAGGGAACAGATCAAATTTGTTTTGCTACGCTAACTCAAACACAGGATCAAAAATACCCTTAGATATCTGACTTCTTGTGTAGCGTGGAGTTGCCAGATTGCAAAACAAAAATAGAAAAGAGCAAGATCTGCTTCAGCTTGAAGCTTGAGACTTCAAACTACACACTCTTCTCAGCGCCTCTGATTTTGCAGACCAAATAATATAATGGAGATGGAGGAAGATGGTAAGGCTATAATGATAATAGGTAAGACATGGAATGGAGTCGCCAAACTATGTAATGGATAAGGGTAGAAATTGCTTCAATCTGAAACTTGAAGTTTCAAACTGCACGTTCTTCTCCAGCTGAGTCGCCAAAAATTATTGGCTGAATATTTTGTCATCAACTAACTGATGACAAAATAGGTATATCAACCACAGCACAGGGAGATTTACACCATAAAAAGTATGGATTTACCAGATCTGAATGAGGTAAATCTCTCCTCTCATCAAGGAGAGGTTCTCTATGAATATTTATACGATATATGTATATATAATTAAGCAAAAAATAATACTTGGGGTGGTATAACAGCATCCACCTCTCTTTTTTCAAAGGTAATGTCCAAGCAACAAGAGAGAGAAATCTTGGACGTTAGCCAACAATATTCCTCTTCTTTCAGGAATGGTATCCAGCATAGAGTAAAAAATCACTTGAAATAACAAAGTTTACAAGAAAACTCACGTAAGCACAAAGTCTTCTGTAGCCTCTTTCATCGATCGAAACAAGCGTAATCGTAGAGTGAAATGAAGCATAAAGTCTTCGCCTAAAATTATAAAAGATAAATAGATCACAAAGATAAAAGTAGCTCAAAGTCTCTCTTTTATCTTTTAGAAATGCCTTCAGATAATATCAACACACCCACTTTACTTATTAAATCAAATAAATAAGAGATTATCAGAAAATAAGACATAAGAACTGTTTGTTAAATAATACAGATAACTTCAACACAAATTCTAAAATAAACTTGCTTCTCATTCATTTAACAAAATATTATTTACAAATTGAGCACAAAGTCTCAAAAAGTGTCTCAATTTCAACAAAAATTTTGCTCCCAATTATCAGAGATCCATTTACAAAAGAGGTCTCCACTATATATAAGGAGAAACTTTCAAAATTAAAAAATATTAAAATATAAAAATATCTTAGTAAAAAATGACTCATCTTTGACTTTTGAGATATTTTTATAGATTTCTTGCATGTAATTACACATTAAAAAATTGCATGTGAAAATGTCTCAAGACAATTACAAAGT
The DNA here is from genome assembly GCA_037957365.1 of Torreya grandis. Lineage (NCBI taxonomy): Eukaryota > Viridiplantae > Streptophyta > Pinopsida > Cupressales > Taxaceae > Torreya > Torreya grandis. Next base: position 598,716 of record JARHVA010001648.1, on the reverse strand, counting down.
GCATTTTGAATAAAGCACGAAAGAACAGCTTCAATCTTTATTTTCAGTCTTCTTCATGGTCTTCAACTTATTCAGAGAAAATTCAGTGATCTGAAAAAACTTTTATTGAAAAGACATCAATGAAGAGGGATCCTTTAGAAAAATTGCAGTAAAAATCATGATTGTGCAATCAGGAGAAAAAATAGCAATCTGAGAAAATTGCACATTTGATAATCACGATTAGGGAAATGCGCTTGAAAGGGATGAGGCATGAGTAGGTCAGAAAGTGAAAGAAAAAGGGGAGCGAGCGTGAAAAATAGAAAAAATAAAAATTTCTCAGAGTTAAGAAAATCGAGGAGAAGGTATGTAAGGGCGGCAAAAATTGCCGCCCTTGCATATTAAAGAAAGTGAACGTGTAAGGGCGACAAAAATTGCTGCTCTTGCACCTGGAGGAGAGGAAATGGGGATGCATGGGCAGAAAAAATTATCGCTCCTGCATAAAAAAATGCAAGGGCAGCAAAAATTACCACTCTTACATAGAAAGATGCAAGGGCGACAGAAATTGCCGCTCCTGCATAAAAGGATGCAAGGGTGGCAAAAATTGTCGCTCCTGCATAGAAGGATGCAATGGCGGCAAAAATTGCCGCTCCTGCATATAAAGATGCAAAGGCAACAAAAATTGCCACTCTTTCATAAAAGGATGCAAGGACAGCAAAAATTACCGCTACTACATAGAAGGATGCAAAGGAGGCAAAAATTGCCGCTCCTTCATAGAAAGATGCAAAGGCGGCAAAAATTGCTGCTCTTGCATAAAAGGATGCAAGGATGGAAAAAATTGCCTCTCCTGCATAGAAAAAACCAAAAGATGCATTGGCGACAAAAATTGCTGCCCTTGCATGGAAGAAACTAAAAGATGCAAGGACAGTAAAAATTGTCGCTCTCGCATGTTAGATGCACACACTTGTTACATTCCACTGCACTTTGCCTTTTTTCATCAGGCACTTTCTCGCAGGCTTTTCTCTTCAGTCAAACTTTTTCTTTGCTTTTTTCTTTTATCTTTTCTAGCTTTGTCTCTTGATGCTGCCATTGTTAGGTTGTGGAGCTAAAAGCTTCAACTATGCAGACATGAAGGAGGTTGCTGAGTTTTAGAGATACCGACGTCAGCAGTGTAATCGACGTCAGTCATCTACAGTGCAGAAGTGCAACTGACATCGACAAGAGTCAGCTGACGTCGGTCATCTTCAGGCAGATAAGGACCGCCATCGGTCGCCTGTGCAATTCTAAAACTGTTTGTTGCACGAATTGTTAGTTCGTTGAACTAAGTGTTTGCATGTAAAAGGCTATTTTTGGTCTTGAGTTACGAGTCTAATTATTGTAAATTAGAAGTCTAAGTTATTATTTAAGTGTGGGATCTATTTATAGACCCATTGGCATGTATTGTACAGTGTGTTAGAAAGCCAGTGTGCTAGTTAGAGTTGAGCAAGTGTAACTCCTTCTAGTTCCACAGATGAGCAAATAGAGGAAGGCAAGGAAGATCCTTCCAAGTGTAAGATCATTTGAATTGCAGGTTGTTGCAAGTTCATGGAGAAGATCTACATGGTGAGTAAGATCATTTGAGTTGTAGGTTGTTTCAAGCTTATGGGAGATCTACTTGAAGTACTTTGAGTACTTGTGTACTGGAAGGGTTATTACTGACTGGTTAGAGGTGAACACTAATTTTGTGTGTGAGTTGTGTGTTGGAACCGTTTTTGGTAGGAGAGTGAACTCTTGATTGAGAATTACTGGGAGCCCTTGAGGTGTGGGAAGCCTCTGAGAGGTGGAAAAAGAAGTGGCATCTTCTTTATTGTATTTTTTTTAAATGAGTATTAATACAAGATTGTGTATTGTCTCTCATATTTTGTACTATTTATAAATTTTAGTTATTTATTGCTTATGGTTTAATTTCGCATGTTTAATTGCTAATACAAGGTAATCATATTGTGCTCTTATTGAGGAGTAAGATCCTGACAAGTGGGATCAGAGCTATTTATTATTTTTGATTTCTCATCAACTAGTATCAGAGCTTTTAGTTAGATTACTAATAGGTGTTTCAGATCTGGTTAGTGTGTGTTGATTACAGGTTACTCACAGGGGTTTCTGTTTGAGTGAGAGTATAGCAATGGCAGAAAAAAGTAAGCTATGAATGGAGAATTTCAATGGCAAGAACTATCAATTATGGAGGATGCAAATTGAAAATTATCTATATCAAAAAGATTTGTACTTATTGTTGGGTGGGGTTGCATCCAAGCCCACCGATATGAAGGATGAAAAATGAGAGGTTCTTGATCGGAAGGCTCTAGGATCTATAAGGTTGAGCCTTGCATCGTCTGTGATTTCCAACTTATCTCAGGCTAATACAACGGTAGAGTTGATAGAATCTTTGGCAAATTTATATGAAAAACCCTCAGCTTCGAATAAGGTATTTCTTATAAAGCAATTATTTAATTTGCAAATATTGGAAGGTGGATCTGTTCATAGTCATCTTAGTGATTTCTATGGTTTGGTAAACCAGTTAAGTTCAGTCAATATTATTTTTGATGATGAAATTAAGGCTCTCTTAATCTTATGCTCATTACCTGAAAGTTGGGAGAGTTTGGTAATGGCAGTTAGTAATACTACGTCTGCTTCAAAATCCTTAAAAGTGGATGATGTTGTGAGTGTAATCTTGAATGAAGAAATTTACAAGAAAAGCACAGGTGAATTATCAAGAAATGCTTTGAGTGTAGAAAGCAGGGAAATGCAAAAAGAGAAGATCGAGTATGGGAGATCAAGGTCCAATATAGGCAGGAGATCCAAGTCCAGGTATGGCAGAATAACCTTCTAAAAATGTAGAAAGCAAGGGCATCTAAAGAGAGATTGCAGGTCAGATGAAGATCAGCATGAAGGACATGAAAAAGTAGATGTTGCAGATTATGTTGCATAAGGTGCTCTGGTATATTCTTTAGATAAAGTAGAATCTTGAGTTTTAGATTTTGGTGCCTCTTTTCATGCATCCTCAAATAAAGAATTTTTTTATGAGTATGTCCAGGGAGACTTTGGAAAAATTTATTTAAGAGATGGTAAGCCTTGTTAGATGGTTGGCAAAGGGAAAGTGAAGTTGAAATTGCAAACAGGGAACACATAGGTGTTGAAAGAGGTCATGCATATCCCAATCCTGAAGCAAAATTTGTTTTTTGTTGAAAATTTGGGTGATGAGGGTTGCACATAACTCTCACAGCGGACTCTTAGAATGTTACCAAGGGTGCACTTGTTGTAGCAAGAGGTAAGAAAGTAGGTACGTTTTATCTATCTACTTGTAGTATTGATTCTCTTTCTGATTTATCTATTTCAACTGTAGATTCGAAGATGTGGCTTAATAGGCTTGGTCACATGAATAAAAAGGGGATGCATGTTCTTGAGTCAAAGGGTATGCTTTCGGATTTAAAAAACATGGATCAAAATTTTTTTATACAGAAAATGAAAGTGACATTTTTTTAGAAATCTAATATTTGTGACAAGAACAGAAAAGCCTTGGTTTTTAAAGAGAAGGTGACGAACAGAGATCAGCGCAAGGGGCTAAAGAATTCTAAGCAAAGCAAGGTTGATATGGACAAGGGTTTGATCCAAAAAGAGCTCGCAGGTAAAGGTCATCGCTCACAAGTAAAACACAGAGACCGACATCGATTAGAAAACTAGCATCGACATCTAGACAAAGACCGACGTCGACTATGTGCAGCCCAATGTCGGTGACTCTGGATAGATAAACACCAGTGTCGATTAGGGGGAACCGACGTCAGTGATGAAGTAGTCGCATGGAACTGATATCGGTCAGATGCAGACTGAGATGTGACTGGCATCGATCACTGAGACAGATTTTGGGTGGACAGCAAGCTGTCAAGGAGTCTCAAGTGCCCATATGGAGGACTTAAAGGGTAAATAAGCCTCAAATTCATCATTTTCCTTCTTTACACTACTTTTTGCTCACTGATGGTCAAGAATCAAGAAGTTATTAAAGAAGCAGATCAGATAGATCTAGAAAACAGTGGGAGCTTGGCATGGATGAAGGATGTGATTCCTTTGAGAAGAACCAAACGAGAGTTTTTGGATGGAGTTGCTAGCTGAAAGAAAGCACTGAGAGACGAATGGATGTTCAGGATAAAGAAGAGTGAGAATGGACATGTGAGACAGAAGCCCAGGGTATATGGTCTTGAGTAAACTACAAGACAATGGAGGTTTGACCATTATGTTTCTCTTTACCAGATTGGATAATATTAGCTACATTATCTTGTTACTGTATTGTGTGCTTGTTGCAGGGTTACACATATAGGGAGTTGTTGAATTAAAAGTAAAGCTAGTTCAGAGGTGTGTCATAAAAAATCTGGAAGCAATAAGATTCTTTGGCATGAGTGTGTTTTAGGGACATGGAAGGTCACAGGTTGACTTTATCTTCAGATGATTGTGTGAAATCGGTTAGCACGTCGATGGTTGGACAGTTTTATGAACAGTGTCTTGATTCACATAATGAGGTTAAGTACATGGTATGTACTAGACTTGAGTTTGCTCAAGTAGTGGGTGTTGTCAGAAAGTTTGGAGCCAATTTGAGAAAGAAGCACTGGAGGGCAGTTCAGTGAATTTTCAGGTATCTGAGAGGGACCAGTAGCAGGTGCACATGCTATGCAGGGTCAAGTTATTTTCTACATGGGTTTGTAGATGCAGATGTGACAGGTGATTTGAATGACAGGAGGTGTACCATAAGATTTGTGGTGGTTGGTCTTCAAAAGTGATCTTGAAGAGGGATACAAAGCCAAAGGAACAAATTAGATGATGTATAGGTACAGGTACAGTTGTAGCTATTTATCTCTAAGTGAGAGATTGTTAGGTTGTGGAGCTAAAAGCTTCAACTATGTAGACATGAAAGAGGTTGCTGAGTTTCAGGGATACTGGTGTTGAAAGTGTAACCGACATCGGTCATATACAGTGCAGAAATGCAACTAACATCAGCAGGAGTCAACCGACGTCGATCATCTCCAGGCAGATAGGGACTGACGTTGGTCGCCTGTGCGGTTCTAAAACTTTTCGTTGCATGAACAGTTAGTTCATTGAATCGAGTGTTTACATGTAAAAGGCTATTTTTGGTCTTGAGTTGTGAGTCTAATTATTGTAAATTAGAAGTCTAAGTTATTGTTTAAGTGTGAGATCTATTTATAGACCCATTGGCATGTATTGTATAGTGTGCTAGATAGCCAGTGTGCTAGTTAGAGTTGAGCAAGTGTAGCTCCTTCTAGTTTCACAGATGAGCAAATAGAGGAAGGCAAGGAAGATCCTTCCAAGTGTAAGATCATTTGAATTGTAAGTTGTTACAAGTTCATGGAGAAGATCTACATAGTGAGTAAGATCATTTGAGTTGCAGGTTGTTGCAAGCTTATGGGAGATCTACTTGAAGTACTTTGAGTACTTGTGTACTGACAGGGTTATTACTGACTGGTTGGAGGTGAACACCAATTTTGTGTGTGAGTTGTGTGTTGGGACCATTTTTGGTAGGAGAGTGAACTCTTGATTGAGAATTACTAGGAGCCCTTGAGGTGTGAGAAGCCTCTGAGAGGTGGAAGAAGAAGTGGCATCTTATTTATTATATTTTCTTTTTGGATGAGTATTAATACAAGATTGTGTATTGTCTCTCATATTCTGTGTTATTTGTGAATTCTAGTTACTTATTGCTTCTGGTTTAATTTTGCATGTTTAATTGCTAATACAAAGTAATCATATTGTGCTCTTATTGAGGAGCAAGATCCTGACAAGTGGGATCAGAGCTGTTTGTTGTTCTTGATTCCCCATCAGCCATTTGAGATATCAGGCGCTTTTTATCCAGTCGCTTCGTTCTTCTTTTAAGTTCCGCACTCTATTTAAATTTCCATAGATTTTTCTTTACTTTAAAACCTGACGTCTGAGGGGCCGTCAATGGTGGCCAGCTGCTTAAACAAAGCGGATGAACCAAATGTTGAACCTGCTGCTGATGCTTGCCGATGGAAATTTCTGTTTGAACCAAGGCAATGAACCAATTCTGAAAATAACCAATGGTTAGAAGCTTGTTCTTTTGACTGATCTCCCTGCAGAAGCTTTTTAACCTATTGAATCTGCTAACTTCAAGCATGTTGAGTCCGCAGAAACATATCTATAAAGTCCGTAGTTTTCTCTAACCTTGAAAGAGTCCGTAGATTTCAATCTGTAAAAGCTCATTGAACTTGACCTGTTGAGTCTGTAGATTTTCGAGAAGCTTGAAAAATGAAGAATTTAAATACCTAGGACAAATTTTTAAAAAGGAAAGAGACAATTTTGATCTATAGGTTGTCCCAAAAATGAGTGGCATTTTTTGGGGATAACATCTCTGATAAGAGAGAATTTGAAGTCAACTTGGTATTTATTCGAAGGATTGATGGCATGTTAAGGTCAAGTTCAAGGTTGAAAAGAAGCATATTGTTGATCACTAGTATTGAGGAGCATACAAGGTGAGCACACATGGGTCAACTAGTCCTTGTATTCTATATGATGTCTTAGCACAAGGTGGTAATGTGACATAGCTCATAAAGTCTTTTGAGAATAGCCTTGTCTTCATAGAATCATGTTTGAAGAATGATATCATTGAGAGCCAGCTTGTTTGTGTCCAAACTCTAAGTACTAGGTATCTTGAGTAGCTTGGTCTAGTTCTGAGAGAAGGTGTATGCATGGTAAAGCTTTGTGATTTAGGTCAGTATAGGCATGATAAAGTGTTCTAGTTTGTGTTAACAATGATAAAGAGACAGAATATTATTGATGAGTTTCAAGGTCTAGTTTTGAGGCTCAATCTTTACTTGAAAGACCTAGTGAAATGACAGAGGCCTGGTAGCATGTGAGTTGACCCATTTGAGACCTGTGTGAGCAAGGTTGGTAGTGCATGAGTAGGATATGAGTTCACATAACATGTTTATGAGATTTATAAGATATTTCAATAGGTTTCAAGGTTTGATCATAGTATACATATGATTGGTAGTGTATGGCCTAATGTAAAAAGTGACCTATAGTGGCCTAATGAGGGGTCAAAATAATTTATAAAGGTGGAAGAGATATTGAAATCATTGAAATAGGTGTATTAGTTCATGTTAAGTGTGTGTATAAAATTTTAAATCAATACCTAAAGGAGAAAGCATGATACCATGTGATAAGGTTCCCTATGTGCACAAAATGGGGTGTTGCAGACCTGAAAAGAAATTTCTTGTACTCGTTGGCACGTGAAACCTTTGCATGAGATATTGATCACTTCATGTAAGTTGGGGAAGGTCTTTATCTTTATTTTCCTGACATTGGTTTTGAATATGAGGGGTAATCCTTTATGAACGATTGCTAAGAAGTGAAACCAGTCAAAACCCTTTCAAAACCCTTATAATAACCTGATAAGAAAGATATAGTCAATTATAGATCATAATGGTCCTATTGAATTATTTTTATGTTTGTAACATGTAAAGGACTCATCAAGGTTTCCTCAGATGGTTTTGGTTTGTCTTGACAATGAATAAAAGCTACAGAAAAACCTTTATTTTTAAAAACATTGATGTAGCAAGCAGGGTTGACCACATCAAAGCATGAAAATGGATGGAAGATGATGTGTAAGACTTATAGTTTATGTCCATAAAATTTTATAAGTATTTTTCATACTAAAAATATGATAAATTGATAATGAAAGTTAGCCTATCGTTAAACAGGCCTAATGAGCAAAATAGTGAGAAAACTAGGTGAGAATGAGAATGAGATTAGGGATTGGTTACAGAAGACTAGGGATGGATCCTAATGCATGAGGTCATTATTAAATACCTATTAATCCTATACCATTGGTGTATAAGTGTTGATGATTCTTATAATTAATCAAAAATTTATCATCAAATTGGTTTGTCTATCACAGTGAAGTCTATGTAGAGTGAAGTTGTGGAATTGGTCTGAAAGACCAATATTGATATATAAACATGCAATCTATATTTTCATGGATTATATAAGTATGTTAAGGTTCATTCAAACCCATTATAATATTGCATAAATGTTCCCAAAGATGTTCTATGACTTGATTTTTTTGACTATATTTTTGTTGCTACAAGCATTTGTGTGTGTGTGAAAATGATGTTTTTGAGTCATTTTACACTAATTTAGAGGATCCAATGTTATTTAAAGTATTATAAAGGTCTCATAGGATAATTTGAATGTATTTTTCCTCATTGGAATTCCTTTTTCAAGTATGGAGAGTCAAATGTTTTTGACAATTTGTTGACAATGTTTGGTGGTTCTAAGTAAGCCATATACAGGAGTGTTTTGGAAGCCTTTTGGCATGTGTGGTGAAGACCAAAGAATTTAGGTAATTATTTTAAGTCATAAATATATTATTAATATTATTTTATGTGTGGGTTATGTGTAAAATTTGTTTATATGGTTTAAATTTGCAAGATAGACTTTCTGACAATAAGAAGGCTTAATAGCGAGTAGACCTAATTGGATGGTTCAAGGAGTGAAAAGAGCCAAATGGTTTTGGAAACATAAGGAGAGATTAGGGTGGGTATATTCAGGTTACATATGAAGTGTTTCATATATTGGTGAAGTCTCAAAGTATTCAAAGGAGGTCTAAGTGAAGCGTGTGCTTAGGGAAGGCCTAATTGCATTAGGTCTCTATTAGGCCTAATGGTGGTTTTATCCCTTAAGGGTAATGACCGACATATGTAATGTTTGTTTCACTTGTGAAATGTGTGTAGTTATCTATTTCAATCATAATCCAAGTATGGTGAGGTCCTTATCCAACCAAGATGGGTATGATAAAGAATCAATTATAAAGTCAAGGCCTAATAAGCCTATTTTGACTAGATAGAAGTATTGAGCTATTGAGTGAAGAATATAGAGTTTTGAACAATAGGTTAAGGGATTGAATATCATCAAAGAGATGAGATAAATATGTCATGAGTATATAAATATGTTTTTGGAGGTGTTGAGCAAGGTCATTTGACCTAATTTTACCAAGGAGAGGGTTAATTGAGTGAGAAGGTCTAATAAGCTATTTGAGAGAGAAAAAAGTGTGAGAAGAGCAAACAGAGGAGGTTATCCTCAGTTGAGTAAGCAAAATGTGTCCAATGGTGATCAAATTTTCAAAGTATCTGAGTTGGTGCTTTGTTTCCTATGGGTTTATAGCCTCCTTGCAGGTTAAAGCTTGCTAAAGCACTAGTTGAGTTGTTGATTGACTAGTGAGGGGTTGGTGCTCCTTGTGGGGTTGGTGCCTCACTAGAAGTTTGATTCATTGCTTATAGGATAGTATTGGTATGTTCTTAGTGTTGGTATTAAGGCATTAATGTTGTCATTGATGTCAAAGTTAAGTTGAATATCCCTCTTGTCAAAACTCAAAGTTGATGTCATGCTTGGTAAAGTGGTGTGTGATAAAGAATTTTTGTCTCTCTGATAAAAAATAATTTGAAGGAAACTTGGCATTTATTCTAATGATTGATGACATGTCAAGGTCAATTTCAAGGTTCAAAAGAAGCATATTGTTGAGCACCAATACTGAGGAGCATACAAGGTGATCACGCATGGGTCAATTAGTAATTGTATTCTATATGAGGTCTTAGTAAAAGGTGGTAATGTGATAGAGCTCATAAATTTTATTGAGAATATCCTTTTCTTCATAGAATCATGTTTGAAGAATGATATCATTGAGAGCCAGCTTGTTTGTGTCCAAACTCTAAGTACTAGGTATCTTGAGTAGTTTGGTGTAGTTCTAAGAAAAGGTGTATGAATGGTAAAGCTTTGTGATTTGGGTTAGTATAGGCATGATAAAGTTTTCTAAGATGTGTTAAAAATGAGCAAGAGACAAATAAGCTTAATAATGAGTTTCAAGGTCTAGTTTTGAGGCTTAATCTTTACTTAAAGGACCTAGTAAAATGATAGAGACCTGGTAGCATGTGAGTTGAGCCATTTGAGACCTATGTGAGCAAGGTTGGAAATTTAAGAGAAATATATGAGGTCACATGACATGTGTCTGAGGTTTTAAATACATTTAAATAGGTTTCAAGTCATGATCATGTCTAAATATGATTATCAGTGTAAGGCCTAATGTACAAAGTGACCTATAGTGGCCTAATAAAGGGTAAAGATCATTTATAAAGGTGTCACATATTTTGAAATAATTGATAGAGGTGGGAGAAGTCATGTTAAGTGTGTGTACAAAAATTGAATTCAATACCTGAAGGAGAAAGCATGAAAACTTTTGATAAAGTTCCTTGTGGGCATAGAATGGGGTGTTGCAGACTTGAGAAGAGATTTCTTGTAATTTTTGGCACATGTAACCTTTGCATGAGATCCTAAGAACTTCATGAAAGTTGTTTAAGGTTCCTAGCTTGATTTTCATAGCATTTTTTTTGAAGATGAGGGGCAATCCTTTATGAATGATTGTTAAGAAGTGAAACCAGTCAAAACCCTTATAATGATCTGATAAGAAAGATCTAGTTGGTTATGGCTCAGAATGGTCATATTGACCTAGTTTTATGTTTTAAACATGTAAATTACTCTTCAAGGTTTCCTTACATGGTTTTGGTTTGTCTTGTTAGTGAGTAAAAACTATAGAAAAACCCTTGTTTTCAAGAATTTTGATGTAGCAGGCAAGCTTGACCAGGTCAAAGCATGTAAATGGATAGAGGATGATGGGTAAGACTTATAGTTTATTCTCATGAAAAATTTTAACCAATTTTCAAACCAAAAATGTGATAAACTAGTCATTAAAGTTAGGCTATAGCTAAATAGGCCTAATGAGCAAAACAATGAGAAAACTAGGAGAGAATGAGAATGAGATTAGGGATCAGTTGCAGAAGACTAGGGATAGATCCTAATGCATGGGTTCATTATTAAATAATTATTATTCCTATCCCTTTAGTTTATAAGTGTCAATGATTCCTATAATTAATCAAAAAATTGTCATCAAATTGGTTTGTCTATCATAGTGAAGTCTGTGTAGAGTGAAGTTGTGGAATTGGTCTGAAAGACCAATATTGATATATAACCATGCAATATATATTTTCATGGATGATATATGGATTATTAAGGTTAATTAAAACCAATTTTAAGACCACAAAAAAAATTTCTTATATTTTTTATGACTTGATTTTCTTGACTGTGTTTTTGGTGCTACAAGTATTTTTCTGTGTGTGAAAATGATGTTTTTGAGTCATTTTGCACTAAGATGAAGGATCCAATGCCATTTAAGATGTTATAAAAGTCTCATAGGATCATTTTAATGTATTTTTACTCATTTTAATTCCATGTTCAATTATGATGAGTCAAATGTTTTTGTATGTTTGTTGACAGTGTTTGGTGGTTCTAAGTAAGCCATCTGCAGGAGTATTTTGAAGGCCTTTTGGCCTATGTGGTGAAGAAAAAAGCATTTGGAGAAGTATTTTAATTCATAAATATCATATTAATATTATTTGAGGTTTTTTTTATGTGGAAAAGTTGTGTATATGGTTCAAATTTTCAAGACAGTCTTTTTGGCAATAAGAAGGCTTAATGGCAAGTAAACCTAATTGGATGGTTCAAGGAGTGAAAAGAGCCAAATGGTGTTGAAGACATAAGGATAGATTAGGATGGGTATATTAAAGTGACATATGAAATGTTTCATCTATTGGTGAAGGATCAAAGTGTTCAAAGGAGGTCTAAGTGAAATGTATGCTTAAGGAAGGCATAATTGCATTAGGTCTCTATTAGGCTTAATGGTGGTTTCAGCCCTTAAGGGTAATGACCAACCTATGTAATGTTTTTTCACTTATGAAACATGTGTAATGATATATTTCAATAATAATCCAATTATGGTGAGGTACTTATCCAACCAAGATGGGTATGAGAAAGAATCAAGTATAAAGTCAAGGTCTAATAAGCCTATTTTGACTAGTTAGAAGCATTGAGCTATTGAGTGAAGGATATAGAGTTTTTGAGAACATTTTAAGGGATTGAAGATCATCAAAGAGATGGGTTGAATATGCCATGAGTATATAACTATTTTTTTTTAAGTTTTGATCAAGGTCATTTGACCTAATTCTGCCAAGGAGATGGCTAATTGAGCGAGAAGGCCTAATAGGTTGTTTGAGAGAGAAAAAAGTGTGAGAAGAGAAAACAAATGCAATTTTCAATTGAGTAAGCAACAAGTGTCTAAGAGTGATCAGAGTTTCAAGGTATCTGATTTGGTGCTTGGTTTCCTATGGGGTTGTAGCCTCCTTGCAAGTTAAATCTTGCTAAGGAAATAGTTGAGTTGGTACTTGACTAGTGAAGGGTTGGTGCTCCTTGTGAGGTTTCTATTCACTAAAATGTTGATTCATTACTTATAAGACAATATTCCAAGTTCTGCATCAGTGGTTTTTCTTCCTCTAGAGGGTTTCCCACATATATCTTATGTCCTTATATTGTTTTCTTTCACAGATGCTTTTGTATGCGCTAATTGATGTATGTAAGTGCATGGATGCTTCATGAATATTAAGTGAAATTAGAGGATTGTTTTAGTACAAATGATTCACCCCGTACCAAATTTACTATTACCATAAACTAGATCTAAAGCTATGCAATAACATGCATTATGGAAACATTCATTATTCACCATTAATATGAAAGCATAAATGAGAGAACAAGATAATAAAACAGATCTAACATGGTTCACCCAATGATGGATACAACCACCAATAAAAGTTCTCAAATAAAAATAATAATCTAAATATCAAGACTACAATGAACTCTCACAGAGATATAAAAATCTCCTATAGAAAATGTTACACAAATAGTTGCACTTTCACCTGCATCTGCACAATGTTGTATCTCACAAGTTGTTAAACCACACTCTATAATGAACACCTACACTTTATAAAATACATACACTTTGAAAAACACCTGTACTTTGACTTTGATCCTTAAAACCACACCCTGCAAATAAAATCATCAACCTCTAAAGGCCATACCACACCCTATATATATAGAAAATGAAGGCAAATCCATGAAAGGAGGAGAAAATGTATCAGATAAGCATTATCCACTCAAGACAACTCAGTTCCACATCACCAAGCTCATCCACAAGTCCATCCAAGAAGGAACACACCAAACTCAAGGTCTCCACCTTTCAAGGGCACATTTACCAACACCATGTGATCACAACCAACTCCTTGCAACAAGGAAGGCATTATCTTTTCCAATAAATAATTAGCTTCCTCAAAACAAGGAAGTCAACATGGGAAAAGGCATCTAACAACTAACTCCATAAAATATGGAAACATAGAAATTAGAAATATATTAGGAATATTCCACTCACATGTGGAGCAAGGTTCCACAAAAGGTGGAGTAGGGAAAATTGTGCTTCCCACTTACTTGGAGCTGTTTAGGCCCCCAAAATTTATTCTTATGGTCATGTGATAGCCCCAAAGGGTTCCACACTCAATAATCTCCCACTTGGAGACCATTTCTCATGAACAGAATCTATCACTGCTCCATGACCACTAAGACAACCAAATCTAAACATAGTGTCAACTTATCCAATGTGACCACCTTGGTCATCATATCTATAGGATTCTAGCTAGTATGGATCTTCTCCAGCATCAACAAGTTCTCCTCTAAAGATGTACTGATGAAGTGATGACATAATTGAATGTGTTTCATTCTCAAGTGGAAAGCAGAGTTCTTTGCCAAATGAATAGCACTCTGACCATCACAATGTAGTCTCCCAACTCTCAAAACAACTCCAGTAACCAAATCATCTCCTTGCTGGCCTCTATGGCAGTAACATACTTTGCTTCTGTGGTTGACAAAGCCACAACCTTTTGTATCCTGAAAATCCAACATGAATATATTTGTAACCTTGATGTATGTAAGTGAATGGATGTTTCATGAATATGAAGTGAAATTGGAGGACTATTTTAGTACAAATGATTCACCCCCCCCCCTTAGTAGTTATACTTCCAACATCTCTAACTTCAGTTATTTTTTCAAATGTAATTGTGTTAGGGATGACCACGCTCAATTTGGCAAGACAAAATTTCTCCAATTTGGTATTTTTCTTTAGTGACATATCAATAAATTTTTCTAAGGCAAATTTTATGTTAGCAAGTGAAATAAACTATTTCATTGAGATATTGACCATATTAGTATTCAATAAAATAAGGCATGACACAAAATGTGACAAAAAATCTCATTTTTTTATAATAACTCCCTCCAAAAATTCAAATTCAAAATTCTAACACAAATTTTTATGTAATTTATCAAGATTTGTATTAGCCCATACCAGAAGTTAGAAAAATAAACTCTTATAATCTGATTGGTATGATCGTACATCTACAAATTAATATAAAATTGATTTGAACTATTCATGGATACAAATCAATTAATTCGAATGCATTGTCTATGGAAAGTTAGTAATTGAAATACTAATTAGGAATTAGATATTTAATACTTCTATATTCTAAAATCAGAAAGAAGCCTTTTACTACTTTGGATTTTGACACAAGCTAAGAGTACATTGGGAAAAGTGGAATGATCATTTTTTTACCAAATTTGGTGAAACCATGCCATTTGGTTGCAAGTTGAAGATGTCGTAGGGAAAAGGGTTGTTTATTTTTTATTATTATTCCTGAAACTATTTGAGCTATTGACAAAAATCCATTATTTTTTTCATGTATGATGGCGTGGATGGGAAGATCAAAGAAGGGGTCAATAATGTATATGATCCTTTGCATTGTAGAACTACATAAATTTCCTTATGGAATACATATGACTTTCTTTGTAAACATTATCATATTCAATAATAGGCTTGCCTAATAGTGTCACATAAGACTAATGAAATTACTCTAAAATCCATCTCCAATGATTGTAAGATTGGTCTTAACAACAATTCTGAAGGCCAATCAGGACATTCCTTAGATTTCCAGTTTGTAATGAGCTCTGAGAGATTCAAAGATTACTTGTATGCTTACAACTCACTTTAAGATGGATCTATAGATTCTTCAATTAAATAAAAATGATGCATGGGTCCTAATGAAGATAATAAGTTTACATAGCCGAAGTCATATTATCCTATATCACTTTCATTTCATTACTACTACATTACAAAATGTATATTCCTTCCATGATATTGTTGTTGATGTTCACCTCGAGCAAATCATAAATTTATTCTTATAATGAGTTCTAAACAACCCAAATCCAAGTCTTTGCAACATACATTTTTGGGAAAAATCAACACTAATACAATTTACATCAGCCTATTAAAATTTAGGACTTACAACATTGTACAATGTACACATAACACACCATCCATATATATGTACTTATAAGAGAATATTCACCAATATAAATATATTGTATTAATTAAATAAGTTAATATAGAATGTCAGTGTGCAACCAACAATGGTTGCACCAGAACAAGATCTCAAGAGGTTACATCTCCACAAGCTCAATATTAGCTCCTCTAAGATCCATCCCATAGAAAGAACATAGAGGTCCATTATATAGGTAAATAAAGAGATGGATGGGAGATTATTATTATTGGTGGAGTGAAAGGTGAAATAGTTACTTAAGATACATCTAACCCTTTTTAAATATGTGGATTATTACCACATTTAATATGTATTTAATATTTGTGTACATAATAAATCACACCTTGGTAACAAAACTACCTAAGGTAGACTTCACAACAAATGTGAACATGACACACACCAACACAGCCACCCAATTTTCTAAAACTCGTAAATGTCTCCCTCCAAAAAATAAAAAATAACAAATTCAATTTTTTGATAAATCAACTCTAACACAAAAGCCTTGACACAAATTTTGGTGATGCACCTTACACCAATAAAAACTCTACCTAATCTCTACAAATTCAAATAACACTAAAACATATATACTAACACAAATTGCATCACACAAAATTACACTTCAAACCATGAAAAAAATATTGTGGGTAAAAAATTTCATGATTTTGACGTAATTATTGACTCTAAAGGCTCAAAATATACTAATAAGCACATGTCACCAAATCATGTGTGTAGGCACCAAAGCCCAAACTATGCATTGGAAAGTGCATGGTGAGAATGACCTTGTTCTCTACCATTGTTAAGATAGATGCAAAGAGAATGAAAAACTTATGCACTTTCCAAAAAACATTGAAAGATATTTTCATACGAAAAATTTATTTCCCTTGAAATTATGTGAGTGAGGGGAGGCAAGCTTGGAGTGGTCAATGGAATAGAGAGCACATGTGGCCACTCAAGCATGTAAGGCCATTGGAGATCACATGTGATCATTGAAATTTATTAGGATTCACCAAAGAGTGTGTGGGATTGGTGAGTGCATATTTGATCAAAGAGTGAAAATTTACCGAAAATGTGCACATTTCATTAGAAAAATCATGTAAACACCAAAGAGTGCACAGGGACCAAAGATTGAAAAATATTATCGACAAGCTCAAGTAAGAAACTACCCACATAAGGGACTAGGGGAGTCAATGTTATGTTTTGAATACTAAAAACACTGACCCGAGGCACCCATGTAATGATCTGCCCAAATGATGGCTTAGGAGAAAGTTCATTTTCTAATTCAAAATGCATAGTGAGGCATGCACAATCGTGTTTCATAGATACCTACTTGGGGGTACCTAGGATGTTTATTTTGAAATGGGCCACACAAAAAAAAAATTAAAAACTTAACCAATTAAAATATTGTTTTTAAGGAGGGGTGGTCAAACGGTTGCTTGACCACCCCCTTTCACTCCTACAAGGAACAAGGAGCCTAGGAGGCCACCACTTATAAAGGAAGTGAGGATGGTCAAGTGCCAACTTGACAATACTAAGGATGAAATTTTGAATGTATAAAAAAAATGAATTGGGGCTTGTGAACAAATGCAAAGGAGTAGCATTTAAAATATTTTCACAATAGGCATAGGTTAAGTGAAGGACTTTTTTCATTTCTTAACATCTAATAAAGGCGTGAAAATGGCAAACCAAGGCATGTAAGTTATAGGGGAGGTCAGGAGGATTATGGCGAAGTAAGTTCTTCAAGCTCGAAACATCGAGTGGATAAATAGTCTAATGTAAATATTGAAAGGCATCCGATGCACATTTTATTATGGGCCATCAAGGTGTCGTTGAGAGAGCAAGTAGCAAGGGTGGGATGATTTGGCTCTAAGATTTTTTACATGGATATGTCAACATGAACAACACACACATGAGCTTGTGAAGTAGCCATGTCATTGGATGATTGTAGATTTTACACCCAAAAGTGTGTGGGAGCTTAGTCAAATGAGTGCACACCAAGGAGGTGGTAAGTTGTGAGCTCATAGAAGTGTTAAGTCATAAGTTGGAAGTTTGTTGGAGACTAATTCATGAAGAATAACAACAAAATATCTCCAATGTATCTCATGACTAATACATAACTTCATGGACAAATACCCTGAAAAGGATGAAGTGGAGTAGATGGTGCCTACAAAATATGCACAAGATGGGTGTCAGGAACCGAAAATATCTACAGACCCTGAATGCAAAATCTACAAAAAAATGTGTAATGCTTGTAACAAACATTCATCATACTTATTTTATTTTTTATTATAAAGTATGGAAGTGTGTGTGTGTGTGTGTATTATATATATATATATATATATATATATATATATATATATATATATATATATATATATATATATATATATATCAATTTTCTAATTTAAATTTTATAAAAAAATATTAAAAATTAAAAATGACTTTTTATTATAAATATTTTTAAAAAAGGAAAAATTTGGAAAAAAACACAAAAAAATAAAATAAAATTACATTACATGCAAAAAAAGACATGAAAAAATAAATCAGTCGTCCATTAACACAACACAAACATTGTGATTCAAAATAAACAAAAGTCGATACTACCTTTCTTGAATGTTCTAAATAATGGAATGGTTGAAACATCTTTAGGGAGCTCCAAAAGCTAGATCTAAAAAATACACCTTAAATGTGGCAACAACTACATTCATACAAAAACAACAATCTAGGGAACATAAGCTCAAATCTTAAGGGATGCAAATAGGTGAAGGTTATATAAAATCTTTGATACCGTGTTATATTTTGTAATGGGTCCAAAATAACTGAGAAAACCTCAAGACATTCACCCACAGTGCATACATACCTGCATAATATTAAAGCAAAACACACATACATTTTTAAGGTAAAATGACTACCAAATATATTAAGGCATGAATGTGATGAAAGTCAATGTGACCCTCCTTAGATAAATATTAAATTAATCATACAATGAACCAACCTTCACCCATACCCTCTAGGGTCTTATGTAGATAATTAGTAAGTTTAAGGGTTGGAAGGGTTCTCTATTTTTAAGGATATTAGCTCAAATTATGAAAATCTTTATTTGAGAGTAATCACTAAAAAAATATTATTATTTATAAATATGTTATGGATAATGATGTGCATATAAATGTGTGTTTATCCATAAGAATATTTTTTACAAGTGTATCTAAGACGATACAAGAGCATATGTCATAATATACATAAATAGAAAACCCATTAAATAAGCATCACAATGAACTACAATACAACTATGTGGATTGTGTGACGGACAAATGATAGATCTAAAAGTGTTCATGAGCAATTATGGATAATGAAAGACTAATAAAGGCCCAATATAAATGGAAGGTGTACCAATAAGATCCTACTGTAAAAAAATTGAACCAAATATACAGAAACATGATAAAATCATTGTAACTACAAGACTTATACCGAATTAGGTATCTACATAATGTCTCATTTTGATGTGTGTTGTGTGTGTGCACATATGCATCAAAGTCAAACAAACAAGTGCATAATATCAAGTTGTTTAATCTTAAATTAGTTGTGGATCCTACTTAGGTAAATAGGGTTAAGAATATAGAAATGAAAATGCACAAGGGTGACAATTAGATCTACAGCAAGCCAATTAAATGATAATCTCATATACAACATATACTAAATTTATTAAATTGAGATAGGATAAAAATAGTAAGTACAACTATGCTAGATATGGAAATGATAAAAAAATAATGTACTTAGCTAGTTTTGATGGTAACACAGATCTGGATCTAAAACATGTAGGAGGTAGACTAGAAGAGGATTCTAAAACAGTTGTTGAATTCTAAATTGAGTACCTCTAGAGCCTTAGACACTAGCGTTAGCCCTGGATATTAACATTAATGCTATTGTTTAAACTAGACGTAAATATCATGTATGGAATACCTACTAAAAAAGGATGCGACCACTTAGATGCTTATGGATTTATCTTCACCTTCACTCTGGTATATTTAAATCTGGGTCATGGACTGTCACTCATGAAATTGCAAAACCCTAATTATTCATCTTTATAGTGACCTTGAAAAAAATGGGTTAGTAGGCTCACGGTGTTAAGTTAACCCCAAATACCTCTCTGTCAATTGGTGCTTCTTAAATAGCCACTACTCCGAAGAGGGCCTCAAATTGATGTAGTTCTACCTTAATGTGTTGGTTTGTGTGTGAATTATGTAATATGTGGGAAGCAAGTACAAAATTGACCTAGCTTGTAACTTAGCAAATTGGGCTCTTAGGTTGTTCATTTGGTACTTCAGACTTGGGTATGTGTTTTTCCTATGATTCATATGAGAATATGAGAAAATAGGAAAACTTTTGCTTGAGTGCTTGATTGAATGCTTTGATAAGTTGCATTGATCTGTGTTAGGTCTTTTTTAGGTAAAAAATGAGTGAGGAGTGATTGTGAATATATATCACTCCTATCATGAAATATATCACATTAAAACACCTAGGTCAACCATTAGGAAATGTTTCATTTGTAAATTAGATGACTTTATGACAATAAACACCTACATCAAGGTAGGACACTAACATCGATGCAAGGGTCTGGGACTAAGGTTTGTGTGGTGGTAGTTAGAAAATAGGTACAGGCTCAGAACTTGCAGGGGCATAAAATAAGCATATTTTAAGCATTCTGGGAAAGATAGATCTGGATCATCAACATAAGACTAGTCAAACCAAGACACAGGTCAAGGGACACAAGATAGAGTAGATATGATACTTTTAAATGCAAAAAAGGTTTAGAACTGAGAGGAACAACCAAAGTCTGAGTTTGCCAAGTGTACAAGACTGAGCTGCTATATAATTCATAAAAAAAGTTTAAATCACCCCTCCCCTTTAATCTAGTAATGGAATTATCGGTTTAAAGGAGAATAAATACGTACATGGATATGTATAACACACTTTACCTTTGTGTGAGTCTAACTTGAGTGCTTTGTTGGTGATTGACCTGCAACCAAGAGCATGTTATAATATATAATCAGTGCATATAACCTAAAATTGAAAGCATTAAAAATATTAAAGTTGAAAGAGCAAGGTTTAAGAGTACACGTGTATCAATGCAATCATCTTTCCTATTGGCAAGTTGATTTGAAAAGATATATCGTTGTGAATCAGTGAATCTAAGATTAAGATAAATATATGAATATGAAAAGTGCATATCTCTAAGGAAATAGAGAGATTGGAAGGCACATGCCTATTAAGAAAAATATCCTAAACCATGCAAGTAAATAATGAGGAATTAAAACAAGCACCCAACAATGAACAATGAGATAACCATAACATAGAGATATACATGAAAATCCTACAAATTACAGCAAGGAAAAAAACCATGTGTATCTATGTGTTATGGTTATCTCATTGTTCATTGTTGAATGTTTATTTTAATTTTGTATTATTTACTTACGTAATTTAAGATATTTTTCTTAACATCTGGTGTTAGATCCAAGTTGTTTTGTGCAAGTGAGAACTATTATAATGATAGGAGTAACCAAGTTTGAGATAGAGAAATTTGATGGCATAAACTTTTCCATGTGGAAGTTGAAGGTGAGGATATTTCATGATGTAAATTTGATGTGAAAGATGGGGCATAACTCTTGAAGTTTGACTCTTGGGTGCATGTGGGGAACAAGGACAAAGAATATCTACATTGTTTGTCTTCACATGAGTAGGTATAGGGCACATTTCTATGGAGGCTCCATGATTCATCTGTTTTTCCTAAAGTCAAAAGTTGATTTGGATTTTAGTGGATAGGTGGAAGACGAAGACAAATAAAGGTGGTGGATCTTGTCTAATGTAGATGCTCTACTTTGTTGACCAATTCACATAAAGATAAACACTCTTCTATGCATCACTATTGAGCCCAAGATAAGTTTGTCGCATTTTTCCTCCTCCCTTATCTTTTCTTTGTCATCTCCTCTCATGTAAAAGTTAAATATGCATGACTCTCCCCTTTGTAATTTGTATCCTTGAAGCAAGCTTTGCTTTGCTTTGTAACTAGCTTGTAAGCTTGGAAGTTGTAAGCCTAATGCTTTGTAAGCTTAGCTTTGTATATACTTTGTATATTAGCATTGTATAGAAATTGTTTGAGGAAGCTAATTGTAGAGGAGATTTTGTTGAATTAATAAGAAGTCTTGAAGTTGTCATTTGCCCTATGGTTTTTCCTTACACATTGCAAGGTTCCCACATATATCTTGTGTTATCTGGTTATCTCTTGTTCATTCTTTGTAGTTTGTTTTCATTATGTATTTAATTACCTACACAAGTTTAGATACATTTTTCTAACAATGCCCCCAACCTTGGAAAAAAATGTGAGTTGCCACCTGGCAGTTGAGATTAGCTCGACCATGCAACACAATCATACTTATAAGATGGTGAGCCTGAGTGAACAAAGTCAGCCCATACTATATATTTAGTGAGGCCAAATGATGTAATCAATTCTAACCTATAAGCTAGGCAAGATTGAGTGATTTAATTACCTCAACAATACCAAAATCGAGCCAACTACTGCAATAGATTGGCTCAATACAATCTGTAACAGTCTGACCTGGTGGGTGTTGACAATCCATAAAAGAGTTTTAAAATCTCAAACTGATTTGGATTTTGTAATATTATCTACACATTGCATATCATATGCACCTTAGATATGTCTTATGCTAAAATTGTATAATAATGGTACCAATGTATAAAATTCTACTACAAATGTGTATCTGAATCATATAACTTTGTGGTTTGACTAATTCAAAAATTGTGTAAGTGTGAAAAACATGCTTTCAAAGCATGCCCCCATTGTATATATGGAGAAATCTAAAAATTGATATAGGTGCCAATGTAGAGGATATACTTCAAAAACATGCCCCGACTAAATCTAGATGTGTCAAATATTGAATAAGTGTAGAGAACATGCTTCCAAAGCATGCCCTCACTGAATCTAAAAATTGTGCCAAATGTGGAGAACATGTATGTATGATATGCCCCCCTCTTTGAGGTGAGAAAATAATATAAATCGATAGTTACCTTACCTCAAAATGATAAGATAAATGAATAATCTATGAATGGACCATATAGCATACATAAGAACATGTTTAGGTGAATGTAAGATTGAAATGCATAAAACAATGTGATCACATGAAGGCCTAAGATGCATGATAAAGATCATGGCAACGTCTAGATATCAATAGGACAAGATCACCAAGAAAATAAGTACACACACAAGAGCACTCAAAAATAAGTCAACATACAATGGTCCTAAGAGACCGTAAACAAGGGGCATGCCTCAAATATCGTACAATTAAAAGAATATGACTTAGTCAAATATCCACAAAAGTAAGAATGACATGTTCAAATATCCATATAATAAGCAATGACATACTAAAATGTCAAAGAAAGAAATCAAAGGCATAGAGGCCAAAAATAAAGGAGCATATTCAAATGCTCAAACAAGTAAGACGAGCAAGGCAAAACACTCAAGGAAGTACATAAAATAAAGCTTAAGCAACCAGGATAAACATATCATAGTAGCCCATGGATCAAATGTGTTAGTAAAATAAATGGCAAGTGCATAGCGTATCTAGTACCACGTATACGATATAATCATAGATAAAGACATGTGTAAGTACACAAGAGCTCAAAAATGATAATGAAGCGACCATAAAAAGATATAACTTATGTGTATCAAAATCAAAGAAGTGGATGCCCCCAATGTCCACAAGACATAAGTAGAGGGAAGGCCCAACATTTGAAATAGGAATAAATCATGTATCTGTGTATGCATGTATCACATTCAAGTATAAACATGACATATGTGTATGTAAAAATAATTGATATGCTAACCATGAACATGGAGCTAACACATAAATGACAAGGAGCCAATTACACATGTTTTATGATGAAAATGTTTTTAGATTTTTTTAATGTCTTTTTTTTGTATTTTGGCATATTATGAAGAGGAAATATCATCATGTGATCTCACCCCAAAGATGGTCATATGCGTCTCCCCACTCGGAACCTGGTGCAAGGAATTTGTGGTACTACCAAGGAGCATACATAGGTGCAATATTTGTCACTATAGTATCTGTGATGCTCTATGTATGTATAATAGGACTCTGAGGTCATGAAGTAGTAATAAAAAGAATAGGGATTCGTGGAACCCATCTATGTGTGTTTTATAGTTTTTTAAAAATAACAATAGTAGAAACATGTTTAGGTGTTCTAGATGTCTGAATATGTTGCATAATAGAAGACGAGTAATTTATGGAATCCACTTTATGTTTTTAATGTAATGGTCTCTTAAGTACTAGTTACCTAATAAAGAAGATCGCATATTGCTTACCCTTTTGAAGTGGATTAACCTTAGTAGGTTTGATAATTAGTTGCATTAGTATAATTTTTTCTTATTCAAGAGGATGCTCATATAGAATTTTGAAAACTACAATTGAAAAAGTATTAACATGAATGTATTGAACACACCCATGCACTATAAAAGGTGTTGCTCGAAGTGTATGAATCCAAGGTCTTCCCAATAACATATCAAACATTCTCCTGGAAGGTATAATTGAAAAATTAGTAACCACATGTGTGGGACTAACATGTAAAGGTAGGTCAATCTCGTCAAAAACGTTCTAGGAGGTCCCATCAAATGCTTTAATTGATCTAGTAGAATGATGCAAATTGTGATAAGTATTACACAAATGCACAAGTAATGTCATGGTGAAAATATTTTCTCTTACATCATTATCAATCATAACACTGTGTATAGGCTGGTGATAAAAGAATGTTCAAATGAGTAAAGAATGAAAATCAAAGTCATCATCCTTAACCTCATTATCATCAAAAGTAATAGGTCTTTCAATCATAGGATGTGTATGCTGCATATAGGTACCAATAATCACATCTAATGCATGCTCATAATGTGATGGAAGATGATGTGTGTTATATATCATTTGCACTTCTGGTTCTTTCTTAGAATGATCTTGCAAAGGATTATTAAATGTCTTTATTTCTAGTGATCACCAATTTGTGAACCTGATTCTTTGGGAGGATCATCAAATCTAATCTTTTAGTCATCAATAAGGTCTTGGATCTTATGCTTCAAGGTAAACTATTTGTTCATAGAATGCCCTTGTCCTTAATGATAATCAAAATAAGCATTCACAACATATTCTTTGGGTAAAGGCCTATTCATATCAACTTCTATAAGATGAGGGAGAGATATAAGATGACAATCTACTAGTCATGAAAGTAATGAAGCAGAAGACTCAGGAAAGGGTGTAAATTATCTACTTCGTCCATTAAATAAGACAAACCAATTAGGATGCTATGAAACTACTTTAACCATGGTGGTTGTTTCTTTTTTTGGCTCAAGATGTTTTACCTTATAACTTGGTTTGATTGTAAACTTGGTACTAGATCTAGATGCAGTTGGTCTATTTACTACATACTTGAACTTATTCAGTGAAATAAGTTTCATTTCATGATCTCGTAAAACATGACATAAGTCATCAAAATATTTGAACTTCTTAAAAATAATGGACTCATGTAAAGGAGCAAGAAAACTTTTCTTGAATATGTCTTGCAACTCTTTATCTACCATAGGATTAGTCATTTTAGCCAACATTGTCTTGTACCTCAAGACACATTCATTGGTAGGTTCATTTGTTCCTTGTTTGATTTTGATAATTTGAGTATAGAAAACCTTTTTGAAAATATTAATGAAAAAGTGTGTCAAAAATTGGTCTATAAGAGGTTTGAATGCTTTCACAAATTGGAGAGGTAAATCATAGAACCACCTCAAAGCATAGTCCTTGAGGCTTCTTGAGAATAATTCGATCAAAAGTTTATCATTGGAGGCATAGTCAGAGTATGCCACACAAAAGGATCGAATATATTGTTCTAGATCACCCTTGCCATCATAAAATGTGAACTTAGGTGCAACAAAACCAATTGATAGAGGGTGAAAATATATCTCAAGTGCAAGAGGGTTATGCAAGACATCTTTTGAATCAAAAGCATGAAAAAAATTTAAAGTGTTTTGTTCAATGTTTGTAACCTTGTCCTCCAGGGTCTTTATAGCTTGAAGGAGTGTTTGAATTGTAGATCCATTGGGATTTAGATTAGCAAGTTGAGTAGTCACCAAAAGGGATGTAAACGTGGTTTGAATAGGCATAGAAATTGATATTTCAATTAAAGTTATTGGTAATTCCATGGTAGATGTAATAATTGTGTTTTTAGGAAACAAAGGTAGAAATACATATCACATGCCCCCATTAGAAGTATTAGGTTGTAATGTGTTCAAGGGTAGGGTTGTTGGTATATAGAGATGACACAGGTTCTAATAGCATGATCAATAGATGAACTTGTTTGGCCATCTATGTTTTTTGTTTTTTAAGTTTCTAATATGGTTTTTAGGATTTCATCAAGATCTTCAAGGTTTTGATGAATATACTCACGAAACAATGTGATTGCTTGCACTTTCTCATCATCTACTTACTCATGTTCATTGATTTTATTAGATTCATGGTGTTCATTATCAAAATCTTCTTCTATGATAACCTCATCAGTATGTTTTTCATTCTCAACATTGTTATCATCATGATCCATAGGCCTAGGTCCCTCATTAGTTTGAGACATCTTAAGTGGTGTGAGGGGAAGCTCAATGTGTTCAATAGACACACCTCCCAATATAGGGATACACTTAGGTTGCATGTAAAATTATATAAGCAAGAAATGAAAAAGTACAACAATTTGTAACCCTAGCTGACTAAAAACCTTAAGAATCAGAAATGTTTGCATTCACACAAATCAAGTTCACCAAAAGTTTAACCCTAAATTGGATGTGGATCTTACTTAGGTAGATAGGGTTAAAAATATAGAAATGATAATGCAGGAGGGTGATAATCAAATATATATCAAGCTAATTAAATTTTAAACTCAGATACAACATACGTTAAATTTATTAAACTGATATAGGGTAAAAATAGTAAGTACAACTATGCTAGATATGAAAATGACAAAGAAATAATATACTTAACTAGTTCTGATGCTAACACAATTCCAAATCTGGAACATATGAGAAGTAAATTGAAAGAAGATTCTAGAATAGTCACCAACTTCTAGATTGAGTGCCTTTGGAGCCTCGAACACTAGCATCAACCTGGATGTTAGCGTCGATGCTACTGTTTGAACCAAAAGTAAGTGTCCTGTATGGAATACCTACTGAAAAAAGATGCAACCACCTAGATGCTTCTAGGTTTGTCTTCATCTTCGCTCTGGTGCATTCAAAAATGGGCCATGGATTGTTGCTCCTCATGAAATTGTAAAACCCTAGTTCTTCATCTTCATGATGACCTTTGGAAAAATGGGTTAGTAGGCTCACGATGTCGACCTAACCCCAAACACCCCTCTATCAATGGGTGTTTCCTACATAACCACTACTCTAAAGAGGGCCTCTGACCAATATAGTTCTCCCTTAATGTGTTTGATTATGTGTAAATCATGCAATATGTGAAAATTAAGTACAACAATGATCTAGCTTGTAACTTGGCAAATCAGGGTCTTAGGTTACTCCTTTAGTACTTCAGACATGTGTATGTATCATTCTTATGACTGATATGAGGATAGGAGAATATAGGTAAGCTTTTGCTTTATTGAGTGCTTGATTGAATGCTTTGATAAGTTGTCTTGGTATGTGTTAGGTCTTTTTAAGTGAGGAGTGAATTAAGAGTGATTGTGAATATATACCACTCCTATCGGGAAATATCTTGCATTAAAGCACTGAAGCTGACCATTATGATATGTTTCATTTACAAATTAGATGACTTTAAGACATTGGACACCTACGTCAAGGTAGGACACTAGCGTCAACATAGGGGTCTTGGACTTATGCTTGTGTAATAGTAGTTAGAAAATATGTACAAGTTCAGAACTTGCAGGGGCATAAGATAAACATATTTTAAGTAGTTTGGGCAAGATAGAAAGTCTGAGTCATCAACATAAGACTAGTCAGACCAAGAGATAATCTAAGGGGCACAAGATAGAGCAGATGCAAGACTTTCAAAACCAAGAAAGGTCCAAAACTAAAAAGAACAACTAAGGTCTGAGTTTTTTAAGTGTACAAGGTTGAGGTGTTATATAATTTATAAATATCATCTACATACGGGTTTAAAGAAGATATTTCAATTAAAATAAAACTTTGTGAATGCTCTAATGTCAACATCTCAAGTGTACCTACAATAAAACATTATGCATACGATTAGATCAATGTCTTGATAAAATATAATCAAATGAAATTAATAATAAATTGAAAAAAATCATAAGGAATGAATACAATTAACATTATGAAAACCATGTGTCATCTCTTAAAATAACTAAAAAGGTCATGGGACTCAATTAACCCAATGATGTGGCAAAAAATTGAAAGTTGTATGCTATTGATCCATGCCATGCGATACAAATATGCTTCCCAATTGAACAAACAAATAGAGGTAGCATCTCTCTAACCGTTTGGCATCACGTAACCACTTGAAATTTGTAAACACTTAAAATATGTAACCATAGATAGAATAACCTAACCATATGCTCTCTTTTTAAGATGTGATATTATCATGCATATCACATGTGTCAAAATATACTGATTAAACACATTGTGTGTAACATAAAATAGTACGCAAATTTTGTATCAATCATGAAAGCACATTTGTAAACACACATGATAATACACAGATGACATCATCAAATCTCATCTATAACCCAATACTAATATATTGAAGCTAAAGCAATGGTGTGGGAAGGAAAAAGGTAGGGGCAAGTTGATTCATTATCTAAGTGGATATTCCACTCTAAGTTTTATCAACATGGAACCTTTCAAGTCAAGGTATTTGTTTTATGCCACAGAAAAACACTTAAAATGTTGTCTTGAAATAATTACCAGCGCTTGTGATTGTCATCTACAACATAAAGAAGAATATGCAACCCTTCACATGCAATCTCCAATTGCTACATACATTTCATATATTCATCCACAATCTAAACATGTTACTACTCCATACATGATTACAATTAATATGCTAACACAAAACTGCAATACCAAATGTGAAGTTTTTTAACCTTTAGGGTTGAGTCTTGAGCTCTCTTTCATGTTTTTATATTACCCTAGTTACAAGAATTGTAAGCATGCAAAAAAATAAAAGAGACACATCAACAACCAAGAGAGATAACACAAGACATACCCTAGAAAAACCCGACATGAGAAAACTCCAATAAGAGTGAAGCCATGCTTCCTCATCTCCATGATGTTCTCTAATTTACAAGCTTTTCACCTTCTTGCACTTACAATGAAAATAACCTCATACACTCGAAATGACCTCTGCAATATTTGGTAGAAGAATTTCCTCTCAAAGAAGAAATACTACTAAACTTAGTTGTCTCAGTTGTGTAGTCAAAATATTGAGCTCGACTCGGTTATGTAGTCTTCCTCCTTGGATGGATATTGTCTTGATTGTTATCTAATCTTCTAATCCTTTCCCCTATGATCTCTGATAAGTATTCCAATCAATCAACTTCAGTTAAACAACCATGAAAAAATAAGAACTAAGACCCAAACTTGAAAATAAGAACGTGAATCCAATTTCCATACATTTCATTGCACTTGTTTTTATCTTTTTGATCTCTCAATTTTTTTTCATTATCTCTCTCTTTCTAAGACATGTATTTATCCTTTATCAGCCTTAAAACCCACCAAGAAACTCAATTGAAGTGCCAAAGTGAAACCAAACATTTGCAACCATTTTTATTCATGTGGCTCTAGACGTCCATAGTCAGGCTTCGAAGATAAACAATTGGGCTCCAAATATGAATAGTCAAGCTCTAGAGGTCAACAATTATAACTTTCGAAGTCATCAGTCTGGCCCATAATATTGACTAGAAAGCAAGTCTACCAACTTCTGAAGGCCATAACTTTTACATACAAACTTGAAATCAAATAAAAAAAAATTAACTTCTCTAATATATTGAGAAGAACTCAAAAATATAATAAAAATTTACTATTGATGCCAAAAATATATTATTTCCACCCGTACAAAACAACTAGCATTTTCTAAGTCTCAACATTTTGTAGATTACTCATATTTGGTAGTGAATTTTTCTATCAAATAAGTTGGATGATAATCATGATAAAATTTATAGTCACACACCTGAAAATTAAAGTCTTTTGGGTCCCATAAATTTTATAAAAAGAGTATTAAGATTACCTCTTATTACACAAATGAGAAACCCATCTTATCATCTTTTGGGACAATACTTTTTCAAATTCCAATTTGATCATATTTTAGATGACACTTATTCAAGTTCCAATCTGATTAGCTCTTGGACAGTACCATGTTAAGGTTCAAATTTTATAAACTCTTCAATTTGAAGGCTTTTAGTCCCACCTTTACAAAAAATCAAGTGGTAAGGAAAATCTTTAAACCACTTCCTCGAATAACATTTGGATTTTGTTGCTCTCCCCTTTTTAATGTTCTTTCCTTCATGTGTAGCAACATCTTTGTCTCACTTCCCTTGGTCAATAGGAGCAAGGATCTATAATCAAAGATTAAAAAAAATACCATCTTTATTCCACATAGAAGGCTCAAAGCAACATTAATTTTCAAATAAAAAGGAAACATATCCAAGTAAAAACATTCTTCCTTAAGCTTCATAGTGTTACATTTGGAGTTTTTCTTCACTCAAGTACACCCTATTGTCACAAGGAAATTATGCTCAAATCCATGTTGAACACGCATTTCTCTACACTTTGAACTCTCTTAACCTTTCTTTATTTTAGAGGAGTTATTTTCAAAAAATTAATGCTCGGCATTTTTCATGTCCCTTGGATCACTAATCCATCAAAGACTTTATGTAGATACCATTACATCGCAAAAGCTCACAATCTCTTGTATCGACAACAAAAGTAATGGAATTTGAACCCACCTTGTTGCCAATAAATCAAAACAATCTCTCCACTCACACTTGTTATCTGGATAACAAGAAACACCCTATGCAATAGTCACATCACAACCACCATCAAAATAGAACACAAACAAACCTAGCATTTGCATAAATATGTTATCAACCCATTTATGACAAAAATGATAATCTGCTCTGATACTAATATGATCTGTAAACTACGTCGATATTCCATCCAAATTTCACCACCATGGACCCTTTCAAGTCAAGTTGTTTCCCTCAAATTCTATGCCAAAGTAAAACAACAAAAAATGTTGTTTTAATATGTTTACCAACTCTTATGATTGTCATCTCGGTATACAAAAGAATGGGCAACACTTCACATGAAATATCAAATTGCTACATGCATATAATCCTCCACACTCTAAACATGCTACTAATCCATATATGACTACAATTAGTATGCTTGCATAAAGGTGAAATTCCAAATGTGAAGTTATTTACCTTTAGGGCTGAGTCTCGAACTCTCTTAAATGTTTTTATATTAGCCTAGTTGCAAGAAATGTAAACATGAAAGAAAATGAAATAAACACATCAACAACCAAGAGAGATAACACAACACATATCCTAGAGAACTTTTAGAAAGCTCCAGCAAGAGTGAAGCTATACTTCCTCATTTCCACTATGTTATGCAATTTACAAGTTTTTTTTTTCCTTCTTAAGCTTAAATGGAAAATAAACTCATACACTCATAATGACCTCTACAATATTTGGTGAAATGCTTGCCTTTCAAGGAATGAATAGTGTTGAACCTAGTTGTCTCAACTATATAGTCATAACTATTGAACTCAACTCGGTTGTGTAGCCCTCCTCCTTGGATGGATCTCTTGTCTTGATTGTTCTCTAATCCTTTAATATTTTATCATATGATCTCTGATGAGTATTCATCAATCATCTACAACTAAGAAAACATGATAAAATAGGAACCAAGACTCAAAATTGCAAATAAGAATATGAATCCAATTTCCATACATCATATTGCACTTGTTCTTTTTATCCACCTAATCTCTCCTCACATCTCTATGATTATCTTTACTATGCCAAGACATGTATTCATCCTTTCCCAATGTTAGAAACCACCAATAAACTCAATTGAACCACCAAAGTGAATCCAAATGTTTGCAACTATTTGTATTCATGTGTCTCCAAAGCTCAATAGTCACACTCTAGAGGTCATTTGTCTGGCTCCTGAGATTAACTAGAAATCAAGTCTGCCAACTTCCAAAAGCCATAACTTTTGGATAGGAACTCAAAATCAAATTCCCTTTTTTAACTTATCTAATTTTTTGAAAGGAACACAAAAATGTATTTGAAATTTACTTATGATGTCAAATATATATTTTTTTTTGCCCATACAACAAAAACTAGTATTTTCTAGGTCTCAACACTTTATAGATTACTCAACTTTAACAATCGATTATTCTACCAAGTTGGATGATAACCATGATCAAATTTATAATCACAAGTGATATGTCTCAATGTAACCCCAAAAACAAAGACAATCGATATGGCCTAATGTAACATTATGCCCCCATAGAAGGATGAGATGTAGTACTGAAGCACACAATAATAGTATGCCCTAATAAATACATGGTATAAACCATGGCAAAGAAGGCACCAAACATAGTATACCACTAATGCGAAAAATATCTATATAGCACATAGTATAGTTAATTAATTTGAATGTGAATGTGTATAGTTAACTAATGTGAAACCATCGAACGAAGAAACAAATAAGACGTGATAAGTAGCACATAGTTAATTACAAGATCCTCCATTGACAAGATGTGACAATTAACATGGACAAGCGCACACATGCACGTACATATAAGCAATCATAAGACAAATAAGAGCACATAATGTACCAAGCATGCAAAGTAACACAATGTATCTATGTAACTAAGCATACAAGATATAAGATAGAGCAATACATGTATAAGCAACTATAAAGCTTTATATGATAGTTGAAAGTAGAAATCAGAGGGCCAAAGACCCACTGAAAAATGCCCCTAGTGTAGGCATGCCCCCAATGTAAGAATGTGTAGGTGTAGGCACAATGAAACTATATAGCAACTATAAATCCATGATCATACATAACAAGTATATCCTGCATCTAACTCGAATAATACCATGAGGAGCATGTGCATAACAATGTATATATAAACCTCTGACAAAAGGTAGATAAGCATGATATTTATCGATGTGGAATTATGGAACCAACAAAGATAAAAGAAAATAAAAATTGCACTTTTGTATTTTATCATTTTTAGAAGAACAAACCAAGCAAGAAGTAAGCTAACAAGCACAAAATCAAATGAACTAAGAAACAAGCTAAGAGGCTAACGTAAAAAGGAACAAAGAAACAAGCCTTGGGACAAATAAAAGAGAATGAAGATCAATCAAGCAAGACACAAACCAAGAAGTGAAAATCAAGAATAGGAGAATAGGAGAATCCCTAATAACCTACAACTTCCCTCAAAATTCAGTGCACACTAAAGTAGAAGGCCTCGATATATATTAACTATCATCATTGAAAATTCCATACAATATTTAGGAATTGATAACAACAATCAAAATCATGGGCCAAAAAACAAAGAAATCAACATAAACCAAGGGGTTAAAAGAATGACATAACAAATTGAAACATGAAAAGAGGAGGCAACTTCAAAATTCAAGCAAAAACATAAATGTTGAACCTAGAAGAAACATGAAGAAATAAACAGCTCAAAAGAGGACAACAATGAAAATCTATTATGAATCATAACAAATCGAAAAGGCCATACACATGACACTAGAGAAAGAAAGCATTAGAGAGATATGACAAATAAAAGAAAGATCGAAACAAAGTAATCTATAGTGGATTATTCCATTGAAGCACATGAGATAAGCTAGTGATGTTGACTAATAATCTTGTCTAAATTTTCATCATATATATAACAAGTTTCTCACTCATCTTCATGATCAGGGTCTCAAGATCTCGTGAACCATAAAGCTAATTAGTTATATGTATCACTAGAAGTCTCAAAAATGGAATCACAATTTCTACAATATCAGGCATCATCATCATTAGTAGTGTAATCATTATTGTATCAATAAGTTACAATAGTTGGTTTATCTTCATGAAAAGCAGTGTTTTGTGGATCATATAGTTGAAACCTTACCAGGTGATTTAACTTGAATAAATGCATAAGGTAATGATAAGACTACCTTAGTGCAAGGATAAGTATGTATTTGAATTATAGATGTTTTCACTTGAGAGTGTACGAGTTATTATTTAGATAGAGCACTTCGAGTAGGAAGCTTCATGATGTAGAGAGATTGTACTCTAGCTATGATAAGGAGATGTTCACCATCATTCATGCTTTGGAAAAGTTTAGGAAATATTTGGTAGGCAAAAAAATTATTGTTAGGATAGATCATTATATATTGTGATATCTATTGGAGTAGAAGGATCTAAATGAGAGGTAACAAAAGTGGGTTAAAAAAATTTAGGCCTATGATTTTGACATTGAGTATGTTAAAGGGAAGAGGAATGTTGTATCAAATTCCCTTTCTAAGAAAACCACTTTATGCTCTATGACTGAGATTTTAGTTGATTGGAAGGTTCACCTCTTAGCAGAGTATTCCAAGAATAATTTTACATGAAATCTTATGGATGCCAAGATTTAGGATAATAGGTACAAAGTGGTAGATGATCTCATCTAATACAAGGGTAGGATTTGTTTGGTACCTAAATCAAAATTTAAGGAGAATATTTTGAGGGTCATTCATGAGACACATCTTGCAAGACATCAAGGTTACTTCAAAACCTATAGGCAGATTAGAGAGAGATTCTTGTGAAAGGGTCTCACAAGCTAACAAGATCACAACTCGAATACCACTATAATGTCCCTTTCCCACTATTTATAATCTCTGAATTTTTGTGAATTCATTTTTAAATATTGGGTGTCAATAACAGTCTCCACTTTCCATGTCACAAAAAGTGCCCTTGGCACTACGTGGAAAATGCCTTCTTTGGATTCATTCATTGCCGACTTGACTAGGGAGCAAGATAAGCTAATTCAATAATTTTTTGGTCATTTCAAGTAAAAAATGGGCACCCTCTCTTTTATGCATAAGTCTTCAACCATGTTTTGGCTAAGATCATTCATCAAGGTTCCCTGTTAGACCTATTTCATGAAAAAACCAAGTGACTACCTCATTTCATTTAACAAGTATATTTCAAGTTTTCAAGGGGAACTACTTCAGGCTTTCTAAATGCAATTACTTGGTCCCCATAGTGCATTACAAGGTTTATAAACCACTTTATTTATGAAAATCTCATGAGTAAAGTCAATTACAAAACCTAATTTGGTATTTATTGACCACGAGTAATTTAATTTATTATGATTTATATCTATATCTATCTAATACCTTTTGTAGGTTAATTAAGCATGGATATCTCCCTCTATATAAGTTTCCTCTTTTTTACAAACCTTTAGTCCACCATTTTGGTCTTTTGGTTTCTTAATGTGCAATAGTCTTCATTATCTTATTTTTTTATTCTTTCTTTTGCTTACCAATTTTTGTTTGGTGCCCCTTGGGTTTTTATTTTGTGAGTTTCTTTCTAAGACCATGGATAGGACTTGGAATCCCTCAAAAAATCACCATATTTTACTTATCTACCTTCTCTTTTTGCTACTTGCTAATGTTATTTTGGCATCCTTTGCATTAATAGATGTTGCATAGGTGACTCATAAGGAGTGTTCAAATAATAATCTATTTCCTATTGTGCACAAACTTTGTGTTGATGTAAAGTGGAAAAAATAGCTCTCATTTGATTAAGCCAAGGGTGTCTAAGTATATTTCATTATCCAAGAATACATGAACCTACACTAGGAAAATCTTAGGACTTATGGTGACACCTATACCCTTGAGAGGTGTATTGTTATAACCTTTAAGAACAATGGTGTACCAAGTAAATCCATTGGAGTGAACAATGGTTGTATCAAGTAAATCCATTGGAGATATTCTACTAACAATAAATTACATTGTGCAAATGTTTAAGCTTGAACCATTGTCATCCATTAATTTTTTTATTGAATTTAAATGTGAATTGAAGAATCTATGACCACATCTATGAAATCACCTAAAGATATGAGCATTTGAAAGTATTAGTTGTTTAGTGCTAGTATGTGAACATTGTCTTGTTTTCTGTACCATGATTATCGTGATTTAGAAATAGATTAGTAAAGACATCCAAATGTTGATTGGGTGAACCACCTAATTCATTCAATGTGTTATTGTGTTCTTCCATTTAAATAACATTACTTGAAGCTCTATGATAATTATAATATACATTCATATCATAATGCTTAGGTAACCATTGAGATGAGTCAAATTCATGTTGTATAGGTAAAGAGATCATTTAATATTTAATAAATCATTTAAACAATTTATGAAGAGTCTCAACGAACTCTATATATCGTCTTTGCTCTTGAAAAGAAAGATCAACCTTATTGAATGGTTGTAATAATGTGTTAACTATATCTTTGGTCTCATTCTTATCTTGAAAAGTAGGAGTATCATTAGAATTAGTCTTTACCTTGATATTTAGTTCCATTAGAGATAAAGGCACCAACCCCATATTTGAATATTTTTGAATTTAAAAATTTGATCTCATAGTTGTGAACTATATGATAAAGTTCATCGAAATATTGATGTGTTAAACATCACTTTGTCTTTGATAAGTTGAAGCAAATTTTGAGGAAAAAAACTTTATAATTTGTTATCAAGTAATTGTTAAGACACCTTTGTAAGTATAGTTTTAAATTTAAGCACATATTCACTAATAAACTATTAGGTCCTTGTTTAAGTTGCACAAACTTTGAAAACATGACCTTTTAGCTAATATTAATTAAAAATGAGCCAAGAATCTATTGGTCAAAGAATTAAAGTAAAACATGGCACCCGATAGTAGGGCATAAAACCAATCAAAGGCATAATCATTGAGACTTTTAAGAAAGAGCTTCCTCAACAATCTATCATTTTGTGCAAAGTCAAGCCATGAAACATATATTGATCCGATATGTTGTGAAAGGTCACCCTTGTTGAATAATTCAAACATAGGCACATTGAAACCTGTAGGCAAAGGGTCAACAAATCTCATCATAGGCCAATGGGTTGAGTTATATATCATAAGAAGTCACCACATGGTTTGATATTTGAGATCCTTTTGAAAGTTGTTGAACGTGTTCTTGCACATCTTGAATAGTTTCTTAGATAAGTGCATGATGAGAAGTAAAAGAAAAACGTGTAAGAATAAATGCCCAATGTAAATTAAAAAGCAAGTCCAGAAGGCCTCGAAACACAGCAAGAGGCAAAAAAAAAAAGCATTAAGCCAAGCAAAAATAGACAGAGCAACCTAAGTAGTAGTAGTAAACTAAGGCATAAAAGTAGGAGAAATAGGAGGACCAGCCCCATCACCTAATATAGAAAAAGAACCTCTAGTATGTGTGATAGAAATATTAAAATATTTATTTGCAATATAACTTCTTCAGAGATATATTCTATATCTAAATTGTTCCTTTATATTTCTTTTAAGATAAGCGATATGTCATAAATTTATACAAAATGGTCCTTAATAGTTTTTCTAAAGTGAGCATTTTTTAACTTTCTTAATCTATTGCATCATTTTATATGTTATGAGATCCATTAGGACCATTATCATATATATCATCGTTATACATGGCATAATCATCAAAAACGTTGGCATCACAAGTATTATCATTTACAATATATGATTTTCTCTTATTCAAATCATATGTTTTATCATCATCAATATGAGCAAGAATATCATCTGTGTTCATCATTTTCATTTTCAACTAAGCAAAGGATTTGAATCAAATCAATAAATCTACCACTTTTCCTATAAGTTCTTAATTGGCATAAGTTAAAAATATAGAGAACATGAAATAACTAAAGCTAATGATATCACAATGAAAAATTAAAACCCTAGAAAAATCCAACTCAAACCACCACCACAACAAACTCTAAAGGGAAAATGAGCATAAAACACTAAGCTTTGACTGGTCGATGAAGGGTTCACCAAAATATTTTGTGTGTCGAGTGGTGCACGAGTATTCAAACACCACACCAACCACACAAAAAGAAGGGGGAAATTCAATTATAACACAAAGAAATTAAGACCTAAATTTCGAAATTGAACAAAAGTATCTTTAGAATAATTGATAATTGAAAGTACAAGCAAAAATAGAGAATTTTTGACTTACCTAAGCTCTGATAGAAACTAAGAACGTTGAAAAGGGAACCTGAAGGAGTGCAGAAGAAACTGTGTAAAGCATAATGTCATCTTAGACACTGACCAATTTTGTATAGATCAAAAGTGGCCAAACTAGTTTCATACAATCCGATAATGGTCAGCACTCTTAAAAATGGTTAGACAAGGCCAAAAATGGTTGTCAATACCTGGGATCTGAAAAAAATTAAACCCTTTGTTAGTAACGGATGTCTTAGAACCTCTCACCAATTAGGAAAATGTCATAGATGTCATAATCTTCTATTATTTTGATCAAACCCTAATTCGACCTCAATACTTAAAAATGCATCTAAAATAAAATAAATATGCAGTACTTGTCCCTGGCCCCCTCGAAGGGTGTGCTTACATATCATGTTAAGAATCAAGGTTCATCTCGTTTTATGTATGTTAATGACCCATCCCAGTGAATGATATAAGCATCCACCTTCTCTTCCTATTTTAATAAATGAAAATATTTGCTCTTTCACTAATGCAATCCTTCTTTTGGTATAAGCATGTAGTCACAAGACTCCAACAGATAAGAAATGGAATAAAGGAAGAATGTGCAAACACTTTGATAAAAATTAATCAATGTGCTTGATGGACTTAACACAATACTTGATCATAAATGATTTAAGTCATATATATGACATCTTTGAATTCAAATCGAGACACATTCGCATGTACAACAACTATGAAAAAGCATGAAAGCCAACAATCAAGGGACTAGAAAAGCTGGAAAAATGGCACAAATGATTCACAATCAACTTGACCACTTTTTGGACTGTTTCAAAAATAGTCAACACAGAAAGCCAATGACACAAAGACCAAGATGAATTATAGAATAATTGGGTAGAATGAGGTGAATAAATGATGGATTGGATCTAAACATGCTCATGCAAAGGATGAAAGACTATGAAGGGTCAAATATAAATAGAAAACATAACAATTATAACTTAATGTAAGCAAATGAACCAAATGTACAAAAGCATTACTTGAAATACAACTACATGCCCTGTACAAAAATTCAATTTGTATCCCAATAGCCTAACAAATCCTTAGTAGGTACTCTTGTTGAAGCCCTTATTTTCAAAACCTATGATTTCCATGGGTAGTGTAAGGGAATTTTACCCTCCCTATAATGCTCGTCCCTCTTCTCATGTTCATTGATGATTTCTAATCATTCCCATGTCTCTTTTTATGTTACTTTTTCTCCGTCTTCATCCCTTTCCTATTTTATCTAGTAACAATTTCTTGATGTGCTTTAGATATGATTTCCACCCCTAAAAAATCAAGGGTTTGACTCTTTTGGCTGCATCTCTTTCCTCTAGTAGCACATTTCTTGTTAGCATGCTTTAGTTCCATTTCTACTTCTAAAGTTTCACCAATCTCTCTTTCAACAACATCTCTCCCTACATCCTCTTTGCTTGATTTTGGCTTTATCACTATTTTCTTATTTTCTGAAATTTAGGTTTCCAAAACCACACCTTTTTGCTTCATATTATTTTTGTTTTATCTTTTGCAAGCAAGGCTTTAAAATTTCTTCTTGCTCCACCAAAATCTCTATAGGCCCATGTCAACATAATTTGATCTCACTACATTTGTTCTTTCCTCAAGTCTTTTCAATACCGTACATCTGAATTTAGCTTTTTTTGCCATGGTCCTCGGTTTGGAATTTACCCTAATTTTACTCTTACAATCATATTTCCGTAACCATATGAAATTAATTTCATAAAAGACGTATGTAAGTCAAAAAATCACATCCAATAACGTCTTCCCTCTTTCCTTCCACTTTTCATAACAATAAAATTTGTTCTTTCAATTGTTTGGATGAGTTCACTCATTGTCTACTCTTTGATAAGAGAGTGTAATGCACATCCACTTAAATGTAACTTATTTTACTCTCCAAAGATTATAAAAGTTTAATAGAATATTTTTTGCCAATTAGCTTGTACTTTGAATCAATTTCAAATTTTAGATTTTGCCCATCTCTGATCAGTTTTGAAAAATTAAAGGAAAAGTGAAATGTATAGTTAATTGTACTAAATTTGCATAAAGAGAGCCAAATCTCTCCATCTCAGAAACATGCCTATATATTTCTATCAAATTTTTCAAAAGAGTTCTTATTTCACCAATGATTCTATATTTGCAACGAAAAAGCATTTTAGATCTTTTTTTGTTTTGAAACAAACATCACCACCAAAGATATACAACATTCAGAGGACATCTAAACACAATATCCGTATCATCTCCATGAACATAACTCGCATTCAATGTTCTACATATATAACAACCGGCCAAAAATGTCATGAAATAAATAAAATAACAATCTCTCAATAGAATCATCAACAGCCACATGACCTCATAGAAGATAGATAAGTCAATACAAGACCAAAGATGAGTGTTTCACAATGTATCAGGAAGCAAATACTCAATTATAAAAATTAAAAAAAGCAAGGTGACTACTAAGCCCATAAAGCAACAAGAGGTTTTCCCTGACCGATCTGTGCCATGACATTTTATGGCCCCCAAATCCCGAGGCACTTCTGACTAACATAACTCCAAACTAAACCATATTTATACAACTCAAGGTGCTTAAACATAAAGGTTGCATAATGCGGATGATATATACACTGTAAATTTCACATATATATTGTAAATTTCGTACCACATACCAACTCCACAGTAAAAAATTTTACAAGTGACAAAGTGAGGGCACTAAGAAATTAAGAATAATTTATTGATTGATCTAAAAACTAAAACATGATCTCCTACACCCTCTCAACGCATGTACACTCTACATTGCTAGAAAACAACTTGAGATTAACAGCAGAATCAAAGAATCATATATTGGATGGATTGCAGCCATGAAAAAACCATGTCATTGAAGGCTGCAGAAAATAATACAATATTCACTAAAACAAAATAGTCTATGCAAAATCACTCATGCCCCAAAAACATATTTGCATTGAAAAATGATAAACCAGATGACATAAAAACCATGGTCCGTTTAACTGAGAAAATCACGTGCTTCTTTTGACAGCCACTGACCTTAAAAAGAAGGCCAAGAAAGTATCTTTGACAGCCACTGACCTCGAAAACAAAGCCAAGACAGTATCTTTGATAGCCACCGACCTCGAAAGGACCAAGGAAGTATCTTCAACTGATGCTCTTGATTCATTGTCATTAAAATGTTGTGAGACCTTTTATATTATGAAACACCCCCAACTGCAAAACTTTCCATAAAGAAGTGTAATTGTGATAACTCGATAGAAAATTCAGAATCCATTCACTAAGAGGCATAGCAGCCTCATGTAACACAAATTGATACAAGCATATGGATTGTTAAAATTCATTGCAAAGTTTAGGGAATTTAATCATTCAACTCAATCTCCTAACAGGTAAAACAAAATCTACAAAAAAACACTTACGAATTTAAAAACAAATCTGGTCCGATTTTAATCAGCCAAT
The DNA here is from genome assembly GCA_037957365.1 of Torreya grandis. Classification (NCBI taxonomy): domain Eukaryota; kingdom Viridiplantae; phylum Streptophyta; class Pinopsida; order Cupressales; family Taxaceae; genus Torreya; species Torreya grandis. Next base: position 557,553 of record JARHVA010001648.1, on the reverse strand, counting down.
ATAATCTTACTGTGCACCTTAATACACACGTATAATATACGAAGGATGGAAGAAAACTCAATGGCAAAATACCATCCAACCATTAGAACAGCACTTTCTATATATGTGGAAGTTAAACCCCTTCCCAGTATAATATAGAAGATTATAAATTTTTGGCCAATAGTTTTGTGATTGTTTGATGAATTATAACCCGAGGAAGCATCTCCAAGCAGTTACACTGGAAATGTTTGCCTTGTGAAATCAAGTGAAGGGTTCAAGCTGCAGCTTTGGTTGACCCTCAAACTGACATTTTATATCGTACTTTTAATAAAGCCAGTTGACCATGTTACCACAATGATGAGACTAATTGATGCAATCAAAACAAACTTTTTCACCATGCTTTACGAATCAAAATGGAAACTAGCATTAAGGTCTTCAACAGTCATAAATCTTGAACTGCACCCAAATTCCCTGTCTATGTTTCCCCTATTTCAAAATGGAAAGTGTGTCAATATATAGCATGAAGAAAAGAAGACAGGCCGTACTTAGGAAGCTTTCTGTCTTAAACAAACGATCAAACATATCATCTTCATATTAATCAGTTTCCGGTAACTAGTTTACACATTAAACCAATATCGCTGTTTGAATGCTCTTACTTCAAACCAAATGTTATCATGCTAGTCAAATTCATTACAACTACTCAAGTGAAGACCAATTCCAGAGTATTAAAGTTTTTATAGTATAACAACAATTTTATTAGAATTGATGGTGGTCTCTTGAATCCTTTGAAAATTCAAAGCCCTGGAATTCTTCTGTAAAGAACAACCCACAAGATCGAAAATTACCACAAACATAAATATGTAATCAAATCAAAGTAAAAAAAATGGTGCAATTGACAGCTCCTAATGTTAATTTATACATCTTGGTTACACGTGAGTTCCACAACAGAAATTGAATAGGCCACCACCATGATTATTGCTGCTTTTGTAGTGCCCCATAATGACTAGAAAGCAGTTCTACCATTACAGAGTCTAAGTGAATGTTAAAACCAAGAATGCTTAACAAAAGTACAACTTAGAAAGAACTGAAATTTAAAAAACACCTCAGAAAAAAGTGAAAGGAAAGAAAATCGGTGAGTTTGCTCACAAGCCCCAAAGCTCAAAGAACAAAGCAAGCAGGCACTTTGGTGAGTCAGGCTCTCGTTATTTCCAGGAGTATTATACCTCAGAAGGCAGCAGTCCAAAAAATGGCCGTGCCTTGGGGAAATGGCATTGGGCCATTGGCTCTTGGTCAGTTACATGAACTACCACATGGTTCACATAAGAACTTCCCAAAAATTTCTGGTGATGGGAAGCAGCACCTGGATGAACACATCACTGCATTCTTCGCCACATGGGGAATTTTGGTAGTTGAACATGAAGATATAACGGTGAGAATATTTGTCGAAACCCTTACCGAAGGAGCAGCTGCCTGGTTTTACCACTTTGACCCATGTTCCATTACCAACTGGAACACAATGAAGGCTCAGTTTGAAGACCGCTTCAAACTAGCTGAGGATGCACATGCTTTGCTCCCACAACTGACCCAAATGAAGAAATAAGTTCATGAGCCCATGCGCGACATTGTTGCCAAGTTTAACAGGTTGTTAAATAAAATTCCTCAAGCAGCCAAGCTTACAGAAGAGAATCAAAAATGCTTCTTCATCAAAGCCCAGCTGCCTCAGGTAGGCTTCCTCTTGAGAAGGAATATACTGCCTGACGAACAAATCCAACAGTTTGCAAACCAGATAGAGGATGACATGGTCATTGCAGGAAAGCTGAAAAGAGATTCTTCAAATTCCGTAGGCCAAGTGTCTAACCGAGCAGTTGATCCAAAAGCTGTGAAATGACATTGTTGCTTTGAAAAAGCAGATTGCCCAGAAGTAAATACCTTCGTCATACCAAGAAGCTCCAAGGAGGAACTACGTTCCTAATAACAACCGGCCAAGGTTACCAGCTCCTCAACCAAAGTTGGCCATTGAGCCTCGCCCAGTCAATGCGGTACTAGAAACAGATGAGGTTTACGTTTATGATGAAGATGAGCTAGAAATAGAAAACCTGGGTTTTCAACAATATGAAAATGAAGAACCTTGCGGCGACTCCAGCAATGCTTTCTTGGAGTATTGAGTGTAAAGATGACTATGAAGATGTGGTAGGAGATACAAATGGCCAGTCCTATGCAATGTTCACAAGATCTCAAGGCTTGAAAGGAAGAAGCTAAGAAGAGGCAAGAGACTGACCAAACAAAACAAAATGAGAAGGCTGAAGGTAAAGAGGCTCTTCAAGCATCCCCTATTCCAACCATCCTTCCTAGAGAATCTCCTCTACCACCACAAATGAAAACAAAACAGTCGGAAGCTAAGGCATCCGTGTCATCCCATGCTCAAAACCGAGAAGCTCAAAAGACCAGCGTTAACCTGAAAAATAATGTGGCTGCAATGCCCACAAGTTCTGAAACTATGTCCTCTTCACATATTCCCTCATTTGACATGGTAGACCATGTCAATAAGACCAAGATTCAAATGTCCCAAGAAGAATATCTAAGATCAAACCCTGATCAGCTACATCGGCTATATCATTTTATCAAAGGGGGCCTAAATAATTCAAGTAAACCCAATTCCAAAGGGATCCTAGCTATCCCTCCAAATGCTAAAACTCCATCCAGTACCATGGTAGCATCTACCTCCACCTCTGGTAAGCAAGAACCTTTCTATATATCCCTCTACCTGAAAGACGGCAAGCTAAGTAACTGTATTATTGATACTGGAGTTTCTAATGACGTCATGCCAGCCAAGGTCGCTCACACTCTAGGCCTTGTACAAAAACCTTTGGTCATTGTTTCTCCATGGAAACAAAGCAAGTTCCATTGGTTGATCAAATCAAGGATGCACAAGTTGTTTTGACTTCCTTCCCATAGAAAAGGGTCAAAATGACAATCATAGCGGACAGATATTCCAACCACATGCGGTATGTTATTAAGGAGAAGTTTTGCAAAGAGTTGGGTGGTGAGATCCAGATAGACTTATCTCATGCCACTTTTTCAGTCAATGGCACCAAGCATAAGCTAAAAGCCCAAACCCAAAGCTAAGCTCACAGTATGCAAATCAAAAGATCCAAGAGCTAATATTCTTTATGAAGATGCGGGATTGGGTAATTACATGATGATCTCTGAGACAGAAATGGATATGCCGGAACTAGTGGGAAGTAATTCTAACGATGTCTAGACCCTCGAGTTCGATGGAAGTCATTCGCTAGTTGGTGTGGGAGCCAGTGCTGTTCTTGTTTTGCCAAGCAAGGAATTTTTTCCTTTTTCCTTCAAGCTACAGTTTGAGTGTACAAATCACACCGCAAAGTATGAAGCCTTGCTTCATAGGTTACATACAACTAAAAAAATGGGAATTCATAACCTAAAGGCACAAGGAAATGCAGAGCTTATCATGAAACAGGTCTGAAATCAATACTAGGTGAAGGATGACCGCTTGAGGCATTACAGGAACCGAGTTTGGGACTGCAATGAGACATTTGATGCTTTCTCCGTTGTGTCCATTCCAAGAGAACCAAGTTTGGGACAACGTCAAGGCTTTTCCGACCTCTATACAATGTCTGGAATTGGTTATAATGATGGCAAGTCATTACAAGAAGGAGAACAGGGAAGTTAGAACCCCCAAGGGGAATTTATCTTGCGGTTTGGACCTGAGCATAATGGAGAGATGCTGTGAATTCCAGACCATGTGTCCATGGAAATCACACCAGATTCAGTGCAACAGTTTTATGAGGATAACAACCAAGATTTCCCCAGATCTCTACATAAGCATTGGCTTATAAAATCTAAGGCTTCTGTAGCCAAGGTCCCAAAGGTGATCACCCTCCAAGAATTCAAGATGGAAATCAATGACATCACTCTCTTTACAGATTGGTCTGAAATCCTATAGCAAGGGATTACCAGGGATGGATGTTCAATATTTGCATATCATACACATCAAGTAGTACATCAACTGGGCCAAGCGAATCAGCGACTCAATTCACAAACAATTGTGCAAGGTGGTTACGACTCGTAAATTCTACATGATGTCGTATTTGGTATACGCAGTCGCACGAAGGAAATTCTACAATGGATTGACCATAGTGGGTCTAATGTCTACATCTCTCATTTATGAATATTACCCCCAGTTGACACTAAAAGAGAGTGCCAAACACTTCCGCAAAGTTAATGATGTGTTCCTGCAATATGTTATTCAAATGTTTGAAAAGGAACCTTAAAACCTGCACTTCTCAATTGTTGCCACCACAAAGATAGCAAAATGAGGTGGATGGTTTATACAGTTTCCCGCATTCCCCTGCATCAGGGTTTGCGAGTGTGAGACAACCCCTTACATGCTTCCGAAGTTCGTTGATGACAAACGGGCACTCATGGAATTAGTGCGGCAACTTATGGAGACTCGTTAATTTTTGGTCACCAAACATAAGTCTCTTGGGGCACACTTCCCCATGATAATTGGCAGGTACACGTGTGTCACATTGCACAAAGTGAAATCTATATAAGCAGATATGGCACATGTCACTCTCTGACATTTTCATGGCGAGCCTTCTTTTGATGTTAGGGGGATGATCGAGGGCATCTTGAGTGCTACATATAGACATGTCCCCTACTACGAGGACTATTGAATGGATTGTGATGACGAGAGGGAAGTCAAACTCCTTGACTACTCTCGCTTCATACTAGACCAAGTAGTCAAATTCAACTTAGCACAAATCCCTAAAGACCTGGATACTAAAGATGATGGCGAGGTTGTAGACGAAAAATTAAAGGCGACACACCTAGAGTCACCCCAAAATCCTAGGAACGATTTATGAATGGAAAAATAGCATGGAAACATAGGACCTCAAAAACAAATATGGTGGCAAGCATTATGTAAAAAGTATTGAAATGGCAAGGTATTAAGAACCATTATAAAGCTACTTTCAGATTGTACCTCTCAAGTGAAAAATAAAATGCATCGTTCTACTTTCAAACAAAGCATTTTGAACTAGTTACAAAAAGTTAGCTCTATCAAAAAAGGTTCAATAGTCAGCTTTTATTAATATAAATTAGCCACATTTCTAGAGGGGAGAGGCATTCCAGCTCAATTTGTATAATAGCATTGCATAAAAGCTTTAAAACAATAAAGGAAGGTCTCTGGGAAATTAATGAACATTAAAGAGGGACTAAAAAGTCCCATTAATAAAAGTGACATTCACTAAAAGAGTGCATCTGATTGACCAAAACTTGCAGTTTTGAATAGTTCAGTTATGATTTACACAAGTGATTGCCCATTCTTTTGCAATACAAAGTGAGAAGCGAAGTAAAAATTTATGGACATTTCAACAATTTAGTGATATTTTGATGCATGAATTGAAAATAAATAACGAATGAAATTATATTAACACCCACATATGACAAAAATTAGCCAGGCAAGGATGTCAAGTATCTTTTCATATCATATAATAAGAACTTATACCCCAACTCCCTCTACACGATACTTAATGTCTGTAGCAGCATCTAAAAAAAATTGATGTCACAAAACCAAACAGAAAATGAAAACTCAAGAATGCGTGATAAGCAATCTACCTCCCGTACATAAGAAATGCCCAAAATCCAAAATATTTATCCAATACCAGTTTGATATCACTCACCACTGCATACCTTAAGAACTACATAACTAGGAACATATTTGTATCAAAAAATATAAATTCTGACAATCTGAAAAACGTTTAATTGATAAATGAAGACCTAATGACGAGAAGCATTTCTATAAAACCCACTTATCACTGCAACACTAACGAAATCTAGAATGCAAACTATAAATCCTTCAAAAACTGCAGTAAGACTTACCTCACTCGTATATTTAACTTCACATGAAGATTATTCATGTCTTTTGTCTAGCCTTTTCAATCAGAGGTTTGAGTTTCTTCCTTTCAGCCAGCATTCTCAGAAAATTGAATAAAAATGGTATGTAATTGTGCTTCCTACGAATATTCTCAGTCCTCCATTTCTTGAACTTTTCATCCTCAAATAATATCTTCTCCCTTAAAATATCAATGTCAGAATCTATTTCCATGAGAGACCTGTCCAGCACTTCAATGGAAGCACTATGTCTTCCTGACCCAGTATCTACATCCATCCTGTCTTCCCCATTACACTTTGCAACTGCCAACTGCTGTTGAATCTGTTCTTTCCTATTGTTAAGATCATTAAGTTCCACGGTATATATATCTTTTCTATTTTTAATGATTGCCATGAGGTTGAATCTTATTTCACTTTTGGAATATTTTTCCATGCGATCTTGAATTACTGGTTGAACCAGCTTCAACCATTCTAAGCCATCTCGTGTTCCGCTGAACTGTCCAAGACTGATGGGCCCTTCCTTCAACCCGTCGAACTCATATAATGTGTTGTCAACTGGTATATAGCTTATGAAATGGTATACATCATCGTCTTTATCAGCAAGTTTTTGTTCATCAGAAACAAAGGGCTCTGGTCTAGCAAAGCTATTGTGAGCAGTTCGAATTGCTTCACTATTGTTGATGGCAAGACCTTTCAGTTCAGGTGGAAAATTTTTGGTAAACTCCTTCAAGTTTGACAGTTCAGGGCCAATATCAATATCTCCACAATTCATGAGAATGGAAAGAATTGCCTGAGTTGCACATGCATTGTTGATCACCTGCAGCAAACCATGCACGACATCACTATATTGATCGTAGCAGGCACTTCCAAGAATTTCATCATCATCAATTAAAATGTATCATATACTCCAAAAGGCCTCTCAATTGTCTAACAAAAGGAATTAACCTGGCTTGCAAAGAACAAATTTGGGCTATAATCTTCCAATACAGATCGATCTTCTTTCTCTCCTGGCCTCCACTTGAAAAGGAATATTAGCCCATAAACAGGCCTGCACTGCAATATGGTCAGAATCAACAGCAGATATTATAATCCTTTACAAAATAAATCCATATAAAAGCTAAACAAACTGCTTACCGAAGATTGTTTAGGGATTCCAAGTCTAGTGAATATAGCTCTTCAACCTGTACAGCACAAGAAGGAATATCTCGGTTACCACTTTTTATATCAAGAATGCTTTAAATTCATCCAACCCTTCACGGAAATATTTTTATAAAGTGTGCCCGATGTGAGGCCATTGCAACAAAAAAACTGACATTTGACATCCCATTTTTCTTTCAGAAAGGAATTTGTTTCATAAAGGTAAAATGTGTCATTTAGAGTGAAAAATGGAGAATACAAAATATCACATAATATTACCAACATATCGAACAGATAAAATAGGTTGAAATTTGAACCTTACTCCCAATAGAATGTTGAATTGTGGGAACACCCTTAAATAACATGATTTCTTAGAACCGTGCTAGATGAGTGTCTTTATGGCCAAGATCAGAAGGTAAAGGAAAAAAAATGAACCAAAACCACAGTGATAAACTAAGCTTTATAGGATTGGTCTTGCTTCGTTATAGGGGATGGCAAGGGCTTATAATTGGATATCTCACTTCCATTTCTCATAAATTCCACCTAACAATATAAGAAACGCGAAATAAATCAACTTATGATCAAAAATGTTTTCTATTCAATTGGTCAACCAAACAGATCAAGGTTGATAGTGACACTTTGGATTAGCATGAGGTGAGATCTTAGATTCAAGTTACCACCAGATATGTTCTTAGGTAGCAACAAGAGAAATAACCCAGTAATCAAATTTCTATTAAGATAAATCATACAAATGTGTTTGACATACCATATGCACTCCATTAACTAAATAATCTGTCTGGACACATGATTAATTGGCCCAGATACTTTTTCTCCAGACCCATGTGCTGCTTTTTAAAGCAAACAAGCTCCACACTACCGTAAACTACTGAATTCATAACATTACAACAGAGAATTAAATATCTTACCATAAGTATGGGATGCGTAGACGACACCCCTTTTAATAAGGTCACAAAAATAGTACCTGATACTCTAGGATACCCCTATTGTATCAATATCCATGTATCCGATACACCGACGCTTACCTGATACTTCAGGGATAGTCTCAAATGCACCAAAATTTCATGTAGTATCAAAGCTATATCCAATTACCAATCTAGCACCGATATGCCGACACGTACCTGATGCTTCAGGGATAGTATCAAATACACCAAAATTTTCATGCAGTATCAAGGCTGTATCCAAATACTGATGTAACAGTTTAACAAAAAAATTAGCAATTATTTCATCATATCCAGCCACTTATATAGTATATCTGCTTTCAATGGTTGAAAAGCTGGCTAATTTTAGGTTTTTGCCAAGATACTAATACCTTCATGAAAATTTCTCATTGTTAAAATGAATAAAAGCTCAACATCCAATAGAGACTAAAACAGTTCAAAAGTTATTAAATCCACTGAAACCGCAAATAACATGAATACTAAATTGAATTTGAAACCATTGCAATTTCACATTTTACAGTGTATCGATAAGACAAGAAAATGATATGGAGAGTAAAGGAAGAAGCAATACCAACCACGTATATAAAATGACAATATACAAAATGGAGACGAGCTTAAGTTCAAAATGACCACTGTGAAATAATATGTTCCTTACAGCCATATGTTTGTGAAATAATGTGTTCTTTAGTACGGATTTTTTGATTTGTAGCATACGCTACTTGTATATCCGGATCACCAAAGCCCAGTTTAATCTGAGCTTGGTCATGAGGTCAAACCTAACGGGTACAAACTTTGAACCATGTACAAGATAAAAGGATGAATAAATGCCCTTGCAGTTTTCCACAAAGGAGTTCAAATGCCAAATTGGTATTTTTGCTTAGTCGTGACCTAAAACATCACAATTACCTTTTTATGTAAGCAAACACAGACGTGCATGCATTATCCTTTCCTAGAATCTACAATAGGCTGCCATAACCATACTTATATCCTAATAACTTAGAAAATAATAAACAATGTTAAAAATAGAAGGTATGCCCTAGCATCATTAAGATATTCCTGTACAAGTCCATGCAGAAGTTGCAGAATATCCCTAGGCTTTAACTTTACTAAATAAAAGAACGTGCAAGTGTTGTATTTAGTGCATGTCTTCAATAAGTAAGGTTTAGGAATATGTAAAGGTTTTAATAAACGTAAACTGTCATGTTTAAGAGCTGAATATCTGATAAGAACACCTGCATATAATTTATTTAGAAAAAACTGTCATTTAGCTATACAGAACTGCCATTACATTTTTCAGTTCTTGGGAATATACACATACAACCTGTGACATGGCTAAAGTGTTTGCACTTCCCTTTTGCCGGAAAAATGGAAACTTCTCGTCCCTATTTTCTCCGGTGAACATTCGATGTCTTTTTAAACACATCAGATACTTTATGCATCGCAAACCTTTGACAAGATGAGATGTTGTGTTGAAAATTCTCCTCCTCTTTGATCTACCCAACACAAATACTTCTTGCACCACATACCATTGACAAAATGTGATGATGACAATTCTCCTCCTCTTTCATGTACCCAACACACTCCAATCTCATTGTACAACATTAATTGTCTTTCCAATGTGAAAAATCAAGCTTCATCTCTAAACAAAATGAATTATGGCAATGCTAAAACCATAGTTGTCAAGAGATGGGTATGGGGAGACAGATACGGGTACGTGGAGATGGGTACAGGTACTGGTACACCATTTTTTTTTTTTGAAAAATAGGACAGGTATGGAGAGATGGCCATATTTATAGACTATTAAAAAAATAGAAAATATATACTATTGCAACACTGCGAATGAAACATATCCTTCCCCCTCAAATTAATAATTAATTTTAAATTAAAAAATAAAAGAATAATGCTAATCAAGTGGTGGTATTGGCGTGAGCAAAAAATGAGCTCTGCTGTCGTTTGGAAAAATTTCTTCTAAATAATTGTCTAGCCTTTTTTCTTGATCGGATTAGCCAAGAACCATGATCAACTGCGAATTTCATCAATGGATCGGGGAGGGGCGGGAGGTGCAAGGGACGGGCTGGGGGCTGGGGGCGAGGAGGAAATCCCATCCCCCCCAAAGACCATCATTCAGACAAATGCTAGTTGGAACAAATATCTCGGCCTTGGAAATGGATATTAATGCCCTTATGAGGGCAGGGGGGAAGAAAAAGATTCACGACACAAAATCGGGTCGCAGAAGTACATGCATGCAAGATGCAAAAAACAACAGGATTGTTGTGCTAGATCCAAGTAAGATCAAAAGGAATATAGTGGGATGAACACGAATCTGCAAATTTCTGGGAGACCAACTAACTCTGGAGGCACTGCATGCATGGACGAAAAGGAAATGGAAAACCAACAGAGAATTCGAACTCAAGACATGCGCAAAAGGATACTTTATTGGGATCTTTGCAAATGAATCAGACAAAGACAGTTCTTGGAGGACGTCCTTATTTCTTCAAAAACACGGGCCTCTTCATGAAACATTGGCATACCGCTTTTAAGCCTACTGAGGAACTTCCCACAATGGCACCAGTTTGGATCCAGATGTACGTCCTTCCACAAGAATTTCGGTCCAAGTATGTTTTTGAAGTCATAGCTAATACAATACGTAAACCTGTTGATATTTTTAAAAAGTATTATGGCAAGGACCTATATGGTTATACTAGAATTTGTGTTGAGATAGACCTCACCCAACCCCTCCCAATGAACATCACCCTGAAAACAGGAGAAATGGAGTGGAGTCAAGATCTGGACTGTGAGAGCATCCCCTTCCAGTGTAAGTGTAGATGTTGTCATGAATATGGTCACATCATTGAAGAAGGCCCCTCTTACAAATAAACAAAACTCAACAGCAAGCCCCAGAAGTGACAGACAAAGACTCGAGAGGGTTTTGTAAAACTTAAAATAAAGCACATTATCAAAAGCAAGGCTAAAACAGTCCAGAAGTTTGTCCCAAAGGAAATTAAAAATGACAAGGAAAAACACATGCAAAGGGCAGCAAAGGAACTCATACCAGAAACACAGGATTATGAGAAACAAAATAATTTGGAGGTTGAGGACATCGCGAAAGACTATGGGTTCAAGGAGGATCTTGGGAATTTACTCAAAGAACCAAGCACAAGGGTTCAAAGAGAGAACGGGCCAAGAGAAACTAGGAAAAGCAAACAAAGGAAAACAATTTACTCGAGGGCAGAAAATTCGAGGATAATTGGAGGAGTCAAGATGACAAGGAAGAATCAGACTCAAAAATGGAAGAAGTAAACATGGACATACTTCAAACTCCAAATTTAAATTCCAAAGGCAACTTCGGTAAAGGAAAGATAAGAAGACCAAGATATAAGAAGAAGAGACATGAAGAATCCATGAAAGCAATTGGAACTGGGACTCAAACCCAAGTGGATGCAGTCTTGGCGAGCACCAAGCGTAACAAATTCTCGCAATGAATCTAATACCGTGGAATATAAGGGGTCTCAATGCCCCATCCAAAAGGAGAACATGGAAACAACTGATCAACCAAAATAACCCAAATATCTTGATACTACTAGAAACTAAACTAGAACACTTGTCTGATCATATTACAGGCCTATCAAGAAGTTTAAAAGAGAAATAATTGGGAGCGATGCAGCTGGAATGGCCAGGGGCCTGGCCCTCTTATGGGATCCCAGGGTTGTCCACCTTGAAAAAGTACAATCTCATAGGCAGTATTTGAAGTGCAAAGTGGCCTCTCTAGTGACAAAATTAAGCTTCTATCTGATTAGTAAATATGGATCTCAAAATATAGGAGATAGAGAACAGGCATGACAACAGATAGCAGATCAAATCCAGGAAGATGAGGAATTCCTTATGGATAGTAGGAGGAGACTTTAACACCAGACTGGACACCTCAAAAAAGAAAGGAGAAAGGATGAGGAATCAAATTGACTTGAGTTTCCACAATTTTGTGAAAGGAACGAAACTATGGGACCTGAAAACTAAAAGAGTATGGTTCGCATGGAGTAAAAAAAGGAAAGGGAATGATCTTGTAACAAAAGGAGACTTCATAGGTTCTTAGTCTCTAAACATTGGATTAAAGGGAGGAACATTCTAGAAACTGAGGTCCTTAACAGGACAGGCTCAGACCACTGGCCCATAGCCCTTCACATTGAGCAGGGTACCCAACCAGTCAGAACTCCCTTCAGATTTAAACAAACGTGGCTTGATCACCCTGAGTTTGAGGATTTTGTCATGTAAATTTGGAAAACCCCAAACAACACGGTTGGGACCGAAATATACATTTACTCCAAAAAACTCAAACCTGAAAGCTTGCTTTAAAAAAATGAAACCAATTTATGTTCAAAAACATTTTTCAAGAGAAAAGGGACCTCGGAATAAGAAGTGGAGAGATTCAAGAGAGAAGAATCGAAGATCAAAATTCTAAGGACCTTTTGGAAAAAGAAGCAGTTGTAGCTCAAAAATTAGAGGATATTTACAAAAAAGAGGAAAGTTTTTGGAAGCAGAAAGCTAGGGTTAGATGGTTGAAGGAAGGAGATAGAAATACCAAATTTTCCCACCTTTCATGCAAACCCAGAAGACAACAAAACTATATCAGAAGTCTGGAAACTATGGAAGGAATCAATCTGGAAAAAACTAGAGGAAATCAACTAGTTGAAGTATATGGTCAACTTTTGGAAAAATATTCTTACACAAGAAGAACAAGAAAACCTTGATGATCAAGATATGTTCCTGAGGCATATTCCCCACCTAGTTACCCCATCTGATAACAAGCAGTTGATGAATAACATTTATTTAGAAGTCAAGAGGGCTATCTTTGACATGGCAGGAAAAAGATCGTCGAGCCCAGATGGCTTCCCTGCCCTTTTCTATCAGCATTTTTGGAACCTCGTCAGTGAAGAAATCAGGGAGGTGGTTCAGGAATCCATTTAGACTCCCAAGGTATGCTCAAGGCCCTTAATGCCACCTTCCTTGTGCCTCTCCCTAAAAAATCTGAGATTTGAACCCCAGACGACTTCCAACTAATTTCTCTTTGCAATACCATTTATAAAATCATCTCCAAAGTCATTGCGAATAGACTTCAGCTGATCCTTCCTAATATTATTACCGAAGAATAGGGAGGCTTTGTGAGGGGAAGACAAATGACATATGGTATTGTCATTACACATGAAATTATCCATTCCCTAAACATGAGTAAAAGAAAAGGTATGTTAATTAATCTTCATATTTCCAAGGTTTATGATAAGGTAAACTAGTCTTTTTTGGATAAAATTCTGGAAAATTTGGGTTCAGTAAGGAGTGGAGAAGGTGGATCCAAAATTGATACTCAACTAAATTCTCTGTGATCATCAATGGCTCCCTGGAAGGTCTCTTGCCATCCCAAAGAGGGCTTAGGCAACGTGAACCCTCTCACCGTACCTTTTCATTCTTATGGCGGAGGCCCTAGGAAGATGTATGAAGGCCCTAAAGGAAGAAGACAAGATTAAAGGGATTCAAGCCACCTCTAACGGAAATCCCCACTCCAATTTACAATTTGTGGACAGTACCATGCTTTTTGCTTTGCCAACTAGGCAGGAAGTTATCAATGTTAGAGACAAATTTCTTAGTTATGAGAAATTTTCAAATCAATCTATTAACAAAAAGAAATCAAATATCTTTTTTTATTAATGTTAGTCCCAAACTTCAAGCCTTCCTCAATAGAATTTTGAGCTTTGAGAAGGCAGACCTTCCTAACTACTATTTGGGATCCCCCTGTTTACAAGCACTGGTAGAAAGAAACTATGGGAGAACATCATGGACAAGATGCGAAGAAATTTGAGCAATCTGAAAGGTAAATATCTTACTCTTGCAAGACGGATCATTCTCATTAAGACCATTCTCCAAGCCACAACAAACTATTGGGTTTCTCTTATGATATCCCCCTCAGGAATTACAAAGGAAATCGATAAAATTATTAGGAATTTTCTCTGGCAAGGTACAAAGACAAGTCAAAGATTCCTCTTCTCGCTTGGGACAGAATATGCAAACCAATCTCACAAGGTGCGGGAATAAGAAATCTTAAAAAGGTCAATCCGGCTCTCGTGGCCAAAATGGTGTGGAGAATCAACTCTACACCTAGGGAACAATGGAATAGAATCCTCAAGGACAAGTATCTCAATGTGAAGAACCCATAAATAACCTTTACAACGAAAGAGTTCCCCCTGGGATCAGTAATTTGGAATAGTGTAAGGAAGGCCAGAGAAGTCCTTATGAAAGGCATCTTTTGGCAAGTACATAACAGGAACTCTACGGATTTTTGGGAAGATAGATGGATTACCCACCAACAATTGAGTTGCGACCATAATCTACACAGTGTCAAAAGGGAAAGCATATTAAAATGGGGGTGCAAGGTAAAAGATTATTGCATGGAAGATGAGGTGTATGGCCACAAAAAAATCTTTTAGAAACACTTCCAAAAGGAAGATGGAACCCAGGTGGAATCACACAAGTACTTAAATGACTTATGTCAAGGATTCAAGGTTTCCTAGAGCCCTAAAAACGACTCTTTGAACTGGAACTGAAATGGCTCAAGTTTGTATTCAGTAAAAGAAGACAATAAGACCCTGACTAAAACCTAGTCCAACACAGATGGAGGAACCCTTGGCCCAAAGAGAAAAGTTCTTTTGGCTAGCTATTAATGAAAAGATCTTCACATGAGAAAACCTAAAGAAGAAAGGCTATCAGGGGCCCTCTAAATGCGTAATGTGTAATGAAATCACAAAAGATGTGAATTGCCTCTCGATTCAATGTACTTACGCGTCATGGCTATGGTACGAATTCATTAACAAGTTCAAATTGTGTTGGTCCCTAAACAAAACCCTAAGGGATAGCTTCCAGGAACGACAATGCAATATACAACTAAGTACTTTAAGGAACATATGGGACATGGGTCCAAGCCTTATAAGCTGGAAAATATGGATCAAAAGCAATGCCTGAATCTTTGACGACAAAAGAAAACAAAAACAATGCAAGTGTTGATGGAGTTAGAAGCCATTATTTTTAACATCATTACATCTTCCGAAAGAACTAAAAACAAGGAGGCTAATCTAGGAGAATTAGCAATTTTACAGAACTGGGCTTTGATGAGAAGACAATTTGACAAGTTAAAAGCAAACAATAAGGGAAAGAACGTTGTTGAGCGAAAAAGCGTCAAGTGGTCTCCACTTAAACAAGGATGGTACAAGAAGAATTTTGATGGGGCATCAAGGCACAATCCCAGAGATTCAAACGTTGGAGCTATAATCAGAGACAATAAGGGTCAAGTGGTCACCTGTCGGTCCACTTACACGAGTTAATTCAAACAATATTGTGAAAGCGGAAGGGCTCATTATGGGTATAAATTTTGCTTTGGAATATAAAATTACTCACATTCTTATATAAGGTTACTCACTCTTATTCATAAAATCTTTGGATAACTTTGAACGCCTACAATGGAGAATTCAAAGAATTATTGAAGAATGTAGAGGGTTACTGAACGCATTTGTCATAGTAAGGTTGGAACACATGTACAAGGAAGGCAACCAAGCCATTGCCTGGCTTGCTAATAACGTCATAAAATCCAAGCCAAATAGCAACCAAGGCGTATTGGCAAATATCCTTTCCAAGAAAGAGTTTTTTGACTTGGCAGTGATAGTAAAGAAGGAAAGCGCTAAGTTTGTATGACACCTCATATAAGTCAAAAATGAATTTGGTAAAAAAATCTGCTACAAAGGGACAAGCATGGATTAGGACAAGCATAGTGCTAAGTAGCAAGTGTATTAGTTAGCTAGAAGAATCAGTCCTTTTAGCAACTGTCATCATAGTCTAAGTGCATGCATCATGCATGCAAGCCCTTTTTATAAAGCTTGCATAGCAGGTAGACTTGCATGCAAATTCCTTGAACATGCTAAAAGAACACTTGTTCTTTTTTAAAAGTATGCTTAGGTTAGATTCTCAAGGTCTGAGATTACAAAGTTAGCTTCTTGTTTTTGCAAGCTTCCTTTTTGGTAATTCTTGCTATCAATAAAAAAAATTATCAAAAAAATAATAATAATAACATTAAAATTTAAAACCTAAACTAAAATTATATAAAAATAAAAAATTATAATTATAATTACATAGATATAAATTAAAAAAACATTAAATATTAAATATAAAAATTTAAAAACAAAATGAAAACTTTTTAAAAAAATTAAACATTTTAACAAAACCTAAAAATTAAAATTAAAAATATTAAAAAAAAAGTTAAAAATTGAAATATTAAAGTTTAAACTATACATAAAAGCTTAGAACTTCAAATAATAAACATTTAAAATAAATTAAAATGTATCATTGTAAAGTTGTGATTTGTGGCATTGTCATGAACAATAATACCACTGCTAATAAAAAACAACTTAAACTTTTAAAACTCAAAGTTAAACATATCTTCATTTCCTGCTTTGACTGTTGCGAATCCGACAACCTAGATGTGAATCCGATGACCTTTGATTGCAAATTCGGTGACATTTGATTGTTTTAAAACAAATTTTACACATTTAGGGTTTACAAAAATACAATTTTTTTGGATATAGGACTTCTTGACAAGGAAACGATTAGGCGACATCAAATGTCCCTGGGAAACGTCTCCGGGTATGGGAGACGTCTCTATACCGGCCTCCCGACCGGAGACGTGTCCCAAGCAGTGGGGGACATGTCTCCTTGCTACTATGCCTAAAATCTTTCAAAACTTTTTTACGGAAACAAGTCACTCTTACCTTTTTGTGGCAATTCTCCAAGTAAATTACTAATGGATTTGGTTAGGCTTAACATTTAGTAGTTCTAATCTTTTCATGGCAATTGCAAATGCGAGAACTATTTGGAAAAAAATTAATTTATTGTGTAAAAACTGATATACGCGTATGCATAAGTGTGTATATGCTAAGCTATAGACCACTGCACCATGTACTAGGCACCCATACTCATACCTTGCACACACTTGGACCCGAGTTATCTTGGAAAACCATTATATAAAATGATTCAGCAAACATAAGCATAGCAGTTAGTGCAGGTTATATTTTGTAAAATGTACAATAAAGCCAATATCACATTTGTAGCATAAACAGAAAATATAAACAAACAATATAGATAGAGAATATAGAGCGACACAAGATATTTGCAACAATGATTGCATATTCAGTAGGCAAAGTACATCAACATATAGAAGACCAAGGAAAATTCACACATAAGGTTCCCTCTTTGTGCCTATGTCACGACCATAAATACAATGATGGCTAATGGGTGTGGGCAATTGAGACACCCATCCCCTGATCTGGGACCCAGGGGGTGACCTAGTGGACAAGTCTTTGGATGAGAATCTAGATGAAGTTATGTGCATGTGTGGTGAGAAAGATAGTGCCAAGAGACACATGTAGAACTGAAATGGAAAAAGTATTTTTTTAGTCTAATGGTCATGTACATGACAAACTCTTAACAAAGATGTAGGATTGTTATATTCTAGTCTAATTATTGTCTACCTATCTATTTGTTAAGATAATGTTACAAATGTGTGCATAGAAATTACATATCATGAAGCTAATAACCATCATGGAAGTTGAACCATTTCCATGTGTGACTCATCATCTCCTAACGGTTATGTCGTGGACGTCGCCAACTGTCGTTATTGGCAAATTGTGGTCTACAGTGCTCACACTGCAGGAACTATGTAGTAACATAGAAATGAAGTTGAGTCTTACAGATTGGCTCGTAGGTACTAAAACCAATGAAGAGACGCCAAAAGAGCAACAACAAAAAACTGCAGTAGTATCTAGTGACCCACATCCTCCTAGTGTAGAGCAGTTTAGAGCAATGTTTTCATAGGTATTGCAGGCCATAAGAATCATCTGAGCGTTAACGCATGAGCCACTATCTGTATATCCGCTTGGATCAGTGACTTGCCCTTGTAAAACAGTAGTCCTAATTGCTTTAAGTCTAGGGAGAGTGTGGAACATTGGCCTCTAGTTATTGCTCAACGAACTACTTGGCTTGTTGTGGAAGCTAAAGTGTTCTGGCAAGACTCTGTACACAGGTATCGAATACTTGTGTAAACATGGTTTCTAGAATTTGATATATCTTTGCCGCTTGAGGTCATGCATTAATGGGTGATGAAATGCGGAAGGTTAAGTATACATAGTTGTATGGTACAATCTTCTTTGGAGTTGGTGTGACATGTGTTGAGCATAGAATCACTTCAAGAATATGGTATCTCTTACTGCCTATTGATAAAACTACACTGCGAGGATTGGCGTTGTACACACAATTGTGATTATGCATGTGTAGATGTTCAAGGAGTACATCACAGATATCAATAAGCAGTACATCACAAACTAACTCTTTGTAAGGATGCATTGCATATGAAAAACAACATTGGAGCAGTGTTACTTTGAAACATAACCCTTCCCCCAAAAAAAATTGTTATTTTCACAAAAATGTTGAACCCTAATCCTAAAAGTTTCCTAAAAAAAGTTATATAAATTTTAAACCCCCAAATTTCATTGAATAACGTTAAAATATATAAATATTGATTTTTATATATTATTTTACTAGACGTCCCCTCACCATTCCCAAAATCTAGCATTTTTTTGTCGTCCCAAAAACCCCATCCTGACGTTCCCATGTCCCATCGTCCCTGATACTTGGGTAACTATGCATTGGAGAGTGATGCAATACCTTTGATGTTGCAGGAACTGAACCATCCCAAATTGTAAGGTTGTGGATGAGCCGTGGTTCGAAAATTCAATCACTTAAAGGTTGCTACAGAAATGAGGTTCTTCATGCTACCACCATCGATCAGAAAGTCCAGTGGTTCCCCTTGTACCCACACTACGAATGGAATAGTCACTCTACTTCAGCATCTAGCACTATGGGGGTTGCTTGTGCAGTGTTGACTAGAACATTGGGATTTGTGTCAATGATCTTGTCTAAGGCCTTGCCTCCATCATGTTTTGTTGTTTGCATAAGCAAAATCTTTTGAGCATGGCACTTTGCATTGGAGTGGCAGTTGCTTTTGTGTCTAGCATCATTTCCCCAGCTAAACGTTTTGGATTGTCTAAAGTAGGTGTTTGCTTTGGCACAGAGATTGTTTCCCTCTTTCCCTTCTACTAGAACTTTTCCTCAATGGTTGCCACATAGTGATAGGTTTCACCCATCATCTTGACCTGAATGGATGGTCAAAGGCCACTTCGACACTTGAGGACTCAACATTGCCCTAACTTGAATGACCTCAATCTATCATAGAGATCAAGGGAGGCATCAATGTAGGCTTGGACTAACTGATCGTGTCCTTGCCACAATTGTGACCAATGTATATAGAAATCATCATAGACATCTTCAGGATAATATTCACCCTTGAAGGCTTTGGGGAATTTATCCCAAGTTAATTCAGGATCATCTTTTGCTTGGTATTTCTCCCACAAAGAGCGTGTTTGCCACCACTTCTTCATAGGTGAAGAGACTTTTAGAAGTGCAATCTTAATCTTCTCTTCGTAAGAAAATTCATTCATAGAGAAATTGAATTCGAATTGATCTAAGCAGTCATCTATTGCATCTATGTTAATCTTTCCCTCAAACACATGAACATCTTGATTTACTTGGAACCTAGGGAGACTCGACCACCAAATGCTTTCCCTAATGATGAAATCAATGAAACTGCCCATTCGAAGGCTTAAACATGCTGGCTGAACAGAAATTTGCGTTGATCCATGAGCGTTGATGCGATTTCATTTTTTATCATCACATGAATCTTCTCTTGCATTAATTTGGCCATTTTTTCGAAACAATTCGCCAAACAGTCTGATGGATATGGAGGTTTGATGTTGAAGCTCAAATACTTCAATCGTGTTCAATAGGTCATACAAGAATGAGATGACCCACTCTAATACCACTAATCTGGGGCCCATGAGGTGACCAGTGGACAATTCTCCATATGAGGATCTAGATGAAGTTATGTGCATGTGAGGAAGCTTTGTGAGAAAAATAGTGCAAAGGGAAAGAGAGATGTAGAACTGAAACAATCAATGTATTTTATTTATCTATTCGTCTTGTATATGGCATACTCATGAGAAAGATGTATGGTTGTTATCTTCTAGTCTAATTGTTCTCTACCTATCTATCTGCTAAGCTAATGTTACAAATATGTGTGTAGAAATTACATGTCGTGAGGCTGACAATCGTTATGGAAGTTGAACCGTTTCCATGTATGACTCATCATCTCTCGACGGTTACGTCATGATGTCACCAACTGTCATTATTGGTGAGTTGTGGTCTACAGTGTTGACATTGCAAGGACTGTGCAGTAACTTAGAAGTGACGTTGGGTCTTACAAGTTGGCACGTAGGTGTTGAAACCGATGAAGTGCAGAGCCAGATGAGCAACAATGGCAATCTACGCTATGATCTAGTGACCCAAATCCTCCTAGTTTAATGCAATACAAAGAAGTGTCTTCACAGTTACTGCAGGCCATCCAAAGGATCATTGCCAACCACCCAACGACCTGTACTAACAAAATTTAAAAAAAAAATTAAAATGGCTGCATATAGCACAACTTGGGTTGACATTACTTTATGCAAACATAACTTTAACATCCTTGGACGTTTATACGAATGCCAGGCCACATATTACAAAGATAAACTGCACAAGTATAATTTAGACGTCATATTACCAAGGTCTTCAAACTTTTGAGCTCTCCTTTAAGGGCTAACTCCTTCACTCTACTTTCCCTTCAAATCCTTTTCTTTACGTGCACCTTCTCCATTAACATGTAGAGATGCTTCCATTGTCTTTTTAATCTTCAAGCAAAGCACTATAATCTCAACCTCACTCTTTTTCCACTTAGTTGAGATTTCCCACTGGAGTTGCTCTAGATCACTCTGATACGTCCCTAAATATGTTGCTTGGGCGTCCAACAAGGCATTGTTTTCAGCATCATTGGCGCTTACTTCCTAGATTTCATCCTCCAATCTGTAAGACTCAGCCAAGATTGTGTCTTCTTGTTTATGTCATGTCTACCTCTGCCAAAAGTTCGGTTTCTTTTTATTCTGTTTCGTTCCAACAATCCCTCTCTATCTACATTGATTCTTGTGCAAAGTATTAGCTCCACATGCATGTACAAGTTTGTATTCTACATTGCCAACCTCTACAAATAGAACTCTAAAGTCCATTTCTATGTAAAGGAGTTGATCCATGGACACTCAAATGGACAAATCGATGGAATGGTTTAGAAGTGTTGGAACCCACTAACTTTGGTGCTTGGGTCAATATACTAATTGGTCATTCATCTTTGCTCTACAAACCAAAAAAAAAGGCCTCCCACTCCCAAGTGAGAAACTAGTAGTTGTTGTCAATTTAGACCATCATTTTGCTCATTCCTCCTAAACAAAGCAACCCTTTGTAAATATTTGTCTGCCTTAAGCAAAGTGAGGACAAGTGGTACTACTTGACTAGTGAGCTCCTTTAAAGTGTCAAGAAAGCAAGGTCTATTGGGCCAAGGGATGTAAATGTGATTAGAGTCCTCCAACAACTCCTCACAAACTACCTAACGGCTTGAATTGTGCTCTTAGCCTACCTACCCTTGTCATCAGGATCATACAAATCCTCTAAATCACCCATCTACTCTCCCTATTCAAAGTTGCCCTTTGCTCTAAACCACCATTGCCTTCTCCTGTACATGGTCCAACTATCACTCCACCTACTATGGAGCCAATAGTGGCCCGCACTGCTCTAGAACTAACTATGGCTTAGAACCAACTCTAAAATGTTTGGGGTATCATCCTTAGGTATGCCTACACCTAAGATCTCAAGGATTTTCCCCCAACCTCTAAGTAAGTTGTCTATCTAGGGAAATATAAATCATCAATATATGTATTCTCAAGAGTGGTCACTACAACTAACTCTAAAATTGACATGCTTTGAAGGAAAAGGTGTGCCCATGGGTAGTAAACCAAAAATTGCCCATGTGGCCAACTCCACAAAGATCATGCTAGAAGAGGGTGGCTTTGCCAAGGAAACTAATATGGTGGATGACACCTATAGACCCAACTAGTATATGCTCGTAGAACAAGTCAATTCTACGGGTTGAAAGTAAACAAGAGGTGATGTGTAAGATACACCACAATACTGAATGACGCTATTGTTGTCTACTAATGTATTATTATCTAAAAAAATCAGAAACATGAGGAACTATCCCTTGAAGAGTGAAATTCGTCAAGGAGTACTTGTGTGTACCTGGCATGAAAATGGAACTATGGTGGCTAGAGGGATAAAAATGTTTCATCCCTCCTTGACAAAACTCTTCTCACCATCCAAACTCTTCTATTTGACATGTCTCTCCTCTAAATGGCTCACATACTACTCATCATTCAACCTATCAACTATTATTAATTTCTTTGATATAGTTCTAGACTTAGGGTACTGCCAAGGTGTTACCTATAGCTCGGGATTTGTCTTGCTTGCAAGGACTTGGTCATCTATCCAAGGAATGCACACCCCAAGAGTTGCCAAATGAACACCAACCACTCTATCTTATCCCAATTGGAATTTGGACCATACTCACCTATCAAGTAGTCCTTTAACCAGTAAGGCTGCATCCAATAGCAAACCAACTACATGTTAGGCTATGAAAAAACTTTGTGCTTGTGATACATGAACTTATCCATGCTGTTGAGCAAGACATTTTCCCACCTATACACCACTCTGTGGGCAAGGACACCCATGTATCCGGCCAACAAGATAGATATATCTCAAGACTTATTGGCCCCAACCAGACGTGAGGGATAAAATCGAGTAGTATTTTCCATCTCTCCTCCCTTCACTATCACATCTTTGGCTGACCCTTCATCATTAAATTTATCAAATCGACATGCTATGTCCATGGTTTCAATTTGTGTGGGTCCACTGGCACTTTGCATCTGTCAGCATTTGGATTATGGCACTTTGCATCTGTCAACATTTGGATTATGGCACTTGCCACAATCATAGCCTTGTCGGTCATATCATTTTTGCCGCTGAAGCTTTTATCACTTCTACAACTCCGGCAATAACTTCACTCAAATATAACTTGTTGAAATCATCTAATAATACTATCGGCAACTTTTTTGGAAAAAGCTCTAGTTACGGCATCCAATTGTGTATGTTGACTCAATAAAAATAGGTTGTGCAAAACCACACATTCGAGGTATTGAATAATTTGTAACTGTCCAACTACCAAACCTCCAACTGCATGTTGCATCCAATGTGGCCTCAAGTACAGCATTGTATGGACTCCTAGGAACTTGTGCTTGTACAACTCTGCACATGGGCACAAACAGCATTGGTTTTCATGTTTACACGTGTACAACCATGTTCTTGTCCTATATGGCCATGTTGGTGCCAACGTGCCCGTACACCCCTATCTGTCCTATACGGTCCAACAAGTATGTTGCCTTACAAAACTGTCAAGACCCTATACAACCTTGTTAGTGTTTCACTATCTTAGGTCCTTACTGTACAACTCTACAACTGAAAACGACATGCCCTTTTCTGCCTTGATTTTCGTGCCCTTGATTATCTTCTTCTGCCTTCACCTTTATTTTCCCTAGAACTCAGTTTAATAAAATTCTCCACCTTGAGTAGGCAACGTATATTTGCTTTAAACCCTCATTCCACTTTTCAACCATCTATCTCTAAGAAATAATATGGTTGTGCTAAGGCTCTTATAACAATTCTAGCCATAATTATTTTTTACTCTATTTAAAAAAATTCTTCCATTTTCAATTGCTTTTAATCTTTTAATTTATTATTTCTAAATTCTTCATTAAGGCACACCATTTTGCCATTATTAATTACTCTTCAAATGACTAAGTAAAATTTTGAATTTTACCCCATCATTTTTTAGCAAGTCTTCGATGTGGACTATATTAATCCAGCTAGGATTTGCACCTTATAAAATTTTAACTTCAATTTGGTTATAGTTCATCTGCAGATGGTTCCATCCATGTTCTCTAGCCTAACTCACCTATTGTCCATAGCTTCACGAATTTTAAACGAGCATTGTCGAAGCATTGAGAACTTTATAGATTTTATCTCACCACAGTTTCACTCTTCTCAAAATGTTTCTCATGTGAGAGCTTCCTTCTTCGCTGCATGATTTACGTTTCCTAGTGTGCCATAACCCTTCACTTGTTCCACCTATTTAGGGTCATCAATCGCTCCTACGGATTTTCAATGTCTCCTAGCCAGTTTTCCACTACTATATGCAAACTTGACGCTAGATGCCCCATTGGTACAGCATGTGTCTATTGGTCATTTTATAGGTTGTCCTATAAGCCCACAACATCGCTGGCAGCTGCTCTTCATATTATTGCTGCTTCGTGCTGCAAAATTTCCAATTGCAAATAAGAAAAGAACTTTGTTTGTGACCTCACCTTAACCATTTGCCCATGGATAATATGGGCTCGACAATGAGCAATAGATTTTGAACTCGATTGTGAGGTTACCAATAATATTGATCATAAAGTGGCCTCCTTTGTGTCAATATTTGTTCATAAATGAACCTCGTGGTGCTGCTTTCCAAGTTGATTGTTCAAA
The DNA here is from genome assembly GCA_037957365.1 of Torreya grandis. Lineage (NCBI taxonomy): Eukaryota > Viridiplantae > Streptophyta > Pinopsida > Cupressales > Taxaceae > Torreya > Torreya grandis. Next base: position 532,912 of record JARHVA010001648.1, on the reverse strand, counting down.
ATCCCTTGAATTGGCCCACTTCCCCTTACACTTTATTGCATCCACAATGTACTTGCACAGTGCAATCAGCTAACCTTCTTGAAAGGTCCTATGAAATTCAAGCCCTGACGATCAAACAATTATTGTGGTTGTGATAACCACAAGGGCAGGAAAGGGGTTAGCAACCATAATATCACAACTATGCACCCACTCACAAGCATCCTGAAAGGAGTTAGCAACCATAATATGCTTAGCAATTTATTTCTATTTGTACCATCCGGAAACATAATACTGGTTCTTCATGTGTTTCCCTTAGCATATTAAGGACGACTTCTTGCATCACGCGTCTTTTTAACACTTCATATAGTCCCATCTTGAACAGGAGCTTGTTGATCAACTAGAATGTCCTCGCCTTTAGTATGATCTGCTTACGCTCCTATGGCTACATGTCCTATAGAAAGGACTCAATTGACAAGTATCACAACCATGCACCCACTTGCAAGCATCCTTGAAAGGGATTAGCAGCCATAATATGCTTAGCAATGTCTTTCTAATTGTAGCATCCATACACATAATATTGGTTCTTCATGTGTTTCCCTTAGCGTATTAAGGATTTCTTCTTGCATGACACATCTTTTTAGCACTTCATATCATAGTTACCATGTTCAAAATTTTATAAAAAGTTTGGTTCGTTTCGAAAAATATCTAAATATTAAAATTGTATACAAAGTTATTAAAATATATTCATATTTTTTATTTTTTTTATTATATGTGTGTGTGTGTGTTTTACTATTAATATAGAATATTAATAGACATTATTATATAATATAGGTAGGGTTTGGACGAATTTCAAAGGGTCTAATTGAATTAATTTGGGCAATTAACGCTTTAATTTTATCATTTTCTTGAGGGGATGTTGTGGTGATGATGGTGATTTGTTTTTTAATGAGCCATGCGTGGCAATGATGCCTTGGCTCGTGCTGAAGTTCGGATTGGACGGGGCTTGATTTGATTGTGCCTTGTGGCGGCTTAATTCCCGCATATTAAGTTGGTGTGTGTCATTCATACTGCTCTTTGTGGAAAGTCTGCATTACAAGCTAAGTTTGGGTTTGGTGGCAAAGTAGGATGGATCTGGAATTGACTGAAGCATTGGCTTTTCCAACTATGTTTGGGAGTAGTAAGAAAAAGCAGCCATAATATGCTTAGCAATGTCTTTCTAATTGTAGCATCCATACACATAATATTGGTTCTTCATGTGTTTCCCTTAGCGTATTAAGGATTTCTTCTTGCATGACACATCTTTTTAGCACTTCATATCGTAGTTACCATGTTCAAAATTTTATAAAAAGTTTGGTTCGGTTCGAAAAATATCTAAATATTAAAATTGTATACAAAGTTAATAAAATATATTCATATTTTTTATTCTTTTTATTATATATGTGTGTGTGTGTTTTACTATTAATATAGAATATTAATAGACATTATTATATAATATAGGTAGGGTTTGGACGAATTTCAAAGGGTCTAATTGAATTAATTTGGGCAATTAACGCTTTAATTTTATCATTTTCTTGAGGGGATGTTGTGGTGATGACGGTGATTTGTTTTTTAATGAGCCATGCGTGGCAATGATGCCTTGGCTCGTGCTGAAGTTCGGATTGGACGGGGCTTGATTTGATTGTGCCTTGTGGCGGCTTAATTCCGGCATATTAAGTTGGTGTGTGTCATTCATACTACTCTTTGTGGAAAGTCTGCATTACAAGCTAAGTTTGGGTTTGGTGGCAAAGTAGGATGGATCTGGAATTGACTGAAGCATTGGCTTTTCCAACTATGTTTGGGAGGGGTAAGAAAAGAGAGATGACTTTTGATGGAGAGGTGTCCTACATGCACCTAAGGAAAATCTTATGGGTTCTTCTAAGGAGGTTTTGCATCCCATTAAAACATTGCTTGGGGATGCATACCTTTGCGACATCAAAAGAATTAAAGTTAATTCCGACATTGCTTCCCCTTTTGCAAGCAATTTGTTGGTTCTGCCCAAGGACAAATAACAAGTGATGGAAATGATGTTTTTCGTAGAACCAGATTACAGAGTGGGTTTGTTGCAGGCTACGGAAGCAGTGGATGCCAGTCCCTTTGAGCATTTACCCTTTTCGGGTAAAGATGGAGTGTGGCTAGTTCCGTTTTCTATCTTCAAGGAGCTCGAAAGGAAGTTTGTGTCCCTCCTCAACTATCTTTAAGATTCGGAGGCTTTGTTTAAGGCGTCGCTTACCCAATTTGAGCACTCTCTCCCCCACCCTCCCCTAGAGGCAGCCAAGGCCCCAATTTTGGCTTTGGAAGCCATGCTAGAAATCATGGACTCTAGAACATGGTTGGCCGCGGTCAAATTCTTCTCCCGAGTGGTGAGCAGAGCGTATGTTTTTGCACCAAGTTTAGTTGTTCGAGCTCCTTTAAGGGTTTCATCCAGCATAATGCAAGAGAGGCTCAATAGTGTTTGGCAGGGCCCGTGTGTTGGGGGAGTGATTATGCAAGGACAGTTGGTGGCAGGGTCTATGCAAGTGGTGCAATTCAACACTGATGGGTCAAGTTAGGTGTCTACAGTGGTGGGTGGTGGCACTGTGGAGGCTTGTGAGGAAGTTGAAGCTGGTGATGGTGGGCGGAGTTCATTATCATTTTGGATTAGGATGGGGTTGTTTGTGTCCTTGTTGTTTTAATTGTGTGCATGGCCATGTTTTGTTTTTTGGATGGTTCCTCATTCTTTGGTTCTCGGTTTTTGTCGTTTCTTGGTCTTGGTTGGTTCTTTTGTTTGTTTTGTTTGGTCGTTCTTGGTAGTGTTTTGGTGATTGGTCGTGTCAGGTTTGTTTAACCAACAACCTTGGAAATTTTTGTAATCTTTTTTGTTATTAATAAACGAGCAGGGGACCCACCAACCCTAGTATTTATCTAAAAAATATATATATAATTTTCAAATAATAATATTTAATATAACTATACATATATTATATAATGAGCAATAAATTAAGGAAGTAAAAAATGGAGCAATTAGCACATGCTTTTTTGAAGATGGTGGAGACCTACGGGGTTTTGTGCTACGATGAGCAAATTTTGGGTTATTGTGAAATGCCCTCAATCCTTAAGTTTTCCCCATTTCACTAAATCAGCTCTAGTTTCTTATGCCATGGACGTGAATTTCCTGACGACATTGGCTCCAGTGACATTCATTCTTCGTAGCCTTGATGCAGACGTGATCCTTTTTAAGCAGCAATACACTCAAACTTTGGCCTTCACCAGCATAAAAAACATTGGGCCTCTATTTTTCGTTTGCTCTATCAATTTGGTGTGGCCAAACGGCAAGCATGTGAAGCCCGAACTGAATGTCCAAGGGGTGGACATTCTCAGTGCCATAGAATGTCTCAAATCCTTCGACGGATTTACCCCTAAGCTCGTCCCAGTTCTTGACTGTGCAGCATTAGGGTTTAGCTATGCTCGAGAAACACCCTCTTGTAATTAATGGGCAAAGCTCTAACTATTGTACAGCATGCGGCAAAAGCTCGAGGCATGCCAAGCAAGGCAATACAATGCAAGGTACGGAGTCTGACAATGGGCCTGTCAAGGCTCGGAGCCTAATGAAGCAACCTGCAATTCTCATTCCCCGGCAAGGAAGGTCAATTCAAAGAGATTGGATCCTGAAGATGAGGGCGGAAATGGTAAGCACATCCCGAGGCATGTTCAAACAAGGGACAGACTCTGACATGGCTCTAGACATGCAACGAACCCCAATAGATGTTTCCATACAAATAAAACCCTGACAACAAATATTAAATAGTTTGCAATTGAGCATGGAAACCTGTCAATGTTGCATGAGGGATTTGATCACTTCAAGCACACAAAGTTTGAGATCATGGTTCGTTTATGCATCGGGAAGACCATTTGCCTTGGTGTACATACAAATGAACTAGTATTATATTAAAAGGAGCATCAACAATAACAAGGGATTCCTACAGGACATCAACATCTTATATATCAAGGAAAACAACTTGAGGATCATTTCCTCTATCAGGATGTAATATCACCAAGGATTCTACTCTATTCTTGGTGATGAGATTACAAGGAGCTCGGGGTTTTGGAATTCCATCTTCCTCTGAACCTGGGTCCTTCAAAGAAGCAGTGAACAAACCAACAGTCAAGCTTAATATTTCGAAACCTCCATCCTTCCCTAGCCCATATATTGTGGAGCTTGCTAAAGAAGGGCCAATTGTGGAGATTACAAGGGATGATGTGCTCAAATATCAATCCCAATTACAAAAAAAGGCTATCTGCAGATTTAATGGCTTTTGACCAACCACAATTGCTCTATTCCAATAGATTCATGAGACGTGGACAAATAATTGTGAGATCTCTCTATACTCCAAGGGATTTTTTATCGTTCAATTTTTTGATATGAATGACTATCAACGAGTTCTCGAGGAGGGCCCTTAGTTTTGGGGAAATGAGGGTCTTTGCATCAATCCATGGTTTCCAAAGTTTGACCACATGAACTGTAACGAATATACTTTGAATTTATGCAGGTGTGGAGTATGCCATTTGGCACGTCACATGGCAACGAAGCACTAGCTGGGGAACGTCGAGGTGTAAAGCTTCTACACATATTTCCGATGAGTAGTATGTGCAGAAGCAATGAGCAACTATGCTAACACTCTAGAGTATTGTGAAGGTTGTGTGCATCATTGAGGTAAGCTATAAGCACTGCGAGGCGTTGCGCAACATTGCAAGAGCTGCAGAGGAAATGTAGTGATGAGCAATGATACAGAAGTTGTGATCATTGCCAACTGATAACTGCAAAAGCTACGAGCATTGCAAAAGAGGTGTCTTGTAATCATGGATCTACGCGGATTGTGCAAAGCAAGGTGCTAAGGTACTACGGGACTTAGCATCAAACACTAAGTATCTGGTAAGTTACACGAAAAGAATGAGCTATGCAATGTGTTGTGAGGTGCTAGGCCACCATTGCGCATTAACGCAAAGCTTTGTACTTAAAGCGAGACGCTACAAAGGTGAGGAGTCAAAGCTCAACAAGAGAAGTGAGTATAGTTGCGCGGATACGAACTACGATGAGACAATCAACAAGTGTGAGCACAAATTAAAAGGCATCCAAGAGATTCATTCTTTCTCAAAAAGAAAAATGCAAGGAGGAAGTGAGGAAATAGAATAAAGAGAATTTTGGCAATAATTTTCAAAGAATCGGCTTTTAGAAGATTTGAAACAAGTGCAAGTGATCATTGCTTCTAAAGGTACAAATTAGGGTATCCTAGAGAAAATAAAACATTTGATAACAAATTTTCAGCAAATTTTAAGAATAGAAAAAACTCATTGGAAGTGGAAATACAATGTAAACACGCTTAAGGAGGGGAATGAAAACACATAACATTTCCATCTTTGAACCATGGTCAAGCACAACTCCAACCCTATTGACAAGATAGTAACCCCAAAGGAAAAAGCCTTCACAAACAATAAAATCACAGCCAAACCTAAAGATGTCTACAAGTCTCTACTCCAAGAGGAAGAGTTGGACAGATACCAGGTGTAGGATTACCCATGCCAATTTTCGATGAAGAAAATGAATACCTAATGCTGTCCATTTGGGAAGAAGAGGTAAGAAATGCAATTTTCAAATTGGGTTAAGATAAAGCTCTAGGTTTGGATGGTTTTTAGGCTAGTTTCTTTCAAAAAAATTGGCATATTGTAGGGGACCATGTGGTTAAAGTAGTTGAAGGAAGCAAAAAAGAAAAAGGCCATTTAAAGGATTATCATGCCTAGTCCTTACTCTCTTTAGTCTTTGGCTTTTGGATGATTTTCAGGAATTATTTCTATTTGCTCTGATGTTGTCCAATATAAATTCCCTTGGGAAAATTGGTAAAGGGAAGACTTTGGCAAGCCCAATGGCTTAAGCAAACCTCCAAACAGTGCCTCTCTCCTAGCTCTAACTCAAGGAATGCTATTTCGATGATAGGCAGTTAAGCTTCAATAAATAAGAAAGCTAACCCTATTGTGGCCAATTTAGCAGAAGAGTTTCAACACCATCTAAACACATTGATAACCAATAATTCGGTGTAAGGACCTGAATCAATCCAAGTGGGGTTTACTGTGGACAAATAAGGAGTGCTCACATTGTTTGAGATAGTCACAAATATGATGTGGGACCCTGAGCAAACATTTGGTTAGAGTTGTGTCTATGATGTTACACACAACCACTTGGTCACCTCCATGGCAGCCACTGTGGGTAGCTTGTATCAAAAAACCAAAATTTAGTGATTCAAGATGGGAATAATTGGAATTACTATAACAGTCACCAAAAAGTAAGTCAAAGCATTGTCACATTCAAGCATCTACAACTATGGAGAGACTATTGCTAGGGACTTAGGCATCCCTCTCCCTATGGGCCCAATCATTAGGGATGATTCTAAGGATGAGTAAAACGCTGACGGTCCTACTCCCATGGACCATATTGACATAGATTGAGTTGTAACGATCACTACTTATACCTCAGCAGCCTAGTTTTCTGATAGACTCCTTTCAAGGATGATTTTTCACCATAATTGTGGTAGTCTTTTTATTGATTTTGATGATATGTTAAAAACTCTTTTCCGATGATGGACGAAACATACTACTTGGATGGTTACTATTTGTTCTTTCCTTTATGGTTTGAAGATTTTAGGGTTTTGTCGTTTATGAGAGAATGGAATGTTGTTAAAATTGAGATTACTAATTGCTTCTCAAGAGTAAAAGGAAATCAGAGAATTAGACTCTTGAATCAGAGAATTACTTGTGTTGTGTCCTCCTTTCTTTTTGCACTATGAGTTGTGTATGGAGAGAATCTTTGAGAGTAACAAAGAAAGAAAAAAATGATATTAATGTCCACAAATGACCAAAGGTATGTCAATGAGATTCAAGAATACACCCAATTACAATAGAAAGTGCTAGGGAATAGGATCCTAGAAACGACAACTAACTAAATAAAATAAGAAAAGCACTAATAACATACGAGAGCTAAATCCTACACATTAAAGCCCCCAAACCCATATGTTTAGTGTAACAATACAAATAGCCATGTGGGGTGGAGTAAGAACCCCTAAACAACATGCGTTGACAAAAGTCAAATTTCAAAAAAACTTGGTAGACTCATCAAACATCTAACTATGCCCAGAATAGAGGAATCATGTATGCCGTCGTCTATCACTGTGAAGGGGCCAATGCAAGATATGATAATGCTCCTTGAGGAGTGTCTAGCGCTGAGGGGGGCAATTTAGGTAATCCTAAGAGGGTAGCAAAGCACTCCCCTAGAATCCCTCCAAGCATCCAAGGCCAAAGAAGCTCCCATGGCAGAAATGAAACAAGTAATGTGTGCTTGCCTCTACAACATAGAAAGTAATCACAAAAGAGCATATCCACGACACTGAGCACGAACAGATCCTCGTTGCCGAGAGGTAGTGTGTTGGTGTATCTTAGAAGTAGTGTGTTATGTAGAGATGAGCGTCACCTCACTGACCTACCCCCATTAGTGTGTGAAGCAACCGTATCCAAAAGGTGCTTAATGCCAACAACCTCAAGAAGAAAAAGCTAGGCACCTTTGATCCGAATATTAAAGAAAGTGGATAGAAATTTGTTTGAGTCTCTATAAAGACAATGGTATCTTGCCCAAATCTCATAATAAATAGGGCACCTAAAATTTAAGTGTTCCTCAATCTCCAACTCCTAAAGGGAGCAAAGATCACAAATCCAGTCCCCACATGGAATATGATGATCAATCTCAACCCACAACTGGTGTGAGCATACTCACAATTGGCTAAGAGGAGACCTCAAGCTATGAGACCAATGACATTGGAGATAATCAAAGCGACAAATGACACCATCCATCAACTGCAAGAAATGCTCAATGTAAAAGGCAAGCTTGGGGTTAAGTGACTGAAGAGGAGAGGTTCAAGTGCCCTAGATGGCATCCTATTTGATAGCTCTAATGATGACCCCATTTACAAGTATACGTCGGGGTGGGGTGGGGTATGGGGGAATCCAAAGAGTACATGAAAGGGGGTAACCTATCAATAGAGATGTCAATAGACTGAAGGAGAAGATAGTCTCAAGGCACAGAGGCTAGGCGGCAAACTTATCTTGGATGATGCACTGAAGAACAGTCTGTATCATACGCTAAATCCTAAGAGTCTAGATCCTCTCAATACGAGCCCGATCAACGAAACCCAAAATATGTCCCCAAATTTCCAACCCATATAAAACTATAGGCTTGATGACTGTATCAAAGAGGTGCAATTTTCAAAGGGATATCCTACAAGTGGATCTGAAAGCATTAATGCTTCAGGATGAATGGGGGGAATATCCTTTGCAAAGGCGTGACCAAGAGGCAATCTTCATATTAATATATGATCCACAAAAAATGACCCCCAAGTAAGTTTAGGCCAAAGTGATCTCCAAGAGTTCCCCTTTGTAAACGAACTGGACCCAGGAAAGAGAATGTTCAAAGGTGTTGAATATCATGACCTTAGTTTTGTTAAGGTTGACCACCAACTAACGAAGCTCGTAGAAACAAGCAAGGACATCAAGTTGTCTTTGTAAACCATCGATAGAGTGAAAGAGGAGAGCATCATCAAGAACAATGTGAGGTAAGGGTCTTCTTGATGCAATCAATAGTATGAGACCCAATAAAGGACAACCTCTCCTCGCAACCTTCTTTACCCATCACCAACAAAAAACCCGCAACTTCTGATCATCAATGCTTTTGGGGACTCTCTTGTTTGGAAAGAGAAGCAATTACATTAAACGTGATAAGTCTGAACTTGCAAACAAATTGAGATTGTTCTCCATGCAAGATGCAAAAGCACACATCTAGTTTTTAGCCAAAACTACTCTATGATTTATTAGAGTCACCAAGGAATCAAACAACATTCAACAAAAATTTCAACACATTCCAATGCACTCTGGTTGCATAACCAACTTCTAAGATCACATACATCATAGTATTACAGCACTATAGAGATCTTCCTTAACTGGAAGGTATAAAAACATACTAACAATCATCTAAGTCTTCCTAAACACCTAAACAACATAGAACATGACTAAGGAAATGTATAAACATTTATCTTCACAAGACTCAAATCCTTGCTACATGCTTTTTAATATATCCCAATCTCATTCAGTTACAATATGGATTGACATCCCTCCCACTTATGTTCTCAATCCTCTCATAAGCATCCTCAAATGTTGTGTTGTTCTTCTCACTTTCACTCTTGCTCTTCTTTGCAAACTCAATCTACAACTTCTGTAGACTTTCCCCTTGGGCTATGAGCAATCTAAGTTTCCTTCTTGCTTCTATTCCCTCTCTCCGTCTAAGAGATGCTTTCTTCCAATGGTGGCTTACCATTGTAATGTCCCTTTTCAACCAGATTTAAAACAATTTGAGTTTTCCAACAAACCCTAGGAATGGAAATATAAATTGACTTTTATTTATTGAAGCCCTAACTGAAAATCCCAGAATTCTGAAAATGATTATTTAGGCATAAAAAATGAATTTCTCCAACATCAAATAACCCTCATAAAATTGCAGAATATTCAAAATATTTATGGGAACTCAAAGTATGATTTTGACGTTAATTTCAGACCTGAAATTTATTAAAAAAAAAAATCACCGAACCAATGAAAGTGGAAACTGGATTTTCCGTTCATCCAACAATGCAAAAAAATGTTGTCCAAGTCTCCCAAGCAAGTCGCCACACTCCAAGTGGCTAGAAATGACCTCGCTGACCCCAAAAGGCTGATCCACTACTATGTCCAACCCTACAAAGTCCCCAAACTGGTTTGCCCACCTTCCAAGCAACCCTTGAAACTAAAAATCTGTTATTTCGCCCCACTATGACCTCTGAATGAAGGTCACCAAGAGAAATGAGGGTTTTAACCCCCAATTCTAGAAGTTAATGAGGGTTTTTGTCCTTATAAGCTGATAATGCAAGCAAACATGCTCAACATTTATAGAGAAAAATTTAGATTATTGATCCTCCCCCAAAATTAGCAATCACCCCTTCTTTATATATCCTCCTTTTCCCTCCAAACTTTCCCCAAGGGTGGCACCCCACAAAGGGAGGGAAAAACAATATTCAAAAGCACCCCCCTTTAGAAAAGATCAATAAGCGCTGACTTAAAATTAAAACAAAAAGTCCCCCTTATTTAAAATTCAAATAGCTAAAGTTGTCGACAATATCACCTTCTTAGCAACTTGAAAAAAATAAACATAGTTTCCCTTTTTAAAACCCTTCCCTTAGATAATGGAAAACAAAAGAGTCGGCCAAGGGCTCCAACCTCATTAAGCCCAAAAAGGGGACATTACAGTCCTCCCCTCTCAAAATTGCTTGTCCTCAAGCAATGTTGTTTTCCACTACATGGATCTCAAATCCACCTTTGGGAATTGTAATCCTAAACAATTGCTTCATGGTTGTAGCCTTGTGCTCCAATGATTCCCTTAATGCTACTGTGAGTTGTCCCCTTCATTTCATGGCACAAAACAGCTTGCATGTAGGCTGAAAACAGTCCATAACAGCCACAAACCTCCTTGCATTTCATCCCCATCAGCATTAGGATGATTGGGTTGTTTTTCCCTAATAGCAAAGATTTTTACTAACATCATCATGCGAAAAAACTCTCCCAAAATACACAAATCCACAACTGTTCATAACTGATAACAACAGCTCATGATCTGGGATTATCGAAATCAACATGACAATGGTACAACAACTATTAAAACTGATATTTCCTTCCAAAAATCAAATATGTAAACGCTGGAAATTGCCCTGTACAATCTGAAAAAACTTCAACAAGGGTAATGAATTGGAAACTCCTCCACCATGTGACGATAAACTCTTCATCCTTGAGTTTCCTTTCATCAAATAAATACGACCAATGCATGCCAACACTTATGCTCACCTCTTCTAGATTGTTGTTACACTGTTTACCTTGGACTCCAAAAGTTCTTATCATGACACCCGGGTACTACCATTCGGAAAATGGTTCAGATCATGATGTATGCTAGTTGATTGGGGGTTGTAACAGTCATACATGGCTCTGGCTTTCTCCCCAATCGGCACTAAAGATGCTGGAATTTTGCAATTAATGATCTCAATATGTGAGACCTCCTACACACCACATCAAACATAGAAACCCTCTCTGTACCAGTAGATCTATAGCTACTCAAAGAGGATATTCTCAGTCCAGGACATGACATTATCAATATCTCCTCAAGTGTTCACTTTAGAAAAGTCATGGTGAGCACACCCACAATAGCCCAAACATTATCATAAGTTACCTCATCTAGACCCATGGTATACGAATAATTGCATGCTTTGTGTCTACCCCAAGTACTAACAAGTTTTTGTGACTTATCAAATAAATATACCCCATGCACTCCGAAAACATGACTGTAGTGTTGCACTCCTTTACTAAAATCAGAATGGTAATGGCTGGAAAACATCTTGTAACAGCGACAGATTCATTGGGATTACCATGATTACTTTGAATTTCACGAGTTCCATACTGCCCAAAGCATGATTGAAGTGTTGTGTTCCCTTACTAAAAATCAGAATGGTGCTGGCTGGAAAACATCTTGTAACAGCTGCATATTCCCCATTCCTCCAAGAGTGGCAATCCTGAATGTAGTTTGAAACCCATCCAACCATGCTTGTTGATTCATATCATCTTGATTACCAAAATTATATATGTTTGGCTAACCACCTTTCCTCATCAAGTGTTCCGTGGGAACTCTCTCCGTTATGTCAACACCTAAGATCTCATGTTCAAATGTGGGACTCAACTCCAAGGAACAATCTATGGATTGATCCTTCACAACTTTGTTAGAATACACTATGTATCCTGTGATTCCCCATGAACTCCCTTTCTAACCAATTGCCAAAGATGAAGAATGCCAGAGTAGATTCAAAGCTTCTATTTGCTTTGTCATTCAGAATTTGGCTCGAGTCCCATGTGCCAATATAATCTCTAAACATCACCATACACTTATTCTGAAAAATCTGAATATTAACATGATGTTTCCCTGGTTCAATCTAGAAATATCTCGGAAACTCCATATTAGGATACATAGGCAGCTTTGTAACTTATCTTCTTGATCTTTGACTATCACTGTCAGATCATGATAATGCAAATACAACCAGTTATACAAATACAGCTCATTATATATGGAGAATATCATGCTAGTGTTGAATGGTATATTATCAACTGAATCAAAACCCGTATAAGAAAAGGAAACTGTTGTTGCCTTGTCTAGCATACCATAGACCTTGTATAGGAGGCAGCCATTTGCCAACTTATTACCAATCACCGTGTCCCATATTATGATACTTTCATTTGCAAATATGACTATTGTTCAGAGAATTGCACTCTCTATCCAATCATCAAATATGAATCCAACATTGATGGTATTGATATGAATCTGATTACCTTGTAAATACTGAATGTTTTGTTGTTGCAGTTGTTGATCAGTGGCTTGTTGTTGAGATATTTGGCTCTTGTGCTTCAACCACTGAATCCCATTGTCATTCATAATATTTGCATTATGCTTCTCTAAGGTCAATTCTGATTTTTTCCTTATCCATTTGTATGGGTTAATGAAATTATCAACAACAATGATATTGAAATCAGAAATTCTATCCTTTACATATCCCAAAATGTCACATGATTTCCATACACTTATGCAAAATGCATTTTGAGCCAAAGGCTCTATCTTTATTCTTTCACCATGCTTGGAATGATGGCATAGTGATACTTGAGCATAGGAGGTTGCAAATGCTTGAGGGCAAACAATTTTAGGAAGGGCGAACTGCTATGTCCCATTTTCTAGATTAAAATAATTAATATTATTTAAGTTGAGCCCGGTCATTTCTAATATTTTGGGCAACTTAATAATAATAATAATATTATTATTAAAATAAAAAGTCTTCTTAAATACTTTAAAAGAAGAAATGTAAAAAGTAATGCCGACAACTTATGTTTTATTATTAAAATAAAGTATGTTTGGAGTTTGAGTCAAAAAGGTTTAAAAGAAGGTGGAAAGGTCTATTTTTGGCATATCTATCTATCATCTGACAATCAATTCTTTTGAACCTAAGCATCCTTGCTTGCACGTTCAGCCACTGAGGATGAAAACCCTCATTAGCTTTCTGATTTGGGGACGAAAACCCTCAAATTCATCTTGGTGACTTCATTCAAGGATCGCAATCAGGGAAAATATCCCCTTTGTTGGCAGCTAGGGCCTAATTGAAGGGTGGCGTAACAATTTGGGAGCCAGTTGAGGGTGGGCGCAGCTGTTTGGAGGCTTCATTGAGGTGGACGCAACCATAAGGCAGTGTTTGAGATGTGGCCGCAGCTCAAAGAAGCCTCTACGAGTGGGGTGACTTCACTAGAGGGGTCAAACATTGGCCTTGATACTGTTTGAGGGTTAGAATATTATTGTTTTTCACTCATACTATCAGTTGTGTTTAGTTCTAATTTTTAGGCTTGCATTTGGGCTAAAAATCAAATTTGATATTCAGGGGTTTCACCCAAAATAAATATATTGAATTACATATTTTTATGAGGATTTTCTAAGTGATTTGGAATTTATTCCCATGCATAATCTGCACTTTTAGAATTCTGTAAGTTTTTTGAGTTAGGGTTTCAAACAAAAATTCAGAATTGGTGTTTCATTCTTTGGGATAACTGCAAATCTGCAAATTCCGGAATTGCATGATTTTGCCCTGAGAAAGACGTTTCAGGCTTCCTCTCCCGTCTAACTCTTCTGGGAGATAATCCCCTTGAGAGCTTTGTTGGGGAATGATCCTCTTGGAAAACTCTCTGAGAAGTCCCTACTCTAGTCCAAAACAAACTTCCTTAACCTTGTGGAAATTTCTCCAAATGGCCAAAACAATCATTCTGGACCATTATTGTCTCTTTGTAACAACATGGGCGAAACCACCACTTAGTGCAAAGCAGTTGTTGCGAAACAGCCACTTCAAATGGGAAAACTTCCCCTTAAAGCAGATTGTCGGTTTCATTACTGCCAAATGTCATTCAACTTCCGATTGCCATATCTTTTGCATTAGAACATGAAAACAGGGGTTGCTTTTTTCAAGGGCATAACTTTTTGAGAGGAATCCAAATATACAAATGACATATGACTTTTGATGATGTATGCCACATGTTTGTCTTTCTCGAGACTAGCGATGCACAACCTTGTCACTCATCAACTTTCATCTATGTTGTTGATCCCGACATGCCCTTGGAGTCCCAAAGAGTTCTTGATGTCTTAAAAGTGTTCAGATAATGATATTTCCCATGGATCGTTACAGATCACCTTCTACCATGCCAAAACTACAAACATGCTATCTAGTCTACACGAACACACCCATAAGTGTTCTTGGTTGATGCAAGATTGTCGATACCCCTTGGAATCTCCTGCATCACCGCTTCAATTTTGTTGATTGCATAATTTAAAGCAGTTTTTTCTCTTCTTTTTGTATAATTTTTAAGCAAGGAAAAGAGAACCAGACAGAGAGAGGATGTACAACCTGAGCGCTTAAAGCAGATCTGTTTGACAATTGAATGTCTGCCCCTGCTTTCTTTCTCTGCTCTTCCTATGCCACTGTGTAGCTGTTATTATTTTGTGAGGAGAGAAGCCATTAGCAGTAGAAAAGAATTACTACAGAGCTCCTGAGAGACAATGTATGATCTGCATCCCTCTCTCTTGAGAGCTGTTGGATATTGTTTTTGTTTGGCTGATGGGAGCTTTGCTCCATGGGTTGATTCTTGCAACTCTCTCCTTCAAATCAATAGCTCAACCACTGTCTAAGTTCAGCAGCCTCTGTGTGGTCTCATATTTTATGGCCTTATTTTTCATGGGCTGGAATGAGTTCATATGGCCTCTTAACGGGTTTCATTCTTATTATTTTTAACTCAAGTTGACGATGTTGATACCTCCCAAATGTTGGCATCTCACAAAAAAAAAAATACAAGTCTAGGGTCCGTAACTCTAGGAATCTTGAGGGGGGGGGGGGGAACACGAGAAACTATTATCCAACAAAATATTGATATATTTTCCACTTAAAGAGATATTCATTCATATAGTGTTTTGTACAGATTTTAAAATTCAAGGGAAAACTCAAGATGACAAATAATCACATCCTTAAATTGGACTGGATACAAGCACGGATAATGTTTTATTAATCTATTTGATTGTCACTGTTCTACAGGTTCTAATGACCCCAAAAAATAGCGTTTCACTTCACAGCTTGAAGAAAGGAAAGAGGATAGCATGGATTGGGTAGGCAACATTACACTTCCACATATAGGCTATACATTAAAAGGTCCTCCCAAAAAAAAACTTAGACCATTTAATCTTTAATTTAAAGAACACAAAGAATAAAGACCAATCTCATGTTACAACTTCTTTTATGGGTAATCAGCCATCTAATAGCATGATTAATATATGGCACCAATACCACATTTACGAATACAAAAAATGAAAAAAAGAAAGTAACTGTATGTCAAGCTCACATTATTGTAGGGTTTAGCATAGGAACAGCATATAAGCTTTCAGACCTACATGCTTTATCTTTTAGAGAATTGCATAACAATCTTCAATATGTGATGGACGTTACATTCGCTACTTTCGTTTGGCCATTTAAGCCAAACAAGGCTAGCATTATCGATACATTTATTGTGCCTTTAACTGAATTAAAATTAGCTCAACATAGCCTTCTATATGACTTTGATTGGCCTGGCTTCTTATCAGTCAGTTACTCCTCGCCCTCTTTGGGTCTAGTTGAGTCTTTGTTTCTTGTGCTTTCTGGTTGTATTAGGGGGAGTGATTTGCCTTTTGTTTCATGTTAATTAAAAAAATATATTAAAAAAAAAAAAGCCTTAAATATGAAACATAAGTGTTTTACTTCATTTAAAATTATCCATTTCTAATCAAAGTAAAATCATAAAGTACCTGAACTCCTTTGACTTGCATGTGTTGAATAAGTTCTGTGAACACCCCTGATTGTGTCATTCATCCAAAAGAGAGAGATTAATAAGAGATATTTCAATGTTCTACGAACAAAACATGTATTTATTTTTAACATGTGCCTCACTGCTACACTTGGTTCTATTTCAATATTGAGGATTGATTACAAATATGCAAATTAAATAGATATTGCCAAATGTTAAAAACGGCATTCAACAGTGTCTAGGAAACAACCTGTAATATTATATCATTTACACCATGTTAGACAATACTGAATAAAGACAACAAACCTTCAAAAAGTCACCAACATAACCAACTGTTAGGCCTTCATCACCATATAACTTAAACATTTAAAAGAATATCATGACTTATCATATCTCGATGACCACCTATAATTACAATTTTGCAATGTCTGATAATGAACTAGTAGAGATACACCACATTAATCATCTTACTCTTGCATTCTTTGTGTATGCATCTAAATTGCTCGCTTCGTTTAACGTCACTAATATTATTATTAATCGACACTGATAATCACTAATCCACCCAACTTCGTCTAATTACTCCTTACTAACTCCTAATAATTTTCCTAACATCCCCTTCATTCATTTTATCATACATCAACATTACCCCTTCCCATGTCTTCATTAATTCTTTTAATTTATCTTGATTATCACCTAACCCCACTTATCTATTATATTGTGAATTTTTTATTGACAACCCACCTACCTACCTACTCCTAGGCTTTCCTACAAGCCTATCCCCTATTCCTCACCTAACCCTTCTTCTAGACTTATATAACCTCCCTCCAATCATCATTAACCCCTCCTAATTGATTCTAGAATTCTCCGATTCTAGAATCCTCTCTATCTTAGCTCTCCTCTCTAGAATCCTCTAATTCTAGAGGCTTCAAAGGAATTTTTAAGTCCTTTTAATTCTCCCTCCTTCCTCTATTTAAATCAGCCACTCCTCCATTGCCAATTCAACTATGAAATACAAAGCTTCCATGCCAATTTTATGATCAAATCCATTAGTCCTCTTCATCAAGCTATCAACTAATCCATGTCTTGAATCAAGCCAATTATACGTTGTTGCAATAGTCTGAGTCTTCCAAGCAAATCCATTCAATCAAGAGAAACCAATCCAGCATAATCAATTTGGAGCAAGATTGGGTCTAAAAGGTCTTGATGCTAGTATAATTCTGTTTTGAATTCAATTTTGTTTGCATTATGATCTTGCTTGTTTCAAATTTTGAAGATTTTAGATTTGAGTGATTTTTATATAATTGCATATCTCTAATAAATTGCTCAAATTTATCATCTTACATTTGGCGACCACAATGGAAGGCCTCCTTTTGGACTGCCCTGGTATTTGTAAAGTATGTGAATTCAGCTTGCAGGTCAAGTTTAGAAAGAATTTGGGCTCAAATTTTCAAAAATCTTGTTTTCCAGGGGAATTGTGGTATTGCTTTGTAAAAGATGATTTTGCACTTGCAATTTTGCCCTTGACAATGGCTATTTTGACATAAACCACCAACCTAACCGCTAGCCGTTAGGGTAACTTACTCGTTTTTATCTTGTTAGTCAAAATCGCTTCTCATAATCCGTACATTGATTCTTATTTGCGGTTTTGAACATAGCAATCACAATTTTGATTCCTACTTGCAATTTTGCACATCGTAGTTTTTTTTAATTTAGGTCATAAACTATCTCTAATCAAGGTATCAGACATTATAATTTGGCCTTTTTGTGATTGTTACTCTCTATCTAACCTAGTTGATTGCAAGAAACAAGAAAGAATTATGTCAAATTGAAATCATAAGATCTCAAACTTTCAAGTAAAATCGCTTGTTGCTAGTTACAATTTTTACTCCTAGTTGCAATTTTGAACAAAATTAAATCGTACTTAAGTTTTACGAACTAGTGTAAATATCAAAATTGGGTGAAATCATACTCAAACAAGTCTTTTTAAGATCATTTAGTTTCTGTAAATCTACAAATAACTCATTTTTTGTATAGTTTTCAAAATTGCCCCTAGTAAATCATAGTTTTGATTTGGTAGTTGCGATTTTGATACTGGTATCTACATTTTTGCCAACCATATTTCATAGAATCTGTTCTTTTTTTTTAATTAATCATTCTTAATACTACTTAGAATAATATAAAATTGATATATGGAATTATGTACATATTAGACAGAACATAGCACATTTAGCTTCAATAAAGTCTATTTTAGGCATTTCAAAATCACTTTTGTGTTTCTACGACTTTGCTTCCTAGTCACGATTTTGCAAATTACATAAGCGATTTTGAGTTAACCGCCCAGTAACCATGACAGTCTACTTGGCAACTTGCAAAATCGGTTGTCCCATCCGCAATTTTGACTAGTCATCTGCGAGTTAGCTCAGATGACTAACTCCCACAAATGGAAGTGTAATTTTGCATATCTATATATGTTTCCTTTGATATGAAATAAAGTTTAGCATTCATTTTCATTACTGAGTAAAATTTGACCATGTTCTAAGGAAGGAGCAAGGGCCCACTTCTCTCTAAAGATTAAGACAATTGGTACTTCTATTTTATTGATTTAAAAGTACATTTATTTAATTTAAGTATAATTTATTTTAAAATACATTCTAAGTGATAGGATAAACAAGGCGATAAGCCTTGGCATCATCATAATGGCCAACAAAAATGAGGGGTTGGTTTTTCTTCTCCATATACTTGTGTTTGTCATCAAGGAAAAATTCTCATTCCTTACTTCAAAACACACTAAATATATATACTTTAGGCTTGATTTCATACAAAAATTCTTCAGGCTTTACTTTTTAAGTTGACTCTTTGTATGCGATTTTGCATAACACTAACTATGTATCTGGGATTTTGATTACTACAGTAACGATTTTGCATTTAGAATTCTCCTTGTTTGTCTTAAAAATTGTCCTTTTTGAGTGCTGCCCCCAGACCCCGCAAGGGGCGCTGCCACCTCCAAACCCCCGCATCCTAACCCCTCGATCAAGGAGTTATAGTGTAAAACCCGCGATTTTTTTCAGTGTTTTTATTAAGACTTATTAGACTTACAATTTGTTTGGGGCAAATTTAGTGGCAATTTTGTCTCGCTTGAATTTACCTATCAATTTAAACTAACCACTTGTCTTGCAGGTCGTATTTTGATAAAATTTTGTCTAATGTCTTGTCTTGCAAGTCACATTTTTATTTAACATCTTATCTTACAGGTTGCCCCTCGAGATTGCCAAATTAGAACTACTAATCATTTGCTTTGCAAGACACTCGTCAAAGATTTTGGCATTTTGAAAACTATCTTGTATATATTTTATATATATCACACTTAATTAATTGAATAATACATCTTTTTGCTTGCTTGAGTGTCACCTGAGGGCTACAGTGGTGTATGCCCTGCTCCCTACGTCCTAGCAGCGAGTCTTGGAGGACCAAAAACCAATAACAGACCCTCCCATTTTTCTTTTTTATGGGGCAACATGATGTGGATTTGATCCCCATTTTTCATTTTTAGGGGTTGGTGATGTGGATTTCATCACTGCGCATTCAACTACACTATGTGTTCCAACAGAGTATAAAAATCAAGGAGAGTTATCGTTAGGCCAAGTGGGAGACCTCATATAGGATCTCGTGAAGGTGAGGAGCTAATTATCTGACCCAAGCATCAGACAACACTCTATACGAAGTTAGGCCCCACGTACCTAGTGTATATCAAGGACGCCCTTAAAGAGCTCGTATAGCCTAGAATAGGACCTTCATCTATAACAAGTGACTTCTTGTTGGAGTCAATATCAGATCCCAAGTGACCGTTAAGTGAAAATGAGGTTGAGAGGGTTTGGGAGATTTTGTAATGGATCACTAGCCTACAGCGTCACCTGCGAAGTTGTTAGACGATGCAATTGTCAAGTTACACTCCCAAGTCAATCACTAATTCTAGGATTGTGGCTTGTTTGCTTTTTTTGTGTTTTGTGGAGGCATGTATTGTTTGCATCTCTTAAATCAAACACACAACTTTGTCCCTAGTCAAGCATAGTCCCTAGGTTAATCATCCCTTGTCATATCCCCATCCCATCTGATTCTAGTCCACTTTTGACCTAATCATACCATAGTCATTCCTTAGTCTTAAACTTGTCCATATAATCCTTTAGGTCCTAGTCCAAACATGTTGCTCACCTTGTCTTACGTGACTCATCTTGCCCTTGCCTAGCCTAATCACCTTGTCCATCACCATATTCCCTGCCTATACAATCTAGTCCTAATCATAGTTCAACCCATCTTTACCTTATCATCCCCTTGTCAATACTAGTCATCATATCAATTTTGTAGTTGTATGCTAGTCTTCATCTACATTGACAAATAACTATTTCCACATCAGGGTCCTGATTTTAAGCTTGCTTGTGTATAATCACATTTGACTCGTACACAGAATCCAATCCTATCAAGCCTCTTGTCTTATTGATCAAGTCATCCTAAGTCAAGTCAAATAATATTGGCCTTGAGCTAGTCTTAATCCAATCATTCCTAGTCGAAATCACATCTCTTAGACCAACCTAGCCCCCTGTCAAACCTTAGAGCTTGTCATAGCTCGCCTAGTTGAATCCAATCAAAATCATCGAAGTCTAGCTCACATCCTAATTTGGTCTACTTGATCTTGAACATCACATCACGTCAAACATCTACTCAAACTTGAGACCAAACTAAAGCAAGCCTTTGCCCAGATTTTTTCCACACATTCCATCTTCATCCCTTAATCTTCCATTCAATCCCCCACACCTACCGATTGGGGCCGACAAACCAGATCATTCATACTTTCTCCCGTCTTGATCCATGGCATCCAAAAAAGATTCGATCAATACCCTGATTGAGAAATGCCTCATGGCCAATAGGGATGTACTCCTTTCTCGCCTCCTTGAGATAAGCACTCCACGTCCTATAGACTTCAACCCCATCCACCCAACATTACCTCCAGTCTGCACCCATTCCTGTCAGTCAACTCCTAGTCTTCATACTACCCAGTCCCATTCAAATCCTCCAACCACAATCATAGCCAGTCGTCTATCCCATCCTCTATTAGCAAAGGGAATCCAATCCTAGCCACCTCATCTACTACTAGTCTGCCCACCCAACTGTGACAACAACCATCTAATATAAAACCTAATGCTTCATCACCCAAGTCAAGAAGTGAAGAGAGGCCCTATACTCCTATTCCTATATCCCTAGAAGCCCTCTTCCACCAATTTGGTGTCGTAGACATGATGGTCTATCCACCCATACGACATCTTGATTCCGTCAAGCCTAAGCCTTCTTGGTATAAAACCAACCGCTACTGTATATATCATCGAACATGAGGCCATACCATTAATCGATGTCGCAAGTTTCAAAACTATTTCCAAGACCTCATCGACTGTGGTGACATCGAAATCAAGAACGAATCAAATAGGTCTACATCCAAGGGTGAACAAGAAGAGGTATGCCAAGATTCTTTTTCTGATCAAAATCAAGCCCTTCCCTTTCCGAGCCAAGGTCAAGATACCGAGTCCATCTTTCATGGTCCACCTATCTTCAACAAATCCTCCATCGACAACGAGTCTATTTCCCATAAATCTAGTCCTCCCTCCTCTCAAGAGTCCTTCCATGGGCCTATTTTTGTCGAATCCATTGTCTTCCCATGATCACATCAAAGACCTCATTTGTAGAGGTCACTTGTAGACAAAGTATCCTCTACTAGCAACATCACATTATGTACATCAGAGTCAGCATTGGAGTCAACACAATTCTTCTTTGCATTAGGATCATGTTCAACACCGGTATCTGAATCAAATTCCTCGTCAGAAACATCATCCCTCATAGATATTGCAGCTCATTATGACATCTACCTATGTGAGAGTACCTCTAATTCGGATGTCAACCAATCACAAGGCATTTCTTTTGATCCCAATCAAGATGATGAAGTAATAAGAGAGTTCTTACATGCCTTATCAGTCGAAAAAAGTCAAAGTGGATCTGATCCCGCATCAGATACATGTCTTACAGATAGTCTTAGTGATCCTTTAAATGATCTTGAGGAGATTTTCTCTGATGTCGGAACTGCGTCTCCTAGGAACCCCTATGAGGACCATGTTGCCCCATCACCACTTATTGATATCATCCTACCATCTCCTCCGCCTTCATCCATCATAGATCATTTTCTTCCCATCAATGATCATTTAATCACCTCCCTCCATAGAGACAAACAAGAACATACATCATCGGACCCTTCCCCAAGTAACATAACATACACCGAAAATATAAAGGTCCAAGACCATATTCAAAAAGTCATACATCATGATCAAATCACCTTTGATCCAACAAGTCAAAATCAAGAAAAGTCAAATCATCAGCGTAATCAAAAAGTGTCTTCCCCTAGTGAAACCCTCTTTAAGGCATTAGGGGACCATCAAAGTCAAAATAATCATCTATGAAGTCAAAAATCAATCTCCTCTAATGAAGCCCAAAGTCAGGCACCAAGGGGCAGACAAATATAATCAATTCTAAAAATCAAATCCTTGTCAAAAGCACTATCAGTATCGTTGATGATCCTTCACATAATCGGATCAAAGATGAACCACAAGGTCAAAGTGTCTTGGATCTCTTATAGTCTTTTGTTAAATGGCACCAATGAAATGTGGAACATCCGACATGTCCAACGATGTGTGCGAATGCTAGTCCCACTTCCCAATCACCCATAACACCTCCCTACCATGATCCTATCATCCATTCATGTCCTATACATCACCATCAAATTCAAATCCTAAATCCATCCATTCCACACCTCACAAACCCGGGCAACATTGTCTCTTGTAGGGGTGACGAAGACACCTCGTCTAGATGTTTGGAGGGGTCTCAATCAAGAGTCAACGAAGGTCACAAAGACATCAATATATCCAACAACGACAACATGATCCTAGCATCACATCTCTTCAAAACAAGTGTTGGCTTAAGATCAAGAAAGCATTTGTAACCTGCATCTCGCCCGCCTCTAGTAAATCGAGATGTTGAAGATATCCAAAAAAAAAAAACATTCATCCAATGGTGAAAACCAAATTTCTGGCCCCTTGGGCAAGTACCATGATGAAAACCGGTCTTCGACGTCATGGTAAAAACAATATGTTGTCTGCAGGTACCTCAACACTTGGGGGCAAAAGTCCATTTCATCCACATCATATCCCTTGCAACTCTATTTGCATCACCTTTTAAGCATCCTTGTCTATCTTATCCATCTACGATCCTAAACGTCCTTATCCATCATGTTTTTCATTCCTCTTATTATGTCCATCCTTTCTTCTAATCTTGACCTTCGTAAGGAAGTGAAAGATGTCTTGGGAAATGTTTTGGAATCATCTTGGCATATCCTCTAATGGACACTCAAGCAACTAGATATCTGGGTCTTTCACGATGTGGTCGTTGCCAATCCCTAGTCCATTCTTCCTTACTCCTCATCCCCTTTTCAACATCATCCTCATCCTTTTGTCGTCCCATCCATTATTCCATTCGTCCTCATCTTGGTTGCTAGGATTGGTATTCCCTTTGCTAGTAACCCCATTTGTATAGTGTACATACATATTCTCAAAAGACCTAAAAATTGAAATATTCCAAAAAAAAAACCCTAAAAATTATAAGATCCACAAAGTCCCAAAAACCTCTAAGTTGTATTATCTTATGTTTTGACTATCCCAGTCGTCTTATCTTATGTCCTAAGTTGTCCTCATTGTCATCCTACCTTGTCTTATGTCCTACTAATCTTATCATTTTGTCATCTTGCCTTGTCTCAACATCCTAGTTGTCTTGTCTTATGTCTTTCGTAGCCTCATCCTAATCGTTGTCCCTAGTCTACTCCAAGTCCATACCTTGTCCAAGTTCTTATCCTTAATCCAAATTAACATCATGACCAACTTAGTCCAACTCATCACCTGATCAATCATCCCGTCGACTCTCATCAGAACCATTAGACAAGACACAATGACACTGCATGTAGATACTTGTGTGTGTTACTTGTATGCTCTTTGTTGTTTGACTTGTTTGCATGTCTTTTATCATGTATATATTTGCACATGTTTGTTTTCTTGTTTATGTCTTGCATCATGTTTCTTTCATCAAGGGTGCAATGAACGAGGATGCCATGATGTAGCCAAAAAAGCTATATTAATACTTGTGGGTGCCCTATGCAGAGTTCATCATTTGCCCCTTTATAATCATGCACTTTGGCACAACATCCTCTTGGTCATATTTATATCATGGGACATACTGCCTAGTGCTATATTTACATCGGATTGGTTAGACTATGATGAGACCTATTGCAACAATGATAGCTTGATAATGGACTACATTCATCATTTATCCTACCCTCTATCACTACCTAATCATCTAATTATATTAATCCCATCATCGAGTCAATCATCCTAGTCCAATCATCTAATATCCAATCATTCCTCCAAACCATTTATCATCCCATCTATATCCTCTACTTACTCATCTATCAGCAACATCTAACATCTCATCTCCCATCATTTCTCCTACTCCTCTATCCTCATGTCTAACATTTGAGTCATATCCTCTATTTAACAACTAACATGTCTAATAGTTATTGTCATCCTCCTCTTATCTATCTAGTCATCTATCATCTAGTTTAAACTACATTGGCCTGAGGTCTTTTTAGACTATGCAGGCGGCGCTTAGTCACATAAAGTGTCTAAGGTTAGCTCGGCCACTCTCATTTTTCCCCATCATTCGTCATCACATCTATCTTGTCATTCATCATCCTCATGTCTTGCATCAGTCAAATCCTTGAGCTATAATATCAATCACTAATCAATCAATTTATTGATCAACACCATCCCTGCAATCATCTCCCTAATCTTTTCGTCAATAGCCCGCACATAACAATTGGGCACGACAAATCACATCCATCTTTTCTTCCATCAATCATCCATTATCATTGATTGGTCAAGTCATCATTTGAGTTTACTGTTTCCACCTACGATTGAGGCACGACCAAAACCGTAACTTTATTATCATCTCTCACTCCCTTGCATGTGTCCTTGCTAGGGGCATCGTCACTATTAATCATAGTTACCATGTTCGAAAAATTCGGTTTGTTCGGAAGGGGGAAAAAGTTCGGAAGTTCGGAATTTTGAAAAAAGTTCGGTTTGGTAAGTTCGGAAGTTCGGAATTATATATATATATATATGCAAAATATTTCAATCTACTAAGGAATGAACATTAATTTAAGTTTAACACTTGCAAAAATGAGAAATGCATAAGAATTTCATACTTGAATTACGTTAAAAGATAGCAAAATATTCATAGTTTAGAGCCTAAGCTCAAAATTGATATAGAACTTAAGTTTCAAACATTTGCAACATCAAACCCAGCTTCAAAATCAAAAACTAGCACTAGCACTAGCACCATCGTTCATTCATTACTTCAAAGACAAAATGTACATTCAAATCTAGAATAAATCATCTCAATTGCCCACAAAATCATGAATGCCACTCCCATTATTTTTCAACTTTATCATTTACTAACACTTTCTCTCACAAGGGCTCATCGGTGCATTGAATCTCACAGAGTGCATGCCTTAAGGGGTGCACTGGGAATGGGGTGGGATCGGCTTGTGGCACTTTGCGAGAGATATTTTCATACTATTCTATCACGCATACATCCCTTCATGCAGCCTTCATACCTCCTATGATGTCTCCTTGAAATCTTGAAACCCTGATATATGGCTAAGTTTGAAACCCTAGAATCTGACTAACTCTGAAATATGATAGGATCCTCCAAAACCTAGAATTTGCATTATAGCTCCTAGCGGTCCAAAACCCCTCTCAAACATCCTGAAAGTATAAGTTTACATTTATAATGGACATCTAGTTTCTTATACTTTAAGTTATATTTTATTTATATTCTTATACTTAAATGTTTATTTTATTTATATACTATTGGGTTCGGAAAAAAAAAAGGTTATTCGGTCAAGTTCGACCGCACAAATTCGGTCCATGCCATTTGTTCGGTTCGAACCGAACATGAGCCATGTTCGGTTGAACATGAGCCATGTTCGGTCGAACATGGTAACTATGTTATAAATCACATTATGGCTCATTGATTAGATGCAATGCAATGTATTATCATTTATTCTCTCATCCCCGTCATCATATTGCTCGACTTTAGCTTTGAGCTACACTTGTCGTTAATCTTTGGCCCGATGCTCTCCCATGCATGTGTCCTTGCTTAGGATATGTCGACAACTCATGGCATTTTCTATCAATCATCTTGGACTGCAACTCTCCCTAGCATGTGCCCTTGCACGAGATACATCGAAAGCTTGGGGCCTTTTTTCTTATCATCATCATGTTACAGTTGATTCCCCCTCAGGATGTGTCGACAACCATGACATTGTCATTTCCGCTCCCTGTGCATATGGCTTTTCTAGGGGCATCGTTAATTTGTAGCTCACTGCTCATCAATTTCATCTTCTTCATCATCGGTTCCCCATCTCACATCCCATCCCCTTGTCAATTTGTCCATCTCGCCCCTCGTTTCTTCTTTTCAAGTGGCTATTCGCCTCCTCCCTCCCCGCATGTCCCCTCGAGGGGGCATCATGTGTGCACTAACATTGTTTACCAACATTCATCTATGAGTGTCTTTCTTCTTTGAAAGACCATTACTCCTTCCATTTCATTCAATCGCAATGCCCTTTCAAAGAGGGGCAAAATGTATGCATCTAAATTTGCTCATGTCGTTTATCGTCACTAATATTATTATTAGTTGACACTAATAATCACTAATCTTGCCCACTTCGTCTAATTCCTCCTTACTAACTTCTAATAATTTTCCTAACATCCCCTTCATTCATTTTATCATACATCAACCTTACCCTTTCCCATGTCTTCATTAATTCTTTTAATTTATTTTGATTATCACCTAACTCCACTTATCTATTGTGAATTTTTAAGTCACAATCCACCTACCTACCTACTCATAGGCTTTCCTACAAGCCTACCCCCTATTACTCACCTAACCCTTCTTCTAAACTAATGTAACCTCCCTCTAATCATCATTAACCCCTCCTAATGGATTCTATAATTCTCCAATTCTAAAATCCTCTCTATCTTAGCCCTCCTCTCTAGAATCCTCTAATTCTAGAGGCTTCCAAGGAATTTTAAACTCCTTTTAATTCTCCCTCCTTCCTCTATTTAAATCAGCCACTCCTCCATTGCCAATTCAACTATGAAATACAAAACTTCCATGCCAATTTTATGGTCAAATCCATTAGTCCTCTTCATCAAGCTATCAACTAATCCATATCTTGAATCAAGCCAATTACATGTTGTTCCAATAATCTGAGTCTTCCAAGTAAATCCATTCAATCAAGAAAAAGCAATCAAGTATAATCAATTTGGGGCAAGATTGGGTCTAAGAGGTCATGATGCAGGTATAATTCTATTTTGAATTCGTTTTTATTTGCATTATGATCTTGCTTGTTTCAAATTTTGAAGATTGTAGATTTGAGTGATTTTGATATAATTGCATATCTCTAATAAATTGCTCAAATTTATCATCTTACACTTTGATTTTAATTTTCACTGTTATTAAATTATGCACACAGATATTCATTTTTTTTTTTGGTTTGACCATAAAGGGTGCTTAATTGCTTCCTTAGAAACTTTATATAAAGGTACTTAACAAGATTCGGTTGGAAAATCCTTACGTCTCCAAATCTACACATTTAAGAGTTTGGGTTCTAAGGGTTAATAAAACATAAGCATGGCATATACAATAACAGTGTGATCTAAGGAACTTATTAACAATGGTTTAAACTTTGTACGAAAAACTAATTAACATCCAATGAACATTTTAAATATCTTTTATATTAAGGTAATTAATAAAATTCAGTTGGACAATCCTTGCATTTCCCAATCTGCACATATAAGAGATTGGGTTCTAGGGTTTAATGGAACATAAGCATAAGACATGCAATAGGGTGTGATCTAAGACTTATTAACAATGGTTTAAACCTTGTACATAAAACCAATTAAGATCCTATAAACCTTTTTAAGTTATTTTCAAAATATTGTTTCGGAAATCACTTGCAACCAAAAGGAATCTTTTCTGAAGTTATCAAGAGTCAGATTTGGAATTTTGATATATAAGTGGCAAGCATCAATTTCAGATGCTTCCTTTGGTACCAGCATGTGAAAATGTTATAAGATGTAATCCATGACCCACAATTTATTCTCACGAGTGTACGAGTCGATACCCAAGGCTCGGGATGGCATGACTATGTATGTTTGCATTATATATATGCAAATATATACATGCATATACATACATATATAAGCATTTAATATATCTCTCATTTTGTGACATGGAAAGATTGGGCAACTATTGTAAACGTCAAAAACGTTTTGCCCATCATGGGTAAGTGCATTTCTGGGGTTGACACATCAACAAAAAACAGGTATTTTCTCATTTAAATGCCAGACATTGCTATTAAGAAAACAATTATATTTAATACCAACGACTTCCATTGTAGTATAAATTGATGTTAGATGAATAAGAATGGCTAGTGCATGGAAAACATACCAGGGTCGGACTCAATAGTGCACCAAGACATCCTGGAGACTAGTCTTCAACTGCACAAGCAACATCACCAATAACAAATTTACAGAATAAAGACAAAGGTATTTTCAAAAAACATTGAAGAAAAATAATCACCCTCTTATATTTTAACTGTGACAAAACAAAATAAGAATACAAAACAAACAGTTCATAATAGGGCATGAGAGTAGAGCCATCCCGAACAGAAACTCATTAGAATATGCCTCTTACTTGTGGCACGTGGATAATCAGACGTTGAAAACAAGACAGTTTGAAAAATAGATGCACCCACTTCTAGATAGTCAATAATGAAAGAAGAGTTTATTGCACACCCAGGAAACTTTACCTGCAAAAAAATTGTGTAGTCAAAGATTTTGAATTTACTGGAAGATACACTAGAAAATTGTGATTTTTCTATTTTATGAATTTCGCTGAAAAGTGAAAATCAAATCCTTCAATATGTTAAAATGCACTTATTTTGGTGCAATAGACTTTAGTTCTATGTTATACAGAGCCTTACCAAATTCACTTGGATTAAAGGTTAAAAGTCCTAGAGCAATAAAGATGCAAATATATTTTTAGCCATGGCTATAAATAAAGAAGTGCCACAGTGCAGCGAGTCCGTTAGGGGTGAAAAGAAGAACAAAGCAAAGAATACATAAGGCTGTTTAACAATATGTTTCAAAGAAATGTGCTCTGCATTATAGGCTTTGAAATACATAATAGTTGTTAAATTAACCAGTATTATAGGATTTTAACAAGAAGAAAGTTATATTGACTTGGCTTTATTTACATGGTTATACTTTTTATTGGGTGTTCATGGCAAACAAAGTACAACACAAAATAGAGATAAAGTGACAATGAAGCAAATAGATCAAAGCCAAGATGTGCCAAAATAAGAGTTTGGAAAAGGGTATAGACACCCTTTCAAATACAATAAATACAGTAAAACCGAGCCTCTGCAATTGGCAACTTTAAAGACAAACTACAAAACCTTTGTCAGCATCCTTGCTTTAGTGTTTTCTGCTTTTCTGGGTTTTAAACTGAGGCTAAAACTTCATTCCTTGTTCTGCCAAATTACCCCTGTTCTAATGCAAGTCCCTTTGAAGTAGTAGAATGATACCAATAATGGTATGGTTCGAACTAAAAAAGAATTCAGCAAAGGGAAAAGGCATTTTCATGCAACCCATGTACTGCTGCAAAAGAATTACTGAAATAATCTTACTCTGATTAGTTGCAAAGGAATCCTGTTAAAACAAGCACGAAGCTGAATTACCAGCATAATTGCAGAAAATAATATCACCCACATTCTATAAACATTGCAATCAATCTGATGTCATACACGGGCATTGCATTTCCTTGACTTCAAAATTTTGGGAGGCCATGGCAAAAAACTGCAATAAAACTAATGCTTCAGCTTTGTTCAGCCCACACAACTCCACACTCTTGCATGTAATTGTAATGCCCAAAAATTTTGGGCCAAAACTGGGCAAATTATTTTTTATTTAAACACATTAACTTTATGAAGAATCAAGGAGACTGTTTCCTAGATAAATTCTCTGATTAGGACAAGGTCTTGAGAGATCAACTCGATGGCGAAGGGATACAAAATTTTGAGTTGGCATTTTGCAACTAAAGAGGTTGGGTGATAGCTAGTTAGCCTCCACGATAACCTTTATGGTTGTAAGTTCTCCTTTGGAGACAACCTCTTCATTGCAACAAAGCCTACGCTTTTATTGAGAGTATTGTTGCAAGGGTTGGTTAACCAGGTTAGGTGGCATGCCAAAATAAAATTTCCAGATTGGTTTGAGACAAGGGACATGTTAAACAACTGAATATTCCAAGAGTCACTCTTCTACCTCTACCGTTCTCAAAGCATGAGATAAGGGTAACTGCATTGCTAAGGCTCCAACACACCATACCTACCCAAGCAAGAGTTATGGACATACACTACCAAACCTAAGAAAGAACCATCATTTTTCAAGAGTTTTACTGTTAAAACAATAATCCTCAGATAGTTACTTATTCCTATAAAAGAATACTTACTGATAACCAAATTCACTAATCACAAATCCTTACAACATGCCACAGGTTTTAGTGTCTCATTTGATTCATGAAATCAATACTCAAGAAGGACATAAGTGCTGCAAAGACCTTTATTCAAAACCAAGTATACTTTTATAAATGCTTTATCTAGGAATTCACAGTCTTTTCAATCAAAAACAATCGTTCTAGTGATTTATAAATCAGCATCTACAACAATTTCTTTCTAAAAACAACTAACACCCCTACATTCTATAATATACACACGAAATACCTGAGCAACATTCCCATCCAGAGTGAAACAGACCTATTTAGCGTACAAGCTTGCATACGCATACCTGGGTATGCATAAACAAGCATATACCTAATAGGGTTTACAACACAATCTTTGTTAGCGTATAAGCTTGTATATGCATACCTGGGTATGCATATACAAGCGTATACCTAACAAGGTATACAATACAACCCTTGTTGGCGTATAAGTTTATATACGCATACCTAGGTATGCATATACAAGCGTATACCTAACAAGGTATCCAATACAACCCTTGTTAGCGTGTAAACTTATATACACATTCCTAGGTATGCATATACAAGCGTGTACCTAACAATGTATCCAATACAACCCTGTTAGCATATAAGCTTGTATACACATGCCTGGGTATGCATATACAAGCGTCTACCTAAGAAGGTATACAATACAATCCTTGTTAGCATATAAGCTTGTATACGCATACTTGGGTACGCATATACAAGTGTACACCTAACCAAGTATACAATACATCTACCCTACTGGATATTTAAATCAACTTAGTTTCTTAATGCACTAATAGATATATTTAAGTCAAATCAGCCTTTCTTTTGAAGAGTTCGTAGAAGACCCACAGTCAAACAACACAAGATGTGCCTCATTTACTCCTCTATTGAACAAGAGAAGAATTATGGTCTAGAGGCAATATAGACACAGTCAGAAACTATACAACACAACTTATGTACACTAAATTCAACCACCTTGATGATGACACAAAGTCTTAACACCATGGCCCACAGTAGTGGCTTTATAATTAATAATTAAGGAGGATTAAATGCCATTTAAAAGATATTCAAAGCCCTCAAGATCATAAGAGCTTTACAAATAAATGATCAGTCAATTGGTAATTTCATCAGACAAAGCAGAAGCAAAAGGATTCATTGATAAGGATTGGCTACCCAAGCTACCCAGTCTCAAAGAAGACGCAAATTTGCTTTTGATAACGATTATTCCAGCAAGACATAATTTTAGATTAATATTCCAACACTCTAGAGCATAAAATTATGGTTATTCCCATCAAGAGACTGAAGTAAAGATTTTCTTTAAGAAGAGAATTCTTGGTATGAATTTGAGATAGCAAGAGGTCAAAGAAAGAACTGAACAACAATCATAAATCGATTAGCCCACCAAAAGGTGGTTATTTTATTCAACTACAGCTGTGTGTTAGTTTACACACATGATTCCTCTTACGTCATTCATTCTATGGTTTTAGTTTTACAACAATGCTATGAGATAGAATCAATGAGTAAAGCAAGGAAACTCATTGCCATCAATTGTTATGAACACAACAGGAAGTTCCAGTCACTAAAAAAAAGGGTTAACAGAAAACCTCCATTTAAGCAAAAGATTCAAAGTCTTGAACCTAGTACACTCCAAAAGTGTCCACAGCTATAAAATAAAGTTTAGCAAGCTATTTGGAATGCAAAAGTTCTCACCCTTTTGTAGACATAAGACTACAACTACTTTCCACCTAGTGGAATTCAATACTTTCAGCAAGAATTAATTAATAACTAAAAAATAAGAAAAGTGCAGCAATATTAAGAAACCCACGGCCAGAAATCAACCAAGCATTACTACAGGCCTGACCACCGAATCCGCATATATTTCTGTGTGTATGTTGACACGTTCACATAGGAATTTATGATTAGATAGTTCTGACCCAATCAAAAAGACCGCCTTGAAAACAGCAGGAGATATTCACATTCATTCATACAGCCTATTCTATGGATCAAAGAGAGTACAATAATCATTAAAACTCTCATAGATATCAGAAAGGAAAAAGATCGTAATTCCATTGTTTCAAAATTGATTTACAACAAATTACAACAAGATCAAGTGTGGTCATTTGGATAAGATCCTATAGCCATCAGTTTCAGCATGATAAAAACTAGCAGACACAAGCATGGGGACTTTGCTTACAAATATATAACAACCCATGGATGTATTGGAAAGTCTATCAAACAGCTCACTACTAGTGGCTGAACATTTTATGTACAATAATCAATATTCTTACAAATAGTGCTGAAGATATCTATCACATAGAACTTAACAACTTCTAAAACCCTTTTTGGTACAGCAGTGGCAGCAAGGTTCTAATAGCTACCAAGGGGATTGAAACCACCGTTGTTGAACAAACACAAGAAACACCTAAAATATCGTGTTTCAAACTATCAACAGGACTTCTTATGCAACAAGAGAAGTATGCTGAGACAAATCAAGAACCACAATATTGGTTCATGTGGAAGCAACCATCCGACAGCACCTGCACTAAATTTTGAAAAATTGCAAGTCCGCATAAAGCTTGCACATTATTTTTCCCACCTGTTAAGCAACTACATAATTATACTCTGAATCAGACACTTCAGGTTCTAAAAGGTGTACTATGAGTAGAAAGAGAGGCTTAGTGTGTCCCTAATAGAACTTAAACCACACAGTTCATCATACCTTTTTATTCAAAAAAAATAACCGGCTGCAAGGTAAATCAAGTTTTCACTCCCAGCTTTGGGTAAAATAAACTTATTTAAAAGCAATTGTCATCTTAACAACCCAAAGACAGCACCCAAGGATAAAAATTCAACTTTTAAAACCAATTAAAGCAACTAGTGAGGTTTTTAAAATAACTCGAGTATAAGTGAAAATTTTAAATTTTCTGTAAATTCTAATACAATCATTCAACACCCCTTAAACAAGCTGCATTGAAATGAGAGTACTCATTAAACCTTCACATATCAAGCAGTTAAATCAATAAACTAACAGTTTGCTTCAGTATAAATGAAAACACCAGTATCCACAGATTATATCCAATCACAATTAAATACTTTATTGAGTACCAGAAATCCATGCTCCATGCAGTACAACAAATACTAAATAATAAAAAATCAATAAAGGAGATAACCATATCTTACCTGAGTAAACATACTCTACTTTATTAACAAGTTGAACATCAATTAATAGCTTTAGTAACACAATTAAAATCCATAAGCAGCTCATTCTAACCATGATATTCGGCTATAAATAAGGTGTTTCCATCATCAAAACAGTTTAGTTTTAATAGTTTATAATGAATCTTTCCAGGGTGGTGTTGATAGGGAGTTAGGATAACCCAAAACATCTATAGCCGTCTCAATATATATAACCACGCAGGTACTAATTAAGTAGTGACAGTTCAATCAAAACATACAGATAGGTTACTAGGTTAAGCTAGGATTTTAGTATTCAAAATAGAGAAATCAAACACCACACACAAAAGAAATGTATCAATGTTACCATGCTTTAACCCTAATAATCCATACAAAATCAAACCAGACAGAGTTAAAGAGATTGCAGCAGTAATACAAAAAACATGAGTAGCTTAACCCAGCAACTATTTTGTCAATGTACCACGTAAGAATGCAAGGTAACGCTAAGGCATACTAATTCTTTAAGGGAAATCAAGGAATCACCTGAAGTTTTCATTATGGCAACGGTCATTATGATATTTCCAATTTTTCCAAAACTGTAGCCCTACGAACCAAACCAGCAATCATCAAAACCCTACACGGCAGTCAACTATGGAGAGAGTTGACAGAATGACTATACAAACAGTCATGCCATCCCGAGCCTTGGGTATCGACATACACGCATGCATACTAAAGTATCTGTATATGGTTCGATACCCAGCACACTTAGGGCCTCTAAAACAGGCATTGCATAATACAGAGAATAATAGTTTAGAGGCCTATCAAGATGGAAAATTTGACGTGCCTGACAAGAAGAAACGGTTATTTCCACCTCCACAATGCTACTCCCAGCCGTCCCAACGTAGAAGGTCAGGTCAGGTTCAACTCCATCAAACCCTGCATCGATCCACAATGTTCTGTTCTTTTTCTTTGGTATCTGCTGTTAAAAAGAGAATAATATGAAAGATAGTATAGTGGGTTTATTTATTACAATATTTTTGGTTTGAAACAGGGGCTTCAATATATATTATGAGGTGAGTCAAATCTTTGGATATAAAGATAGTTTAAAAATAATAACAGGATATAAATCGTGAAGCGGTTTTAGTATTTATTATAATGTAGTTAAAATATTATTTTGAATTGAAGATTTATAAATATTGTATTTGTTATTGATATTGGTGTTGTATTTGTATTATCTATTATTGTTGTTGGTCTATTGTTGGTCGATAAAAATATATATATTGTTAATGCAAACCTTACAAAACATGAAAACGGATGAAATTTAGCTATTAAAACTTGGCAAAATTTTCAGAAATAGTAGTTGGTATTTACAAGGGAAAATTAGTAGAATAGAGCATCAAATACAAAATGAAAATGATTAAATTATTTACGACACAAATAGGCTTTAGGGTTTCTTGCGATGAAATCAACAAGTTTTATGATAAATTCTTCTATTTTTAAGAAACATAACACTCATTTATAGCAAGTCGATGTTTAGATCCTGCAACAACAAGCTCAACATCAACAATTGCAACTATCATATATGAGGATAGGAGAAAATGGTGTTTCAAAGACCTTTGATAGGGTTAAAAGAGATGAATGGAATGGAGTTGTTCGTAGTGTTCTAGATGCTTATGAGTCCAAATGGCTTCTACATTCACCTCCTTGACCTCCAACCTTTGCAATGGTGCCATGTGGCATGATCTCAAGAACTTGAGGTCCTCGATAGTTTGCTTCTCTACATTGGCCTCCTCGACCTTCGACCTCTATGATCTGGATGCTTACGAGTCCATATAGCTTATGCATTGATGTCTTTGATCGCTGACCCCCAAGATCATGTCATGTGGCACAATCTCGGGGACTTGAGATCTTTGATAATTTGTTAGACTGTGTTGGTCTCTCTGACCTTCGACCTCTACAATGGTGTTATGTGGCATGATCATGGACGCCAAAGGTTGAAGAGGCCAATGCAAAGAAGCAAATTGTCGATGACCCTAAGTCCCTAAGATCATGCCACATGGCATAGTCATGGAGGTCAGAGGTCAGGGAGGACAATGCATAGAAGCAAATTGTCAAGGACCCCAAGTCCTAGTGATTATGCCACATGACCCGATCTTGAGGGTCGATGGCCTCTGGGAAGTGCAAAGATCATAAAAAAGATGAGAGATCATCGAGAGCCATCTGATCGTAAAGATCGATGGCTGGAGGGGCGTGATGATGTGTAGAGAAGCTAAAAGCTATGATTTTCTATTAGTGATTTATTATGGCAATTAACTACTTCGTTACTTATGCCCTCCTCATGTTATATTACCAAATAAAATAGTTGCAAACAAACTATCATTTTATAAGGCATGCATCTTAATTTTTGAATTGGGATTGCCAAAAATGAAGGGATTTCTAATTTAAATATATCGCAATTTACATCCCCAATGAGTATGTATTCGAGTGTGATGTCTTAGAATATGGCAACCATCTCTTGTTTTTAGGCAAAGTGTCCTTGCACCTATGGATTACATGGTTTTTATTCATATGCAGAAAGATTCACTATTTGAATAAGAACAACTACCATTGCATGCACAGATGCTTTAGATGCAATCTTAGGTGTTAGCTGCAAGTTTGGGAAGGATAAAACTTGTATAGAATATATTTTTTATTTCAACCACCACAATAATGTTTCACAGATTACACAGTAACATTCATATCTTGCCTATGTTATTGGAATAAAATTATTTTGTAATGAT
Source organism: Torreya grandis (assembly GCA_037957365.1). Classification (NCBI taxonomy): domain Eukaryota; kingdom Viridiplantae; phylum Streptophyta; class Pinopsida; order Cupressales; family Taxaceae; genus Torreya; species Torreya grandis. The sequence continues at coordinate 496,193 of JARHVA010001648.1, read as the reverse complement.
ATGCAATAAGATGCCCTTGTTAAGTAAGAACAACTCTGTTGTTGCATAAATGCATTAGTCACAATCTCAAATATTAGTTGTAAGTTTGAGAAGGATAGATCTTATACATAACGTATTCTTTGTTTTAGTATGTCAAAAGTTTTATGGTGCTTTTCTATCCATTGACTATTTTTCCTGTTAATTTTTTTTGCGTAGCTCCAAAGTAACATTCGGAAACATGAAACACAATTTTGAAATAAACTAGTATAAATATTTAAAAATTATCTAAATATCAAGGCACCTATCTTGGATTTGTCACATAGCTTCGCCCATTAAAGGTTCCATATTGATTAACTACTCCATCACTTTCTCCATGAATTTCCTATTTATTGGTGATAGATGACCTCAATAGGGCACATCTTTGCATCGCCCTAAAAAATGTCTTTTTGGGAATAACAAATGAGCTACAAATCCCACTATATGCTAAAGATATTAATACTATAGTATAAAGTCCTAATGATGTTTCCTATTGTATAAAGTGGTGGTGATATTTATGGTTTAATATTTGTCTATTGCAAGAACCTTTCTTGTAGCTTTTTATTGAATAATAGTTAATACTATTGTATAAAAAGTGTAGGATATCTATGGTTTAATAATTGTATATTGCAAGACCCTTTCTTGTAGATTTTTGCTTCATTCTCTGTTGATGGCAAGTGTTTATTATTGCAAGGAGGTGAGAGGATTGTTTTTGCATGCACACATTGTCAATGTTATTAGAATTAGAATGTCTCATCCTTAATTTTGTGAATTTTGTTTGGCTATTGAAAAAGATGCACAATCCAAACATAATTAGTTTTGATACTAAGAATTGTGGTTATACTTTTATGTACTAATACATAACGAGAGAGAATTATGGTTATACTTTTACATACTAATATATAATGAGAGAGAATTATAGTTATACTTTTATGTACTAATAGATAATGAGAGAGGCTAACTATGTGGCTAAGGTTACTTGCGAAGAGTGGTATTGAGATGGATGGCCTTTACAAAACTTCAAATAGAGAAAATCATTTCACATAGGAAAAGAAAACCCTGATTAATTCTCAAACTATTAGTGGTAACTAGGGGTGCTTATAACACATGATTTAACGTATAAAGCATGCCATTTTTTTTCATTAAAATAAATGTTAACTTCATTATTTGATTTATAGTTTGCATGTCTATGTATCTTGGGTTTGGTTGTTTTATAATATTTGTTAAAACAAATTACCACATTACAAGACCTTAGGATTGACATGTATTACCACTAATTTGACTTTTAAGCTCGAAATGATTATGAATATTTACTAAGCATCAAACATGACTTCCATTCCTACACTACTATAATATTTAAGAGGAACATAATATTCATTAATACTTGTACGGAAATCTATTTCTATTATGATATCTTGACCTTGGCTACAATCAAGATTTAGTTAAATACAATAAAAATATTGTGTTTTCTACTAGATACTAGAAATTGGCATAAATTCTATATTTGAGTGCTTGGGTAATGTCAATAGATAAAGAATCCAAGAATTCACCTCTCCATAACTTTTTAACAATAGAAACCCACTTGCACTTTCTATTTGTCCTAATGAGACATATTATAAATTTTGGCTTGTTCTTATTATCTTAGTATGTTTAATTTATCCTTTGGTTGGAATGGTTTGGAAAAATATTAAATTCAAAGGGCTTATTCAAATATCTAATTGGTTTTAAATTGAGCAATGGTTCGCACAAATCACTTTTGTTTGAGAACTTCATGCATCAATGTTGCTACAATGTTTATGCATCTCCAAACTTGATTTGTCTATGGTTCCACAAATTTTTGAAATGAAAATATTATTTATATAAACTCTATATGTAACAGAGCAAGATGGCACCAGAAAACCCATGCGGAGAAACATGACAGCATAAAAAAAAGCAAAAAATAATCATCTTTGGACCATAGTTCAAAAATAACATAAAAAAAGGTAATTATAATGTTTTTAAGTAAAGATAAGTAACTTCGTTGAATTTATCTTTCACAAACATAATTGTTATCTTGAAAAAATGAAGTATGTGTTTGGCATTTCAATTGATGTCATTTATAAAGTTTGAAACCTAGCTCCAAAATGGAGAATTTTTAAAATCAGATTCCTGAGCTATTTCATTTCAAATACATAATATGTTGGTCTCTATAATGCATATTGACATAACTTGTCGTGGTCATAGTTCTAAACATCAAAGGCATGATTCGGTTATAGAGTAGTTTATGCATGACATGCATAACCCTTTGTTATAATCAATAAGAGTTTCATGATTCTAGTATCCAAACTTATTAAGGTTTAGAAGGTTTTCCCAAGCTTATGGAGCATTCATTTGTACAACATTAGTTGTGTAAACTCATCATTGACATCTTAGTCATTCATTTCTATAGCTTTTCGACTAACCTGACTAAGCTAATAATTGATATCATAATTTCTTAGCACTTAAACACAGCAAAGAAAGCAAAACCATTGTTCAAAGTGTTGTATCAAAAAGAATAAAATTTGAACAAACACTAGCTTGAACATACAACATATTCAACAATATCTCTGGTCAGTGATAATTGGTTGAATTAATAATATATTTAAAAAACAAATATATGGTTGTCCATAAAAATTGCATTGAATCACTATAAGCAATAATATACAATTTTTCCACAATGCTAATCCTACTAGATAACAATAAGTCTCCAAAAATGCCTTCATAGATAGTCCTTACAAGTGAGTTTACCAAGCTAATTTAGTTTTCATGACACATCAAATGATAATCAAAGATGTATTCCCTTAAACCATCGCATATCCAAATAGAGACATAGTGAGGAATCTTTTATTCATCTCCTACATTATAAATGGTATATTTTCCATTTGTTGGTAGCACTTAGATAATTTTAATTTTGTGTATGCCCTTAGTTACTATGCAACCACCATAAATTAACATTAAGAGTAGAGACCAATGCAATTTACAAGTTAGATATATCATGAATGCTGCCAATACAATGCTTAAATTAGCTAAATGTACAAAATATTATTTTCCTAAAAGAGGTCTGGAAAAAATAGTCTAAGTTCAAAATGAGTAGGTTTGTTGTTAAATGGTCTGACAAGTCTAGTTGCAATTGTGTGTGCCTAATACATACAAGCAAGTCAACAATAAATAGAGGAATACTAGAAGATTTTTACATTTAACAGCGTAAATTTACTTCTATTGATAACACATTAATTTCTCAATTTAGTGTATAGTTATGTGAACAGTGTTCTTTTATTATGTAATCTGATATTTGTTGTCCTGTAGAGATTGATATGACCTCATTCTATTTCAAAAAGAACTAATTTATGCAAAAACAGGGAAATTATATGCTTAATTTGAAGATAAATGAAAAGATATGTATAGATAAGCCACAAATTAGCATATAGAAGCATAAAGGTAATTAAGTACATGCAAATAGAAAAAATTGAAACACAATTTGAGAGAAATTCAAAAGAAATGTGTTGATAAACAATAGAGTATTTACTTGCAACATAGATGAAACAAATTAGTATCAACTAGTTGGAAGTTTGAGAAAGATCAAAACAAAATTCTACTTACACGCTTAAAAGAAGTATGTAGATTTTAGAATTCAAGTGTTTAAACTCCAATTTTAAATATGTTTCAAATTTTACTAATTTTAAAGACTATATTTTCAAACATCAATCTAAATGGAAGAAAGTTGCATGAAAATTATACATTTCTACATTATTCTATTTAAATGTTTAAAAGATTTCAAAAAGCCATATTTTTAAACACTAATCTAATAGGTAGTAACTTGTATGAAATTTAGAGAATTGTACACTATATTTGAAAAAAAAACAAGAGTGTGTGGATAAGCCAAAAAACAAGAGTGTGTGGATAAGCCACATAATACTGTGTTGTAACATCAATGAAACAAAGTAAAGGGAAATTATTTAGGGATAAAGTTAGGATCATGTACACAATTTTAAATGAGATATCATAGTATCAAAATTAGGGTCTTTAAACTCCAATATTTCAATTCTTACCAATTTCACTGCTTTCAAAGCCAAATTTTTCAATCTATGGAGAAGCAAGCAACTTACATGGAATTTGCCAAATTCTACATTGATTTTGAGGAAAATATAACAAAAATGTGTGTTAAACTCCATAATACTATGCTAAAACAAAATAAAGGAAAAACAAAACAAGAAGAATAAACATAGTTTTTTATTATTGTGCCTGGATGTGTAAAAATATATCCAAACTTGGCTTCTAAAGTTCAAAAAAAATACTTCCACCTTTAACCGCTTTTAAAGCCAAATCTTTCAATATTAATCTAAAAACAAGGACATTACATGGAAATTGGCAAATTTAATGCTAAATTTGAGGGAAAACAACAGAATTGTGCCAACAAACCACAAGATATTGTGTTGTAACATCAAAGGAAGGAAAAAAAATTAGAAATTCTAGTGCGATCAACCTTGTATCATGTTTACAAATATAAAACATGATCAAAATATTCAAATTCAGGCACTCAAAACTCAATTTCTTTCCACTATTATCAACTTTAACCACTATAAACCATCAAAAGTCCTTAAAATAACACAAAATCAGAATATAAGCATGATGGCATGAAAAAATTACCAAAACTCAGTCAAATAAACCTAAAATTAACAAAAAGTTAAGTAAATACACACTTTATCAGTGAAAAAACTTCACCACTATTAAAAAAACGAAATCTCTCCTCCTAACAAAGAAGTGACCAGCCTTTGAAATTAGAGCTCAACCAAAAGTAATCCATTTAGTAATAATGTTCAAAACCTCTCTTGCTTTCAATTTCAAAACTTAAATATTGCATTGTTTCACAAATATTAAAGCCTCTCCTGCTAACAAATCAAATTGAACAATTTTAAAACTAAAAAATTCGTTCCTTAATAAAGATTAAGACCTCTGTTGTTGGGTTTTTTGATAGTTAAATCTCTTTGTCTCCCTTCTAATACCTTATAATGCTCCAGAAACAAAGACACAAGTTTTTAAAAATTACAACTGAAAATAAAAATAGGACAATTTCAAATATCATAGTCTATATTGTTTGCAGCATAGCAGTCAAGGTCTATGTTTGAAACTTCCTTTCTTTTTGAATTGTTTGTATGGTAGGCATGGATGTTGAATTCACAAGCTAAGATGCTAGGGTGGTTGATAATTTTTTAGAAACAAATATTGATTGTGAAAAGTTTGAGGAAGATGATAATGTGGGTGACAAATAATTTTTTCATGAATATTGAATCGTTAGGAAGATGAAGCCTTGCAAAAGCTGCTCACTAGTTCTAAACATAGAATTTCTTGAACATAGACTAATACAATACACAATAAAGAGATATCAAATAATAAGATTTATCTAAAATCATGAAATCATTTAATATTATGTCCCTGAGAATACTGAAAAATAGATATCAAATAATAAGGACAATCCAATACTATGATATGAAACAACACTAATATCAATACTGCTATGTATGAACATAGAGCAATAGCATATATTATATTGTTTATAATCACTAGATAAAACAAGATTAAGCAATAAAAACATGTGCATTAACTATAATATGAAATTAAGATATTAATAAATGACATTTGCTCAGAAAGAAAACATGTTGGCACAATTTCATAGCTAATAGTTTTAGATTATGTTTGAGTTTTATCTCTAGAAAACACTCTTATTAAAATATATGATAGTTCCTTTTGTTAAAACATTGTCAACTGTCATGTAAAGACTAAAACAATTGAATTTAATATAAATTCAATTCAGTAGACCATGTGATTATAAGTAGTAGATGAGATTTTCAAGTTCTTAAAGTGCAACAAGGCATTGTAAAACTCTAAACAAAAAAAAGGTCATATGCAACAAAAAGTGTGTGTGTGTGTGTGTGTGTGTGTGTGTGTGTGTTATTATTTTTTATTCATTGTCTTTACAGGTCTCATTCAGGATTTTGCCCCTAATCATGTTGTCTACAGTTTGGCATGTCAGTTGCAAAAGAGTGTTTATACTTAGGTTGTTGACAACCTACAAAAAAGTGGGAAACAAAGCAAGGCAGTAGTTTCCATTTGCATTTATAGATAAGTAGGAGCAAAGTAAAATTTAATGCAAGCATATGACTATAAATTTAGAAGTTAAGATAATGTTGTCAATTTTTCAACTAATTTAATATTGTAATTGATTTGACTAACTGGCTAATAGATATGATGATATTGTTCATGGTAAGTGTTAAATTGTCATGTAGTTGGAAGCATCGTAGCACAAAAGTGATAGCTGAAATGTCCTGCTTATATTCATCGAAGGAGATTTTAACTAATTCCAACAAGTTTTCCTTCAATTGTGTTTTATTTAAAATGCATTCAATTTGCACATTTTTTGTTTGTAGAATGCATTACAAAGAATGTTGGTATGTGTACATTTGATCTTGTTGACAAGTTGTGCAATATGCAAAATCTTCTATTAGAGGCATGTTAGTGAAAAGCAGATGCGCACAATCATTGTAAAATGGTCGGAAAGGTTATGTATGAATTTTTTTTGGTTTTAAAACACCTTTGACCTATAAATCAAAATTATTGTTCATTATGTTGTGAAATTGTAAAAATTATCTAAACATTTGTTTTTTTGAATAAAGCAATGAAACTAAAATAGATGTTTGCCTCAATATTTACTTCTAGCAGATTTTACAGATGAGCCTTTGTATATTTGTCAATTAATATACCCAGAAAAGTAGATTGAGTTGCATGTAGCAATGGAGTGCCTTTAGTTATGTTCTGAACAATGTTTTTGAACAACATTATTGGTGTGTTTAATGATAATAATATTTGTTGCATCTTATAATGTAGATGTTTATAATTTTCATTGATTATAAGTTGTAAAATAATTGTTAAATGTTAATGCTTTAGATTAAGCAAAGGATATTACAAAGGATAACGAAAAAGAAATAATTTTTTTGAGTGTGAGTACTTACTGTTGTCGTGTCTTGCTCAGTTTCACCATCTTTGAGTCGCAATTTACATTGGTTGTATCATTTTTGTTAAACAATTACAATGGTAATCAATAAACCTATTGCATATGTGTTATTTAATTGCACAAGATCATGTATAGTGATACTGGAGTAAGCCTATGTACCTTGCATACTGTTATAAAGTTTTTCACAATGGTGTTTGTATTTAATACAAGACAACAATCAACATCACCTCTTTCATATTGGCTTCTACTTTTTATAATAAAGTGTGTGATCTGTAAATTGTTTTTAGGTGAGAAATATGACAAGAATTTTTCAATTTGTTTGTTGTTTATGTTCACAATTATTGTTAGTTGACCAAATTTGTTGATGATATCAACGTGCACTATTTTTATATTTTATGTCGAATTTGGATTCTTTATGAACCCATGATAATAAATAATTAACACATCACTGATGAGCATAATTTTACCACCAATTAAACCTAACAACCTTGTCCAACTTCACCTATGCTCATAGGATGAAGCAACCATTTAATGCATAAAATAACTACTTCATTAATTGTCAACCTAGAGGCATTTTATCTTGATAAGACGATGTCACTATATGTGTATACTTCACTCACTTGTTTACTATGTCAATTTCATATAGGCACACTTGCATAAAGGGAAATTCTAGAAATGTAAAATACTTCAAAATGAAATCACGCTTAAATGAATGAAATAAATAGAATTGAATGAAATGAATTATTGTGGAAGTTTCCTTAAGAAATTAACATGCAATCACAATATTGAAATATTCTATAATACTAAAAAACATGCACATAATTAAAGAATGGAAATGAATACTTGGAAACTTAATCTACTTAGATACTATAACGATTCGGTATCTTCCTTATAATTCATCTTGAGGGACTCCTCTTCATTTGGTCTTGAGATCCAATCCTTCCCTTCGAATTAAAACATGTTTATTATAAAATGTTGGATTTATTCATATCTTGTAGCAATTAAAGATTGTTACAACAAGATTACAATGGTTGGAAATGATATTACTTGGTCATAATTAGATTATCTATCCTCTTCCTATATTCTCTACTACCCTAGAATGCATCTCTATTATTATATATATAAAGAGGAGGCTACGATTATTACTTAACAAGAAATTACAACTTTGAGAATTTCATATTATGGAGAATGCAACTAGTAATGGCTATAGGACATAAACAAGGGTGATGTTGTTGGAAAGTTAGAATGAGTGAAATTCAGTCTAGTATGAATGCTCAACATTCTAACTTCTCCTCATCATGTGTGCCTATATCGAGCCATGCATGCTCGTTCTCCAATCTTTACCATTGGAACAACATAAATGGAAAGGTTGGTCATTATAACTACTGCATACTCAGGCAAACTGTAGGTAGTTATTCATGTTTGTTACTGTAAATCCTAGTGGTTGCAAGTTGATAACCTATTGGCTATGGGCCATGGATGCCCCGTATGCAATATGGTGTTATGACTATGTATATTTAAACTTTATCTAATTGTTGCAGGACATAACCTTTTGGTTGCTACATATAGGTCCTATCACTCAAGTTACTCAACACATAATATAAGAACTAGAAGCATCATAATAAAAGATAATATATTTAACTTTAATTACAAGACAAAAACTAAATTCAATCTCATAAACATGGTTAATATATATCATCATGATTTAGAGTACTTAAAACAAGGAAATATATAAGGCATATAGAAAACATTGAGAACTAGATGCTAAAAAAGTAGATGAGTAGGGTTCAAATTATGCCATTTATATGGCTCATCACACCCCACAACTTAATGTGTTGCTCATCCTTAAACAACCAACTTCTGCATCTGAATAACATGCACAAGTTTGAAGTCTATTGGTTATGATGCACCTATGATTTATTTGTCATAGAAACCATGTTTAGCCTTAAACTTATTCCATCTCTTGTCTTCTTTTGTCTTATCAATTGACACTTCTCCTATCTAGTCTGAAATGGGATACCAAAATGGTAGTGGCTAAAAAGTGATTGCCAACAAACGTGGTCCCTTCCTTCTTGTAATTTTGATGTAAGTATGAATTTTGTCAAATGCAACTTTGAGATTATGTGGAGAGAATGGTTCATTTTTCTTTAACTTAGGAGTAAACTCATTCAATCTATGCCCATAAGCTATGAATGCATCTTGTCCTATGGCACTTAGTAATCCCAAGTAATAGTTTTGAGTTTCTACTTGATTCCTTACAAACTAGGAAGTTACTTCCTTTCTTTTCATTAAAGAAACCCATTCATGTACTATCACCTTAGGCTCAATGGACTCCTCTTATTATCAAAGTAAATTATATTTATTTTTCCTTATAATATGCTAATTATTGACCTTTATTATTCTCACGCACTAGATATGAGGAAAAAATCTTGAGTAAGATATATCTTACATATAAATTGGGGTTCTATGCTACATTATGATGCATGGCATAATTCACACAATTGAGCCTATTCTTCAGGGGTGCCATTATTATACACAGTAAAGAAAGATCGAGGATCTATTACTAATCATGGAAGTTCATAATATATTGTCATAAACTGAAATTTCAACCATTATTCTTCAAGGTAAATAGAGTAAACCCGAGCAGGTGGCCTACATCTCAATAACATATATGTTAACCGAGCTAACTCGTCAACTTTTGATTATAGTTTTATGAGTTGCTCTACATCTTTCTGGGCTTTCTTTTTCAATTTCATGTTTCATTTCTTCAACTGACCATAGTATCTGAACCAACTGTGTTACATCATGATTTCACCCTATAATTAATAACATATAAATCTATGGATTAATATGATCATTATCTAATTACCATTGCTTTGATTTGATCTTTTTGACATATAGTGTAATGGGACAGTGATATTATTGATTAGTATACATTGTGTGATAGTTACATTTTGATAATTCTATACATTAAGGATGTATATTTGTTAGTTTAACATGATTGGTTGATATATATGATGACTCAAACTAACTACCTATTCATTGCGAGGTGGATGCAAGATAGGTCCTACCCTCAAAGCTTGATGAGAGAGAGCATCATCAGAGAGGATCAGCTAGATGGAACGAGAGAGGGAATATCAGTGGAAATTGCTAGTGACACTACACATACACACAGTTGATTTTAAATGTCACTTACATAAAAATGTTAGTTCCTATTGCTTGTGATTATATTTGTATGTGTGGAATTAGTTTTTATATGCATTAGATCTCTTTTCTAATTAACTTGATTTTTGGAGTTTAAATCCAGTAAATAAATATATTAATTACTATGAAGGTATTAAAATTGTAGATACAGTTGTCTGACAATAAAAGTAATTATTGACTAAATAGCTATTAATTAAAAATATAACTATCCTAGTAATGATTATTTGCATGAAATTAGAATTATCTTTATATTCTAGAGTAGATATAAATCAATCTTGAATAACATGCACAAATTTACTTGAAATTAGGAAATTAGATTAATGAGTCAACTTAAGTGAACATTGAGAGAACAAAGAGAAAGATGGCATTGCATGTTTTAATTATGATGAAGATAAATTTAGAAGAATATATTAATATGCATGGATAAATAAATATATGGAGTTTTCATGCAAATAGGGGAGTGCAAAAATTAGGAGAGTGAAATTTATAAATAAAGGAAATTTTTGTGAATTTAAAATACACGGACAAAGAGAGACACAAATAAAAGAGGGGAATTTGGAAAAGGAAAAATCGAGAAGAGAAAGGCAAAAATCTTAAACAATTTCAAATTAGGTTTTGTAATTATTTTTTCTATATGTTATTTTGCCAGGTATGTGTTGTTATTTTATAGCCTATATATTATTTTAAGTGATTGCATTTTTATTTTATTGGTAGAGTTGAATGGACCTCCGTAAATACTCTTTTAAGCCTTTAACTAATAATTTTAGGGCCTCTTTTAATATTTAGCTTGCTAATATAGTACATACTTTAGGGCAAGGAGGGGAGATATTAAGTTGTTCTTCCAGTGCTCCCCTCCACCCTATATATCTATCAAATATAGAGAGAGGGGGGGCCTCTATTTATATGGGGTTACCATAGAAATGTCTAAGGAGCACCCCCTCCCCCTCTAACTATATGGTATGGGATAGGGTATTAATCCCTCCCCCTCCTACCTTATCTGAGTGTCACTGGTGATGGCATCTCTCAACTTAACTACCCACTTAAATAGTGGTGGTTTATAGGGGGCATCTCCAAGCTATCTAGTAGGCCATTGCCATAGACATAGTTACAAACACACACACACACACACACACACACACACACACACACAGGGTACTGACTAGACTCTGACTCTATATAGGCACCCTCATTCCAACTATACAGTGGAGGCTATCAGGGCCACAGATAAATATATAGGCAAGATAAGATCATATCTATATAGGGGTAGGCAGGGGGGGCACAGATAGATATATAAGCAAGATAAGATCATATCTATATAGGCTCTCTCTATATATATGGGTCGACCTAACTATAGAGAGTATTGTTGAATACCAACTCTATTCTAGAGTTGGAGTGGATGGATCTTATAGTCCATCAGGAGAGGAGTAAGCATAGCAAACCATTGACCCTATATATCCCATATATAGTTATAGTTATAGTTATATATAGAGGGGGGAAGGCCCCCCTTATCCATCTATATACCCCTATCTAAGCCATATCCCATAGATATAGTTATAAAGTGGGAGGGTTCTCGTATGTATAGAGTTAGATAGATTGGGGCACTCCCCCCCTCTATATATATATATGGGATAGATATATAGGCTAGGCTGCCCATATCTATTTATCTATCTAGGTGGACTGGTCGGAGCCCCCATCTATCTATCCTAAATATTGATAGAGGTTCATACTATATCTATAGACATAACATGACTTGACTCACAGATAGATTACCAGATTTGTAACAGTAGAGTAGGATTGCATTTTAGTCATTTAGCCAAAATTTTAAATCCTTAATGGCTGCATTTCAATTATTAATGTCCAGTAACCTTTCCTAGAACCCCACATTCTACTTGCATGTTGCGTCTTATTCTTCAGTAGCTAAATCCATTGGTTGTGTAGTAATTTGTATATAATAGTGTTAAATTTAAAGTGGTTGCATTTATTTCATCAAAGCAAACATCCTTTTTCTTATGCCTGAGAGTCTTTAAACCAACATTTTATTATTTGGTAAAAACCTTAGTGGAAAGATGTCTGTGTTGGATTATCTACAACCTGTGTTTTACCCATTTAAGTAACTACATTGTGTTTTGGATAAGATGCATTGTATTATGGATAAGTTGTGTTGTATTTTTTACAAGTCTACATTTTAAATAATTGGAAGCCAATGTATTATTGTTATAAACATGCATTTTACCCTGTTGGGTAGCATTCCATTCCATGTTGGAAGCCTACACTTTAAGTTAAGATCTGCATCTTATTATTAAACGGTCAGCATTTATGTTTCATATCGACATTGTAATTTAACTTTTAGATTGCTTGTAAATAAGCGTTGCATATTTTATTAAAATGTAGAGTCTAATTTGAATCGATCAGTTTGTAACAAAAACACCAAGCTAAGTCACTATGCTAAAAACACCAAGATGCCAAGTCATTTGGTTTAAACTTTGGAACGTTGTGTATTTAGAGCGCTATGTATAGAAACTAATTGCTGGGTATACATTATAAAAACACCAAGTTTTAATAAAAATCATAAAAGTCATTTTTTAATCGTTGAAGTCATAAAACAAATCACTGAGTTCAATTTGGAGAAGTTGCTTAGTATTAAATGAATTAGATGAGTTTAATAACAATAGCTAATTTTTAATAATGAAACACAAAGTGTAGCTGGAACACTCAGCTATGTAACAGAAACACCTAGTCTTATGTAACAATGCCATGTCACTTTAATTAAATAATGTGCCTTTCTTTGAAGCATTGGACACATAATATAAAGTGTTGAGTATGGTTGTGTTGTAATTATAAGAAACTTGTGCTTAAGTTATAGATAAAAAAAATTAAATTTATGTATATATTCAATGTTGCTCTTCCATAATTGAAATGCATGTATAAATTAAAATGATATATACATATATTGAATATTATTGTGTTTAAATAAAATCTTGGTTGCTTTAAATTTGGAATCTTTGAGTATTCATTATAGCATTGTATAAAGTCACTATTTGAGACTATATATTATCCTAGCGAGGAATTTGTCTCTTCCTTAATCTCAGATCGAATGTTTGGTAGAACTTTATTTTGCTTTGGATTTTTCGTATGCGGTTTGAGTAAGTTACATAAAATAATAATGATCATGATTATCACGGGGTTTGTATGAGAATATAAGAATAGTTGTTTGTTAGTAAATATTAATTATTGAGTATATTTTGGGGGTTTAGTATAAAAGCTTGAGTTATTATGATAACTAATTCATAGTCATATTTGTATTAGCAAATTATATTGGGATTTATGGTAAGATATTGGTTAAATATTTATGAATGTTCAAATAGATAATATGTGTGGATGCTATATATTTTGATTCATGCTACAACATCCTTGAGAAGGTAATACGACAATATCAGATAATAAAAGTAAATGGTCAGAATCTGAATGATAGTTGAAACCTTGCAATACATTTTAGATTTGTTAGTAAGTAATTTAGAAGCAACTAAAGAGTATAGGGGTGTTCATATATAAATTGATGTATACATGAACTTGGGCATTCATATGATTATGTAATTTCACATGACTTTAGATAACAAGCCTACATCTTAAGTAACATATTGATGATAAGAATTCTAGGAAATGGCAAACTTCAACCACGTGAATACTGACCCTTAAGTTAAATTCCTATAAAGTCTAATTGAATTTATAGTTATCTGATAATTGGTAACTGTTGAAGATTAAAAACTTATATGCAATTTATATTACGAGAGTATCAGTATGTGCAAATGGTTATATTTTTATAGATTAAAATGATGCTTTGGGATGTGTGCTTTTAGGCTATGTTTTTATCTCATTATTATGGTGTAATATTACTTGGATATATCTTAGTGGTATAATCATATGCTTGATTGTGTAAGTTTGATTGTTCATGTTTGAGCAGAGTACACATGCATAATGAGTTGTGACAGTATGGGATATTATAGAATACATCAACTTAAAAGTATATGTCAGAATGGTACATATTGTAGCTATATGTCTAGACTCTCACCTACATTGACTAATTGAATGCATGTGTTGGATATTGCTTGAACAATATGTTTGTAGTAGTTGATAGGATAACATGTATCCATGAATGCAATCATGTTAGTGTAAATAAATGATTAGGTTAGACTTTTATGTGTTTATGACTCACTTTATTATTTTTTCTTGCTTGATATAAAAATGTATGCTTTTATGTATTTATGACTTCTTAGTATGATTAATTGTGAGAAATCTAGTAAATGTACCTTAGAACATTATATTATGGTAATATGGGTTATCATGGAGTTTAGTTGTTTGGATGTTATCATGGTAACTAGGAATCTACAGTTTAATATGAATGTGAAACATACTCGGGTGGTATGAACTGTAGGTATTAATTCTTGTATGAGTTAAATAATAATGTATAATTCATTCATGCAATGATGAAATAAAAGTATACTTTGCTTATTTTTATGTATAAAATGTGATGTGATATTATTATTAGAAGGATGAAATCTATATGAGTCTTTGAGTTATATACTACATTTTATATATTAGAGTTTGCATTGATGATGCTAATAGGTAGTGTGATGGATTCCACTAGCCTAGGTAGCACCACCAATGTTGAATAATTTGATCAAGTGGTGTGTTATGAAATTGACCGATCTAAATGATTGTATGTTATTTGAAAACTTTGGCTAAAGTAATGTTAGATAAACATTATCATTTTATATGTTTGATCTGTATGTTATGTGATATCATGTTAGAATGGATTTCTTTATGGTACACTACATGTTTTTAGAAATATTACAACATACAGAGTATTAGCACGTCTCATTGGATTCTTGCACCATTCTATCTTCCTATTTGTGAAGTGAGGGCCATTTCTTGATAGGGGATTGTGTGGGAGATTGTTGGTCTATAGTTGGAGTGGTAAAATGCTTAGATGATGCTCTCTCTCCCCACTATAGTAAATACCTAGAGATGTCACTTGAGATTATCAGTGATACATGATTTGGTTCGACTCAAGATCTGGAGAGCTTGGTATATGCTATTGTATTAGGATACTTGCCTAAAAGAATGTAATTGTATTATGTATTTTTATATTTGAAAAATAGTTGTTGTATTGTGAGACCAGTCGTAGCTATGTCCTATTTTATTTACTTCTTTGGAGTTGTATAAGATTGATACTATATGTGGTAAATTGAATTAGAAGTACTAATGTTCTTAGTTAAGGTTTTGATGTATTATACTATTTTATTTTGTGTAATGAATGTCAAGTAAGTTATCTTAAAGAAAAAAATTACTGTATTTTCTAAGTACAACCTAAGGGTTTGTTACATGTAGTATTAGAGCCAAGGTTCGAACTCTAGGACCTAATGAGTCCATTAGCATTTTCATATTCCTCTGCTTATTAGAAAAGATAATTGAGAATGTGTGTGTGGTACATTGAGTGTGCACCCTAAGAGAATTCGTACCCCCTTAAGAGATTGCTAAAGGGTTGGTAATCAAGTGTCTCGTTGGTGATGGTATTATAAGGTGTATGGGTAGGAGAGTAATTAGTTTAGTTCATGAGTCGTAAACAAGAGTTTCCTACCATATTTTTTTATCTTTAGATTAAACACCTCAAATGTGATTATGTCTTTCTTGAACCACCTTCACCATTTGTGTTTTGTGTTGTGAGTGTTTTAAAGCATGAAGTGTTTTCCACATATATTTATGCATCATTTATGTGCTTTATTGACACAGATCCTAGGAGTGATAAATCACGTAAGACAATTCTAGTTTGGCACCACTTAGTACGGTGGAAACTTTCTTATAATTGAGTGTAGATGTTGTGATTGTGAATTCCTTTGTGTTAAGAGTTTGTTATGTGGATTAACATCCTTATATTTTTTTATAATTGAGAAGAAGAGTCATCTCTCTTAGTTTAGAGGTGAGTTGTTATGTTGTCACTCTCCTCTTACATCCTTTTTAGCTATCAAGAAGATTCTTGTGTTTAGGATGTTGATTTAGTATTTCTTTAGACGGAAACTTGTTTCTAAATTCTTGTTTTATTCCCTTGAGTTCATGGGACAGTGTTTACTACTTATTATTGAGAAAAGTTGTAGGATTGAATGGATTGATGCATCATTGTGGTTCATATTTATTTCTAATTGTGGAAGTAGGTTATAATACTATGCTTACAAGTTGGTAAGTGAATGATGATTTGGAAACTTGGGTTGCGATGTTTCCTTCTACCATATGATGCTATGTAGGAAGTTTTGTTTATGATATTTTAGTTCTCTACCTTCTATTTGTGACTTTTTAGAATCACTA
This sequence comes from Torreya grandis, assembly GCA_037957365.1. NCBI lineage: Eukaryota > Viridiplantae > Streptophyta > Pinopsida > Cupressales > Taxaceae > Torreya > Torreya grandis. The sequence goes on along the minus strand of JARHVA010001648.1, from coordinate 479,587 downwards.
TTTTATCTAATTTGTGAACTTGACCACGAAGAGTGGGTAACAATGAATTTATATTATAGCTAATTATAATTATTATGTTATTAAATACTTTTGTTAGATTGATATTATTCTCTTTTGAAGCATATTATTTTGAAGAGTAATATGTGTACCTTTTTCTAGGAGCGAGTAAGGTATAAGATGTGTAGAACATCTTGGTAATCTAAGAGGGTTAAGATAAAACTTTTTAACTGTTGTGTGTTAGTCATGCAAGCAAGGAGACATTGTCTCTTTTATAAAGTTGAATGGATGGTATGATCCTTAGCCTTTGTATGTTATGTTAATTATAGTATTATTTCCTTTTTACTATGAATATAACACTATAGATTAAGTTACAATATATGATACTAGTTATATTTGACTAAGGGTAACTTAATATAATCTCAGGATGATTGTATGATTTTTTTTGTATGTATGTTAGCACATTTGAAATAATTTAGCATAAAGTACTGCTTTCTATGATCTATTAGAATAAATTTGTGAACCTTATGCACATTGAAGAGACTGTCAGGTCATAAAAACATGAGGGAAGAGTGATGAAATAGGAATGTGAGTATTAAGTGATAGGACAATGTCCTACTTAGCCTCACATTGACTTGATTATTACTGAATTGGATCTAACAAATGAACTTATAGAATCAAGAATTTGACAACCATAACTTGTCAAAGTTAGTCGTATCATCATTTATTTTGATTATTGTGATGATCTCATGTGTTGTTGAATTAGCAGTGAAACTTTTACCAAGTTATTATTAGACTTTTATAGCTGATTTCGGATGCTAGGGTGGTCATGATGGAACCAATCAATGTAAGCAACATTCTAAAAATTTGTTTACATAAAAGAAAATGTCACATAGTAGAGTCTTGTGAGACCAATTCTCTAAGAATAGTGTTAATTAGGAGAACTAGTATAAGTTCTTAAGATAAATTTTACATTTAATTACATGGTATGATATTTGATACTATGTTTATATGTTGTTAAACTCTATTTGTTAATCATAACTTTTGTTTTAATAAGAGTCATTGGGATGACGACCAGTTTTAAGGGGAGGATGTTACATCCCAATTTCATCTTATAATTAATAACCTATAAATATATGGATTACTATGGTCATTATTTGATTACCATTGCTTTGATTTGAGCTTTTTGACATATACTATAATGGGATATTGATATTGTTGATCAATATATATTGTGTGACAATTACATTTTGATAATTCTATATATTGAGGATGTATATTTGTTAGTTTAACATCATTGGTTGATATTTATGATGACTCAGACTAACTACCTATTTGTTGTGAGGTGGATGCAAGATAGGTCCTACCCTCAAAGCTTGACAAGGAAGAACATCATCAGAGAGGATTGGCTAGATGGACTGAGTGGAGGAATATCAATAGAAATTACTAATGACCCTACACACATGCATAGTAAATTTTAAATGTTACTTGCATAAAAATGTTAGTATGTATTACTTGTGATTATATTTGTGTCTATGGAATTAATTTTTATATGCATTAGATCTCTTTTCTAATTAACTTGATTTTTAGAGTTTAAATCTGATAAATAAATATATTAATTGCTATAAAGGTATTAAATTTGTAGATACGATTATCTAATGATAAAAGCAATTAATGACTAAATAATTATTAATTAAAAAGATAATTGTCCTAGTAATGATTATTTGTATGGAATTAGAATTATCTTGATATTCTAAAGTAGAGATAAATCAATCTTGAATAACATGCAGGAATTTACTTTAAATTATGAAATTAGATTAATGAGTCAACTTAAGTGAACATTGAGAGAACAAAGGGAAAGATGGCGTTGCATGTTTTAATTATGATGAAAATAAATTTAAAATAATATATTAACATGCATGGATAAATAAATATAGGGAATTTTCATGTAAAAAGGGGAGTGCAAAAATTAGAAGAGTGAAATTTATAAATAAAAGAAAAATTTGTGAATTGAAAACATATAGACAGAGAGAGACACAAAGAAAAGAGGGGAATTTGGAAAAAGGAAATTCGAGAAGAGAAAGACAAAAATCTTCAACAATTTCAAAGTAAGTTTTGTAATTATTTTTCCTATATGTTATTTTACCAGGTCTGTGTTGTTAATTTATAGCCTATATATTATTTTAAGTGACTGAATTTTTAATTGATTGGCTGAGCTGAATGGACCTGTGTAGATACTCTTTTAATCCTTTGAATAATTATTTTAACATCTCTTTTAATATGTATAGACTTGTGTGATACCACATTTTTAACGACGCAGTAGGTTTGTGTTTTAGTCATTTAGCCAGAATTGTGAATCCTTATTGGTTGTGTTTCAATTATTAATGTCTAATGACCTTTATTTGAATCCTATGTTCTAGTTGCATGTTGCATCTTATTCTTTGATAGCTACGTCTATTGGCTACGTAGTAATTTGTATATGACAACGTCAAATTTGAAGTGGATGCATTTATTTCTTGAAAGCCAACATCCTTTTTCTTGTGCATGAGAGTCTATAAACCATCATTTTATTATTTCATAAAAATTCTAGTGGAAAGATGATTACGTTGGAGTATCTACAACCTACATTTTACCCATTTAGGTAGTTGTATTGTGTTTTGGATAAGATGTGTTGTATTATGGATAAGCTACATTGTATTTTTTATAAGTCTGCATTTTACATTACTAGAAGCCAGTATATTATTATTATAAACTTGTGTTTTACCCTATTTGACAACGTCCCGTTCTGTGTTGGAAGCTTGCACTTTAAGTGAAGATCTGCATCTTATTATTAAATGGTCAACATTTATGTTTTAGACCCACATTGTAATTTAACTTTTAGATTGATTGGAAATAAGCACTGAATATTTTATTGAAATGTAGAGTCTAATTTGAATCGACCAGTTTATAACAAAAATGCCAAGCTAATTCACTATGCTAAATACACAAAGATGCCAAGTCATTTGGTTTAAACTTTAGAATGTTATGTATTTGGAGTGCTAAGCATAGAAACTAATTGTTGGGTATATAATATAAAAATGCCAAGTTTTAATAGAAATTGCAGGAGTCATTTTGTAAATAGTTGAAGTCATAAAACAAATCACTGAGTCCAATTTGGAGAAGTCGCTTACTATTAAATGAGTTTAATAACAATAATTGAGTTTTAATAATGAATACAAAGTGTAGCTGGAATGCCCAACCATGTAACGAAAATGCCTAGTCTTATGTAATAATGTCATGTCACTTTAATTAAATAATGCATCTTTCTTTTAAGCATTGAACACAAAATAAAGTGTTGAGTATGGATGCATTGTAATTATAAGAGACATGCGCTTAAGTTATAGACCAAAAATCTAAATTTATGTATATACTTAATGTTGCTCTTGCATAATTGAAATGCTTGTATAAATTAAAATGATATATACATATATTGAATATTGTTGTGTTTAAATAAAGGTTGAGTCGCTTTAAATTTGGAAGCTTTGAGTATTCACTATAGCATTGTATAAAGTCACTATTTGAACTATATATTATTCTGGCGAGGAATTTGTCTCTTCCTTAATTCTAGATCGAATGTTTGGTGGAACTTTATTTTGCTTTGGATTTTTTGTATGTGGTTTGAGCAAGTTATATAAAATAATAATGATCATGATTATCATGGGGTTCATATGAGAATATAAGAATAGTTGTTTGTTAATAAATATTAATTATTAAGTATACTTTGGGGGTTTAGTATAAAAGCTTGAGTTATTATGATAACTAATTCATAATCATATTCATATTAGTCAATTATATTGGGCTTTATGATAAGATATTGGTTAAATATTTATGAATGTTCGAATGGATAATGATATATATTCTGAGTCATGCTAAAACATCCTTGAGAAGGTGATATGACAATATCAAGTAATGAAAGTCAATGGTCAGAATCCGAATGACAGTTGTAATCTTGCAATACATTTTAGATTTATTAGTAAATACTTTAGAAGCAACTAAAGAGTATACGGGTGTTCATATAGAAATTGATGTATACATGAACTGGGGTATTCATATGATTATGTAATTTTACAATACTTTAGATAATAAGCCTACATCTTTAGTAACAGATTGACAATAAAAATTCTAGGAAACGGTAAACTTCAACCATGTGAATACTAAGCCTTACGTTAAGTTCCTATAAAATCTAACTAGATTTACAGTTATCCAATAATTTGTAACTGTTGAAGATTAAAAACTTGTATGGAATTTATATTATGAGAGTATCAATATGTGAAAATGGTTATATTTTTATAGAGTAAAATAATGCTTCGATATGTGTGCCTTTAAAGTATGTTTTTATTTCATTGTTACGGTGTAGTATTACTAAGGATATACTTGGGTGGTATAATCATGTACTTGATTATGTAAGTTTGATTATTCATGTTTGAGCAGAGTACTCATGCACAATGAGTTATGATAATATGGGATATCATAAAATACATCAACTTAAAAGTGTATGTCCAGATGGTACATACTATAGCTATATGTCTAGACTCTCACCTACATTGATTGATTGAATGTATGTGTTAGATATTGTTTGAACAATATGTTTGTAGAAATTAATAGGATAACATGTATGCATGCATACAATCTTTTGAGTATAAATGAATGATTAGGTTAGTCTTTTATGTGTTTATATGCCTCACTCTATTATTTGTTCTTGCTTGATTTAAAAATATGTGCTTCTATGTATTTATGACTTCTTAGTATGACTAATTGTGAGAAATCTAGTAGATGTACCTTAAAACACTAGATTATGGTAATATGAGTTATCATGGTGTTTAATTGTTTGGATATTATTATGGTAATTGGGAATCTGTAATTTAATATAAATGTGAAACATACTTGGGTGGTATTAACTGAAAGCATTAATTCCTTTATGAGTTAAATAATAATGTATAATTTATTCATGTGATGATGAAATAAAAGTATACTTTGATTATTCTTGTGTAGCATGTGATGTGATATTATTTTTATAAGGATGAAATATGTATGAGTCTTTGAGTTATATACTATGTTATATATATTAGAGTTCACATTGATGATGCTAAGAGGTAGTGTGACATATTCCACTAGCCTATGTAGCACCACCAATGTTGGATAATCCAATAAAGTGGTATGTTATGAAATTGATTGATCTAAATGATCGTATGTTATTTAAAAAATTTGGCCAAAGTAATGTTAGATAAAAATTATCATTTCACATGTTTGATTTTTATTTGTGTGATATCATGTTAGAATGGATTACTTTATGGTACACTGCATGTTTTTTGAAATCTTATAGCACACAGGGTACTAACACATCTCACTGAATCTATTCTATCTACTTATCCATGAAGGAAGGGATATTTATTAATAGGGGATTATGTGGGGATCGTTGGTTCGTGGTTGGAGTGGTAAAGTGCTCAAATGATACTTTCTCTCCCTACTATAGTACTACCTAGAGACGTCACTTGAGATTATCAGTGATATATGAGTTGATTTGACTTGAGATTCAAAGAGCTTGGTATCTATTATTGTATTAGGTTGTATGCTTGAAGTAATGTAATTATATTATGTATTTGTATATTTGAACAGTAGTTGTTATATTTTGAGACCAGTCGTAGTTGTGTCCTTTTGTATTTGCTTCATTGGAATTATATAAGATTGATATTGTATGCGATAAATTAAATTAGAAGTACTATTATTGTTAGTTATGGTTTTGATTTATTGCAGTGTTTTATTCTCTGGAATGAATGTTAAGTAAGTTATCTTATAGAAAAAAATATATACATTTTCTAAGTACAACCTGAGGGGTTGTTACAAACTGAGTTGTGTACTTTGAAATTGCTCATCCCTTTGCAAATACATTTCAAAGAAAAGAAATGTTGTCATGTTTTTTAATCTATGTAGAAGTGGATGTAACAGATTTGTGAATAACAAAAATAGCAAGATGTTCTTGGGTCACTAGTTGTGCTATGGTTGTAGGCTGAGACTCCATGGATACAATTGAGTCTTGCAAGTGTGAATCAATTTGTGCCAATGTATCCAATTTTTTACCTTCTTCAAGCATCCACACTTTCCCCCTTAGTAATCCAATTTCCCTAAGTGCTTGATCTAGGGTCTAAAATTCTCCTTGTAAGGATGTTACAGGACTTTCATACTCATTATCTTTAGGTTTTTCAGGCATTTCTTCATCCTTTTCAGCTGAATGCACTTTCTCACTTTCTTCAATTGAGTATTCTCCCATGCTTCCTTTAGTCGTTTGTGAAGGATCAAAACCAAAGGAAGAAAAAACTTCCTCATCACTGCTACTAGTTGTAGAAACATTAGTTTCTTCAATTTTATTTTTGGATTAGTCCTCACTAATATGGAGTATAGTGGGAGAGGAGGAGATAGGCCTTTTATGTGGTTTCCCCCTTAGTCTGTGTGATCACCTCTTATAAACCTGAGGAATTTTCAGCTTCTTAGCTAGTTTAGGGTTTGGAGGGACTTCTTATTTAGATGAAATATGGGAAAGAACCAATCTTCTCTTCTTTGTTTCCCTTCTTTCTCCTAATACCTCAGTTGTAGGCTCATCTGCTACAAGAGGCTTATTTGTGACAGGAGGTTCTTTTTCTTCATTTTCTACAGATTCCTCCCCAACTTCTACTTCAACTTCCTCCTCTTTTTGCTTTGCTTCCTCTTCAAATTCATCTTATTCTTACTTTACTTCTTCATCACTTGCTTCCATCTCCTCTTTAACATTTTCTTCCTCATCATGTTCTTCCTCAAATGGAAACTATAGGATTCCTCCCAAGTCACATTAGATTTTTGTCTGTTTTAGATTAAGGTAAAAACAGGTTTTGAAGGGACCCCGAAACCCTGAACAAAAGGAGAAAGATAAAATAGTAACATCCATAGACAAGCCTAAAGCCTACTTCACCGAAGTAACAAAACCAGGATACAAAGACCTAAAGCTAACAAACGAACAACCAAAGATAGACCCCAGGTTTTACATAGACCTGGAAAATCCAAAGTAAAAGTTCAAAAAACCAGGTACCAATACCAAAAAACACAACCAACTAGCAGAACCAACTAAAAGAACCGGGAACTATTCTTCTAGTTCCAATATCATCTTCACTGCTTCCTTACCTTTCACAACAGTGTCCTGGATGGCAGCAGTCGCCTGCGTAGATCCCTCTTGCATTGCTTTCTTTCTTGAACTTTGTCTAGTTCTCTTGCTAGGCCCCTCCAAAGTTTTGATTTCCTCATTTGCTCTTTTTCCAATGTTTACAGCAACAGCACAAATGCTAGAGGTTACCTCCTCCATCTTTATTCTGCTTTCCTTTATGAGTTCCCTTAGGTTGTTCTCATAATATTTGAGTTTTATGGGAATATCCCTCGTCTGCTTTTCCATGCTATTGATTTTGTTCCAAACTGCCTCCTGTTTACCCTCCATTATTTCCATTTTCCTATTGATTTCCATTATCTCCTTATACGTCCATAAATCGAATTGAAGTGTAGCATCAGCTTTGCAGTTGGCCAATCTAGTAGGTTCGTCATTCTACCTTTTGTCACTCCAATCTTCTGTGTTCTTTTTAGGACTGCTTCCAACTTCTTCAATATAGTCCTCCGTTTCCATTCATTTTTGTTCCTTTGTTTCAGCATGGCTTACATTTTTGTTACTTACTTCATTTACTTGAGCTCCCATTTCCAATATTTGGTTAGCAACCTGAACTAGATTTTCCTTTTCATTAATAGGATCAGAGTCCACAGTAGGATCATCTAGATCTTTATCAATTTCCTCAAACACTTGTTGGTTTTCCTCAGACTCATGGTTGTTGTTTTTAGACTTTTCCTCTATAGTGATTCCTTCTTTCTCATTCTTATCTTGCACTTCTTCTTCCTCACTGGAACTTGAATGCCCACTTTCTGTTCCTCCTTCTTCCTCCAGACTCTCCTCCCCTATGTTTTCATAACTTTCCCACTATGTTTCCTCATCAGCAGTCTGGTTGTTGAAGCTTGGAAGTTTGAATTTAGCTTTTTCATTCCCTTTTACTGTTTCTTTCTTATTACTCCGTAGGTCCTTGTGTTTTCCCGAATAAGGATTCTTTACAATGGCCTTATTCTTGCAATGCCCTTCAATTATAAGAATTAACCCCTCATGCAGGATGGGATGAGATTCCTTTTTCCTAAGAGCAAATAGACTTTGGAGCAAGTAAAAACGCAGATAAAAAGGAAAGGAGATTCTTACTTTGTGTCTGAAGTGATTGAGAAATACAAAGTGAAATTTTTGGACTCTTTTGCTTCTTCTATCAAGTATGAAGTACTCGCGGATGCAGCATAAGACGTCCCTCCAGATGCCCTTAATCTGCTCCAATTCAAAAAAATCTCCACTTTTTTCCAGCTGCTGCTCCTCAGCATCTGTTTTAGGGAATTTGCAAAAAGCCTCATTGGAGATGCTTGTCTTCTTTGAAAATTTTATTCCCTCCATTGGAAGCCCCGTCACCTCTGCTATGAATTCCTCAGTGAGATTCACCGTAATGCCATGCAAGGTAACCCTATCATCAGTCCAGTTTTTGAAAAAAGTCGTTGTAATATGGGGTTTTGAGCCATGAAGCCGTTCCATGTAACTCACAACCTTTCCTCTCTGCAGGATCTTCCAGACATCTTCTTTTGCTTTCCACTCTTCACAATATTTGGGTTCCTGCTTCCTTGGTTCTCCTTTCCTATTACGAGCCATACGAATCTCCTTTAACACCTGAACCCTGTCAGCTAAACAATGAACCCGACTATTACCAATTTGGAACAGAACTCGCCTATATTTTGGCACGTTTTGAATCCTCCTCGTGTACTCTAGTACATTTCTATTTAATGAGTGTATATCTTCCTTCGTGGATCCACTCCCCCAAATCATTAGTTTTTTATTCCAATCTGATCTCTCCTGCCTTAGCATGAATTACATCATGATGAATAAGCGCTCTAAGATCCACGTTCTTGTTTAATGTCTCTTGCCAACTCACCTTGTGTCCTGCTCGAACTGCATAATTTGCTATCCAATCAGCAACTTCATTTGCTTCACGGTAAGTATGGGTAATAGTGACTTTCTCAAATTTTTTAATTAAAGTTTTCATTTCCGTCACCATAGCCTCTATTGACCATGAGACAAAATTTTTATTATTTAAGATATTTATGATATTCAAGGAGTCCCCTTCCAACCATAATTTAGAATATCCTGATTCAACAGCTAGCTTAATGGTTTGGAGGGCAGCACAAGCTTTAGCAATATGGCAATTCGACTTACCAATGGGAATTGCAATAGCATTGATTACGTTTCCCATATGGTTTCTCAAGACTCCTCCACATCCTGCATTCCCCGGGTTCCCTTTAGCAGCTCCATCAAAGTTCCCTTTGATCCACCCATGAGGGGGGACATTCCAAGTTACACCAAGTCTAGGATTTTCATTTTTTACATTAGACTTTTCTGATCTTAAAGGATTATCAATTTGAAAGGTAGGATTAGGATCCCTTTGTAATGAAAAATTCTCCTTGATAGCTCTAATGATGTTCTGCCCCACTACCCATCCTGGAAGTTCTTTGCTTCTGAAAATACGGTTATTTCTTTCTTTCCATATTCCCCACCAAATATGGGGAAGAGTTAGTTTCCATAAAAAAAGAACATCAGGATTCTTAGAGGGACAATACCAACTTTTAAAAGATAGATCCACACTTTTATGTTGAATCCAAGCAATACCCCAAAGATTGAGGATTTCTTTCCAAACTAGCATTTGATCAACAAAGTGCATTTGATTGTGTATTGAAGATTAATGGTGAGCATCAAGTCAAAAAGTTAGAAGATATTGAGGCTAATGAGAAGTTGTTATGTGTCATAACCACATTAAACTGGTAGAAAATCTTTGTCTTACATTCACTCATATAGATCTATAACAATATTGGTATGGAAATGGCCAACATACAAATGAAACCACTCTGAAATGGAATTTGAATTGGTTGTAGCGCTAGTGGGCGGGAAAAGAATCGAGGAGAATCTGGCAGGAGGGACAGACCCTGGGGGAACAGTAGAGGAAGAAGGTAAAAATGGAGGGCTAGGATCGTTGATTGACACTGACAAGGGTAAGGATCCATTTGTTTATGAGCCTACTAGTGGGGTCGAAAATTCTTCATTGAATACTGTGTTAGAACAGTACATTGAGAATGTGAAAGATAATGCTGCATATAAAAAGGAAAAGCCATCTAAAAGATAGATAGGATTCCTTGAACAAAGGACATGGACGTCGTTGTTTGGAAAAAACCTATAGGGAAATCCCTTTTTCCACCGGTGACATCTAAATCATGCTGGGAGAAAGGTGAGTTTCAAGTTTTTATCCCAGATCCTTTACTTGATTTCTCAGTGTCATCCATGGAACTCACTCTTGTGGGTAAATTTCTAGGAGCAAGACCTAATATAGAATCTCTTAGAAATATGGTAAAAAAGAAATGGATTATACGTGGAGATGTTGACATTGCACTAATGGTGAAATGGATTCTTCTCTTTTATTTTTAATTGTAAAGAAGATTTGAATAAGGTTCTCAGTGGAGGGCCTTGGTCGTTTGGAAAATGTTCTCTTACAATCAAAAAATGGGAACTAAATATGGACTTATCAGATTCATTTTTCTTAACTACCCCTATATGGGCTAGACTACCTGGACTTCCTTTAGAATTTTGGCATGAGGACATTTTTAAAGGAATAGCTAGCTCATTTGGTGAACTAGTGGCAGTGGATAATGACACGGCTTCATGAACTAAACTCCAAAGTGCCAGAATTTATGTAAAAGTGGCAGACTTGAATCACCTCCCCAAAAAAGTGGAATTAATATCAAAGTTTGGTAAGAAAACCCAAGAGATTATCTTTGAAGATTTGCCAAATTCCTGCTATGCGTGCAAGAAACAAGGGCATTGGGTCAAGAACTGTCCCTTTAGAGGTAAAACATATCCTAGGAAGGTCCAGGATGGAAATTTTTTTAAGATCCAACAAAAGAAAATATGGAAAATTAAAGAGGACAATCGAGAGATAGGAAAGAATCAAGAAGTTTCAACAGACCTATGTACAGAAGAGGATGAAGTTTCTTTTAATGAAGAGGCTGATGTTCTTAATACTATAGGAGATAAAGAGCTTTCTTTAAAAAAATAAAATTCCCTGAATGAAGAACAGGGGATGCACTCGGAGAACAAAGACGTTGAACATCCATCAGAGGAAAAGATAGACCTATTAAATCAAATCGTTGTCCACCATAGTATCAAAGATCAATATAAAGATGTAAAGGGCAATGATGGGATAGAGGAAGGAGAATTGAAGCTTGAAGGGGGGATAAATTCAGAGGAAGGAGAGATGCTTGTTACCCAGTCGGGGGAGAGTCAGGTGTCAACCAAGGAGGATAATAACATTCCAGTGAAAGGGACCCCCTTTGCAGAAGTAATGAAAGAGGAAGGAAAAAAATCAAAAGACCAAAAGAAAAAAGATGAGAAAAAGAATAATATAAAGAATGTTGAGACGAGAAGTTCTAAGGGGAAACCTAACGCGAATCTTTGGAAAAAAGAAGGAAAAGGAACTGATCCGCAATCCAAGATAAAACTGGATGTTGGCTCTCTAGATAAAGTTGGAAAAAAATCTGCAAGGAAGATCAGAGAGATGGAAAGCAAACAGAATATTGCGGATGGAAGGCAGACTACTTTGCCAGAATATACCTAATTAAACAGTAATGAAAATATTAAGTTGGAATATTAGGGGGTTAAATAGTATTAACAAAGTGAATATAGTTAGGAATTTTGTCAGAGACCAAAAGCCAGATTTCCTTTTGCTCCAAGAAACCAAGATGAGTAAAGAGAAAGCAGAACAGATCAAAGACTTTAAAAATTATTCCATTAAGGCCAGTAGTTCTGAAGGTGCTTCAGGGGGTACTATGATGCTTTGGAAGAAGAATCATTACTCTGGATCAATTTTGACGGAAAGTAAAAATCTTATGATTGTTAAAATAACTAGTGTTGACCAAAAGGAAAGGTGGTATGTTGTAAATATCTACGCTCCCAATGTCAAGTTCTAAAGGAAAAAGGTTTGGGAGACTATCTCAAATTTCAAAAGCAAAGACTATAGTGGTCGATGGATTATAATGGGAGATTTTAATGTACCACTATATGATCATGAGAAAAAGGGAGGTAATACTATTCAATTGGAAGGGAGATTTGATCTAATGGAGTTTATAAACAAAGGACTAATGGATATGGAACTTCAGAGAATTCATTTTACTTGGAGCAATAAGAGAATTGGCAATGAATGTATACAAGCCAAGCTTGATAGGGCCCTTATCTCTCCAGATTGGACAAAAGAATACACATGTAAGTTGGAAGCGTGCCATAGAATAGGTTCGGATCATTATCCTCTTTTCTTCACAGCGGCCAAAAGGAATTTGAAAAAGAATCACCCTTTCAGATTTGAAAAGATGTGGTTGCAGCACCCACAGTTTGAAAGTAAAATGGAAGAGTGGTGGAATATACCTATTGAGGGTACGACCCTCTTTAGAGTTGTCTCCAAGCTCAAAAACGTTAAAAAGGAAGTTAAGAAATGGAATAAGTATTGTTTTGGAAATATCTTTGAGAAAAAGAATACAATCAAGGAGGAAATTAGTAGAATTCAGGAAAAAATTCAGCAAGATGGATACACATCAGAACTCATTACTGAAGAAAGTGAAAAGTTGGTTCAATATCAAGAAATAATAACCAAGGAAGAAATCTATTGGAGACAAAGATCAAGGGTGTTATGGTTGAAAGAAGGAGATAAAAATACAAAGTTTTTCCACCTCTCCACTCTGAAGCATAGAGCTAAAACTCAAATCCAACACCTAAACAAGGGAGATCAGAAGATTTCAGAGGAAAAAGAAATCAAGAAGGAAATGCTATCCTTTTTCTCTTCCCTGATGAAGGCTGACATAAATATCAATCTAGAAAATCAGGCTGACATCCTTCGCGTGGTTCCTCCACTGGTCTCAAAGGAACAAAACAAAATGTTATGCTCAATACCAAAGGATGAGGAAATCTTCAAAGCAGTTTGTTCTCTAGGAAGAGATAAAGCACCAGGACCAGATGGATTTCCCATGTTCTTTTTTCAAAAAATCTGGAAATTTGTTGGTAAAGACGTAAGTAATGTGGTGAAGGAATTCTTTGGAGCCAAAAAGATACTTAAGGAAGTTAATTCTACTTTTTTGTGTCTGATTCCAAAAAAGATAGGAGCTGACTCACCTGATCAGTTTAGACCGATTAGCCTGTGCAACTCATTCTATAAGATCATATCTAAAGTACTTACATCTAGACTTATTCAAGTGATCCCTTCTATTATTGCCGACCAGCAAAATAGATTTATCCCAGGTAGACAAATCCTCAATTCAATAATTACTGTTCATGAGAACATTCATTCATTGTTTAGTTCTAACAATGAGGGATTCATTATGAAAGTTGATATTGCAAAAGCTTATGACAGGGTGGATTGGTTATTCCTTTCAAATAGTTTAACAGCTTTTGGCTTTGAACAAAAGGTGGTTGATATGATTTATCAGTTGATATCTACTACCTCAATTGTTGTACTGGTAAATGGGAGCTCATCCCATTTCTTTAATCCGTCAAGGGGATTGAGACAAGGGGACCCTATATCCTCTGTTCTGTTTGTAATTATGGCCGACTGTATGGGAAGATATATAGGAGACTTAGTTCGTAAAGGTTTATTTAAGGGTCTTAAACCCTCTTCTCATCCTCTAATATGTTCCCATGGACAATTTGTTGATGATACTATCTTCATGGGGCAATCTGAAGTCAAGGAAGCTAGAACTTTGAAGCAAGCTATAAATTTATACTCATCTGCCTCTAAATAGTTGATTAATTGGAACAAAAGCGCAGTGTTCTTCACTAATACCCCTATTTAGAGACATAACAAAATAGCTAAAATCCTTGAATGCTCTATTGGTTCTTTCCCATCCTCTTACCTGGGTCTCCCTCTTGGGATGAAAGTCCCTGAAGCCTTTTGGGAAGATCTCATTAATAAATTCAGCAAGAAACTTGCGGGATGGAAAGGAAATTTTCTCAGTGAGGCAAGAAAGCTAACCCTTCTCAAAGCAAGTCTTCAAAGCATACCTACTTATGCTATAAGTCTTTTCAGAATTCCCACCAAATATGCAGAAGCAATTGAAAAAATCCAGAGAAACTTTCTTTGGACAGTCTCCGAGGAAAAGAGGAGAATGCCATTAATTGCCTGGGAAAACATCTGTAAGCCTTTCAGGGAAGGAGGATTGGGAATAAGGAAAATAAGAAGTATGAATACATCTCTCTTAGCTAAACAGGGATGGAGGGTTTTTCATGAAAACAAAGAATGGAAGCAAAAGTATTTATTTAATGCAAAATCCCTCTCTAAATTCTTTTCTTACCCTGACGTAACCCATCCATCTTCTATATGGGGGGCTGTTCAGGGTACCAAATAAATCTTAGAAAAAGGAAGCTCCTGGAAAGTAGGTAATGGAAAAAAGGTGAATTTCTGGGAGGATGCTTGGTTAAAATAAATCCCTTTGATAGAAGAATTCCAAGATAAAGAAGTAATTGACCGTTGTAAGCAAAGATATGGAATAATGGTTAATCAATACTGGCAGAATAATTCATGGGTGAACCTTAATGATATTGATCAAGATTTCAATAATATTCAAATATCCCTCAATGTTATTTCCCTCTATTCTAATATTGAAGATAAGATTGTTTGGCATGACGAGCCTAGTGGACAATTTAAAGTTTCTACCATTTTTACTTCAAAGGGAAACGATAACCAACCACTGTGGACACAGGCCTGGATCAAGGGACTCATCCCTAAAATCAAAATCTTCTACTGGACCCTTCTCCAAAACAAAATCTTGACTCTTGATAACTTACAGAAAAGAGGAATAAACATAGTGAACAGGTGTATTCTTTGCAAAAAAGGCTTTGAAGATAGAGATCACTTGTTTGTGAACTATTCCTTTACGCAGCTAGTTTGGGTTTTTGTCTGTTTAGGCTATCTTGAATGATAAGTTGTATCAAGCAATGGTGGAACATAGTTGTAGGGTTGTCTTTTTGATATTCCCTTGCTATTTTCCTCAACAAATTTAATAGAAAATGTGGCACATTTATTCTAATGTAATGCCTTAGGTGATTAATAAACTTAAAATGTATGGAATATAACATAGAATATCTTCTTTCACAAGTGAAATATTTTAAAATAAACACAATAGCTCTTGTCCATACCTATGGTAGAGATAGACATTAGGTACCCTATTTGGAGAAGCTTAATCACACATGACCTTCGCGAAAGGTTGATCTTTCTATAATGGTATCAAAATTTTTATTCCATAGATATCCTACTTTAGGTAGGCCAATACTTTTGCTTACAGATATTTTAGTTACCTTTATAGGCCACCCCATGATAGTGGCTTTGTTATTATCAACAAACTGGCAAATTCCTTCACTATTACTTGGTTAAACCCTGTTAGCTTTTTAAAATAAGCTAACCTTCCTATATTCCTAAAAAGGATGGTAATGTCTTGCTACTCCAATAGTAGTGTCAAGTCATTAGGCTCCTTCTAACATAATCTCCTCCCATGGTAGTTTGATTCGGCTGGCAGAATGATCAACATGTTTTTATTATCGACTTGTTGGAATAGGAATGGTTTTAGCTTTGTTAATTGTTAATCCTTATTATTGCCTTTTAAATATTATAGAAATGATTATCATGCAACATATTTAGGCATGCAATTAACATGCCATTAATGGAAAAAATCCCCCCAACTATCATGTCACTCGACCTCTAGTGGAGTACAATTCAATGATACGTGTAGAAGGGCAGGGAATAAGTTGATGGGGACATGGAATTGGTGTCATGATGGAAAAAAGGCCTTGATGAGACAATTATATAGAAATTACCATGAGCTGTGCCATTATCAATTATGTTAAAAATCGTCCAACATGATGATTGTATTAACAATAATTAACAAGAATCAATTAATAATTTGCCTAAAAAAATGAATAATTACCTTCATTAGATGGGATAACTCATCATAAAAATGTGTGTAGATGTTGAGATAATGAAGTGAAGTAGGATGATGTGAAGTAGTATGTTGATATCATGTTGGAAGCATGATGATATGATGTGGAGGCTATCTTATATGTCTTCGATGGAGCTAGATGAGGTGGTTGTTATTGATGCAGATGGTGGTGCCCTCTGGACTAAAGGCGATGTTTGTTACTACCAACTGTGGATGAAGACAATTTATTCACAGGGTCTAGAGATGTAATTTTTTCTCAACAAGGGTGAATAGATTGACAATCTAACAAGCATCTAGTTGCCTCATAGATCATCCTTTCAAAGATACAAAACATAACCTATATCACCTTGTGAATGAACTTGTAGTAATGGTGTACACATTCTGTAACTCAAAATACAAGTTATAGTATAAAAGGTGCATCTTGTAGCATGAAATATGGATCATGTAGCACAAATTGGCATAATATATCATAAAATTTGCATCATGTAGCAAAAAAATTGCATCCTGTAACACAAAATTTTCACCTGTAGCAATATAAAAAACTACTTATGGAGGCTAAAGACGTGTTTACATTTACAGTAAATGATGATGATGTAAAAGGAGCTAAAAGGTACATGTTTATTGCTTTGATGATATTTATTTCCTCCCCTTCTTAGATGGTTAACAAGCTGATTTTTTATTTAAGGGTTGGTTTTATATAGATATTGATTAGTTAGAGACTGATTTTCTAACCAACACCTATCAACAATGCTCGAAGGTTTTCATTGCTTATTTTTTTTAATATTTTTTTACTCTAACTGATCAACTGGACAATTTACTAACCAGAGTTTTTATTCACTCAGTAGCTATCCAAAATACATGACTGGGTTGACTATTACAAAGTGGTTATTCTTTATAAATTGAGAGCATGAGTACATTATTGTACCCTATTGATGTAGAATTAATATACGCAACATGCTAAGAGGAAGATGAGGTGTGTTCATTCATAAGCTATTGAGTGAAAAACTCCTTGGTACAGGGATTTTTGTATAAATTGAGCCTATGGCCATTTATTAATAGGTAGAAGTGTACATAATCAATGGTATGCAATTTGTCAACTCCATTCTCAAAGACTTCCTCTATTTCATAGCGTCCAAGTCATCTAGTTTTTTGTTTTCCCTTATGGTCTATGTATTTAGAATCAAAAATTAGGACTGAATCTTTGTGTTGAAACTCTCTTGTCTCTGTATACTTATCATGCCATATGATCCTTTACTACTACACAACTTTAGTATGATGTAGTGCTTTCTTTTAGAGCTCATCTAAGGCATTTAGTTTTAGGACTCTATATTTCTATACGTTTGAAAAGTCTATGCCAAGTTCTAATATTGTCCTTAAGGTCTTGTGTTCAAATTCAATGGGCAGTACAAGCTTATTTCCATAGACCAATTTATATGGAGTGAGGCCATTTGTAGCCTTTCATGCAATTCAATATGCCCAAACTGCTTCATGAAGATGAGCTTCCCAATATTTATGATGCACATTGACTATTTTGGTGAGGATGTTCTCCAACTCCTTGTTTGTGATCTCTACCTATCCCTTAAATTGAAGATGGTAGAGGGTGAATTTCTTGTGCCTAATTTCATATTCCATGACAACGAAAATTGTGAGATCAAATGTAAATTGAGGCCCTTGATTTATAACAATTTTTCTTGGTACCTTGTAGCAGGTGAAAATTTCCTCATATAAAAATGCTACCACCTTCTCATCTATTGAATAGATTAAGACGTTCACCTCAGCCCATTTAGTGACATAATCTATGAAAAATAATACGTACTCATTATTGGATTTGGGATCTATGGGACCCACAAAATCAAGTCCCCATTTATCGAATGGTTCCAAAACTAACTGGGGATATAGTGGCATTTCATTTTAACATGTGGTTTTCCCCATACATTGATATTCATAACATTGATGAGTGTATTCGAAGGAGTCCTTGTGCAGAGTAGGCCAACAATATTCAATAGTTAAAATCTTGTTGATAGTCCTTTTTGTAGTAAAACAACCCCTGCAAGGTTCATCATGACATGCTTAAAGGATGTCAACAACCTCATCTTCTCAGATACATCGACACATAACTGAATCAGGTCATATGACAAATAAATACCTAGAGATCCATGAGTATAGACCACTTTTTATAATTAAATTATGTTTTTATTTCGAAGTAAAATGTTGTGGCAGTATATCTGCATACCAAGGAGTATTAACAGTTAATGCAAAAAGGTGTTCATTAAGAAAAGAGTAATCTATTATGGAACTTTGCGGGTTAGATTGTAATCAAGATAATAAATTTGTAACTACATTATATTCTCTTGGTCTATCAATAATGGTTATATCAAATTCCTAAAACAAAAGCAACCATCTAATTATCTTGTAAAAACTATAATTTTATTCATTAAATACCTGATTGTTACATGATCAATATGGATAAAGACTTGATACCCAGTAATGTAGTGTCTAAACTTGTTAAAAACATAGACTACAACAAGAAATTCATTTTTTGTGATCATGTACATGAGTTAAACTCTTTAGAGGTTTTTACTGATGAAATAAATGGTGTAGCTTAAGGATTTCTCTTTCTGGCCCAGGATAGCTTGTAGTGTACAATCAAAAACATTTGTATGGATATAAAAGGGTTGTATCTAGTCATGAAATTTTAACACAGGAGTTGTTGTCAATAAATTCTTAAGTTCTTGGAATGCATCTTGACATGCAGTAATCCAAACAAAATTAACATCTTTAAAAAATAAAACAAATAAAGGTGCTACAATTTTGTTGAAGTCCTTGATAAATCTATGGTAATAACCAACATGTACTAGGAAACTTCTAACATCCTTTTGCTTCATTGGAATTGGTAAATCTTTGATGATACTTATCTTGGTAGGATCCACCTTAATACCTACAGGTGAGATGTGGTGTCC
Organism: Torreya grandis; assembly: GCA_037957365.1. Lineage (NCBI taxonomy): Eukaryota > Viridiplantae > Streptophyta > Pinopsida > Cupressales > Taxaceae > Torreya > Torreya grandis. Next base: position 460,481 of record JARHVA010001648.1, on the reverse strand, counting down.
CAACATAATAATTTTCATCTTTAACATGCAACACTTTTCATGACTTAGAAATAACTAAAGGTCTTGACAATGTTGAAGGACTTTCTCAAGGTTTTGAAAGGCTTCCTCATATGTTTCTCCATAAACAATGAAGTCATCCATTATATTTCCACAAAGTCATGGGAGAGATCAAAAAATATGCTTAAGATAGCTCGTTGGAAGGTCAATAAAGCATTGCATAAACTGAATAAAAGTATTGCATATGCATAGGTACCCCAAAGACATGTGAAGGTAGTCTTGTCTTGGTTCTCTGGTGCTATTTGGATCTAATTATGGCCACTAAATCCATCAAGAAATGAGATTTTTTTTTAATGCCAATGTGTCAAGGACTTGGTCAATAAAAGGAAAGGGAAAATGATCCTTCCTTGTAGTTGCATTGAATTCCCTATAGTATACACATTTATGTCATTTACCCCCCTTTTTAGGTGCAATCAAAAGGGGTGAAAACCATTGATTGTTAGAAATAGGATAGATGAACCTTACATATAATAGTTTCTACAAATTATTTTTTACTATACATTTAACAACATAATTCATCTTTAATTTTGGTTGGTGATTGGGTTTACATTCCTCTTTGATGTAGATGTGATGGGTGCATAAATCTGGAGGGATACCTCTCATATCATGTTAATCCTAAGTAAAAGTTATCTTCTGCTTTGGAGCATAGTGATTAACTTAGTTTCTTTTTAGAGTGTCAACTTCTCTTTGATATTAAGGGGTTTTCCTAGAAGGATTTCCACTTTATTGGATAGGGACAACATGAATTCAATATTACCTATTAGTGGGGCATGGATGAAATGATGTGGCAATAGTTGATGGAAAGTTCTAATATCTTTTTCAAGTTCAAAGGGACCACTCTTAGGAAAAGTATTTTCAAGCAGGCATTGTTGTACATTACAAGATATTATCTATTTTAGGGTCCTCTTGATAAGAGTTTTGTAAAAATATGAGAAAGGAGTGTGTCTTCCTCTTGATCTTTGATGGATGTGCTACAGTCAAGTGTGCATAAAGTGTGGGAATAAGTGTGTTGCTCATCTACTTCTTATAACCAAGGAGGTTGGTTTTCTTCATAGGAAAGTTTGCCTAGGGGATATAGTATCAAGTTCTTAATGTCATTTCCATTTGAAATCAACATTTTCCCTCAACCTGTAACCAATGAAAGCATCAGCTATAGCTAACCATGGCCTTCGTAAGATGAGTGGGTAACCTCATAGGTTAGTTTTTGGTTGTAAAATGATAAAATATACTAGATATTCCCATGAATCCACATTGATGACTAGATATTCAATCATCCCTTAGGTTTGATGGTTGATCTATCAGTAATTTGTAAGACAATAGGTGTTGGGTGAAGTTGTTTAAGTCTAAGTTGGTGCATGGTTGATGGTTGCCCCTAAATGAATAAATGTATTTGGTATAAGTTGGCCATTAATGTTGAAATTGACTACAACACTACTTGGGTCAGAATACTTGGGTGAAACTATATTACCCAACATGATGTCTATAAGTTGGCCAACTACTTAGATAGTTTTGGGATACTTCTTTTTCTTGGCCAGGTTTCTTTAAGCATAATTTACGAATAACTTTTGTATATATGGACACATTTTTTATGGCTTGAAATAGTGGAATCTTGCTACACACATTTTTTAATTGTCCTAGGATATCAAATTCAAGTTCTTAGTCAATGCATTGGATATTTAACTTCTCAAGAAAAGGAGGGTTGGTAGGCCCTTCTTGTGTTGTAGTGGAACTTGGTTTAGGAGTAACAGTGGCTTCATGGGTTTTGGACTAGTATGGTTGGCTAGAATCTCCTCAGGAGGTTTTTTGATCATGGCTGAGGTGGGTTGTAGAAAAATATGTCTTGAACAAAGGTGTAATTCATTCATATCCAAAGTGTAAGTTGGATATTACATTATTTTAGTGGTATGTGTTGGTTGAACCAACTTATTTACAAGGTTTGACACATGTTAGGTAGGTAGTTGTGGTTGTATAGGAATTGGTTGGGTGTTTAGTATTAAAGTTGGTTGTGGTTGTTGCTACAAATATTATTACTATGGGAAACCAACATTCTAATTGAACCAAGGTTGGTTATTTCTCCATGATTATTGTCATGGGTTGTAAGGATAAGACTATTGTTGGTTTGGTATTAGGACTGCCAAGACTAGTTTTGAGGCTGCTGCTAATTATTTTGAGTGGGATTCCAACTACTTGAGGTTGGGTTATTTTGCTAAGACTAGTTTTGATTTTATATGGGCATTTATGAATTAGGTCCATTCCAATTAGCTAAAAATTGAGAATTTAGAAATATAGAATTAGATGGCATATATTGATTGAATGGCCTAGGTGGCTATTTTCTACATTTAGCCACAAAAAAATTGATCTCTATCTCTACCAATTATATGTAATTCCACTATCTTAGGATTCTCCTCCATTATGTTGGCCATTTTTACTCAAATAGCCTGACATTTGTAGTCTACTTTTTTTCTTGATAGTTGGGACAATAAACTATTAAGGATTGCTTTGCTTCTTCTTACTTCTTCCTTGTGTACAACATATCCAACTGAGTAGCCATATGGATAATGATGTCTTGCTTCATACCCTGCAATAATTTTTTTTTACCTTAAATTTTGAGAGTCTATTTGCAATTGATGAATAAAGTATCTTATTGCTACTATTTTTTTTATTACTGATCTCGAGTAATTCCTACATAGAAGTGTTAGATCATCAAAGGATAATGTTGAAACATATCCTCTAGTCATTAGGACTAATGCTTCCAAAAAAACTTCTCTAAATCATTGCAAAAATATCAATTTGATGGATTCTTTATCCATTGCAGTCTATTTGGATTTTTGTAGGCTGAACATGAATCTTTCCATGTAGTCCTCTAGTGATTCATTTTATTCTTGTGTTAGCTTGAAGATGTCATCCTTTCTATAGTTTCTTCCTCGATAATAGTTTTGATATTTGGACAGAAACTTCTCCTTCATTTCTTTCCAAGTAAAAATTGAATCCTTCCCTAGTCCCATAAACCATCTAAGTGTTGCATTTTTGAGTGTTGTTGGAAACAACTTCAGATTTTAAACATCTTAATGATAATCATAAATACAACATAAGATATCAAACTCAAAGATGAATGTATCTAGGTCTTCACCTTCCTTTTCCATAAAATTAGGGAGGGATGAATGAGGGATATTCTTCTTGGGTACATTTCCCCCAAGGGTGTGGATCGAGAATTTGAAAGTTATAGACTTATTGGTAATATTATCTTCTTGATGGTCCTCCATGTATACTCTTTCTGTACGTAGACTAGAAACTTCTGCCACGCACTCTTTGAACTCATTGTCAATCTCTGTATTCCCTAGTGTATTGTAAATAGATATTTTAGATTTTTCTATAGGGATAGGATGTCTCTTATACAAAGTGAAGGAGTGTAAGTTCTTGAGTATCAACTTGTTGTTCAGTAAAGATATTTTCTAACTCAATACATTATGTAGGCTTGTTATCTCTTCTAGGAGCTAGAAGGGCTTTAAATGTTTTCTTAGCAAGAAGCTTGGGTGAAGATGGAGGGAACTGAATACTAGATTATTAAGTGTGAGGTGATAGAGTAGGAATTCTTAAAGATGGTATAAAGGGGTCCTTCTTAGGTGTATAAACCCCTTCCTCTAATAGATTCCCAACTTGTGCTACCAGTTCAATCAAGAATTCTTATTTTTCTAGCTCTTCTATTGATAATTGTATATGGTCTCCAAGAGTTTCATCGTATTCCTCAATTATTGAAGATTGTATCTCTATTCTTGAAGTAAAGGTCAATTGCCTAGGCAACAATCTACCTAGATGATCTCATTCTCTATGCATGTAAATCAACCACTTTTTCACTTGCCCTACCCTACACAAGTTTATTATAACTTATTTTATTTTTGGATTTTTACTAATTTACCCTTACAAAAAGCAAACCTTTTATCTAGAAATTAGGAAATGTTTAAGCTAGAAAATAATAAATATTTAATCTAGGAATGTTAAAAAATAACAAAAGAGATTGTCAATCTTGGAGATTTCAAGTGTGTGATACCTTCCCTGACAATGATGCCAAAATGATGAGCAACATTTTACCACCAATTAAACCTAAAAACCTTATACAACTTCACCTATGCTCATAGGATAAAGTGACCACCTAGTGCATAAAACAACTACTTCATTAATTGTCAACCCATGGGCATTTTAGCTTGATAAGGTGATGTCACTGTATGTGCACACTTAATTCACTTGTTGACTATGTCAATTACATATAGGAACACTTGCATAAAGAGAAATTGCAAAAAATGTAAATTACTTGAAATGAAATTATGCTTGCATGAATGAAATAAACATAATTGAATGGAATGAAATATTGCGAAAGCTTCTTTAAGAAATTAACATACATTCATAATATTGAAATATTATATAACACTCAACAACATATACATGATTAAAGAATGGAAATGAATACTTGGAAATTGAATTTACATAGCTACTTTAATGAATTGGTATCTTCCCTATAATTCCTCCTGAGGGAGCCCTCCTCGTTTGGTCTTGAGATCTAATGCTTCCCTTAGATTAAAAATGTGTTTATTGTGAATTGTTGTATTTATTCATGTCTTGTAGTAATTAAAGATTGATATAGTAAGATTATAATGACTGAAAATGATATTACTTGGTCACACTTAGATTATCTATCATTTTCTTATACTCTCTACTACCCTAGCATACATTTGTGTTTTAATATATATACCAAGGAAGCTACGATTATTGCTTAACAAGAAATTACAACAACTTTGAGAATATTCGTATCATAGAGAATGCAATCGATAATGGCTATAGGACATAAACAAGGGTGATGTTGTTAGGAAGTTGGAAGGAATGAAATATGGCCTAGTAGGAATGTTTGATGTTCCAACTTCTTCTCATCACATATGCCTATATCGAGCCATGCATGTTCGTTCTCCAATCTTCCTTATTGGAACAAAATCATTAGAAAGGTTGGTCACTGTAACTATTGCATGCTTAGGTAAGCTAGAGACAGTTATTCATGTTTTTTACTATAGTTTTTAGTGGTTGTAGGTTGATAACCTATTGGCTATGGGTCATGAATGCCCCGCACACAATATGGTGCTATGACTAAGTTTATATAAACATCATCTCATTACTGCAAGACATAACAATTTGGTTATTACATATAGGTCTTGTCACTCAAATTACTCAACACATAATATAAGAATTAGAATTACTATAATAAAAGATAACATATTCAACTTTAATCACAAGATAAAAACTAACTTCATTCTCATAAACATAGTTAATAAATAGCATGATGACTTAGAGTACTTAAAATAAGGAAATATACAAGGCATATAGGAAACATTAAGAATAAGAGGCTAAAAGGTGGAGATGAGTAGGGTTCAAATTATGCCATTTATATGGCTCATTAATCACCTTTTGTTGCATCTTGATTCTTCGTTAAATAAACTATTTGACTATTCATGGATATTTGTAGTGGACACATTTGATATTGTTTATATTTTTGACTAAGCTTTAGATATATGTTATTATGGGATAGTAGGATATTGCTTAGATACATGATGGTACATGTTTGCTTTACTGTGAGTTAGCTATAGTGTATGCGTTTACATTTCAAGTATATTGATGTGTTATTTCAATTATATTTTATGCTATATATTTATCATGTTGATATGATCTAACTACCTGCATGTTGTGAGGTTGATAGAGGAAAACTCATCTCTTAGAGCATGCTGGAGGGAGAGCATCATCAGAGAAGGTGAAGTAGATGGAGATGTTGAAGGACAATAGAGAACTGATGAGAACCCTGCACACACCATAGTAGATAGCACATGTTAGAATGCATTAAAAATGGTTTGTACATAGTATGTTTATTTCTACTTGCTTTGAAAAGTTGATTTCTATGGTTTGAAATCATAGTTTAATTGCTTAATGAATTGGCACATTTTACCATTTAAACTAATGAAAATATTATTAGCATGATTAGATTTAAAAATCTAGAATTATTAATTGTCAAAATTATCATTATAATTTGTGACAATAAGAGATATTAATTAAATTATAGATTTTCTTTGTTTTATGTTAAAATAAATAAAATAAGGAAAAAATAATAAAAAAATAAAAGGAATTTAAATACTAAAATTATAAAATAAAAAAGAATTAAATGTATTAGAAAAATAACAAAAATAAAGAAAACAGTGAAAAATCATTAAAGCAAAGGATTACACCTATTTTAAGGAGTAGAAATTAAGAAAGGAAGAATAATTATCATAAGTATTTTGGCAGAAAGAGGAGAATTTAAAGGAGCAGACTAGGGAGGTGTAACATAGAAGGAAGAAGACACATATGAAATTGACAAACAATCATACTAGGTAGGTGTTATTTCTCAATTCTCATGATTATGTTGAATAACTTAATATTTGGGATTGGCTATAATCAATAAGCATATATGTATAAATATGATTGATGTGAAATATACAATAGAAAGGTCTGAGTAAAATGTCATATTCCAACTCCTCTAAGCGTTGCCATATTCTAATATTCTTATTCATTGTTATATATATACACCTACCAGAAAAAAATATATAGGCGACTTATTGTTATATATAGATTGGTAGCTCATCTATGTCAAATTTTATTTAACATAATTATTATATTTCAACTTTAAATAGTTTAATCATGTTATTCGTAATCATTATATAATTACAATGTAACGATAGTTCTTTTATTTAATAGTCCTTTTTATTATTAAACAAACAAGTCACTGTATACAATATCCTAGTTCTTATAATAACCTATTGAGGTTGATTTATAGTTCACTCCCAACAAGTAATGAATTACTGAATCAATGTATTCTTCCTAAAATATTTTCCCATTGTTTGGCATTATTATTTACTTATTTACCAACTATATAAAATATTTAAGGGGCTATCTTGTTTTGAAAATCTGTGTAAACATGATCAGATCACTGAGGTTTGTAGCAATATAAATTATGAATATATTTATTGAATTTCATACCCATGTGAGTCATTGTTTACGAATCTACAACATGTTTAGTATATAGGCATTGACCTAGCGTATGCATAGACCAAACTGCAATACAAAACAAATATTTGTAGTCTATAATTTTCAAGAGTCATTGTCTTATGGCATCATTGGGTAAGGGAGCTGGGAAGGAAGTTTTGAATCGCTATATACAATTTGTCTACAAAAATAAAAAAATGAGATCATTGTATTTTGGAGAATGTTGATAAAACCTTTATTGTAGCATCGACACACTATGTATTTCTAGCCTGGGGGATATTTAAATAAACACTATAGTATATAGATGAGAAGTCAATGGAAATCTATTACTGCAATATAATCTATAATGGTCAAATGTTTAATTGTCAAATGATATATATACATTGAAGAATCAAAATATGTGGCATCATTAGCTGGGTACATTTAATTCATGTTTAGTTATATATCTATAACATCAGAGTTGTATCTTAAACTAATGACGTTAGAGCTGTATCTTATTCTCATATGTTTTTATAATATTCTCCTGTCATTAGTTATATCTTTGTTTATATATATATGAAATAAATATACATTGAAGAATCCCAATCAAATGAAATGGGTGTCTGTACGCAATATTATTCTATTGTTCCTTGTTTTAATAAGATAAAAACTATGAACATAATTTATATGAAATGTTATGTATTATAACATAAGTATTGCCCTTTATGTAGGTGCTAAGTGTTTCTAGGAAAATATATAAAGTTATAAAGTGGAGATTTTATAACTTTTTCAACCATTACCTATTGCATTGGAACTTGAATGGAATTTATAATTTTATTAGTGGTGGTCATAAAACATAAATTTAGGTTTAATATATGTATATATATTTCATAGACCTTGTAATTTTTTTGTTTATAGCTAAATGAGACTAGATCCATAGAGTGCTCTGATAAGCATAGGGTTTGTATTTTGTGACTGTTATCTGGTGGAGTGGTAATACAAGATCATTTAATGTCTTAAATATTTTCATGTAATTAATCATAACAGTTATAGTTCTTGATATACCGATATGTATGTAGCTATAAACTTTTTGATATGGTAACATGGTTCAGATTAAACATGTGAGATTTAAATGGGTAAATATAACATCCCTGTATCGTAAGATAAGTCTTGTGGTGTGCTTGAGATCACTTGTTATATGTATCTTATGGTACAAAACCTATCACATGTAATATAACATTAGAACAAGTTATGTATTTATGGTTTATTAATGGTGTGCTTATTGAGAAAATAGGTGTAAACATGCCTATTAGCATATATTTGTACATTGGGGTGTGTATTTTTTGTTATAAAATATATTAAAAGATTTATGAATAATAAAACTTAGCTAATGCATGCATTCAAACCTCTAAATAACCCAAAAAAATAATTAGTTAAAAAAAAATGCATGAAGGGAGGGCCATTTACTGATGGGATGAATGTGGGGGATCATTGGTCCATGGTTGGTGTGTAAAAGCTTTTGAATAATGCTCTCCCTCCCCACAATAGTACTAATTATCGAGATGACACTTGAGATTGCCACAGATACTTGAGTTCAGGAACTATGTTTTGGGAAAGCCATGTATCTTATATATACATTGTATTATATTGTGTTTATTATTGAATATTATCATGAAGAGTTGTAATTACTTATTATTGTATATTGACAATAGTGGTTATAGACTTGTAATAGTTGTGGTTGAGTTAATATGGTTACATTCTATATTTGCATGATGATGCACTCTCATGATGTTAGAGATCTGTGATATATGATGTAATATGTTTTGTTTGCTATTATCACACTTTGAACACTTCATATGATCTATGTTAGATTCTTGTGGTGTAATCTAATTTTGATATATGCGTTATTAAAAAAAATCACATATTTCTAGGTAGATCCCAGTGGGGATGTTACACCTTCAAAAATATTCCTTGATTTTTTGTTGAAAGCTCAATAATTGAAACTGGGGCATGTTAGTTTGTGTTTGTACTGCATTGATTGTTATCAAATGCAACTTTTGAGTACAAATATTTTGTGATAAGCATTTTTTGTTGAATTATAAAAGTAAGAGCAAATAAAAAACCATATAAAGAAAAATAGAATGTCTTTTTTGTCCATTACAATTTTCTATAGCAAATGGGGAAACAAAAGATTATTGTTTTTGTATTTCTTGTTGCCCTATTTATGTTTGTTGGTTATTGTGCTTTGTTGGCTCTACATTTAGTTTTCTATTTGCAAAACTATGATAATTGTTTTCAAATCCGAAGTCTCAATGCAAATACTTGATAGTAAAATGTAACGACTTTTCTTTTAATTTCAAAAGACAAAGCAAATTACAGGTTGCAAAAAAAAAATTAAAAAATAATTTGTGCATTGCAATTTTTTAGAGGAAATGCAAAAATAAAAAAAATACCATTTTGGCATTACTTCTTGTTCTATTTATATTTTTTGGCTATTATGTTTTTCTAGTTCCATATCCAATTTTTTGATTGCATTGTAATAATGGCATGAACATCTTGTATTTTGACATTGTTATTAAAAAAAATAACAAAATATAAGGATCAAGAGTTTGAAAAATCAATAACTTGTGATAACTGGAAATAAAACATTACCATTTTGGTGTTTTATGTCTTGTTATTTTTGCTTGTTGATTATTGCATTTGGCTAGATCCATATTTTGTTTTCTGCAAGAAGTTTGGTAGTGCATAAACATTTATTAATTGCAAAGAACAAGGCAAAAAATATATAAGGTAAATGGTATAAATTACCATTTTGTCTAGATTTTTTCCCCCTATGTAGTTAGTATTGATTATTTCCATGTCCAAATTGCATTATGTAAACCCATTTATTTAATGTCAATGTCATGGTATAAGGTGTAAAACTACTTCTGTATTTGTAAAAAGTAATTGTTATTGTAAATTTTGTTCAATTGTTACATAGTTAATGCCCATGTCAGAAGCAATGTCAAGATATTCTATAGCAATGTGAATATTCCCCCATTTTGATATGTGTTGTGCAATAAACATGGTTTCATTTTTATCTATCTATGCCTTATGAATAAGGTACGTCTTAGCACACGTATCGATTTTTTATCAATGTATGCTCATCATCATGATATGGTATAAATAACATCATTTTTTTATCTATAATAGTTTTTAGGATCCATGTGTATATTGTATCTAACATGTTGAATTATATGTAGTTTTTTCCATCTCTTTTTTTTTGTTGATTTTCCTAAGTAATATGTTACATATTCAGCCAAAGATATGTGTTCTAAATGCATTGGTCTTGCAATGTAGTTTTCTATAGGAGAAGCACACATTATGTCTTCTGAACTATCTGGATCCTGTGCTAACAATTTTGGACTCTTCAAAATGCATGTTCTTTTTATCTACAATGATGTGTTTATGAAAACTATTTTTCTTGAGCTATAATGTAGTGGCAATAAAAGTACAATGTGGATAGCTTGGCAGACATTTGTTGATGTTGTAAAAGAGCATTTCTTAATATTCTAATGGCATGTAGTTTTTTGTCATTTTTATGAGTGTTTTCATCACGCACTTTTTGAAATGCATTTGTTAGTGTACGGTCAAATTTTGTCATATAGGAGAAACAATATGTTGCAGTAACATATGCATCTAGAATGAATTGTGCATATGTGTTAGCATACCATAATCTAGACACTTTTTTTACAAATGCATTTATCTAGACATTCGATGGATGTCTTTTTAACATTATGATGGGTTTTCAAACACAAGATCACAATGAAAGTATGTATTCTATTTCAAACAAATCTACATCTTATAAAAATATTTGGAATGTTGTGACTTCAATATATTTTTTATGCTCAAGTTGAGAAAAAAACCTTGTAAAATTTTCTTTGTAGAGGTCATTAATTTGGTCTAATGGCTCTAATATCGTCATTTTTTGCATTGGAAGCAATGAAAAATTGAATCTGCAATGAGAATTTTAGTACTTTTTGCATGTGCTTGTATGATGATGTGTTTGCATTCTAGCCAAAGTATCATCTAGTAATGACAAATCACAAGATATGTACTTGTTCATAAAGTTTTCTATTTTAGTATTTGAGTAATGTCCATATTTGGGTGCATCATGTATCCAAAGCATGAATGCAAATGCTCATTCTCTCTATTTTGAAATTTAGTTACAAAAAAATAATCCAACACTTTTCCAAATAGTTATTCATTTTGTAAAATTAATTTCTTGAATGCATGGTTAAAATAACAACTACAAAGAATAGGGTTTTTTTATAATCATTGTATCAATGTTATCCTCTTCAATGGTCTCCTTGCATTTGTTAATGCTTTTGGATGATAAATTTTGTAATGCATGATGTATTGGCTCCCAACAATGTTCAACAATTGTTAATGTGCAAAAAAATGTTGGTGGGCCCAATTGCTTGATCATTGCAAAAATATTTTTTTGTGAATTTTCAAAAACATCAGGGGATGTTTGAATGCTTTTGAAAGCTGTATAGGCTATAGATGATTTCAACATCTTTTCTATACTACTTTTGTTTCTAACATCTTTGGCATAAAGATTTTTGTCATTTAATTCACCTTTCCACATGCATGTCCAAGAACAAGATGAAACCTGATGTATAATAATTTTAATAGCTTTGAAAAAGATATTAGTGATGTGAGTTACAATGTTTTTTAATTTGGGCAAAAGGTCCCACTTTGCTATTTTTTGGTATGACAATTTTTGTGTCACATCATCAAGGTGACTAAAACCATAGTATAGAGTTGGAAAGCTCATTTATTTGGAAAACTTGTCTTCAAAGATACCTAATGGTTTGAATCCTTTAGATGGAGCAATTTTAATGATCTCATCTTGTAAATATTGTATGAATTATGCTTCACCAAAGGCATGCACTAAATATTCAGTGATTGGATTTGATTCATCTTCAGTTGTGTCGAATTCACCATCTTCAGTATGCACAACGTCAATAAATGTCTTTTCAATATTTTCTCAAAGATATGTTTCCAATCTTTATCAATTGTAATTTTTTCTTGCTTGTATAGTGGAGCTTGACAAAGTTTTCATAATATATTCATGTCACATGCAGGCTTTATGTTTCTTGTTAAATATGCATCTTTGGATTACAATTTGTGCTTTATTTTGATTACAATTGTTTCAATCTCATTCAATTGTCTAGGCAATGCCTTTTGTATTTGATCAAAGTTGATAAGAACATTTATAATTATTCTAGTCAGGCCATATATGATTGCTTATACCCAAGTTCTCGTATTTGTACAAAGTGCACTCTCAAGGCAACTAATCTCTCCACTAAAACCATCAAGTTTGGCACATCACTTAGTTTCTTTTTCCTTCTAATATTAAAAGGAGTAGCAAATTTCAGAACTTTTTAATTGTCAAGAGATGCTTTTCATTGTTTACATATTTATTGGCCTAATGCAAGTGTTTTTGACATTATATTTGTAAAAATAGAATGCAATATTTTCACAATGGCATTGACAATCATAACAATATATTTTTTGATATGAAAGCATTCACAAAGCATACAAGCACGAATGGGTATGTCTTTTATTGATAATAGATAAATGTTTATACTTTTGGCACTTGGCTAGACATGTTGGTTGCATGTAATATATCTAGTCCTTTAGCTACATATCATTGATTTTATAAAGTGCTACCAATTTTGGAATTTATTTGTGTGAATTTTTTTACAGGTATTTCAATACATGTTTTTAGTATTCTTTTTTCAGTTTCTGCATATGTATTTTTTGTTTTAAAAGGCACAATGCTAGTTGTTGACCATTCTTAGATTAAGTTGTATCTGAAATACAAGTATCTATTTTTGGTAATTTTTTTCAATTGCATGATGCATTCCATATGTAAAATGAGTTCTATAAATTATTTATAATGGCCCATAGTGAATATGACTTATATCTATCTCAAAGAAAATAATGTTATATGTTTTCTTTAGCTGAGTACAATTGCAATATCTTTTTGAAATTTTTTTGGTTGTTGCTGACCATATTTAAATTTCAATTTATAGAACGTTCGGAAGCATGAGCAACAAAAACCATTACCTTCAATGCCACTTTGTTCATATGGCATTTCAATAGTTGCAGTATACATTTTCCAGTCAAAAATGTTTTTGGACTTTTGTTTTTCTAGTTCATGTTGACAAACATCTAAAGTAGTCAATGCATTGCTTTCAACTCCCACAATTACATTACAAAAAGTCTGGGCCATATAGCAGTGAAGAACATTACCATTGAACTCATCTTTACGTAACAAACTAATGACATTGAATAAGCTTTATCCATAGTCTGAGTCAAATACAATAATTCTATATACATCATGTGTTTCTATTTCATTAACAATGGCATCCTAACATAAAAGAAGATTTTTACAAGTGTGTGATAGATTTGTATTGAATATTGAGTTGTTAGTGCATTTTTTTTTGGAAATTAATAGTTCAAAATGGCCATGAGTTGGGTTTATATCATGAAACAAGACTGAGTATGGTGGAATATGACTTTTTTTGTTAAAATACATATATTTATTTTTGTTTGTTAGAGACCAAATATAAACTGGTATATCCAACCACTTGCATATCCATTGGATACAAAATATGTCACCCCAAAGACCAGTTTCACCCTGATTTGTAACTTATTTTGCAAAAACTTTCATTCTATGAAAATATGTGCTTCTATCATGTAATCGATGCAAGTCATATAGCACAACTGGGTGTAGTTGATGAGCATATGGTTTTTTAAATTTTATACCATTGTTGTTCAAAGAGTTTATAAAATAGTCAATGATTCTAGTCCATATCATACTTGATGAGTAACAGAAGTGCAAAAAGACTTGAAATGTGTCAAAAAGACAATCACAACTAGTATAATTGAACATTACAGATCTAAATAGATTTTCATCCTTCAGAGCATCATCAATCGTTGGAAAGCATTATGTTTTTAATCATTCGTATGAAATTACATCAACCACAATTTCCAAAGAATCTAATGTGATGTCTTTTGTTTGTCTTTTCATTTTTTTTGTTGTATATATTGCAAGATCATGCATAGGAAAAGACTAAATATGAAAAGGCACGCACATGCATGTTAAGAATTGAAAACTATATGGAGCAACTGCCACATTTATCTTGTCAATGATCAAAAGATGTAAAGTTTATTGAAAAATGCTTACATATTTGTTTGAAACTTATTAGAAGCATCAATCCTTGATTATTATGAAAATCAAATTGCCTGGCTCTTGATCTTATTTTATTCTCTTGCAATGCTCCAATGTAATGCATTTTACTGTGCAAACATTCACTGTTCATATATATATATATATATATATATATATATATATATATATATATATATATATATATATATATATATATATATTTGCAATTTCATGTGAAATCATCCAATAAACAGTTAATAAAGTATTTTTTGTTTCTATTTTGTTCAACAATAAGATTACAAAGTTAATGTCTTAAACTAATAATGTAAAAAACATACTTTAATTTAACTAGATTTATATTTCTCAACGAAAAAATATTTGAAAAAAGCAAATACAATATTACTTGTAAAACAACTACAAATAACATAGTCTAAGCATAAGTAGTTGTATGGATTCCATTTAATTAGATAATATAAATAAATTATTTTATGCCACTTTTATAGAATCCAATTCATTCTATATTGGTGTGCTTGTGCCATTTTTTTAGGCTTTAAATAAATAAGGTTAGCATAATTATTTTAACCCAATTCTATGACGTTTTTGAAAAATGATGAAATGAGGAGGAAGGGAAAATCCAAACTAAACATGAAAGTGGAGAAATATTTTAAACTAAATCGAGAGATAATAATGAGGAAAAATTAGGCAACAAGCTTTATAAAGCCCAGAGATATATAAATGCATGTAAACTTCTGGGATCCATCACATTTGTCAATGCAATCCATAGTTTTAATTGATAATTTTCTAAGTACCCAAACTTTGTACTCGTTGTTTTATCATAGGAGCATGGATAAAATATATTTACACAAAGAATCTTAACTTTAAGATGGCCAAATATAAATAATATTTTGGGCACTATATTTGTCATTGATATTATGAATTAATAACTCAAACTATATAGTGTTACTAATCAGTTTTTTTAGTATAATAGTCTTTTAAAAATTCTTCAGCATATAATGTCACCATATAACATCGGTCATGATATATTTTTCTAGAAGAATATAATGGGAAAATATATGTGGGGTTTTTGCAACCAATTATTATTATTATTATTATATTGATTGTTTTTTGTTTATTATTATTTTAGTTGTAAGTTGTTTAAAATATGAGAATCCATGAAATATTTTATGATGGAAAAAAATTATTCACATGTCTTCTCATAATCTAAACAAAAGATATGATGCAAAGCGAGTTTCTAGATCCTCTAATGACTATAATTACTAGCAATTTATCTTTTATTGTTCTAGATTTTGACTTTGAGAGCCAATTATCCTTTGTATCCTCTAATCAAAGTTTACAAAGCATCATCTAGGGGAATTTTCAATGGAGAATTATGACAATTCCTACGTTGGTCCTGCTTTCTGTACTGGTTCTGGGCTTTGTTTTATGCAGCTCTACATTTGCCAGTATGAAATATTCCATCAAGGCTTCAGGATTTGTATTAAAAATTGTAGGGTTAATGAGGAGATATTTTGGAAATTAAATAAACACAACCCTTGAGCAAAGTTAGCGAATAACATATAACACGAAGATGATGAACTTTGTAATATAAAGAACATTGAAAAATGCAATTGCATTTAATCGACTCAACTTATTCAGGTGTAAGTGAACATTATGAAAAAATAAAACATAAATAATTTAAAGATGATTACAAAATCATAATCATTAATTCAATATTATAATATACTATATATAATACTATAATATATTAACAATATCTATGTTATATATTCATAATTAATAACCAATTTATATTTAAAATACTAATAATATATAAAAAAATAAATATAATATTTTATGTAAAGGTATATAATATTATATATTGTTGAAGAGTTGTCAGTGATGTCATAGAAGTGTCCAGGTGAGTGGATGAAGTTTCTTGATAATCTAAGTGTCAATGACAAAGTGTGCTTATCCTAGTATGCTTGAAGAAGGCTTGGTTGATCTTCAGTTTTGGCACGGTTAGGCATGTTTAAGGATGAATATGGTGATTTTAGGATATGAAAGAGGTATCATAAGAGGAATTATATGCTTTGATTTCTTGTGTGCATGAGTGGAATTCATATGGTAGTTTATAGTTTTTATCTAGACATAGTTGGTTCTATGATAGAAAAATCTAAGTAGGTAGTTTTCTAATGTCACCATTACCACATATGGATGAGTTAGGGGGAGATGGTCATATAACTGTGATCACATTAGTCCCAAGTTACTATGGTCCAAGTTTTAGGTCATGTGGTTGAGCGGAGCAAAAGATATAACTATGCAAAGTCAACTTCCCAAGCACTTTGCAATGTTTTCCCATACTTAGCAAAATTTGTAAAGGAGATCTAACGATGCAAATTTAATCACATCACAGATCTATAGTGAAAAATAAATATGATATTAATGTATAAGTTTAAGAAGAACTAAGTAAGTAATTCGATGGCATCATATTTTGCACGTGTGAAGGTTCTAGGAGTAGCTTGATATATGGATGGATTCCCCTATGAAAGAAGATCATATGGTTTAAATTTTAGGACATGTGATTAAGCAAAACAAAAGTTATTAAGGTTAACAATTGGCCCTCCAGGTAGATTTTAGTGGTTCCCATACTTAGCCAAATTTGCATGAAGTTAAAGACCAGGACCAAATAAGGATCTAATGACAAACAAGTGTTCATACATATGCATATCAACGATGTGTATTGAGTCAAAGAGGTGAAAGTGTCTGATGTTTATGTAGATTAAAGTCCAAGATAGTCTCAAAGAGATTTATGGAGTGAATTTTCTCCAAATTATTAAGAAACAATGAGATGATGTCAAGTGTTTGATGTTTAATAGTTAGCAAAGGTAAAGATTAAGTTACTCCCGAGGAGATTGCCAATGCGTGTATGGTCAAAGTTACTAGGAAGCATGATATAAGGTCAAAGTGATAGTTGTTTAGCATAGTTTAAGATCAAGCTTATTTTGAGGGAGACTGATGATGCATATTAATTCAAGCAATGTGAGGACACAAGATGTTGGTAAAGTGTTCGATGTTTAATTGTGACCGTTGGAATTTTATTTTTTAAATTAAGGAAGGAAACACCAATGCTGAGTACTTTGGTCATATATTTTAATCCAAGATGTATTTATTAGTGTAGTTAAAATAAAAATTATAGAGGAATCCAAGGTACATCTATAAAAATTAGTTAGAAGGTATGAATGTTTGTATAATCAAATATATTGAGATCTAAAGTTGACTATGTGTTTGACCATGTTTTGCAAGTGACCTGAGAGGACAATTGACCTATTCTTGATGGTATTTGGATGTTTCAAGGTGACTTAGATATTGGATAATGTTGTAAACTCCATGGGGATCATTTTTATGGTTTTTTAAGGTTTGACCAATCCATATTCAATATGAACAAATGCTTAGAAGTTGATTGTTTGTTCGTTCATGGTGTTTTTATGTA
Source organism: Torreya grandis (assembly GCA_037957365.1). Classification (NCBI taxonomy): domain Eukaryota; kingdom Viridiplantae; phylum Streptophyta; class Pinopsida; order Cupressales; family Taxaceae; genus Torreya; species Torreya grandis. The sequence goes on along the minus strand of JARHVA010001648.1, from coordinate 442,674 downwards.
TAAGGTCAAAGATTGATGTATTTGACTTTAGTAGAGGGGTGTATTGATGATTGTGATAATTTGAGGATGTTTAAAGGGTCATATGGAGTGGACCTATGCATTTAGAAGTGGTCCTTTATTTCTAATTTGCTTGTTGAAGTGCTAGATGGATGAATAAGTCTCCATGAGACCTATAAGGGCTATAAGGCCTATTTGAAAGGTGTAGTTGCTTAAGGGTGACCCATGGATGCTATAGATGACCTATGTGGATGGTATTAAGCTATGTTAGATGTATTAAAGGTTAAAACAAGTATTATGGCTAACCTATATGGTGATATTCATGAAGGCTCTATAAATAGTGAAATCAAAGATGATGATTTCTACACTTGTGAGACTTGAGAGAAGAGACAAGTGTAAGAGTTAGAGGCAAAGGAGAGTAAGGGTGAATAATGGATGGCTTGATGAGGAGATAAGATTAATGACTATGTGTATGACTTGTAGGTCATATTTTTTTATGTTAACACAATGCTCTTGTAGGTTTGAAGATTGAGGAGAAAAGCAAGTCTGAGTGTTTATATGAGGATAGTTTGAGTGAAGAGGAAGAGATATTATGGCATGCCTATGTGAAAGGATTATATGAGATAGAGAAGTTCATTTTAAAGGGTTATAATATTAGAGGTCCATCATCAGATGTTTAAGACATCAATTCAAAGGTGGAGGTGTTCATTTCATAGGTGTTGGGAGTGTTCTCAACATCTAGGTTAGAAGGACTTGGCCAACAGGTGGTTAAAAGGACTTGATAATCTTAGGGGTAGGTGATCCTTGTGAATAAAGTGTTTTAATAAAGCCAATAAAAAGTCCTTGAACAACAGGTGGTTATAATGACTTGATCATCCTAGGGGCAGGTTCTCTTTGTGAAACAGGTGTTTCACTAAATTTTGATTAGAAGGACTTGACTAGTCTCATGTTTATGATAATATTATAGGACAAATAGTTCATGTGTTTCAGGGCTTGAGAGTGGGTTTTATTCCCAAAGAGGGTTTCTCGCATAGATCTTGTGTTGTGTGTGTGATCTTGCATGATCTATTGTTCATTATTATGAATGACTTATATATTCTATAAATGCTTGTGCTAATTGATTAAGAGTTTGAAAGGATTAGAATTAAATTATGAAATATATGAACCACTAATTCACCTCCCAGTGGTTTGTACCTCTAATAATTGGTATTAGAGTAGGTGCTTATTGCAGGTTTAACCACTTGAAGGTGATCAAAGGTAAAATGGTTGACAAAGAAGTTATGGCTTGTCTTCAAGACAAACTAGTACTTGCTTTATCAAATGTCAATGCAAGCATGGATGATGTCAAGACACAAATGAAAGACCTAGAATTAACAATCAAGAAACTGTAGGTCATGATGGATAAAGGTCTCAACCAAAGGATGGAACAATTAAAAAATAAAGTCATGACTTACTCAGATGTGTTCTTATCCAAGGACAAAAGGGATTTCATCTCCACCAAAAGGGTCAAGAATGAAAATTCATGGATCAATAATGGTCAAGAGAAAGGAAGGTCAAATATGAACAACATATTCAATGGGTATTTCTTCTCTTTTAATCAATTTGGTAATAGATATAGGGATTGTGCTTTCTCTCTAGAGATCAAAAGGGATCTCATATGGTACAATTGTAACCAACAAGGTCATATAGCTAGGAATTACAAAAGAGATTTTTAGAAAAAGGATACACTTGACACCATAAAATGGTTTAAGGAGATTAAGTCTAAGAATGAAGAAGAAATGAAGTAGAATTCAAGTGGTCCATTGAAGGAAGAGTCAATGTTTGTTCAAACAGCCTTGCATACTCAAGAAGATGGGAACAAGAGATGGTTCATAAATAGTGGATGCTCAAATCATATGACAAGAGACAATCAAGTTTATCTCTCTCAAGAAGACCAACCCATGTTCAGTAAGATTTGGTGACAAAAAATATGCTAACATAGTTGGCAAAGGTACTATTAGTTTGGATAATGGTCATACTAGGACTGAGCATGTCTTATATGTAGAAGGTTTGAAACATAATCTTTTAAGTGTGAGCCAAATGTGTAAGCAAGGAAATGTTGTAACTTTTCATGATGATGTATGTGAATTAAGAAAGGTAAAATTTGGCAGATTAGTTACAAATATTTATAAAATAGAAACAACATGTATGTATTCCATGAATCCAAGAAGGAGGAGTGCTTTATGAGTGAATTGGAAGAAAGCTGGCTTTAGCATAGAAGGATTGGACACATAAATTTTGATAATATGGTAAAGATCAATTCAAATGGGTTGGTAAGGCATATGCCCAAGATTTATAAGATTCCTCATTCACTTTGTAAGGCATGTCTTCATGGGAAGCAAACCAAAAGAAGATACAAATCCAAAGAGTTCTCCACTACAAATCCATTAGAGTTGATCCAAACCGATCTATGTGGACTTATGAGAACTCAAAGTATTCAAGGTAATAGCTACTTCATGCTTCTTGTTGATGATTTTACTAGGATGACTTGGATAATTTTTCTTAAAGAGAGATCAGAAGCTTTTGTGAGTTTTATGGCATTTAAAGCATTTGCGAAAAATGATAAAGGGTCAAAGATCAAGTGTGTAAGATCAAAAAAAGGAGGTGAGTTTTGGTCTCATGAATTTGATGATTTTTGTTAGAAATAAGGGATAAAAAGATAATATTCTACTGCTATAACACCACAACATAATGGCGTTGTTGAAAGGAAGAATAGGACTATTCAAGAGATGAGTAAAACCATGCTTCAAGATGCCAAATTATCAGATGATTATTGGGAAGAGGTAACCAACACTTTAGTTTACATCCTAAATAGGTGTCAAATTAGAATAAATGATGATAAGACTCCTTGTGAGTTATGGAATAATAGAGTAGCTAATGTCAAACATTTTAGAGTGTGTGGGAGCAGGTACTTCATCAAAAGAGATGAAGAGAACCTTAGAAAATTTGATTCAAGGTCTGATGAGGGCATCTTCTTAGGTTACTCTTCTATCAATACTACCTATAAGTGGTACAATAAGAGACTTCACAAGATTGTTGAAAGTTCAAATGTAAGGATAGATGAGATAAGTATAGTCAAGAAGCTAAAATTATAGTTAGATGACTCAATTTAGAATTATATTGCAAACAATGATGAATGATCTATTAAAACAAATTATGAAGATGAAGAGGAGGAAGAAAGACAAGAATCTAAAGCTCCATATATAAGAATTCAAAAAGATTATCCAATCTCTCAAGTTATTTGAAATGTTAGTGCAAGTTTGAAGACTATAAGGAGAATGTTGATTAATCAGAATCAACAAGACTCAACTATATTATCTATGATTGAACCCAAAACATTCATGGAAGCTAGTAAAGATGAAACTTGGAATGGTGCAATGGATGAATAAATTAATCAAATAGTAATGAACGAAACAAGGGATTTAGTTCCTAGGCCAAAAGATAAAAATGTGATAAGTACCAAGTGAGTTTTCAAAAACAAGATGAATGATAAAGGAGAAGTCACAACGAACAAAGCTAGATTGGTGTGTAAGAGATATGCTCAAGCTAAAGGAATAGATTTTGATGAGACTTTTTGTCCTATGGCAAGAATAGAAGAAATTAGACTCTTCTTGGCATATGCTAGTTTCAAAAGTTTTAAGGTATACCAAATGGATGTGAAATCTACATTCTTGAATGGAAACTTAAAAGAAGTCTACATTAAGTTACCTGAAGGTACTTCATGTCAAATAATCAATATTTTGTGTGTAAACTAAAGAAGGCTCTTTGTGGTCTTAAAAAATCTCCTAGAACTTAGTATGAAAGATTATATAAGTATCTTTTGAGTCAAGGTTTTAAAAAAGGGGTAGCTAATAGTAATTTGTAAATTAAAATAAAAGGCAATCATCAATTGATAGTGGTTGTATATGTTGATGACATAGTTTTTGGATTTGACAATGATAATATGAGTAGAGAGTTGGCAGATACTATGAGGACTGAGTTTGAAATGTCAATGTTGGTGGAACTTTCTTTCTTATTAGGATTAAAAATTAACCAACTTGATGAAGGGATATTCATTTTACAAGCTAAATACATCAAGGATGTGCTGAAGAAGTTTGACATGATGGATTGTAAGCCAATGGATACTCCAATGATCATAAGGTGCAAGTTAAGTAAACTAGATGACTCACCAAAAGTTGATCAAACTTTGTATAGATCCATGATTGGAAGTATTTTGTACTCTACTACTTCTAGGCCTGATATCATGTAAGTGGTGGGTCTTATAGGAAGGTTTCAAGTTGACCCTAAATAATCTCACTTAAAATCAGTCAAAAGGATCTTGAGATATCTCAAAGGCACCATAGAGTATGGTTTATGGTATCCCAGGAGTAAAGAATTCTTTTTGAAATCTTGTACTGATGTAGATTGGGTAGGTTGTGTGGATGATAAGAGAAGTACTAGTGGTGGGGTCTTCTACATGGGGGAATGCTTGGTGTCTTGGCTAATCAAGAAGCAAGCCTCAATGTCTCTATCAACTACAAAAGTTGAATATATAGATGTTGCTTTTTATTGCATGCAAGTCATGTGGATGAAATAAACTTTGGAAGATTATAAGGTAAGATAAAATGGACCTTATCCTATCTTTTGTGACAATACTAGTGCAATTATTATCTCAAAGAATCTTGTTACGTACTCAAAAAGTAAGCACATTTCTATTAGATATCATTTCTTGAGAAAACAAGTGAGTAATCAAAGTGTTAAGTTGAAGTATGTGCCTACAAAAGAGCAACTTGAAAATATTATGACCAAACCATTGTCAAAAGCTACATTTGAGTATCTAAGACAAATTTTGGGTGTCATTTCTTTCTATGTGAATCAATAAAGGGTCTTTTGGTTAAGGGGGGAGCAACAAGTTGATGAGTTTGCTCCAGAGGTGGCTTGAGAGAGAAGGCTAGTAAATATGTGTAGTGGTTCTTCATGGTGTGTGGAGATTTGAAGATTCTTAAGAGGTGTAATGGCTTAGAGATCTTAGGGGGAGTCCCTCTTAGATGTTTCTTCGTGAGTTCCATCAGATTTTAGTGCTTTTGTGTGTTCTTTCCTCATTGGTTGTAGTGCTTGGTTGAAGAGAGTGTTGGCATGTAGTAAGAGGAAGTTATCAAGGCAAGAAGAGGTCAGATCAAGGTAAGGGGGAGTTTGTATAATCTCTCTAAGCTAGTATTCTCTTGGTGGTTATGTTTTCAGGTCCTCAGGATTAGTTTGTACCCACTTTATCATTATGTCAAATGGGGAGAAGGTTCCTATTGTGAGAGTACTTAAAAAGAGAGAAAGAAGGTGAGTTGTATGATGGGTGTTGACATCAATGACAAATGGGAAGATTGTTGGGGAGTTTTTAGTGATGTCATGGAGGTATCCAGGTGAGTGGATGAAGTGTCTTGATAAACTAAGTGTCAATGACAAAGTGTGCAGTGTGTTTATCCTAGTATGCTTGAAGAAGGCTTAGTTGATATTTAGTTTTGGCATGCTTAAGAATGTTTAAGGATGAGTATGGTGATTTGAGGGTATGTAAGAGGTCCTATAATAGGTATTATATTCTTTGATTACTTGTGTGCATGAGTGGAATTCATCTAGTAGTTCATAATTTTCATCTAGACATACTTGGTTTTGTGACAAAAAAATCTGAGTAGGTAGTTTGCTAACATCATCATTTCAAAGTATGGATGAGTCAGGGGGAGTTGTTCATATGGGTATGATAAAATTAGTCCCAAGTTGTTATGGTCTAAATTTTAGGTCATGCAGTCGAGTGGAGCAGAAGATATAACTATGCAAAGTTGGCTTCCTAGGTAGTTAACAATGTTTTCCCATACTTAGCCAAATTTGTAAAGGAAATCTAATGGTGCACATTTAATTGCATCATAGATCTACGATGTGAAATGACTCTGAGATTAATGTCTAAGTTTAAGAAGAGCTGAGTAAGTAGTTTTATGGTATCATATCTTGCATGTGTGAAGGTTTCAAGAGCAACTTGATATATGGATGGATTTCCCTATGAAAGATCATATGGATTAAATTTTAGGACATGTGATTAAGCACAATAAAATCTATTAAAGTTAAAATTTGGTTATCTAGGAAGATTACAGTGGTTCCCACAAATATCTAAATTTATACGAAGTTAAAGACTAAAACCAGATAAGGATCTAATGATGAGTAGGTGTTCGTATAGATGCAGATCAATGATGTGTATTGAGTCAAAGAGGTCAAAGTGTCTAATGTTTAAGCATTTTAAAGTATAAGATACTCTCAAAAAGATAAATAGAGCATGTTTGTTCCAAATTTTTAGGAATCAATGAGATGATGTCATGTTCTCGATGTTTAACAATGAGCAAATGTAAAGATCGAGCTACTCCTGAGGAGATCAACAGTGTGTATGTGGCCAAAGTTACTAGGGAGCATGTGATGAGGTCAAAGTTACAATTATTTAGCTTAGTTAAAGATCAAGTTTCTTTCAAGGGATATCAATGATGCGTATTCATTCAAGCGATGTGAGGACATGAGATGTTGGCAAAATGTTTGGTGTTTAACTGTGACTGTTGGAATTTGATTTTTCAAATTAACAAAAGAAAAACCAGTGTTGAGTATTTTGCTTATATATTTGGATCCCAAACAAATTTATTAATGTAGTAAAAAGAAATATTATATAGAAATCTAAGGTACATCCAAAAATTCATTTATAAGGTATGAATGTTTATACAATCAAATATATTGAGCTCCAAAGTTGACTATGTTTGAGCATGTTTTGCAAGTGACCCGAGAAGGATAATTGAGTTGTTCTTGATGGTATTTAGATGTTTCAAGGTGAATTAGCTATTAGAGAATGTTATAGATTCTATGAGGATAATCTATATGGTTTTTTGAGGTCTGACCAATCCATATTCAATATGAACAAATGCTTAAAAGTTGACTATTTGTTCGTTCATCATGTTTTTATGTATAAGGTCAAAGATTGATCTATTTAAATTTAGCAGAGGAGTGTATTGATGACTGTGATCATTTGAGGATGTCGAAGGGGTCATGTGGAGTGAACTTATGCATTTGGAAGTGGTCCTTTGCTTCTAATTTGCTTGTTGAAGTGCTAGATGGGTGAATATGTCTCCATGAGACCTAATAAGGGCTACTAAGGCCTATTTGAAAGGTGTAACTACTTAAGGGTGACCCATAGATGCTATTATTAACCTATGTGGATGGTATTGAGCTATGTTAGATGTCTTAAGGGTTATGGCAAGTATTATGGCTGACTTAGATGGTGATATTCATGAAAGCTCTATAAATAGTGAAATCAAAGATGATGATTTCTAAACTTGTGAGACTTGAGAGAAGAGGCAAGTGCGAGAGTTAGAGGCAAAGGAGAGTAAGGGTGCATAGTGGATGGGTTGATGAGTAGAGTAGATTAAGAACTGTGTGTATGAGCTATAGGTCATATTTTTGATGTTAAAATAGTGCTCTTACAGTTTTGAAGATTGAAGAGAGAAGTAAGTCTGAGTGTGTATATGAGGGTAATTTAAGTGAAGAGGAAGAGAGATTGTGACATGCCTATGTGAGAGGGTTGTATGAGATATATAAGGTGTTTTTAAGGGGTTATAATATTAAAAGCCCATCATTAGATGTTGAATACATCAATTCAAAGGTGGAGGTGTTCATTTCATAGGTGTTGAGAGGGTGCTCAACATCTAGTTCAGAAGGACTTGACCAACAGGTGGTCAAAAGGACTTGATCATCTTAGGGGAAGGTACTCCTTTTGAAATAGGTGTTTCACTAAAGTTTTGATCAATAGGTGGTTAGAAGGACTTGATCATCCTATGGGTAGGTGCTCCTTGTAAAATAGGTGTTTCACTAAATTTTGATAAAAAAAACCTAACCAGTCTCATGTTTGTGATCATCTTATAGGATAAGTAGTCCATGTGTTTGTAGGCTTGAGAGTGGGTCGCATTGCCCAAGAGGGTTTCCCACATAGATCTTGTGTTATGTGTGTGATCTTCCATTATCTATTGTCCATTGTTATGAATGACTTGTATATTCTATAAATGATTATTGTAATTGATTAAGAGTTTGAAAGGATAGGGATTAAAGTCTGAGATATCTAAACCACTGATTCACCCCACCTCTTAATGGTTTGTACCTTAACATATATAATTATAATATATTAAGGTATATAATATTATATATAATTATACTATATTATATAATATTTGTTATACTATGTGTTATAATTTCATAATTTTATTTAAAATACTATTTGATTCTATCTCACACATGTTCTTCTTTCACACCTTGGGAACTTAACCACCATATGGCTGGTCACTAACCATTTCTTAGAAGTCTTGTTAAATTTAGTGGGCAGGGATGAAACTAATCCAATAGGTCTAGAATTAGTCAAAACTTTGCTTAAACTAGAGTAGTCTCCACCAAATAAAGTAGAGAAGATAGGGAAGCTACAAAACAATTCCACTTATTACCAATATGCTTCTAATGCTTTGCATTTTTGTAGCTTCAATCAATCCTTATGTGTAGTGGGAAGAAGAAGAACATACATTTTTTTCCTGCTGAATTCAGAGAAAACATTTGTTTGTTATTGGATTTAATGTGGATTAGTTATTGATATGTGATTAAAAAAGGCCTTAAACTATGGCGAAAGCCTTGGATTTTTTTTGGATGAATTACAATAAAATTTGTGTGTTTTTTATGGTTTCTTCCTAAATCATGGCTGCCTTATCTTCATTCAACAATGTGGTGGGCTGTTGGGAGGATGATGATCAACAAATATGTGAATAGGGAGTTAATAAAACTCTCACAAAGACAAAACACACATATATTTATCTTGAATCTTTACAAAAAATTTAATTACTTTTCTACTAAGACTTTGTTAGAGTAATTAACACCAAATACAAATGCAAATGATCAACATTCCAATGTTTTCAAACTGCACAACCACTTGTATTTGATAAAATTAATACAATGACAAAGGTGAATTGACTCCCTTCACACTTGTTCATCACAGAAATGACTCATTTGATACTTGTTCATCGCATAAATTTAGTGCTTCAAGCTATCTCCATTGTCTACCTAGCTTTGTGTCTCATTTTATAATGTAAAATTTTATATATAATGTGAAAGTCAATATAATTATTGAATTTTATAATTAAGGATATGCATAGGTTCTAGTTAATACCTTATTTGCATAGTATTCAAGTATAACAAACATCTATCAATAATATATATTTGGGATGGGTGTTTGAAATGCACTCACAAGGAGTATGGCATTCATAGTAATATAGCTAGCAAGGTGAGATAACCATGAATCATGTATTTTTCTTCTTAGACTTTGACATAATAAATCCAAATGCCACCCAACTAATCCAATTTAAATAATATAGGAGTGACAACAATTTTTGGGTTCATTTTGTCTTCATAATTTTCCTCATACTTAGCCTACAAGAAATGAAAGCCTACTAATTATTCAATGTAGGGTCAGTGTTTGGTAGATATGGATAATAGTCATAGCTAGAAAATAACATGTTTACTAGCGTTAGATGGTGTACTTAATTTTTAGAATTCATACTTGTGTACATTTCATTTTAGTTAGTAAATATATAATAGATATTTCAACAATTTTGAGCTGGATTGGACTAGACTAAGCCAAAATGGAGTGGGTTATTGGTTTTTTTAATCAACACTAAGAGGTTTGTTCATGAATTTTGATTAAAGGGGATATGGTTTCGAATCTAATATTGTAACTAGGTATTTTTTTTAAAAATTCATAGAACCTGAATGTTGATCATGTTTAATAAAGGAAATAGATTGTTTTTGAGATACCGATTTCTTGAAAACTTGATGCATACATATGTATAAATCTATAAGTAACCTGATCTAAATTATTTATGATTGATTGGGTCTTATGTTTTAAGTTGATTTATATAGGTACTATGATCTAAATTATTTCCAAGGTATTGGGTACAATGTTGATAATCAAACTTCTATAGGTTGGGTATAACTACAACATCGCTCATTTACCTCTAGATATCATATAAACCGATGTAGATATGAACATAGTGGAATGATAGGCATTATAGCTGAGAAATAAAGTTGAATTTGTTTGAGATTTATAGAAATCCTAGTTATTGCTAAGAGATTGGGTACTATGTGCCCTTTTATTTGAAATTCTCCCTTCATTGTTCTTCTAGTCCATTTTTGAGATTCCACAAAAAATTGGTATGCTTTTGATCAATACATTTAGCTTGAAAACTTCCAAATCGAGGTAATTGCTCTATTCATTCAACTTGAAGTTTTTTTGTAATCTAGTGTGAGGTTGCCTTTTGTATGTGGGTAATTTTTTGGAGACCCTATGGATACATGACTTGTCTCAAGACCAACTTTGGAGACTCTGCAACCATGAGTTGTATAAATATAGTGATATAGTTGGTACCATGAATTAGTGATCAATATTATGTGAATTTAGAAAATATTTACTTATACAATGATTGTTAAAAATATGTTTTTGACTTGGGGTATGTTATTGATTTTTTTTAATGGCAGATTTTAATAGCTTGTGAGTGAATGATGATCAAAAGACAAGAAAGATACAAGAACAAAAAACTAGAATGTTTTGATACAATAAAATTAAGAACAAAATAGTTTTATAATATACATCTAATATTCCATAAATAAAAATATTGTTTTTACTACTCTAATGCTTTGAAAATGCAAGTCTCACCTCCTCAAACAACACTAGCAACTAAAGCAACATGAATCAAAGTAGTGATAATGATAAAAATTAAGGGAAGCTCCTCTAAAATATAGGCTATTCAAAAAATCAACATAAATGTGGAAATTTCTAGGCCACTGACCTAGTTGAACATTGATGGATGATAGAACCCAAAAATCTAACACATCAAAAATGTTGTTTATTTATCTATCATGCATTTAATTTCCAATGCACAATGAGACCTTTTTTTACAAACTATAACTAAGTTTTAATTCTATTAATTCATTGGATAATGCAAATTTTCTTATTTTGTTTAATTGAAATACAACTATTTTCCCTAGGAAAATAGTATTATCGTTGTACAACAACCAATAGAAATATCGAGAAATCATAATTTTTGATTTTCGTATTTTAAAAATTAAAGTGTCAATTATTTTACCAATGTAAAATTTTTAGAAAGTGCAAAATATTTGTTATGCATGTTGTCCAATGCAAAATTAATTGACCAAAGATATTACAATATTACCTGTACAACAGGTATTAATAAGTCTAAATACTAGCACTTATCCCAAAGGTGAAATTTATACCTGAATGAATGTAATATTTTGTTGTGGCAAAGTAGATTTTTAAAGCCAAGAAGTGTAAAAATTTGGATGATGCATTGTTTATATCTTTTTAATTAATCTTAATTAGTGTGAGGTTGTTTCAACTATTTAAGGTTTATGGAGTGTAAGCCCTAGGTTGTTAAAGGGTTTGAGTTTAGTAAATCAGGGTATAAATATGCAATAAATATAATCAATGATTTATGAAAGAATTGACTTAATTTGATATTTATAAAAATATCAATGAATGACACAAATAAGTACTTACTTGGAAATTGATTGAGATGAATGAGCTATAGGTTGAAAACTGGTCTAAAAGCATGTATGAGTGTCACAAAGAAGGTCCAAGTGTCAAAAACCCTCTTAGATAATAACTTTGTGCCTAAAATAGTAGAATTGGGGCACTAGTGTCATCCTTTTAGTGCTAATGTCCTTTATGTAGGAACTGTTTGATCTTCTAGGTGCACCTCTAGCTGAGTCTGACCTGCCCATGTCTGTGTGGATGAGCTCTGATTTTCTATTTGTGAATTATTTTTGATTAATTTAGGAGCATAACCTAGACCTCTATTTTGTTTGGGTATTTGAGTAGCACAAGTATCAAAAGTGTAATGTTAGCTAAGTAGGATGGACATCCTCAACACTCTATTGTGTTATGAGTTGCCCATATACTAGTACTATAAGGAGGGATCAATCCTGATGTATTTTTCTCGCCTAAGTGATTGGTGTAAGTGTAAGTGATTGCTAGTATGAATGTTGACCTAAGTGATTTAAATGAGGCTTGAGACTATAAATATGTGTATTATAGGCTTGGGATGGCTACAGATGACTATCGGTAGAAGTAGGAAAAATAGGGATCAATAACCTTGATTGTGCCTAACTTTTTCTAAGCTTGTTTGTGTAATTTGCATCTAATTTCCATCTAGTGGATAAAGGGCTAAAAGTCATGTATATATTGATCTAGTGATTGTACAGGGTTTGAAATAGGTCTAGGCTAACCCTAGGTGTCTTAGGAATTGAAAATATATCTATTGGGGTTAAAATTAGGTAAGGGACATTAACATTGAAAGTGGGACACTAGTGCAAGGTGCTAGTGTCTAAAGTATAACACTATTGTCCATGTAGAAGAAACCAAGGCACTAGGGGCCTAGATCCATAGGGAAGGGTTTATGACTGATTTTGAGATGTCAAAGGATGTGTAAAGGCCCACATGAAAGCTAGATAAGTGTTGAAAGAGGCCCTAAGACAGGTCTAGGGCTAAGCTAGGGATGGGTGGCCTTAAGTAACACTCATTATACTTGAGTGACATTTTATATAACTAAATCCCGCCCCCCCCCCCCCACCCCCGCTTTATTTTAGAAATACAATAAAGAAAAATGACTAGGATAAAGGAAAAAGAAGTGTACCTAGAATTACCTATAAGGTAAAGCTCGTGAATCTAGGTCTGAGTGTGTGAAAGTCCATTGCATATCTTGAAAATGAAACATGGATGAATCAATCCTTAAGAGATATCAAAAATAAAGATAAAATGTAGCAAAGAGATAAGAAAGAGAGGAAATTAATGAATACACCTCATTAGGCATGCAAACCAATGCAAAAAATTGGTGACATCCTATATGTGTGAATGTAGATAATGATCAAATCAGTAGATAGCTTGGACTGAGCTGATGGTTTACTCAATCCCCATGTGTGGGTGGTTCAAGAACTCAATTCAATTTTGACTCCATCATTATCCACCCCTACTCAGTGGATCACATACTATTAATAACTTGGATTGGACTAATGGCTTATCCAACCCTCCTATGTAGTTGGCTCAAGAACTCAAAATAGGCTATGACTCCATCATTGCCTACCTATGTGTGTTAGATGTTTTTGTAACTAAAATTTTACAATGTAACTATAACTGTGTAGGATGGCCTTAGGGCCAATTTGAAACTCGAAAATGAAAAATGACCAAGGGGCCACTTGGGTACTCGAGAATGTAGCTTAGGGACTATGCAAAAATGCCAATCACTATAGACTAAATAAAATATCATTCTGATGTGATACCTAGTGAAAATGGTGTTTAAAGTCTACCACATAGAGAATGACATGGAGTTTACCATTCCATCTGAGATAAGATAGTGTGAAATTGATCATGTGGAAATAATGTGTTGTGCACATGTCCTTAATTCTGATATCTATGCATATGGATTTTGGATTGAGTTGTAGCAAACTGTGTTTGTGTATTTGAAATGAAAGCATGACTGATCATGTCACACATGATGCCCCCAATCTGAGCAAATATGGTATGATTCTATGCAAAACTAAGCATAAACTGATCAAACCTGATAACCTATGAATGAAATTATGCAAATTTGGGCTGTAACTACTATACCATTCTATCAAATATATAATTTTCCTATTTTTGGGCTACAAGATAACAAAACTATACCTTGGATAATAGCGTTGGGGAACTAGTGTCCTGCTTTCAGTGCCAATGTCCTTCTATGTTTTTTATGTGCAAATTGAAACTAATCTATGTTTGATTGTTTTTTGTGTGTTTCCCTAATTCTGTGCTCTATATCCTATATCTATGTGCTAAAAAATATTCTCTAAGTGCACTCAGATGGTATGATATTTGTGACAAACCCCTATGAATGCCCCCTCTTTTGAGGGGAGCTATTGTACCTATGCAATAATTGTCCTCAAAAGAAAATATCTACATGAGGTGTGTTAGGCTTGAAACATATGATATCTATGTAGTAAACCAATATAATGTATATACATGACATCAAAATGTAAGAGAATCTAAGCATAAGTTGGTAATGTATGATGTATGTTAGATCTAACATTTCATAAGGTTATCAAGATAAATTAACAATGTAAGCATATATATGAACTATATAATTTGAGTAACTACTTGGGGGGATGGGGTATGATGTGCATCAAGTCACCCAAGGAGGAAGGGGAGATGCATGAGGGCACTCATGACATCAAAAATTGAGTGTAAGTGTAACAAGCAAGAGACAAGTGTCATGGTCATGATGCATACATGAAATCATACATACAAATAGATGAGGCATGCAATGTAGGCCAAGGAGCCATAATACAAGAGACATGGGAACATGTAACTAAATTTAAGAAAGTAATACATACAAAAGACATGCTCAAATGTCCACATATGTAAACAATAAGTAGGCTAGCTTAGAGCCACATAGAAGGACATGTTCAAAAATCTGGATACACAATCAATAAGGCACACACGAGGACATGGGCACATGTCTAAAGCATACATACAATGAAAGGAAGTGGTGTATATCCATAGAAAAATGGCATATTCACATGTCCTCAAATAGATGTAGAAGTAAAGAGACAATCAAGTCTAAACTAGGAAAGGTCGAATGAAAGTATGCATGAACATGTGGTACAAATATGTATAGGAACAAAGATGTATATAAGATGAGTTTACAGTAGTAGCGATAAAAAATCTGAGTAATAAAGGATGATCAATATCAAGATATAAACAATGCTAAATCTATGATATAGAGTATAAAAAGGTGTAACCTGGCAAACCCGAAATTGTGTAGTATGATGCCCCAAATGGGTGAATGTATCAATACTGAATCTGTGTAGTTATGTATGTGCCCCCAATGGGTAGATAATAACAACTTTAGATTTGTGTGCTAGACCTGAGTCCTATAAGAATCTGTGAACACTCGAGAATAATAAGTAAATCATGTATGTGTGATCTAGGAATTTGACTCAAGAGAGGATGGTTAGTATGGTGTTAGTTCTAAAATGAAAACAAAATGAAATAAACACACTAATAGCATAACATCTCTAGGCCTGAACACTAGGGAGAGATTAGTTAATAAGAGCAAATGACAAACACAACTTAAAATTAAGGGATCAAATACAAGAGTTCCTTCACCTTCCTTGGATGCTCCAAATGTCTTTGTAGTAGTGGCTTGCTTGGCTTATGCTTATGAAGTCCTTGATAATGGAAGCTTGGCTACCTCCATCTCTCCTTGACACCTTTGGCTTGTGGCTTGGCTTGGCTTGGAATAAATTTGTCATGGTAACCCTAAATGATTGAAGCTTTTGGAACCAATTTGGCATTATAACTTTGCATCAAAAAAGCTTAGAAATGATGTTGTGAGGCCTCCTATTTATAGATTTATGGATTTGATCAGAATCAACCTCAACTGTCCATCTCAAGATTGAGATGTGTGGTTTGGGATTAATTCAATTTTTGGAATTAAGTTTGTAATTATCCTCATCATGACATTGGAAGAAGGGGCAATTAAGAGGCATGTAGGGCATCATGGAAGGCATTGGTGAGGCATGGTATGCATGAATCTTGATATTTGTGGCATTTATGGCCTAGGGATGTCTTCCCAAGAGATGAGGTCACTTGATGATGCATATATTCAATATTAATTTTTAAAAATAAGTATTCAACAAGTTTCCATGGAATTATTAATTAGGCCTTGATTTAGATTAATTAGCTCTTAAGCATGATTAAACACTTGTGCACAAACTACTCAAATTGATCATAATGCTTTGTTATTGGTCTAAAATTTGACTAGATTGGAATTAAAAGGCGATGTCAAATGCATTGGAACCATATTCCAATTTAGGATTTTTCCAATAATAAATAACAAGGGCACATGTCTTGTGTAGAAGATTTGATAGGAAAGAGCAATCCAAAACACCCAGGTGCAAATTTGGTATTTTGACTCGAAATGAACTGATCAAAGTTAGCTGGCCCATAAATTGCATTACCCCATTTAGGGATACCCTGGCCAAAATCGGGACATGAATATGTCAGTTTCACATCATTTAGCATGTTTTAGTATTTTTAGCTCAAACTGTGCATTTTGGATGGATATTGGCCAAAAGCATGATTGAAGGTTATCAATGGCCAGTTTTAGGTGTCTACAGTTTGCCCCTATTTGGGAAGGCATTGCAAGCTATAAGCACAATAACATTTTCTCAAAGAATGAAAAGGTTATGCATGCCTATAAATACAATGATGATAAACTAATTATATGATGCCCCCTCGAGGGAACAATTGATACAAGTATGTTGACAAACGGTCCCTCAAAAAGAAAGAAGCGAAATGAAGGGACCAAAGAAAGGAAAGATGATGGGGTGAAAATACAATGATATTGAAAAAGTAGTCAAAGTCATTGAAAATGCAAGTGGGATGGTGTATAATGGTTTGCCCAAAGGTAGTTATAAGCATTGTACCCCAATATTAGTAATGTGCTATGATAACATAATGATTAACTCAAAGGCGATTATAATCATTGAGAAGATGGAGCTTCCCTAGTTAGGATAGACAGAAAAAGAGAACAACATGCCCTTGTATAGGCAAAAAAATTAAAGTGGTGATAACATAATGACTTGCCTAAAGGTGGTTATAATTATTGAGAAATGCAAGTGGGACGGTGTGTAATGATTTGTCCATAGGCAGTTATAATCATTAGACGATTATGGCAAACATGGCTGAGGATGATGATAACTTAACACAGAGGGTAATGATGAATTAGAACAACCTACTAGTGGGGAGATGCTCATCCAAATGAATAAAGGTTAAAATTCTTTCGTGGTTAATTACTCTATTTGGGATATGATTATGATAGAATTAAGATGTCGATGCTGAAGAGATGCCACCATTGATGATTAAAATTTTTGAAGCTAAGGTTTGTTGTAGCACGTGTTGGTAGGAATCATGAGATAATATCATGAGGACTTGGCCAAAATATGCATGAGGACTAACTCTCGTGATCCAATATTCAATAGAAAACAATGCACTAATGATAAAAACCATGATGACAATGTAAACATATGAATATGGATGGATTTGAGTATAAGTGTGGGCAAGGAATCACCTAATAAACACACATAAATAGAATCAAGGCAACAATGCTGAAGGCAAACAAATAGGTAGATAAACAAATAAAATAAGCAGAGACAAACAAACAAATAATGCTATAAAAACCCTACGAACATTGCCCCTAGAAAATAGGTGACAACTTAATAAATGAACAAAAATAGGGGAATAGAAGAAAAGGAAAGGGGGTGGATGAGCTATCTCCATATGCATTAGGTAAGTGGATGCTACCTACATAGTTCCATAGATGTAATATCTAATAAAAAACTTTAGCCCAAATGTAGTTCTCCCAAGGAATGGGAAGAATGTGATAACTGAAGAAAACAAACAGAATGGATGTGATAGAAGAATAAGAATGGTCTTGAAAAATGGCAAGTGCGTGAGAGAAAAAAGCCAAAAAGGATGGGGAAACTAAATGACAAGTGAGTTGCTTGTAACTTAGTAAGGTTTCCCAAAATCCTTAAGGCAAAGAAGTGGTCAATGTTTTTATTCTTTTTTAATGATTTTAAAAATATTTTTGAAATTGTTTTGGAGTATCTCAACTCAATCAAGAATGATGAAAAACTAAATGGTTCAAGCTTAAAAAATGGTGAGAGCATTCAAACTTAAGTTGCATGTAAAATGGCAAGAGCATGGCTTAGGTTGCTCACAAAATGATGAGAGCGTGGCTTAGGTTACTCGCAAAACGATGAGAGTGTGTCTTAGGTTGCTCAAAAAATGGTGAGAGCATGGCTTAAGTTGCTCACAAAATGGTGAGAGAATGGTGGAGAAGGGTGACTGAGTTAACCTCAACAAGTATTGAGTGCTGCCTACATAGTCCCATAGTAGGACCTCAAGTCACTGTAGTTTACCCTTATGATGGAGGAATTCGACTAGTGCAGTAGTTAATTCAAATAAAATAGGCATGATTGGTAAAAAGACACAATATGGCATAGGAAGTGGCAAGTTAGTACGCCAAGGCTTAATGTTGCCCCTAGTTTTCCCATAGATAGTTATAACTAGGACATAATGGCATAGATCAATGGTACTAATTTGCCTAGAGGTGGTTATAATTAGTAACAAGATTGGTGGTAAGAAAAGAATAACAAATGAAGGATGCAATTGCCAAAACTTTTGTCACACTATCCAAAATACGCTCTTTGTTTGAAGTACTTAAATGAACTGATCAGATACTTTAATGCTAAAACTATGTAACGAATGATAAAAACCAAGGTCAAACGAGCTAGGCTTTAGAACATACTAGGTTGATAGGTCAGAAATGGAAAGTGGATACATCGAAGAGGATAGATAGGTATGGTATTTGTACAAAGAAGAATAGTGATAAAATGACATAACTAAAATGGTCCTTATAGACAATACACCTTAGTTCTCAAGCATACTACCACTTGAGATGAATAATATTCATTGGCTCTAGAAGTTCATCACCATTTAGTGTGGTAAGCTTGTATACACTTGATCTATAATTGATAGTGATGATAAAAGGCCTTATCTAGTTTGGTTTGAATTTCCCTTTATGCTTCTTCTCAGCCGTGGTATTCTTGAAGAACAAGATCACCAAGTTCAAATGTTCTATACTTAACATGCCGATTATAGTGGCCTTTGAGTCGATTTTGATATGCTTGAAGATTTTTGAGTGTGGCTATGCATTTCTCATCAAGTAGGTCTAGCTCTTGCATGCAAGCTACTCGATAGTCATGATCATCCAGGACATGCTTGAAAGAGATACGTAGTGAAGGCAATTCGACCTTAATGGGAATGATGGCTTTAATACCATAAACAAGTGAGTATGGAGTGGCTTCTATGGAGGTATGATGATTGGTATGGTATGCTCAAAGGGCATGGAATATATAGAGGTGCCAATCATGATTGACATCATTGTTAATTTTTCTGAGAATGTTGACAATGGTTTTATTGGATGCCTCAGCTTAGCCATTACCTTGAGGATAATATGTTGTAAAAAAATGTTGTGTGATGTTGTATTTAGTACATAGTTATTCTACATCTTTGTTCTTAAATGATCTTCCATTATCAGATATAATGTCTGAGGGGATACCATAGCGGCAAATGAAATGGTTGAAAATGAATTTGGAAATTTACTTTCTAGTCACGTGAGGGGTATAGCTTCAACCCACTTAGTGAAATACTCAATGGTGGTAAGGATATGTTTATGGTCATCAGACGAAGTGGGGTTGATCTTTCCACTAAGGTCAAGTCCCCATGTAGAAAATGGCCATGGTGTCAACATTGGTTTTAGAGTTTTTGCTAGGGCATAAATTAGATTAGCATGCCGTTGACATTTGTCACACTTTTTTACATAGGTAGTGGAATCTATGTCCATTATGGGCCAATAATAACCAGTACGTAAAATATTTTTGGATATGACTGCCCCACTAGAATGGGCTCCACATACTCCTTCATGAACTTCTCTCTACACTAATGTAGACTCTATCAAAGTTAAATAATGAAGCAAAGTTCCATCAAAACTATGATGATAAAGGGTGGATCCAAGTAGAGTATAATGAGCGAAATGATGAATGAAAACTTTAATTTTTTTTTGAGATATATTAGGTGGCAGAACTTGGTCATGAAGGTAGTTATAAAGGTCTGAGTACCAAATAGAATTAGGACCAACAATATCACAAATCATGGCAACAATTGAAGGTTCATGAGCTGGTGTTGACAAATTTTCATGAGGAAATGATACTCTCTAGCTTTATCTATCTGTCGAATTAGAGACCCAATAGTAGCCATGACATCTACAGTTCTATTACTAGTCCTTGGTATGTGCTCAAACTGAATATTGGTAATTTGTTGTTTAAGAGTGTCAACCATGGCTTTATATGGAACCAACTTGTCATCTTTGGTCTAAAAAAGATCTGTGACCTGATTGATGATTGACTAAGAATCACCATAAACTTGAAGATGAGATATATTCTAATGCACTGCTTGTCGAGGTCCTATAACAAGTGTTTCATACTTGACCATGTTGTTTGTACAAAGAAAGGTGATTCTAAATGATTTAGGGATTAGATCCCCCTATGGTATAATAAACAATAGGCCTACCCCTGATCCATGTGCAGTGAATGAACCATCAAAATATAGTTTCTAGGGCTACTCCTCAAGGGGTGTGTCAATGATGGTCATTATGGATTCATCAAAAAATTGAAACATGAGTGGCTGTGTGTTTGTGAGAGGTGCTTCAACAAGTTGATCTACAAGAACTTGTCCCTTGAGTGCCTTTTTATTGACATACTCTATGTCAATCTCACTAAGAAGCATGATCCATTTAGCCATTCTTCCTTGCAAAGCTATTTTAGATAATAGATACTTGAGCGGATCTACTTTTGAAATGACCATGGTTTTATTATTCAACATGTAATGGCAAAGTTTCTGAGCTACAAAAATCATGGCTAGACAAGCTTTTTCAATAGGTGCATAGTTATGTTCATTAACCAAGGTATACAACATGCTCCTTTCTTTTGTCATCATGTTGAGCCAAGAGTGCCCACATAGCATGGTTGGTAGTTGATAGATATAACAAAAATAGCTTTCCTGGCATAGGAGGTAATAAAACAGGTAGATTGACAAGATAATCTTTGAGCTATTAAAAAGATATTTAGTAGTGATCATCCCAATAAAATGCAAATCCCTTCTTCAAATGGTGTGTAAGTGGATGGCACTTATCCTCTAACTGAGAGATGAAGCATCGGATTAATTGAATCTTACCCTGCAAACTACAGAGTTGCTTCAAATTGATTAGTGGTAGCATCTTAGTTATAACATGGACTTTAGCCAAATCAACTTCAATACCTCTATGAGACACAATGAAGCCAAGTAGTTTTCTTGAAGTTACATTGAACACACATTTCTTTGGATTTAGTCTAACTTTGTACTCTCATAATCTTTTAAATATCTTACGCAGTACTACTAGATGGTTAGCCCTGGTTTTGGATTTTCCTAATATGTTATCAATATAGTCTTTAACAATATTATGCATCATATCATAGAATATGACAGTCATGGCCATTTGATATGTAGCTCCAACATTATTAAGGCCAAATGGCATCACTTGATAACAAAATGTTCCCCATGGAATGGTGAATGCTATTTTATGCTGATCTTCTGGTGTGATTCTGATCTGATTGTATCCTGAAAAGCCATCCATGAGTGAAAGCATTTCATAACCTATCATGGAATCAAAAATCATGTTGATTTTAAGTAATGAAAAATCATCTTTAGGACAAGCTTTATTGATGTCTTGAAAATCAGTACGAATTTTGATCCCTTCAAGTTTTTTACTAATAAGTACAACATTAGAGATCTATTCAGAGTAGTTAATGGATCAGATACATCCTAATTCTAAGAGTTTTTCTAACTCTTTCTTTATCAATATAATAATGTGAGGATGCATCTTACATAACTTTTGTTTTACTAGTTTGGCATCAGGATTAACCACAAGGTGGTGTAAAACCAAGGCAAGATCTAAACTTGGCATGTCAAAATAGGCCCCTACAAAAACATCCACAAACTCTCTCAATAGAGCTGTAAAGATGTCACATTCCTCCTTAGTGAGGGATGTACCTAGTTTTATCCATTTCAAGTCTAATGAAGTCCTGATATTTATCTCTATTGTAGCTTTGACTAGAAGGGTCAAACCATCTTCTAAGAGAGTAGGCAACGACTTGAACTATTAGATTATGTCAGGGTCCTCTATTAAGACTTGCTCTTCAACTTCTCCTAGGCATGATGAATATGAGTCTTCTAATTAAAGATTTGGCTATATGACAAAAATAATAATAAATTCTTGGAGAATTTGATCAAATACTTGTTTTTGCTCAAAGTTGAAGTCGGATCCACATGCAAGTTCATCGTTGGTGGTCTCCTAGTCTAAATTCAAATAAAAATGAACACCCCCATCTAATGGTGCATAAAATAGGTTTTCACCACTAGACTGGCCTTTATCTTTATTTTTTCCCTGGTCAAAAAGTGCCTTAAAGAGGTTTTTACTTTGAGACCTCAATGTTTTACTTATTTGTTTTTGGCTAAGGGTGTTCACTCACTCTCTAAAATAGGTGATAGGATCCAATGTGATTGAGAATCTTGATTTGTGATCTCCCAATAGAACATTGTCTTTAAGGCCTAAGAAATCATAAAATGCCTCATCATTCTAGAACTCATTAATCGATAGACTAGATTCTTGTTAGTCATAATCTATCAGTTGGTGATAATATAATGGCAATGGGTTGTGATGAATGACTTGGGTAAGGGTACAAATGACATTGTTATCAGCAAGTTGGTTTTAGCTAGGTCATCAAAGGTGAGGCTATGATCAGGCTCTGTTTCTCTATCGATATCATCATCACTAGTTGATGATGAGGGAGTTTGAATAGGATACATGGGGTTACCCCCAGGTGGTTTAAATCTAAGTCCATAAGGTCTTTCATACTTAGTAATGGAAATTGGCTCAATGGTTCCTTGTTGATTTGGTTTGAGGCCTCTTCCTTCATAATTATGATGCTCCATGATCCTATTGGGAATAGGATACTTGGCATTTTTATAACAATCAACTTGGTTATTGTTGTATAACCATGATTTGTCTCCTTCAAGAGGGTCAGGTTGTAAGCCAGATGTTGGTACAAATGTGATAAGTCCCTTATCTTTGTTCTTTTGTTGCCAGTGCATATGTGGGATGACTTTAGGTTGCCCAAAAGTTTTCAAATTTTGAGGAAGATTGACAATATGAAATGTATCATGGGTCACATACTCTCCTGATCTATTATCTGAAATGGTGAAATGATTAGAAGTTTCAAGAGGCAGCATATGGGAAAGGGAATCCAAGGTATTAAGATCTATGCAATTATCTTGTGAAAGATCAATAAGTATAGCTTTTCCTTTATCTTGTTTGGAACTTGGACTCATGCCATAATGATAATTATAGCTTTGAAATTTAGAATCAAGATGATATAAGTGTAAATCTCTGTTAGAAATATTGTCATTAATGTCAAAGGTCTAGCATTATTGGTGATATAGGCCCCATTGCATTTAATGGTGTTTTTAATATTCATATCTTGGCTAATGTGTGTTAATATTTATTTAATATTAATGAATATATTTTTAGTTGTATATAAGTCAAAAGAGGGCCCATGGAGAAGTCAAAGAGTCATGGGGTAAAAGATGAAAGAGGAATGGGATGCATTTTCTCATGAAGAGTCACCTTGAAGAATTCCAAGAGTCACCATGTGAAGATAAAATAAGTATGACTCATTTTTCCATGAAGGGACACTTTGAGGAATACAAAAAGTCACCAAAATAAAGACAAAAGAAGAAAGGATGATTTTGCTTATGAAGGGTCACCATATGAATTTTCAAATGCACAGATACGAAGGGTCATGCAAGTTTGGCACCATTTTCCATGAGGATTGAAGGGTCACAAAATGTGAATGCCAAAGGTCATTTGGAAAGCTATAAATAAAGGCTTGAGAAACCATTGTTAAATGCAAAAGAGTGCATGGTTTGTATTTGTTTTCGAAGAGATAAAAGTAAGAGATATTTTAGAGTTCTATCATTTATTGAGTAAGCAACATTGAGAGATAGTTATGTTTTATACACAAGAGAGGTTGATACTCCTGTGGGTTGGTGCTCACGAATCTTTGTAAGGGGTTAGTGCTCTTGTGGGTTGGTGCTCACAAATAGTTACTGTGTTGGTGCTCGACAAAGGGGTTGGTACTCCTACAAGTTGGTGCTTACAAACTTTGTATTTTGAGTTGGTGCTCATTCATATACTTGAGATTTTTCTCTATGGTTTTTTCCACTTTGGGTTTTCACATAAAAATTTGGTGTGTCTCTCTCTCTCTTGTGTGGTGTAAATTATTATTTCAGTTTTATTGCATATCTTGAATGTATGATTGAGTGGTTAAACAAAAAAATCTGATTAAGTAAAAGATATATAATATATTGATTCACCCCCCCTCTCAGTATATTTCATGCTTAATAATTGGTATCAGAGTAGGTTTCTTTTGAGAAAGTTTTACAGCTTGAAGGAAGATCAAGAAAGCACGATGGCTAGATCACATGAAGGATTTTCTACAAATAAGAAACCTTTGTTTGATGGGATGAATTATGTTTTTTGGAGCATAAAGATGAAGACTTATTTGATGGCCCTTGGATTTGACATATGGCATGCAATGGTGGAGGAATATGAAGAGCCACAAACACTTGTAACTATTCTGATAGAAAAGAAGGCAAGTGAAAATAATGCTAAAGCTTTAAATACTATTTTATGTGAATTAGAATTTGTTAAAGTTATGCAATGTAAATCTGCTCATAAAACTTGGGTAAAACTTGAGAATATTTATAAAAGTAATGGAAAGGTTCAACAAGCCAAGCTTTAAACTTTTAAAAGATAGTTTTAGAGTTTGAAGATGAAAGAAGAATAAAATATCGTAAGTTATCTTTTGTGGGTTGATCAAATAGTTAATCAGATTTAAGGTCTTGGAGAAAATTTAGAAGAATCAACTATGGTTCAAATTTTTTTGAGATCTCTACCATTGAGATATGATGCAAAAGTTTTGGTAATTGAAGAGATGAAGAATTCAACCAAGCTAAAGATGGATGAGCTTCATGGTATTTTTATGGCATATGAGATGCGGACTGAACACGATAAACACTCAAAGAGAGAAGCAGCTTTCAAGACATCAAAGAAAGAGAAGGCTAAAATTCAAGAATCAAGTGATAATTCTAGTGATGATAAAGATGACAATGGAGCTCTATTCATTCATAAGATGAAAAAGGGCATAGGTAAATATTAAATAAAATTACCTTTTAAATGTTTTAATTACGAAAAGATTAGACATTTTGTAGCTAAATGCCTAAATAAAAGTAATAATGATAATAAATAAGGAAAGTCTACATACAAGAAGAATTTCAAAGGTAAATTTAAGAAGAGATTCGAGAAGAGTTTGTATTCTAAATATCCTAGCTCAACTGAAGATAGTGGAGTCAGTGATTTAGAAGAAGAAAAGATTCTATTCATGGCCATACATGAAGATGCCTCTGTAAGTAAAAATATAGATGATCAAGAAGAAAAACAATATGAAGTTGAAGTGAATTTGGAAGGAGAACCCATTTGTGCCTTAGAAAAGTTAAAAGCTCTTGAAAAGAAAAATCGAAGATTAAAGATCCAGATCAAGAAAAATGAAAAAGAGTCAAAGGAGATAATTGAATATCTACAAGCACACTTTGAAGAAGCTAAGAAGAATGAAGAAGATCTAATGACAAATTTAAAAATAGTATGTAAAGAATGTGAAAGGTATGTTATTGAAATTTCTTCTTTAAAAGTAGATCTTGAGAAAATAAATAAAACAATCAATGATAGAATAACTAATGATTCAAAATTTGAGAATAGCACTAATATGTTGAAAAAGATATTATAAAATCAAAGATCGATGTCAGATAAAACAGGTATTAGATTTGAAAAAGAAAAAGAGGAGGTCACTAATTTTACAGACATAGAAAGAGAAAAAACTATGCTGAAGCTCTTACAAAAGAAGAAATAAAAAGGGAAGAAGTTAAGAATACAGAAGACATCTCAAACAAAGGCTAGAAGGAACAAAGCTACAAAATATAATCAGGTCAAAAATACACAAATAGGTCCTATTTTTATGGTTACTATTTTTATTATATTGGATATGGTCATTAGAAAATAGAATGTCAAAAAAAGGATAACAATTTCAAAAATAAGGGAAAGAAAATTCATATGGAGTCAAGTAGAAGCCACAACTCTTTTACTCCTCTATCAGGATTTAATGAAGAGGCCATAATATGTTACAAGTGCAACACCTTTAAACACATAGCTCGGTACTATAAAAGCGTGTTCGAGTCGGTCAAGAAGGACCAGAGTTTCAAGGCTCCATTCATCAAGAGGAAAGTTCAGATAGGTTCATGGCAAAAGAAATAACTTAAAAAATCTATGTTGGTGCAGATTGCTTTGCATACAAGAACTGAAGAAAAGCCATAGTTTATTGACAGTGGATGTTTGAGGCACATGGCAAGATATAAGAGCAAGTTTATAACCTTGAAGAAGATCAAGGGTGGTATAGTTAAATTCAAAGATAATACTACTACTAGAATTATTAGAAAAGGTACACTAAGTTTGGATAATAGTAAAACTAAAATTAAAAATGTTTTGTATGTAGAAGGTCTTAAGCATAATATTTTGAGTATAAGTCAAATGTGTGATTAGGGGCACACACTAAAGTTTTATGTAAAATGTTTTGAAATTAGAAGAAAAGATTCAAATATGTTGGCTACAGATGCTTAGAGAACAGACAATAATTTGTGTATGCTATCAAACATCAAAGGTCAAAGATACTATTTGAGCCAGATTGAAGAAAGTTGGCTATATCACAAGAGAATGAGGCACATAAATTTTGATTATCTTATTAACATCAGCAAGAAGTAAGCAGTCAAAAATCTTCCCAAGATTATAAAGCCATCTGACATGTTTTGAGAACCTTGTTAGCATGGGAAGCAGGCTAGAAGGTGTTTCAAAATAAAAGAATACTCAACTACTCAGATGCTAGAGCTTGTTCACAATGATCTGTGTGGACCTATGAGAACTCAAAGTACTCAAGGTGAGAAATATTTCATGTTGCTTATTGATGATTTTTCATGTATGACTTGGGTAATGTTTTTAAAAAATATTCAAAAGTTTTCAAATATTTTAAAGCATTCAAAGCATTAGTTGAGAATGAAACCAGTTTGAAGATTAAGTGTTTAAGATCAGATCAAGGAGGAGAATTCATGTCAGATCAATTTATTGAGTTTTTTGAAGACCATAAAATAAAGAGACATTATTCAGTAGCCAGAACTCCATAGCAAAATGGAGTAGTTGAACGGAAAAATAAAATAGTTCAGGAAATGGTGAGGACAATGCTAAATGAATCCAAGATAGCAAATAAATATTGGAGAGAGGTAGTTACTACAACAGTGCATAGTCAGAATAGAGCATTATTGAGAGTCAATAGTGACAAGACTCCTTATGAGCCATGGAAAGACAAACCAATAATAGTTGATTAGTTCAAAGTTTTCGGTAGTAGATGCTTCATAAAGAGAACTGATGAAAAACTTGGTAAGTTTGAATCTAGAGTAGATGAAGGTATATTTCTTAGTTATTCTTTTAAAATTAAATCTTATAAATGTTATAACAAAATAACTAAGAAAATTGTTAAAAGTTCAAGTGTCAGAATAGAAGAAGATGGAACACAAAGAATCAGTGATCTAATAGACATTCCTGAAATCGTTGAAGAGGAAGGTTTTGAAGAATTAGATGAAGATGAGAAGAAGGAGAAAAAGGGTACCAAAACTCCATACAAATATGTTCAAAGAAATCATAATGAAAGTGACATCATCGGGGACATAAATGAAAGAATTCACACCAAAAGAATGATGGTAAGTGAATCTAAGTAAGTTAATTTCTCTTTGTTATCCAAAATTTAGCCTAGAACTTTTTTAAAAATTAAACATGATAAGCATTGGGTTAAGGCTATAGATGAAAAATTAAATTAGATAGAAAAGAATGATACTTGGGAATTAGTGCCTAAACCAAAATATCACAATGTGATAGGAACAAAATGGGTTTATAGAAATAAGTTGAATGAAAATGGAGAAGTGAGCATAAATAAAGAAAGATTAGTATGTAAAGGATATGCTCAGATTGAGGGAATAGATTTTGAAGAAAATTTTACACAAGTGGCAAGGTTAGAGGCTATTAGAATATTTTTTGCATATGCAATGTTTAAATTTTTTGAAGTGTTTCAGATGGATGCCAAATCTACCTTCCTGAACGGGAATCTAGAAGAAGTCTATATTGAGTAGCTTGAGGGATTTATTTTGTCAAACATTAGTAGCCATGTATTCAGATTGAATAAAGCATTGTATGGATTGAAACAAGCTCCCAGAGCTTGGTATGCAAGACTTGATAAGTACCTATAGGATCAAGATTTCAAGAGAAGATTTGTTGATAGTAATATTTACATCAAAACAGAAGGTGAGCATCAATTGATTATTATGGTATATGTTGATGATATTATTTTTAGAGGAAAAGATGATAATTTTTTTCGATAATATGCAAAAAGAATTTGAGATGTCTATGCTTGGAGAATTGTCATTTTTATTAGAATTGCAAATATTTCAGTTAGATAAAGGAATTTTCATATCTTAAAGTAATATGCTAAAGAAATGTTAAAGAAATTTAGTTTTGAGGATTGTGCACCAATTATCACACCAATGTGTATAGGAAATAAGGTGAATAAGGATGAAGATTCACCTATTACGGATCAATCATTATATAGATCTATGATTGATAGTCTTTTATATTTGATAGCATCGAGCCTAGACATCATGCATGCAGTAAATATAGTTGAAAGATATCAATCATCTTTAAAAGATAGTCATGTTTAGTTGGTGAAGAGAAAATTTAGATATATCAAGGGGCCATTGGATTATGGATTATGGTATCCCACAAGCAGAGATTTCACTTTGGTTGCTTATACAGATTTAGATTAGGTAGGGTGCTTGGATGACAAAAAAAGTATTAGTGGAGGAGCTTTCTTCCTTAGTGATAGCTTAGTATCATGGCTAAGCAAGAAACATAATTCAGTATCACTTTCTACAGTTGAAGCAGAATATATTGCAATAATATTGTGTTTTACTCGAGTGCTTTGGATGAAGCAAACTTTGGTAGATACCAAGGTAAAGTATGATGAACCTATTTCTATTTTTTGTGATAACACAAGTGCTATAAATATTTTGAAGAATGTAGTGATGCATTTAAGAACAAAATATATTCCCATTAGATATCACTTTTTGAGAGAGCAGGTTATAGATCAATAGGTTAAGATGGAGTATATTAGTACTACAGAGCAGATTGTAGATATTTTCACAAAGGCACTACAAAAAGACACATTTGAGTATCTGTGAGAGAAGTTGGGAGTAATTTCTTTTACTTCCTGTCATTGAGGTTCAACATTAGTTGAGAGGGAGCTAAGTGTTAGCTCTAGGTAGGCCCTTTGCCATTGATGTCAAAAAGGGAGAATAACAGGTACAAGTATAGGTGCAAAAATAGGTACATATTACTATAGTAAGGGGGAGTTACTGTATGTTTTTCAGATGATAGTATGTGTAGGTTTCAGGATGTGGCATTTTTAGTTTGAGGTTACCATCAATGACAAAGGGGGAGATTGTTGAAAATATTGTCATTGATGTCAAAGGTCTAGCATTATTGGTGATATAGGCCCCAGTGCATTTAATGGTGTTTTTAATATTAATATCTTGGCTAATGTGTGTTAATATTTATTTAATATTAATGAATATATTTTTGGTTGCATATAAGTTAAAAAAGGGCCCATGGAGAAGTCAAAGAGTCACGGGGTAAGAGACGAAAGAGGAATGAGATGCATTTTCTCATGAAGAGTCACCTTGGGGAATTATAAGACTCACCATGTGAAGATAAAGGAATTATGGCACATTTTTCTATGAAAAGACACTTTGAGGAATATGAAAAGTCACCAAGATAAAGACAAAAGAAGAAATGATGCTTTTGCTTATGAAGGGTCACCATATAACTTTTCAAATGCATAGATACAAAGGGTCATGCAAGTTTGGCACCATTTCCCATGAGGATTGAAGGGTCACAAAGGGTGAATGCCAAAGTTCATTTGGAAAGCTATAAATAAAGGCTTGAGAAGCTATTTATTTTTTTCAAGAGAGTGCATGGTATGTATTTGTTTTCAAAGAGAGAAAAGGAGGAGATATTGTAGAGTTCTATCATTTATTGATTAAGTAACATTGAGAGATAGTTGTGTTTTATACACAAGAGGGGTTGGTACTCCTGTGAGTTGGTGCTCATGAATTTTTGTAAGGGGTTGGTGCTCACAAATAGTTGCTATGTTGGTGCTCGATAAAGGGGTTGGTGCTCCTGCAAGTTGGTGCTTGTAAAATTTGTATTTTGAGTTGGTGCTCATTCATATACTTGAGATTGTTTTCCATGGTTTTTCCCACTTTGGATTTCTACATAAAAATCTGGTGTCTCTCTCTCTCTCTCTCTCTCTCTTGTATGGTGCAAATTATTATTTTAGTTTTATTACATATCTTGAATGTATGATTGAGTGGTTAAAGAAAAGAAATCAGGTTAAGTAAAAGATATATAATATACTGATTCACCCCCCCCTCTTAGTATATTTTCTGTTTAACAATCTCTTGAAATATTCACTTCCATCCCTGAGTGGGAAAACTTGATACATTGGTACAATGTTGACGGGACTACATGAATCTCATGTAACCAAGGCCTGCCTAGAAGCATGTTGTATGATAACTCAAGATCAAGCATATGGCAAAGTGTAGCATGGGTCAAAGGCCCAATAATAACTAGCAAACTAATGGTGCCTTATGATTCTTTTTTTTGATTATCATAAGCTTTGATGGTTATTGTTTCTAGTTGGAGATCTATCATTGTGTACCCAAGAAGCTTGATGAGCTTAAGAAACACTATGTTGAGGCCGGATCCATTGTCGATAAGGACACATTTCACTTTTGGCCATCTTATACAAACTTATATGTATAGTGGGTTATTATGGAGTGGGCTAAGAGAAGACATATTGCTTTGGTTGAATGTGACTTATTGGGTTGGAGCTAGGTGTCGAACCAAAACTTGGAAGTTATCAGGGGATATGTCATTAGCAAAAGTGGATTAGGTCAAAAACTCATTCAAGATGTTTTTGTGGATTATTGATGTTCACAGCAAATCCAAGATAGAGATTTGTGTTGGTGTCTTCTATAATTGTTCTACAATATCAAACTTCTTGTCTTGGTCAGTAGTGAATGGTTTATTTTGAGGTTGAACGGTTGGTTGGATGACAGACAAAGTGGCAGATGGTTGTGTACATGGGATAGTAATCTTTGACCTCTAAGTTGTGATTTCATAATCATGATTAAATACTGGACTAATATTACTAATTGATATTGGAAATGGTGTGGGACCAGATAGGATAAGTCTCAATTGTCGGTGCACTTGCATATGGTCATGTGGTAAGAATGAGTTGTTGCTATAAGATCCAAAAGGGGAAGTCCTAATTTGTTGGTTTGCCTATATGCATTCCTAGGTCAAAGAAGGATTATCTATGTAATTTAGCTAAATTTTATTGTTTAGCAATGGTCTACGCTGATTAATACTTGGTTTAGGATTAATAGAGATGGTATTAACACTACCCCCTGCAATATGACCTACAACCGTGTTGTAGTCATGTGTAACTACATGGTAGGTTTGTTGGTTTTTATCATTCTGACCTTGGTTTTGTCCATTATTCTATCATTGTGGGTTTTACTACTGATTTTGTTGATTCTATTGGTTCAACGTTTGATTTTATTGTTGCACTGGCCATTGTTGTTGTTACTGCTGATTGTTTTACTGCTATTGATTGTTATGTCAAGGAAAAGGGTTTTTATAAATCCCAAGAGTTTTGGAAGTGGAATCACCATTATCCAATGTTATCTCCCCATTCTCCAACATATTCTCAATTAAATGCTTGATTTGGACACATCTTCATAGATTATGCCCATTGACCTGATGATAGTCACAAAATTCATTTTCATGATACCAATCAAGATAAAGAATGTCTTGTAGATAATGCTTTTGTATAGGCTAACTAATTAGATTAAAAGTAACAAACTTGTGAAATATAGATTTAATAGGTTCTACTAAGTCACTGAAGATATGACGTGTAGGCACGGTTCTCTTAGGAGAAGGGGTTTGCAATGGTAATGGTTGCTTTATTTGTTGTATAAGTTTTAGTTGTTATGCTTGCAACATCAGTTGGAGAGGTTTCTATGTAGGAGTAAGCTAAAAAGGTTGTGTGGATTATGTCTACATAGTTTGGACATGATGAGATTTGGTTACTCCATTTCCCACAACATTCCTATTACGGTTGAATTGCTTCGATCTTTCATGGTTATTGGCCTGCACTAGTTATGATGCTTGCGATTGGATGGGATGTTGGTCATTTCCTTTATTGGTACCTTGATTTTGATTAATTGAATTATTCTTGATGACTCTTTTATTGATGAGTGCCCTCTTGATCAACAAACCTTTATCAATGATCTCCTTAAACGTTGTGCACATTATAGTTCTAGATGATAGGCTATCTCACTATGCAAATTTTTGGTAAACACAATGGCTAATTGTTTATCTGATAAACTATGGGTGAAATGGCTTTCAAGGGCTCTCCATTTCTATAAATAACTCACAAAACTCTCTCCATACTTTTGCTTTGCTTGTGTCAGGTCTACTAATGAAATCTCATGCTCAAGATTAAAGGAAAAGTGCTACATAGATTTATCAGAAAGATCATCAAATTCTATTATTAAATTCTTGGGAAACATTAAAAACCACTCCAAGGCTTGTCCAACCAAGCTCCTTGGAAATAATAGCAAAAGGCATATGTCGCTATATGCCACTAGTTGACATGCAACAAAAAATTTGGTCAAATGAGCCTTAGGATCACCTTTCCCTTTGTATTTGTTGAATTTGGGTGGTTCATATCCTGGAGCAAATGGTATCTACAAATAATCCATGTTGAATAGATAGGAATATACGTCATCTAATTTGAACTTTTTAGTTTATTTACCAGCTTGAATGGTAGCAATTGCATCCTTCATCTACTGTAATTATTGCGACAGGAAACTTGAAGGAATATTGGTTTGAGTGAGAATTTGGGTTTGGATAGATGGTTGGGAGGTCACAAGTGGAACACTTTGACTAGAGTATGACGGAGATACCTATTGGGGTACATTGGTTGGGTTGGGAAATAGACTAGGAATATGCATATGTGGATTAGGATGTACATGAAATTGTACATTTGGTTGTGGGATGTTCTAGTTTAAGTTGGTGATAAAGGTTTGACTTGGAGGATTTTGTGGTTGGAATGGAGGGATATAACTACACTGTGCCTGATATGGTTGAAAAGGGACGTACTGTCAACTAATTGAACCTTGCTGTTGTATGGGAACTTATGGACCAAGACCTTATCTCTAGATTTGTGGTACATTTTGAACCAACAATTGTCTAGTAGGTACTTGAGAAACATGGGGACCTTCTTGTTACAAAAATCCATATGAAGAAGTGAAAGTATGTTAAAAATTTGATATCTATCGTTGGCCAATATTTTCACGTTGTTGACTAGTCATTACTTGGTTTTAGATCATAATGTTAGTCTGTGATTGAAGAGGTACATTTATTGCTACCTAGTGAGGTGGAACATTTATTTCCCCTGATTAAGGTGGAAATGTATTTGTACTCTATTGTATTGATACATTAGACTATGCCTATTGATGTGTAATACTACTCGTTAGTTGAGGAGGAGTAGGATCCATCACATTCTATCATTGAGGCATGATATTGGTCATTGTTTGATTACCTAATCATATACGTTGTATGCTTGAGGAAGCAGTTGGTTGAGATTGGGGCGTAGAAACCCCTACTCCTTGGTATGATGACCTATTTATAGGATCAATTATAGGAACATGTTGTTGACTAGTTGTTTGCTCATTAGTACCACTTTGATCGGGATTGGATGTTGTTTACACATTATGTACTACGTTTGGCTCACTATTCAATGTAGAGGCCAAAGATACTTCTTCAATAGCAGGCATATGCATCAATTTATCTATTGAAATAGTTTATATGAATGGGTTAGAATTTAGATTCTCTTGTCTAGTTAACTCTATCAACACTCCTGTTGAAGGAACTAGGTCAATGAGAGGCTTATTTACCATGTTCATCTGATTAAAATCATGTACTAGATTCAGGTAGGTTTGATATGTTGTTTGCATTTGGTTAAAGTGCTTTTCGATGGTGTTTTTACTTTGATAAGATATATTGGGGTCTTGATACGTTGTTTGGACTAGAGCCATAGGATTTCTAGAAGAAACCTATTGATCGTAAATGATATTGTGAGGCACTCTTACTAGACTTGGTAAAATTTCATGCGGAAAGACTGCTAGAAACTTAGCCCCTACCTCGATGGGTCTAACTAAAATCTCATATTTGTTCTCTAAAAAATGTCACTAAAACAAAAATGGATCATATGTGGAAGCTGTATCAGGAAAATATGACTATTGAGGAACTAGCTCGTCCACTATGGGTATTGTAGCTAGGTATTGCACAATTTGCTCTTGGTCCTATTCTGTGTAAGGTAGTGTGTTAACCAAATAGCTAGCCAATGGGTCTTGGCTTTGTGCCCCTGATTGAGTATTATAAGAGTCATAGGAATCCATCTCATAAGCAATATTATCCATGTAGGGGTTTTGCACCATTTCCTCCTATGTAACAACATTACTAGTCCTTGGATTATACATGAGTCCACTATGAATGTAGGAATACATGTTGGGATCCATAGTCAATGCTTATTGATAATAGGTCAAAGATTTATATAAACTCTAAAAAGGACAATGTCTAAAATAGATGATGTTCCAGCTTAGTCTAGATTTGTCAAAAGGATTAAAAGGTTTATGCAAAGTTTTATGAGGAAACAAGCTAGCATAAAGTATCTAATGTTTCACTATTCACACAAAGATAAGTAAGTAAATAGACCAAAAATAAAAATTCCAAACTCTAAGGTTAAAGTGTTTCAAATCAATCTAATCTAGAAATTTAAAAGTTATTAGGTCTTTTGGCCAAACTCGGTGTCAAAAACTAGGCTCAAACAAGGCATGTGCTAGGACTTTTGGCCAAATGGCATCAAAATCTAGACTTTGAAAATAAATGAAAGTTTTTAATCTAACATATTTGAAACACTTCTAACAACACTAGGCATTTGATTCTTGGATATGAACTTGATCAACTAGGTATAAGGTATGAAACAAAAGGCCCTTGAGCAATAGTTTATTTTCTCAATAATAATGGTATAAAAATGGGTTAATTTTGACAAACAAACTAGACAAGGGTGATCAGTATAACCATTTTAGAAAAAAATCACAAAAGTACACTTAGATTGGTCTAAAAATGTAGGAACAAATTTGAAACTCTTTGCAAAAAGGTCTATGAAACAATATTCAAAATGTTTTGGGCAGTGTAATGATGTTGTACTACCTAAAAAGGTATGATAAAAAGGATTGTTTCAAAAAAATCTCTAAGGCAAAGATATTTTCCTACAATTTGATAACATAACAATACCTTTCTTGACTCAAAAATGTTTTGGTGCATAGACTCAAAGTGCAAGTATTTAGCATGAAATAGCTTAAGTCTATCAAGTGATGACAATGATTATGAGTCTTTAAATGACTTTCAACCTAAATTGGAAATTAAACATAAGTTCCCTCAAGTTTAGTGCAAATGGCGAACCTACTTAAAACACCAACCCTATGAACTTATAAAGGTGTAATTTCAAATTTAGATTATAAGTGAAGGACTTAAACAACTTTGGTAAAGGTCTACACTCAATTGGGTAGCATAACTGCACCAAAGTGGACGATATGAATGTAAAGCTTTTGATGAACTTTTGAACAAGGCAAATTGATGATCTCACGTGGATAGCATAACACCTCTTTGTTCAAAGGAAAATTTGGACTATGTGTTTGGTTTGGATTGTTTACACCAAGTTTTGACTCCAAACAAGATTTTAAACCAGGATAAGATCAACTAATTAATCGCTCTTAGATCCTCAACTGACAAGGTTGCTTGGTATTGTTGGAATCCGTCAATATATGTCATTTGAGAGGATTTTATGTGTTCATCCAAAAGTAAATGTGCATTATATAGTAGGGTTTTTACACCCCCTTCTCTCAAATGATATTACTATGACATGGACCTTGAGGCACACCTTGCACCAACAATACTTCCATAGTAAGTGGGGATTTGTCTAAGATCTAAAAAGTTTCTAAACGATCTAGGGGAATCAATTACACAATGAATTTCATACCAAATAATGCAAAATAAAAGCATGGAATTTGGGTCCGTATCACTTGGCTTGTTGCACTAAGGTCTAGTCCTTTTTACAACCACTACATCCTACTAATTGCTCAGTATAGTGCAATGTCTAAAGTGCCACTACGTCCTGTGTGTAACTCCAAAGGACCCAAATAAAGTCAATGTTAGGAGATGAAACCCCAGGCTAAAGCTTCCCTAAAAAACTTGTGGGAGGTGATGAAGTCCCCCTCGCAAAGCCAAGTTTGCATAAAAATAAAGAAAGTATGAAATAGAAAGACTTTAGGGTCATTTTCAAGGTCACCCAAACTTTGACGAGTTTTTGAGGAGTGCTTTAGATAGCTTTCTTTCTAAGCCTTGGACTAGGCTATTTGGAATAGGAATGACACTTTTAATTCTAAGGGTTCCCTATAGGGGACAAATAGAAGAACATACATGCAACATTCCTCTTTTTGCCAAATAGAAATTTGGTTAAACAACTATTGCAAATAAGAATTGACAAGTGTGTTCAATTTTATACCCAAAATGAAAGATTTGGTGGTGTTCATTTTACCCCTTGGTCTTAGTTGCAAACTTTGAAAACATTCACCAAAACATCTAAGTCCTTTGTTGAACACCAAAATAAGGTTCCTAATTGATTTTTAAGCATGCAAAAGGTGATTTAAACATGTTTTGAGCAAATGTCAATCTTGGTCCTACAGCAAAAATGTTAACACGTCCTTTACCTTTGAAGCTATTTTTGGTTTAAAACAATAAACTTTGGAAAAATAGCTCTCGGGTCTAAGTTTTTGGAAAAACATAGTGATCGACATCAGTTATTACCACTGATGTCAGTTACTTTGGCTAACCAAAATCTAATTGATGTCAGTTTTGCTAATCGACATCAGTTAAGCAGGTAACTAATGTCAGTATCACTTGTCGATGTTGGTTACTGTGTAAAATTGTGGCAAACAAAAATAGAAAAATAAAGTTGAAAAATCAATTTGTAAGAGTTTTAAAGGTTCAAATAAATATTCTAGAGTTGCAAAATGATCTCCTTCAGGTGTGAGATGCATCTAGTCCCACCGGGCATGCCATTATGTTATCTAGGTATTTGACTCAAGAGAGGATGGTTAGTATGGTGTTATTTCCAAAATGAAAACAAAATGAAATAAACACACTAATAGTATAACATCTCTAGGCCTAGACACTTGGGAGAGCTTAGTTAACAAAAAAAAATGAAAAACATAACAAAAAATCAAGGGATCAAATACAAGAGTTCCTTCACCTTCCTTGGATGCTCCAAATGCCTTTGTAGTAGTGGCTTGCTTGACTTGTGCTCATGAAATCCTTAGCAATGGAAGCTTGGCTACCTCCATCTCTCCTTGACACCTTTGGCTTATGGCTTGGCTTGGATTGGAATCAATTTGACATAGTAACACTAATTTATTGAATCTTTTGGAACCAATTTGGAATTATAACTTTGCATTAAAAAAGCTTAGAAATGATGTTGTAAGGCCTCCTATTTATAGATTTATGGATTTAATCAAAATCAACCTGAACCATCTATGTCAAGATTGAGATGTGTGGTTGGGGATTAATTCAATTTTTGGAATTAAGTTTGTAATTATGCTCATCATGACATTGGAAGAAGGGGTAATTAAGAGGCATGGAGGGCATCATGAAAGGCATTGATGAGGCATGGGAGGCATGAATCTTGATATTTGTAGCATTTATGGCCTAAGGATGTCTTCCCAAGAAATGAGGTCACTTAATGATGCATATATTCAATATTCATTTCTAAAAACAAGTATTCAACAAGTTTCCATGGAATTATTAACTAGGCCTTAAATTGGATTAATTAGCTTTTAAGCATGATTAAGTACTTTGTGCACAAATTACTCAAATTGATCAGAATGCCTTGTTATTGGTCCAAAATTTGACTAGATTGGAAGTAAAAGGTGATTTCAGATGCATTAAAACTGTATTCGAATTTAGAATGTTTCCAAAAACAAATAACAAGGGCACATGTCTTGTGCCGAAGATTTGACAAGAAAGAGCAATCCATAGCACCTAGGTGAAAATTTGGCATTTTGACTTGAAATGAACTGATCAAAGTTAGTTGGTGCATAAATTGCATTACCCCATTTAGGGATACCCTGGCCAAAATCAGCACTTGAATATGTCAGTTTCACATCATTTAGTTAGTATTTTTAGGCCAAATTATGCATTTTGGGTGGAAATTGGCCAAAAGCCTGGTTGGAGGTTTTTGATGGCTAGTTTTAAGTGTCTACAGTTTCCCCCTGTTTAGTAAGGCATTGCAAACTATAAGCATAATAACATCTTCTCAAAGAATGAAAAGGTCTTGTATACCTATAATTTTAATGATAATAAACTAAGTATATGATGCCCCCTCGAGGGAACGGTTGACAGAAGCAGGTTGACAAATAGTCCCTTGAAAAGAAAGAAGTGAAATGAGAGGACTAAAGAAGAATCGTATGATAAAAATGACTATACTAAGATAGCTAGCATATGTAGTACCTGACAAGTATGAAGAATGTAAACATGGATATACAAATGATCTATTTTTTTAATTTTTTGAGCAATGTGTGAATATTTTTGTATGTTGAACATGTTATATTATTTTTATATTTGATGAGTATATAAGCTATGTACAAAAAACCATGAAAATGAAACTATATACAAGGAGCAAGGTAAGAGGAGACTATGTACAAGAAACATGATAAATGAAACTATGTATAAGTAAATTGGGAATGGATGAAACTGTGTATAGGGAGAATGTTATGGATAAGAATCTAGGTGCTGGTAAGGAATGGTGTTAGAATCCTCAAATGTCATCGATTAGATGCCTCTGTGTAACATAGGTGGCATCTTCACTTTCTGAATAGTCTGTATCACAATCATCTTATTCATTTTGATTAACAATGTCTAGATTATTGATTGGGATCTTGACATATGAAATTGTATCCAATATATGTATAGCTTACTTTGAATAATATATTGTTATAAACCCTCTTTTGAGAATGATTGTTTGATTATCCTGATTTTTAATGTGCAACTTGATTTCTTACTCTTTTTGTAACATCACCTGTGTATCTCGATCTTTTGCCCTGATAAACTATATTTGTGAATAATTTGCCTTAGTATGTTCAATAAATTCCAAACCTCGTTGACCAACATTATCAAATGATAGAATATGAATAATGATGCCTTGGGCTTGTCTGCCCAACACTTGACCTTAATAATCAAACTGTTATAGATATTTTGACCAAACCCATACTATTTTGAAAGTGAGACTACATTTTAGAGAGGTATATTTGTATCCTTCACTTAATTTACCTTTGCTTATTGTACTATTTCTTACTTTGAATTTTGCTTTGTGTACCTTTATTGTTTTGAGTTATGTTTTAGTAACCACTTTTGTACTGTTTTTGAATTTGGCCCTTTTTGAATTTTGACATGTGAGATTGTATGTTGTTTGGATGATGTGTCACTATTTGAGTCATCTGTATCAAGTACTTATTATATTTTCCTTTTCAATGCTAAACATAAATTTGTCTGATGAATACATTCTATGGTATGCACAATAGTATTTGTATCTCCTTACTAGATGTAGAGGAGGTGGGTTGATCAACTTAGTTTTAACATTTACCTTAAAATCTCACTTGAAATTATATTTGATCTTTGAGTACTTTTCAAATCACTATTTGTAGATGCACTTTGTTGTGATTTCTTGTTTTGATGTGTAACATTACATGTCACAAATTGACAAGGTGAAGATGAATATATATGATTGACACTAGTGTGCCATATAGGCCTTTATCTTGTAATTTGATTTTCCAATGTTGTAATATTTTCATGTAATAGTTGATTTTGATTTTGCAATTTTGCAATTATCTTGATCATAATGATAATTTGATCACATAGAGTCTCACAAGTGCAAACCCTAGTTATTTCTGATTGAACATGTAGGCACATGACCTTTATGGGAAATATGGGAAGGGAAGGGTTTGAAGGATAGATAAGCTGAGTATAGACATTTGAAATAGTAGTATATGCTACCTCACATCTTAGAGGAGTAATAACATGGACTGGTTAGAGGGAAAGTATCTATCACCCTCTTGGAGATGAGGAGGAGGAAAATATTCTTCTTTATCCATGAAATTTAGCAATGCAAATTAGAAGATGGCTACCAAGGTGGAATATATCAAGTTTGAAAACCCTAACACAACCACTAAAAATAAGAAATAAAAGGATATAAACCCTAATAACATCTAGGTTTAGGGTTTGGGTAGTATTTGAAGTAAGTTGGGTTCACCAAATGATTTAAATTTTAAGGGTTTATGGAGTGTGAGCCCTAGGTTGTTAAAGGGTTTGAGTACAATAAATCAGAGTAGAAATATGAAATAAATACAAACACTGATTTGTGAAATAATTGACCTAATTTGATAGTTTTAAAATTAGTAATGAATGACACAAATAAGTACTTAGTTGGAAACTAATTGAGACAAATGAGCTAGAGGTTGAAAACTGGCGAGGAAGCAAATTTGAGTGTTGCAAATAGGGTCCATGTGTTAGAAACCCTAGTAGTGATAGGGTGTTAATGCCCTAGTTTCAACACTAATGTCCTTTGTGTAGGAACTATTTGATTTTTTAGGTGAACCTGTAACTCAGTCTAACCTACCTGTGTCTATGTGGATGAGCTATGATTCACTATTTGTGCACTATTTTTAGATGATTTAGGAGCAAACCCTAGAACT
Organism: Torreya grandis; assembly: GCA_037957365.1. Classification (NCBI taxonomy): domain Eukaryota; kingdom Viridiplantae; phylum Streptophyta; class Pinopsida; order Cupressales; family Taxaceae; genus Torreya; species Torreya grandis. Next base: position 401,687 of record JARHVA010001648.1, on the reverse strand, counting down.
CTTTTTTTGGGGTATTTGAGTGGCACAAGCAGCAAAAATGTGATGTTCGCTGAGTAGACTAGACATCCTCAACACCTCGATGTGTCGAGAGTTTCCTACATACCAATACTTTGAGGAGGGATCAAGCTTGATGTAATTCTCCCACCTAAGTGCTTGGTAAAAATGCAAATGAATGCTAGTATGAGTGTCAACCTTAGTGCTTTGAATGAGGCTTGAGACTAGAAATATGTAGAAGTACGACAAAATAGGGATCAATAACCTTGATTGTACACAACTTATTCTAAGCTTATTTGTGTAATTTGCATCTGATTTCCATCTAGTGGATAAAGAGATAAAGTCATGTATATATATTGATCTGATGCTTGTGTAGGGTTTGATCCAAAGGATTTTCACTCTTCATATGGTTTGAGATAATATTTTATTTTAATATCCTATTTAATATAGTTTTTAATTTACCATTGGATATTATTTTAATAAACATTAATTATCCCCACTCCTTGGATGGCTATTAAAAAAAACAAAAAAACCATGGAATATTATTTTTAAAAATAATAAAACACTTTATTCCATACACTTTATCATTATCCTTTTACCACGTTGTATGGGGGGCATGGAAGATTTTATCAAATCAAACAAACTTTATTCACCCACTTTTCCCATGTGAATGGTTTTTATTTAATAAAGGATATTTTAAAAATCTTAAGATGCAAGTTTATCCACCAACCATTTTCTAATGTGGATCATCAAGTTGCCTTTTTGAATGGTCACAGTTTTTTTGTGGGAAGATCTTGTTATTTATGGAAGGCTTTGTTAAACTTTAAACAAAATCCAAACATGTTTTATTCCTCCCACGTTCACATCCACTCAAGTGGATGGTGGTTTCATGGGGCATAGAAAGTTGTTATCCTTTGTTTTAATTCTTTTATCCTTTTAACATGCACATTACCACCTTATACTCCATGTTTCCACTTGTCTTTGGTTATGGTGGGAAGTTATATTATTTATGGGGAGATAATGGTAACGTAGAATCCTACTCACTTTGGTTTTGGTGGTAACATGGAATATTATTTATGGGCAAGTGTTTTGATAAATTAAGCACGGAGTTTCAACCTCCCATAAATTACATGATTTGTTCATAAAATGAGAAATTCAATGCCATGATGTTAAGATGAAATCCTAATTCAGGAAAATGGTTACTGCCCAGTCAATGTACGAAGGCAGGGGAAAACTAGAAAAGATTGTCCAATACAAATCTGATAGCCAATGCCCAGCCAATGCCATGGAGGCATTGAGAAATATAAATGGTAGGTGTTTTCATTGAGTTAGTGGTGGATTTTGCACAGAGGGAACAACATACAGGAATATACAAAAGTGTGTATTTTTTGGGTATAGAGGCTTTGTATTTTTTTGGTATAGAGGTTGTGTATTTTTTAGTATAGAGGCAGAATCTTCTTTTAATTTGTGTAAATTACAAAGAGGGATTTTTGACTAGAAGGTAGTTTATAAACATTTTGAGAGTGTTTGCCTCCTTGAAGAGAGAGAAATTGCCCATTTTGGAGAAATATATTTGCATATGATTGTTTTGGAAATAAATAATGTTTGTGATTTGTGATCTAAGTTCTTCAGAGGTTGATCAACCAATTGCAAATTATTTAGGGATGTAAGTTTAATCATTGTATTTACATCTTATTTAAATGGAATGGTTTAAATGAACCCAGGGACATAGCCAATTGGTGAACCTTGTAAATAATCTGTGGTCTCTATTTTATTTTTAGCTTTTCATTATTATCAGTTTTTAAATTATTATTGATATTTAAAAAAATAAATTATAGAGAATTAATTAAGAGATTATTTTATAGAGATAAAATATTTATGGAATGTTGTAAATGAACAATAGAGTTATATGAGTTTATCAAATCACTCATGTTCAGAATTATTGAGAAATTTTTACATTTCGATTAAAAAATCAATTTTATTTAAATCAATTCCAGAAATTGATTTTTATATTAAAATCCATTTTAAAATAAAATAATATTTATTAGCAGGGGCTAATTACTATTTATAGATCAAGGTTTGAAATAGGTCTCGCTGACCCTAGGTGTTTAGGAATTGAAACAATATCTATTGAGGTTAAAATTAGGCAAAGGACATTAGTGATGAAAGTGGGACACTAGCGCAAGGTGCTAGTGTCCAAAATACAACGCTATTATCTAGGTGGAACAAACTAAGGCACTAGGGGACTAGATCCCTAGGGAAGGGTCTGGGACTGATTTTAAGATGTCAAGGGATGTGTAAAGGCTTACATAAAAGATGGATAAGTGTCGAAAGAGGCCCTAAGATAGGTATAGGGCTAAGCTAGGTATGAGTGTTCTTAAGTAACACTCATTGCACTCTAATGACATTTTATATGACTACAAAGGCATTTTAAGGATTATTCATACTTTGAATGTCAACAAATAGGAGGAAAATGATGGGTAAGCGGGGTTAATAGCATTTGAATCTTGTTAGATGGTATGAAGATGGTAGATAAAGGTAGTGAACCAGATTAAGTGAGGGTTAATTACATGTTCAAAGAACATATGTGTTTGATTCACGATAAGGACCAAACACAATATACATATTTGATAATCCATAAAGATCAACCACACAAAAAAAATTCAAATAAAATTTAAGCATTTGATAAGCCATAAGTCATAAATTCAGATAGAACATACATATTTGATAATCTAAAGACTATTTGAGAACTCTAAAAATCAACTATACAAAATAAATTCAAATAAATTATACATGTTTGATAAGCAACTAGAATTAACCACACTTATTATTAAAAAGAAATAAAAATCAAAGAAAACATATATGTTTTATAAGCCACTTATAATGGTCATAAGTGTTTGAGATGAAGTGCTTTTTAGGCCACGACTAGTTAGTCTTAGTTCTACTTGAATTTATAGAAATTGAATGTTTTTAATAAAGTTGTTAAAAACTTACATCATGATTCAAATTTATATAAATTTACCTAACATTTAACAAAAAAAACATAACCATAAAATTTTTTAGAGTTAGATTTGTATAACAATAAATAAAGTAATAATTTGTTTAAAGGAAAACCCTTGATTATGTGAACTTGGCTATGACACTCTCGAGAACCAGGGGATGCTCCAATTACCTATATAACTCAAAATTAATGAAAATGAGGGGAAATTAATTTCAAAGATCACATTTGAAATAAAAAATAAGCACATAATTAACATGTCTCAAGGCCCAATGTTATTTTTGTACCAATTCCATATGACCAACAATTATGACTTTCTCAAAACATTGGCCAACCAAACACAAAATAGAGCCTTATTAGTTCTCGATAATTGCTTCCACATGTCTTGGGTTCCACAAATCCTCTACACACCTATTTTAATGTAGCAATCACCCAATGGGCACCTCCAACCTAGTGGTCCCATAGGCTGTTGCTCCTAAAATATCTTAGCATGTGCTACTGAGATATTTTAGGGACATTTTAGTACTAGTATGGTTCCATGTTATTCCTAAAATTTCTAAAAACTACCCATTGAGATATTTTAGGATCCTTCAACAACTGAATGTTCCCATGAGATTTGGAAAAAAATAAAATATTTAATTAAATACTTAATATCACATCATATTATAAAGTATGAACAAGATTATGAAATTTTAATCATCTACATAGAGAGAATGACTACTAAAAAGTTATCAATCCTCTTAAACTTGTATGATTTCTTGACATGACACATTTTATCTCTATGTGAGAGTAAACTTGTGAGGTCAAATCCAAAACAAAAACTTAATGTTTCATGTCAAAGACATTCACCAGTCAGGGGCAATCCATAGAGTTCACAATTGAAAATTCAACCTTATAATACCTAAGTGATTAGCTTACCTCTATAAATAACTTGGTAATATCTAAAAATACCTAAGTAATTAGCATATCATTCCTTTTAAAATATTTGAAATTGGCTACTCAAAGCCTTAAACTATATTTTATTTGTATCTAATTAGCAAAACTTGGACCTTGATATATATATATTTTGAAATAGTTTGTACTACTAATGTAACACCCTATTAATTTAGAGATTGAAATGCTATTGAACATAATAAATTGACAATATTCAAATTTTAAGTGTTTCATTTCACTGTAAGATCTTGATTTTGTATGTCCTTTTAACTTTAAATCTATAAATAATTCTAGAAGTTTGCCCAGGATACACCTAAACCCATACTCCTAGTCAAAGGTCTGATCTCTATTTGAATTGCATTTCTGTGTTTCTTGTAAACATTCTAACTAGTGACAATTCCTCAAGTGGATTTAGATGCTAATATTATGATTAGCTTAATGTTTCATGTCAAAGACATTTACTAGTCAAGGGTAGTCCATAAAGCTCATAATTGACAATTTAGCCTTATACTACAATTTTAGTTCCACTTATTATGGTAAGTTCTTGCTCTACAACATCATCCATATTGGCTTCAAGTGTCTCTAGCTTCTGATCAATTGTAGCAGGGAGAATATGAGGGTGGCTCCTCATAATCCGAGATAATAATTTCTAGTTGGTGACTCCAATTTAAGGGAAGCAATATTGCCAAATGTTTTATCTTGGTTCACATCAACTCTCACATAGACATTTCTTATTCTTGAGTTTGTTCCAAATGGTGGCTTTCTTCAGTGACTTGAAAAACATATTGAAGGATGAACCTAAAAAGATAGATTAATGTAAATACTTTGCACAACAATGTAAAAAATTATTTTAAAATTTACACTAAAGAAATCACCGGAAGACAACCATGAAGCATTTTGATTTGGTAACACTAGTAATGGTCTAGAATAAATAAAATAGTTAAACAAATAACAACATAAAAAATATGTTTTGTTCCAATAATTGGTTTATCCTAATACATAAATTCAAAAATTCAAAGCATGATTAAGCAAATCTAGTTCTGATTTGAATAAGTTAAATCCCCTCCAAGATCACCTTCAATTGATGGAAAGCTTTATAAAGTTTCACAAAAAAGAAGAAACATTGTATGCTCAAAGGAGAAAACACACCCCAGAGTATAAATTTTAGCTGATGGTCTTTTTACTTTCTTATATCAGCTTAATATGACATTGATTAACGAGAGATCCACAAGACTCTTTTAGTTCAAATAAAATGTCTTCATTGTCATTCTCCTTAATCATATAATATTTTCTAAGCTTTTTTATGAGACGTAACACAATATGGTCTAAATATAAGAAACAAATTTAAAGACTTCAATGGTAAATAATTTCATGTGAAAGAGTAATCAAGCAAAATCCCAATGAAGATAAAAGTGGATGCATAACATCTATGGTGCTGGAACATCCTACTTTGCTTCTTGAAGGAATTAGAATTCAAAATAATGTAGAAAAAGCTAATGCATCTAATAATATAATCTCAAAAAAATTTTAGCCTCTATTATCTGCTAATGGTTGTTTCCTTCAGTCTCATTGACCTACATTTGGTCATTTGTGGACATTAATATGATTTTATTTCATTTCTACCCATGATTATATCAAGGGCTTCTTCATATGAAATTGAATTACCATCTCTATCCACACACTTACCATGAACATGATGATGCTATTATAAGAATTGAAGACCCTCAAGGCTATTAAAAGAGAGAGGATTATTTGCCATACCAATATGGCCCACCAATTCACAAAACTTGTCAATATCTTTCCCCAAACCTCTTACATCTACTACTGATTATTCATTTTGTTTCAAATACATCATAACCAAGCAAGCAAGACATCATCCAAGCTCATCAAGCTCTGAAATCTGATTAATGCATTTTACTCTATTGGTGCCACACAACAAAATATATACATTGAAAACACAAATGTCTTCTTGGAATTGAAAAAATAAAAAAAGTATGAAATCATACCCCAAGAAAAGGAAGTATGTTTTTGGTAGAAATAAATAAAGAAAGAAATAGAATAAAAGCCACATTTGTTTTGGCTATAGATACCACATTTATCCTGAGTATACCTATCACATGTGTTATGACTTGTCAATATATTACAAAAACAACATTTTCCCTACAACACACATATGCTAATCTAATCCCCCAATTTCAGTAGTTATTTCCTAATGGCTTTAAGCACCATTTAGAATACAATAAGGCAAATACAATGAAAGGAAATCTTGACATAATCACTTTAGTCAATATAGCTTGCTTAATAGAAATTTTAAAAATTATTATATCATATTTTAGTCACCCCTAATATCAAAGTCTTAGTGCACTCTTAAGTATTTAACCCTTGAGAAATGTATGCATTGAGTTATCTCACATGCACATCTTTGCAAATTAAAATTAGTTTAAAATATTGTAATTAGAATTAATTCGACATAATGTAAGTAAAATTAGTTCAACATATTATCCCTCCACTGATAAATTTGAATACACCATTGCCTTTAAAAAGCCTTTTTTTAATCATAATATACAAATATAGAGCATAACCATTTTATGGATCCAAAGAAGTATCACGTGTGAAAACCATTCTAGTTTATCTTTGGAAATTACATTGGAAGATTGATATCTGTAAACTACATGTCATCTCTGCAACAACATAAACATGTAGTTAGTAACTAAACTAAATGCATTTAAAGTAAGTAGTGAAAGGAATAAAAAATGAAAAATTTAGGATTCATAACTTTCACATATAACATTGCCATCACCAATCACAAAATCCATTAAGGCTTGCTAAGCTATTGGTGCAGTTAGATCCACTCTGACTTCATTGATATGTATATTATTTGCATTCTCAGTAGCAACTTCTGTGCCATCAACTTCATCTTCCATTTCTATTAACATCATATCCTATAATATAATCTTATTATGATTGAAGGACCAGTGAAAATTAAATTACCATTTAACCTCTATCAACCTTCACACAATTTAAAGAAAGTAGAATTTTGTAGTAGTCTAGCATCATTAATAGAATTAGACCATCCTATGAAAACATCTATAAAATGCACATTATTATAAACAATGGCTTGTAACAACATGCTGTAGTTGTGATCTATATCATACTAATCCATTAAACACTCATTAGCTGAAAGTCAGGATTGAATGTGAGTTACATCTATATCCCCATAATAATTCACAAAACCTTGACTTTGGCGAAAACCTTCCTTTAAAATATCAAGATCCAATTAGTTGTTTGGCCATTGGACATACATGTGAAATTGGTGTTACTTTGCATTAATGAAATATATTTCTTACAATCATTGACTTTCAACAACCAAAACATTCAGTAATATTAATCATTATCTTGATAGTGGACAATCAGATAACTGTAATGGCCACTTACTTTGCAATAGAAAACACTGTACTCTTCATAAATGAAATTAATGAAACATGTATGTCACCTTGAATAAGGTCTTCATGCAAAGATTCACAAAGCGATTCAAATAATTCATAGGGTAACCTAAAAATGTTGCAAAAATATTGATCATCACATTTAAATTCAAATATGTAGTAGTTCCACCAATGCAAAGAAGGTGGTTTTTTATACCACTTTCTTTGAATCCTACCTTCCCATTGAGAAACAGATAAATTTGTTTTAACAATTAGATTTTATTATTGGCTATTGATTGTATGAATCTCCATATCTATGTCTTCTTCCTCTACTTTGTTGGGTTGTGGTGTGACAAATGACTCTTTCTTATGCCTCTTTGATATATGCCATATATTAGTCACATCTTGAATATCATACCAAATTTGTGATTGCTAATTGAATGGTAATTGACACACGTGCTAGGAGGACTTTTATTTCTCATCTTGAATGAGAATCCATTTCACTATTGAATAATGCCCTCTAAAAATTAGAATATAAATATCCTGAAATATGTACTCTTCCCTACAAAAAAAATAGTTATAGTTAATTATGTGATCATCAAATCAAAGTTTTGAAACATATATATGCAAATGACCAAATTATCAAAGCATATTCCATCATGCCAATCTCTAGCTAAGTATATTAAAGAAATAAAGAAATTATAATAATGTCCACGAACGACCAAAATAAGGTCAATAGGACTCAAGAGTATAACATTTTTAAGGCCTTAAAATTTTTGGTTCACCTGATGTGAGTCTTACCCTACTTCTATGTTGGGTCATATTGATGTTTTATTTTACTAGATTCTTAGCTTTCAAAAAATTTCAAACATACATTATTTTCAAAATTCATGTTCACATTCACATAATGGAGTTTTCCAATTACACCAAAGATAAATTCAACCATTTTTTTCTTTTTTTCAAGGATTTGATAACAACAATGATACCACTATGTTCAGGGTTTTAATTCTCTAAATATAATATTACCAATGAATGTAACATAGACATGACAAATACCAACAAAAAAATCATTCCTTCCAACCCCATGGTTTCCATAAGATTCAAAAATATAAAGCAAGGCTACTAGTAATCAAATTCCATCAATGAAATAGAATAATACAAAGAATACACTCTATAAATGTAATATTTCTTAAAATAAAATTCCAAACATCTAGTAAAATCATAAGAATAAGTCAATGCTGTTATGGTTGTGTATTTTCTCAAGACTCCTGAATTGGGATTGTATTAATGATTTGGGGAAATTCCATCCATTGCTTCCTATAATTTCTCTTCCTCTACATTTCATAACATAATTGTGAGTAAGGATGGTGCTAAATTCAGTGCCATAGATGAAAAAATTTTCAAAAATCATAATCCAACACCTAATGTTAAACAAGATTGTTCAAAATGTCTATTCAATGTTTTTAATATTTTTCTAATTACATCAAGTAAAATTTAAATAAATATATAATAAATATGATCTTAAAAATAAATGGAAAGAAAATATGAAGAAATAAACAAAATGATTTCCTGAGATAAAAATGATTTTCCTTTCCTTTATTTATGCTAGATTTCAATTTTATAAAATATCCAATTTTATTTGTAAGAGGGTATTTCTCTTTTTGAAAATTTGAGTGTAAAATAGAAGTGGGATATAAATTTTTTAAGTCATGTTATTCCAATTTATAATATTCATTGGGTGATTCGTAACTATGGTCTTCATAAGCTATACATCTCTCTGAATCTTGGTATATGCCTAAGAAATTAATGGTTACACAGTAAATTGTTGGCTACCACTCCAACTAATCCCCAAGAAAGAGAGCTTACTAAGTTTATTACTTCCAATTCTAGCTAATCAATAGGGAAGAGGGATTGGTTTATGAAGATATGATATTGGGAAGATCCTTTGAAGACAGGTGTGCTCAAATGTATTATAGAGGAAAGATTTTTGGGTTTGTACATATTTACAATGGAAAAGAGATAGTCTCCACTAGTTTTATAAAGGCTCTTGAATCCCATGAATTTATTTGCAGTACCTATAGATATCATGTGCATGCACTCAACAAGGGGGTATCTACTTGTGTTGTAATGAGTGAGATTTTTGGTAAGACTACTAGTTACTATAGAGGACAAGGAGGCTCCAAGCATATGTTCTCTAAATAACATGGTGTATTGGGTGGTTTTGTATTTATTGGCAAAGGAAGTCTTGTTACTATAGGAGATACTTTTACATAAAAATATAAGAGAGAAGTTATGAAAGATGATAAATATGATGGTGTCACTATCACATTCTTTAGAGATGGGACCTACAACAATAGCCATTTATTTGAATGCTTAAACATGACTACCCTTTGGAAGCTTCCTATTGTATTTGTGGTGGAAAATAATCTATGGGCTATTGGAATGATAAGGGACCAACATTTGGGATGCCTTGAATTCATGTAGATGGCTAAGGAGGCTATATATAGAGCAAGGAGGGGTGATGGACCTAATCTGGTTGAATGTGAGACATACTAGTTTAGAGGGTATTCTCTTGTTGATCTTGATGAGCTTCATGATCCTGGTGAGTAAAATCATTCTTTTATGGTTTGTTATCATTTGGGATGATATGCACTTTCTATCTGTATATATATGTAACTATCTTTGTTTATAAGAGATTTTAGGCCATAAATATATACAAGAATAAAATGTGGATGTGTTTTACAGTGTAGGTGTTTTGCCAACAACCTAGTTGGATTTCAATGCTACATATATTTAAATGTTTGGAGGCTTCCACAGTGGTTAATTTTTTATTATGTGCTTTTGGGATCACTGTGTGAGAATCTTCAAATAACAAAGCACACAATCATAAAATTTAATGCAATATATGCTTTTAAGTTCTTCTTTCAACCATCAAGTTAGGATTTCATATGTTTATTACTGTAAATTAGTTATATCTTGACTGGTTAAACATTTAGAAACTCTTTACAACATTATGAACTCTGTGAACAAGACCCAGAGTAATTCTAACAAGTTAAACACATATAACTTATAATCAACTCTTTTAATGGCATAACCAAAGACAATTCACCAATATCCAATTATGAAGAAAAATTAACATAGCAAGCATTCCAAATAATTTAAATTGGTATGCAATTGATCAACATATAGTTTACAATGGTAAAATAATTTGAAGTTTTTAAGAAATTTATTGGTCAAACAATATTCAAATACCTAAAGAAAAAATTATTTTTTTAACCAATATTCTTTAGTATTAGGACCAACTTCTGTCAAATAATAGAATACTAATAACAAAATGAAATGCATAAAACTCACATGATCCTGATAACAAGATGGTAGAATATATAGGATTTAAAAAAATTAAATTCATAACAAAATGAAACTCATATTATTTTTTTTGTCAATTAGGATTTATGTTTTGTCAATTAAGCTGAGCTCAATGGATAACCCAATGGGAATTTATAGCAAATACCTTAGTTCAAATACCTAATAAATAGTACAATAACAAGAATATGAAATATTGTAGTAAGCTAATTAGTATAAAATCTTTAAAAATCATTTATAATGCCACCTCCAAGGATAAATCAAATAATACCTTTAAAATTATTAATAGAGTTAATGCAATTACACTTATAAGTATAAATTGGATCTTGAAGATCAAAAAATTTTATTAGCAAGTTCATTGGGAGTACATAAAAGAAATAAGAAACCATATGAGCATCTATTTGGTTCAAAGCAAACATGATTATTAGAACTATAAGGGTCACCTCTCATTTCACAATGATTCACTAATCTTCATCATTACTCATCCAATGGTATTTAAAGTTGAAACTAAACTAAATTAGACATTTATTTTTCGCTATTCAATTTTTATCCACCTTTATTCATTTGCATTTTGATTTTGCATACAATGTTTAGTCAAATCATAATAATTTTTGTGTCACTCTTCAATCAAAGCAAAATTCATTTCATGGATTTTCATATGCCCCTCTTCAGCCAACTACAAGGTAGAAATCACCAACTTATTGTTCTATGCAAAAGTATCCTTCATAGTAGTTATTTTGTTTGATGATTTCCACTTTTTTCCATTAGATTATTTATCCTCTTAAATAGGAGTCTTCACTTGGTTAAGAAATTCTTTACCTTCAACATTTTCATTTGGTTAATAAGATTCCTCCCCAAAAGCATAACTATTATCATAAGAATCAATAGTTATATTTCTAGGATTGATTACTTGATCAAAACTAAATCTCACCTCCATTGCATCAAAAAATTATTTTACATAATTTGGAGGATGTTTTTAATCAGTTCTCTCTCAAGTTGTCATGTTCCAATAGCTATCATGACCACATGGATTATGTAATTGATAATCTTTGATTACTTTAAAATTAGGTAAAATATGTTCCCATCGGTCTCAACACTGGTTTGATGTATGATCAACAATCTTATTAGAGTAGTAATTCTGTATTTCTTTCCATTTTGTAGTAGTTGATATGGCCCTTTTCATTGTATTGCCATTTAATTATGTATCTCTTTCAATATGACTAAAGTATCATAAATGCTCCAATGAACTCTAGTCTTTACTGATCAATCACAAGATGGAATTTTAAGAACATCAGGGTGCTTCTTGCCTATTTTTTCTTGATTGAAAGAGGAAAATTCAAAAAGTGATGTAGATTTTAGTGATTGGTTGGATTCTATGATAAAGGAATTCTTTACAATAGGTATAACGACCTCCTCATTATTCCTTTTTGTGATTAGAACAAATTATAAGAAGTTATAAGCATCTTTGAAGTGCGCTTCATCAAGAGATTCATCTTGGGAAAGTAATTCAGAATACCTCATAAAACTACCCTTTGTAGGGGTTGGGTGATGCACACCTTTATCCATGGAAAATTAAAAGTAATGTGATTGTGCCTATAGTAAATAAATGTGTGAAAATATTAAACAATGACACATTGCATGTATAAATATGACTAACATAATGAAAGTGAAAGGCATAAGATAATATATTGAAATAAAAACATATAACAAATCAAAATAGATCCAAACACATCACTTAATTGACTTATACTGAATTGTTTAGTTAGATCATATGATTCCATTGATTAAACATCCTTAACCAAATGAAAAAGGCAAGCTATAAAGGATGATGATAGATAAGAGAAAATAGATAAATAGAATCTATGAAATAATGTTTTAGTCGGTAGAGGGTCCCTTCATACTTCTTTTTTTCTCCTAAATTGTGGAGAATTGATACCACTAGCTACTTTGATCATTGCTTTTGGGCTAATTTTCATTAGATCTCTTTATACAAATAATCAATCAATCAAATAATCTCGTCTGTGTCTTAAACACACCTCAAGATTTGTTGTTATTTTCCTTAAATGTGTTGTATCTTGCTTGATTTGTCAGTCTATTTATATAAAATAAATAGGTCGATCACCCCTTACCATTTGATCACAACACAAAAAATAGCCTTGATATTAATCTTGAAAGAAAAGATTTATTAGAGGCTATAATTTATATTTGTTTTCGGATAAGGCTAAAAGATAAATATTTAGTATCAAATAAGATAATAAACTTGGCTTTCATTAATGGCCTGATAGGTTCATTTCCTTTTAAATTTATAAATTATGTTGTTTTAACTATTATTTTAGCTTGTAGCTGAATGTTTTGTTGATTAATTTGACTGCCTAGAAGTTGGGGTCTCTGAGTTTGGCATAGGAAGTTTAACTACGAACTTTTACTTATGGGGGGTTTGATGTATTACACTCGTGTGTCGATGAAGTTCTCCCTAAAATGATCAGAATGATGGTGACCACTTGTTTTACATGTGAGATTTAGGAGGATGGATAATCACATTTTAATAACACCTAATGATTTCAATGCATTGATAGTAGTTTGCCCAAGTTTTTCTTTAGATTCATCTTTTTACATGGACACCGAGGTTAAATTTTCATATACCCTGAATTTCTAATTGTTACATCTAGGGATTTTCTTTTTTTTGCTGCACTTTGAGCCTATTCATGAAACTTCTTTATTTCTTTCATTCCTAGATCAAATTATATTGATAAAAGTATTTGTTTATTTTATAGTTTAGATTGGATTGATTAAGGAATTTGACCTTGAATATGACCTTGAATTGGGTTCTTAGTTTGTTTAAGAAATTTGGGATTTTTCATCACCATCAGTGACTGAACTGGGTATCTCTAATTTTTTATGAAATCATTGAACATGTACACAATTTGTTTAGGCCTATAGTGGGTATTTGTTATTTTGATCATTTAAATAAGTTTTGATTAGTACATAAACTACTCTAAGTCTTGAGGCAATTTGGTAGTCATGGGGGGAGGCAAAGAAATAATAGAGAGGAAGAAGCTCAAAGTCCTTTGTCTGCATGGGTTTAGGACAAGTGGAAGAATTCTATAAAAATAGGTTAGGAAATGGGATAAATCAATGCTTGAAGGATGGATCTCTAATTTCATGATGCCCCTTTTCCAACTGAAGGGAAATCAGACATGGAAGGACATTTCACCCCTCCTTACTATGAATTGTTTCTGTTTAAGATTGTGAGTTTTCTTTCCCTACCAACTTATCTCAAATTTGAAGTATCAGGAGACATTGGGTGTCTTATTATGATATATATATATATATAGTTGGGATAAAGTTAAAAAAAAGTTTAATTAAATGAAAAAGAATGTATTATTTTCTTAGACCAAATGTTAAAGAATTCTTACACAATTACAATATGGAAATTAATGTAAAAAATAAATGAAATCGACATGATGCCATCATTTTTATAGATATAATTATTAAATATTGATTGTTTAAAACTCATCTATACTCAAAAAATCTATCTTGACATCCAACATGCAGGTATGGGGAAAGTGCATGGAGTTGGGGGAAGTTCCATGGACATTACTTGTAAAGCGATCATGTTAATTAATAACATGATCATGTTATTTAATTACCATGACCACGTTACTTAAATATAGGCCTAAGATTGCTGATCCATAATGCTATTGCATTAATTAATAACAAAATCATGTTATATTAAACAAATACATGATCGTATTATTAACACGATCACGTTATTGATATAACAATTAAGTTATCATGTTAATAATGTGATCGTGTTTCCTATGTGCAAAAAAATAAAAAGGGAACCTAAATTCAAAATTATATATTTTGCATTTGCATTTCCTAGCTCTGCCCTTGTTCCACGATCGCGTTTTTTTCAAAAAACTCTAAAGAGTGCTAAGAAGCTGCTAAATTTACCCCAGAGACTTGTTGATCGATGATGCCACCATATAGGAGAGGTTAGTGATCAAAATCTTCCCTATTTAACCCTAATTTTTCATAATTTTCATTCTTTAACCCATGTTTTTAATTGTAATTTATTTTTTATTATAGCCCATCTTGCTAACCCTCCACAAAACCCTCTAGTTGATCCTCCTTATAACCCTCCACAAAACCCTGTTGTTCCTCTTATCCCTCCACCTAACCATCTTATAGTTCCCCAAAACCCCCTAACAGTCAAGAGGTTTTGATTGACAACATTATGGGAAACAAACTTGAAATTGAAGACTTAATTAATATAATGAGGGATCCCAATTTGACCAACCCCCATCGCACCTAGCTAGCCAATTCCCTGCAGACCTTATTAGGTCAAATTAACTTGATAACAAGGCAAATTGATTGATGGACCTCGTATAGGGATACTTGTAGGGCATATTATGCTGATAAGTTGTCAGCCCTTTATGTCAAGAATTTGGATATTTCAAAAGCTGACATTTGTGCCCTATTCATCAACCCAGCCACCAATGCCCCATTGCCTGTAACTGCTAAACATTTTCCTATCCATCATTGTGTACATAACTTAATCATGACCAATTTTTGGGATCAATGGTGGGTGTTCTTTGACTATCCACCATGCAATAATGATGAGGTCTTATTATATTTTTTGAGGAAACTCTATTGTGAGTTTGTCCTCAAGTAGATTCCTAATTATTTTGATTTTAGTGAGTTTCAAGGTTGAGGAAAAGGCTTTGTGCAAGATCAACTAGGTACACATCATGTGCCTAATCAACCTACACAAATTCATATCCAAAAGCCTCTTAAACTTGAGATCCCCTCTATGGTTCAATAGGTTGTGAAGATAGACACTCTCCATGCTCTTAGTTCACTCATCGATACACTCGTTCAACGTACGAGTAGGATTTCATAGAGCAATGCTATAGAAACACCATAGGCTACTCAACCTTGACCCCACCCTTATAGTTTGTGTAGATATACATACATGGGACCTTTTGATGATGATGACATTGATGGTTTAGATGGATTAGATCATATTCTTATGAGTGATGAGTTTTTGGCATGCAAATTTGGTGTGCAAACATCAGTCACCACATAGATACAAGTGTATTTTATATAAATGTCATGTTAAATCTAAGTTATATTTGTAAATAGAATTTTATCTAATAATTAATTTACCTAAAAATTTAATATAATATATATGTCATTTTTTATGTCGAAGGAGGTGATGGTTCCTTCATCATAGTCAACATTTACAACATTTGGTTTATCATAGCCATTATTTTCATATTTGGATCTAGATACTAGGCCATCCACAATTGCATCTACCTCTATTAGGATGACACCATTTACCTATACAGAGGTAAAAATATTTTACATATATGTTTTTCTCTTTGTATTTGTTATGACTTTAGTTGTTTACATATATGTTTTGCTCTTTGAATCTAATTTGTAACTTCTCTTCTCAAGAATTAATGCAAAAATAACACAACCTGTATGCAAAAATAAGTTGTTTACTTATATCCCATGTACTAAATTAAGGTTAAAAAACATGCATTATATTCCTTTTCAATATTGGATTTTTTATAAAGGTTATGGAATACATTTACTCTAGATCATTTAATTAGATATCCAATAAGTAGTGTTGTCTTTCCTTGAACATCACCCAAGTGACTATGGGCATATTTAAATTCATAATGATTTCTTAATAGTCCCAACACAAGCCTGCTTCATCTAAATTTT
Organism: Torreya grandis; assembly: GCA_037957365.1. Lineage (NCBI taxonomy): Eukaryota > Viridiplantae > Streptophyta > Pinopsida > Cupressales > Taxaceae > Torreya > Torreya grandis. The sequence continues at coordinate 385,241 of JARHVA010001648.1, read as the reverse complement.
TAAAAATAAATAACATGTCCATACTATTTATTGAAAAATATCTTATCCCAAAGTACCTTTTCATACCTATTAGCCAAGCATCAACTTCCATAATAAAGATTCATCCATTGAATTTAAGACCCTTTTCACTTTATTTAGTTTGTGGGTAATTCCATATAAGCTTTGATGTGTGTCACCATTGTCATGAGCTCCCCTAGTGGATGAGTAACATGTAATATATTAGTATCTTTCTTGCTGAACATTATATTCATAATCACACTCATGGAATGATTTTATCCTATTCCATAAAATAGATACAATGGTGTGACCCTAAGGTCCTATTGGAGGCAATTATCCCAATCTAGAGGTTATGCCTATGGATCCTACTCCAATCCTATGATAATGTCCCAATGTTGATGAATGATGTGGGATACTATTTCTCTACTTTTGTGTTTCTTACTTATACCTAGGTGGGTGATGTACCTCCCACTATTTTTTAGCTAGATGGAGCCTAACCTCCCCTAGCCTTGACAATCTCATTGAGAGTCTTCACCTGAGACTCTAGACCAGCCACATTTTCCTCTAGGCCAACTATCTCTCTCTTAATATGAGGAAACTCCACATATGTATGGTAAGTAGGGAGAAAACATATGTATGCTTACTTATTCATACATGGATAACTGCATCCACCAAAATATTATCGAGGCTCAAATAATCCTCACCTAAAAAATCATAACCAAATTTTCTTTGATCATGCTCCACCACTAAGTGATTCACTCTAAAACCATATAACAAGAGAAGACATTAGATCTCCAGTCATATAATGAAACAAAAACTAAGTAATAAATTATAAAGTAACATAGAAATTGACTAAAAATAAACTAAGTCACTACTTTACTTGGGTAACTTCATGTTAGTTTAGGTATAATTCCTAATTGGACCTCATCTTAGCATTCTCCTCCTATCCTATTGGTTCCTCTATAACAAGTGTATGATTGCCCTTGTTTCCCCCTAAACTTCATCTCCTCACACTCTATCCTATGATTATTTTTACATCTAAGTATCTACATATTATGGTGGTGGTTATACTTATTGTTGGAATTCTACCATAATTGTAACATATTAGGATATTTTTATAAATGTACTCTAATTAATTCTCTCCAAATTTTGCCCGTGATGGTAGTAGAGTGTCCACCTCATTCACAAACTATTTTAAAATACCCTAATATAGTAGAGCTATCAAATATATCATTGTCAATATGTCCACCACTCATGAAAATTCTCTTAATGGTGGCATACCTATCCAACTAGAAGCCCTAATGGCCCCCACTATCCCAATCTTTAACCCTCACTGGTAAGGGGTCATGTGCTCATACACCTAGCCCATGATGAGTGTAGGGTGGTTGATAAACATAGCCATAAATCTCATGGTCTGATGTATATCCCTGTAAGCATATGATAACACCTCTTAGACCCATGCAAAATTCCATCATCTCCTCAATAATCCTAACAATAGGTGCCCATCTATACAAAAGGAAACATGTCCTTTTGTCTCCCACCAGATGGGAGGAAAAGATCCCTATTTAATATCATTTTAGAGGGTCTAGATAATTATCCACACCACCCCCACTAGTCTTACCCCATACTTAAAACCTATGTTATGTGTACCAACATCACCAAATTATTACACCCAATTAACAACCTTACCTCTATCACAATCCTCTATCAAGGCCATAACCCTGCCTTTAGTCGACAAGCCTAGTATCCTAATCACAACCTTGAAATTAATATTCCACTCTCAAGGGACTTATGGGAAAATTAAATTGTTTTACATGACACATCCTAGTTGGTGAATAGGTTGCAAAGGAATCTAATCGATGGGACAATAATCCCCACCTACACAATCTAGAGTATCCCTATTATATATAGGGTGGCCATATCATTAGTCATTAATTTTTATATAATCCTAGGAAGCTAATCATACTTTATCACTCTACTCCATCAAATGTAGGCCCACCTTAAAAACTCAATTTAAAATAACCCTAAATATTCTAAGTTAATCTTGAAAATTCATACAAAAGGAAGTAGTTATGAGGATCCTACCTAAGTCAAACCCCTATTTTTATACAAGTAATAAATCAACAACCAATAGATTCCAACATGTAATATAACATAAACTAAAGATCTTGACCCAAATATATTTATATTTATCAATTTGAAAAAAAGAAACTAGTATATTATATATTCCATTTCATAGTTTTGATCCTGTAATTTTGGTTTTGGTACAAGGCTGCTACTCTAACACTTCAATAGATGGCTTATCAATTTAGATCTAAGTGTATTTCCATGTGCATGCTTGTCTTATTCTTTCCTAGAATGTGTCATTGCATTCATGTACTTATATAGACAAATATTTTATATAAAAGTGCTTCTATTGATCATTTTGGTTTCCATATATAAAATTTGATGTAATTTATATAAAACTAAGTTATACTTGTTTACATGAATATTTGATGGCTCGTACTGACACTTCTCCCTATTTACGAGCTGAGATAGACATAGGCATTACTATTATAATGCCATTTTCACAGGCACTAACAGAGGTATATATTAGTTTTTATAATTTTAAATTTTAAAAATAGTCTTATTTTAATAATTTTAGTACATGTACTTGGGGCAAATATAACTTATGTAAATGTATTGTGTATGCAGGGTTGTCCTATGACAGTTGATAGTCCCAATTAGATGGTGATTAGGGAAAATTTTCATGTTCCTCCCATATTTGAGATGTATATTTAGATAATTGAGCCTACCATTGACTTGATTGAGTGTGAAAAATAGATTAAGCAGGAGTATGAGCTTACATTAAGTGCACATGTTTAAATGATTTTTTTTATTGTAGTTTAAAATTAATTTCTTAATAATTGTTTAAATGTATTTTATGTTAATTTCATAATAATTATTTTATTTTAATAGGCTCAACTCTAATATATCTATGAGTATAGGACCTACCATCTGCTAGCAGGGGCATCCCAAGGAAAGTCTTCTTCGAGGAAGGCAAAGAGAGGGAGGTTATTCGATGAGGAAGATGTCTTACAAATGAGATGTACTTTTTTGTATGCCTATATGGTAATTGATGCATTTTTGGCATTGTATATGAGCATATGACATTCAATCAACATTAGATACTATGTTGGTGGATGTAATATTTTGTATGCCTATCATGAAAATCTATGTATTATTGACATTGGACATGTATGTGCCTATATTGTATGCCTATCTTGGTAATCTATCTAATTTATATTTAGTTTTTATTTCATTGTGTGTTATTGTGCAATGAACTATTTTAATTTTTCAAATTATTATCTATCAAATCTTGTATTTAATGTTGTATGTGCACAAATGAGGATTAAAAAATTATTCTTTTAAATTCTATATATCTTGGATCCTACATATTTTTTTAAACTAATTTTTTTATTTCATTGTGTGTAGTGGAAATGACTAATGACACTTTATCACTTAGGCTTAATGGCCTTATTCTCTTTGTACCTACTTCTTGTACACTTTAGAGACACTTCTAGTGTTATTAGACCTCTTAAAAAACTCTCACATTCATTCTCTAACTCATTTCATACATTCCATTCAAAAATGTCCTCTCACTTTTTCACTATCTTCTCACTAGGCAATCCTCTTAGGTTTCAAACTTACCAAAACTTGATATAGGTCTCAAAGAGTCAGTCTTTTGTCATAGATGTTCTTACATGGTCAAATCCAACCTGCCTTAACCTATTACAAGAACTCAAACACATTTAAACATTTAATTCCACATATAGGGCACAATAAGGCACAATAAGGCACCCTACATAACAAGGCACCCTATAGGACTGTGACAGTAACATGGAGTATTAGTTTAATTTCAAATCTCTCATGTATATTTTAAGAGCTAAAAAACCTCCTTTGCTGATGGGACCACATTCCAAGTCCATATCTATTCAATGGCATACTTGATAAGATTAAAAAACAAATCTTAATTCCCTTTACAATGTGACTATTAACCCAAAACAGGGTATAGATAGGGTTTCTTTGTTCTAGAGGTCAATAGGACAATTACTAAATGCCACATAATAGGTCAATAGGTCAATTACTAAATGCCACCTAATAGGTCAATAGGTCAAAGTTGTCAAAATTGTCAAAGTTTTCAATAGGTCAATAGATAAATTAATCATTAATTTTCTAGGTCACTAGTTTAAGTTGTCAAAGTTCAAGTTATGGTTGTATAACTCTAGTTATGATACTTCCTGAGTGAAAACTAACACCACCAATATGTTTAAGGGGGGAATATAAAATTGAGGACTAGGTTCTTGGCCTCTCGTCAGGCTCAATCGATAAACCCACCACCCATTCTGACCTCAAGAACACCCTTCCCAATACAAGAAAAATGCGATTTTTTAGTCTAAGTTAAAACATGCATTAAAAAAATTATAAGTCATTTATACAAACTATCAAATCCTTCATGTACCCACTTAAGCCCTATAATTGCACCCAGAGCACTCAGATGGAAGCTTCGAGATCAATTCGTTAGATAAGTTATAATGATGGGTCCAAAAATATAAGTTTTTGTCAATGAACAAGTAACTTATCAATCTCCAACTGACATTTATATCTCTAGGACCTTCACCTATAAATCTATCACTTTGATCACATCTAGATAGTCAAATTACATGCTATCACATCACCATGACATTCGAATCCACCTGGAAGTACATTTTTACTACCATTCTGGAGAGCAAAAACACTGACAAAAAATATTGTCAAAGTTTAAGTTGATGCTTCTTGAGTGAAAAATGACACCACCAACATGTCTGAGAGAGTGGATAATATCTAGGACCAGGTTTTTGGCATCTTATCAGGGTCGATCGATAAATCCACCACCCATTCTGGCCTCAAGAACACCCTTCCCAATACAAAAAAATGTAAATTTTTAGCCTAAGTTCAAACATGCATTAAAAAAAAATTATAATTCATTTCTATGAACCATCATATTCCTCACATACCTCTTTAAGCCCTCTAATTTCACCCCATATCACTTAGGTGGAAGCTTCAAGATCAATTCATTAGACAAGTTACAATGACAGGTTTGAAAATGCAAGCTTTTGTCAGTGAACAAGTAACTTCTTGAGCTCCAACTGAAATTTGTACCTCTGAAACCTCCACTTATGAATCTATTACTTTGATCACATCCAAATAGGCAAATTGCATGTTATCACTCCATCACAATGTTTGAATCGAATCAAAAGTGCATTTTCACTACCAACAAATTACATGTTCTAGAGAGCAAAAATACTAACAACAAATGTTATCAAAGTTCAAGTTGTGGTTGTAAAACTCTAGTTTTGATGCTTCTTGAATGAAAAATGACACCACCAACATGTCCATGGGGGTGGATAACGTCTAGACCAAATTTTTGGCCTCCAATCAGGTCTGATCAACTAATCTACCCCCCATTTTGGCCTTAAGAACACCCTTCCCAATACAAAAAAATGCATTTTTTTAGCCTAAGTTCAAATACCCATAAAACCTAAGCTTCTCTTAGCTTCAAGAATATAGAATTTTTTATTAACAGTGCCAACCATGTGAAGGTGGAAGCTTATCTGGCATCACTAACCTATAAAAAATTGTTAATAAGTAATTAAAAATGAAATTTATATATGTATTACCTGTAAAATAAAAAATATTTGGTAAAATTGATTACATCTACATTTGAAAATTCAACATACTTCTGTATTTAAATCCAATGAACCACTGTGATTTGATCTAATCTTGATATTATCAAGAATAACTTCATGATTTGACTCTCAAACTTTCTATAGTTTCATGTTTAATGACCTCCCATGATATTTTTGTAATTAAATATTCATTACAAGAATCAAATTTTAATAGTGCAATATCTTCTTATGCATTTCAAAATCTTCAAATAAACTTCGATCTAAAGTATTTATAGGATATCATCGAAACCAAGTTGTAGTGACTACCACTACCTAGTGGGATAGTCAATGTTTTCTCCATCTGTAACTGGGGAAGTCAATTTTTTCTTTCTCTCTACACAATGACACAAGTAATAATAAATGCCTTATTTATTATCTTCATCTATAATAACTACAAAAACATGCCTTGTACATCATAAAAAATCATTTTTATCGATAATATGAAGATATATAAATAATGAGAATAAATTTTACATAATAAAAAATATTCTACCTAGTTGTGTTAGATTAGATACATGGTTAAAGTCATCCAATGTCATATCTGTAAGTTATAATATTGCTGGAACCTTATATGTGTTGATTGGAATTAAAGGTATAGAGCTCCAATCATCCATCCACTCTTGTGACTCACACTCATTCCAAATAGAGTCTATGCATATAGAACAAAAACATGCCAAGTGTCTCATATGAACAGTCTAATAACTTGCATTTAAACTATAAAATGAGTGGAGATCACTTGAACCCGTTAAAGTCATACAATCCTCATACTTTACCAAGTGTTCTTCCTCTATTAACCAAAAATTTCTATGAACAATAAAATTTGGTTGATCACTATGATACAAGTTCTCATTACACCATTTAACCATAACTTTTGCATCTATTAAATAACATCCTCTTCAAATTTTAACTCCTCCCTTGAAATAGCTCTTTTTACACATGATCTAACACCGTCATGCTCCCATTTTACATGGCTAGCCTTGGTGAAACTCCAAATGTGTTCTACACCTATGGGTAACATGCATCCTACTCAACCAATAAAACATCTGTGCATTTTTGAATTGTGATGTGCAATTATCTGATCAAATATAATGTTTATTGAAAGTAATGTTTCTCTGACTCAACTATTCATATAACTTCTGAAAATGTAGTCATATAAAATGTCTAAATTGGTAGTTTGAGTGTAGTTTGTGACACCCCATTCATAGGTCCTTTTTGCATGCTCTTAAAACCATTTTAGACATATTTTTGCTCATTACCAATCTTTCAAAACCTTCTGAATGGTCATTCCAATTCAACCAAATAGCATTCCCTATGCCAATCCTATTTCCCTAGGTCCCGAGCCTGTAGGACAAGAGTGCCCCATTTGGACTATAACACTCCATAGAGAAGTGTCTCATTTTTGATGGTCATATCTATTTGTAATTTGAGCCCCAATGGTCATTTTTATCTGATCTTTATCCTTAATTAGGTCAATCTAGCATGAATACATCTAACCCATGACCAATTGTTCTCTATAAAAACCCACTCAAAACGTATTTACAAGGGAAATGACCAAACTTACAAAGAAAACAAAAATACAAAATAAAGAACTAAGGAAAACTTCTCTATTCTTTACACACAATCATCTAACATACCTGCAAACCTACTCAAATCCTCACACCAGTCCCTAGCCACCTCAAACACTCTCAATTTGGCATTTGCATCTGTATCACACTATTGCATAAAGCACATTGTATGGGAGAACTACATATGGATTGATCCTCTTTAGAGTATTGGTATGTAGATAATGTGCCCACACAAGTGGTGTGGATTACACATTTAATACATCTTTTACACTAACCCCCGTCTTTCTCAAGTGACTCAAATAAAATTTTATCTAGCATGATGAAATGACCTAATTTTTTTCCTTTCTTTTCTTTTGAGGGTCACTTTGTTCAGAGTGACAGTGGAATTAATAACATACTTCACTATGCATGGTTGGAATTTATATAATGCACCCACAATCTATAACCAAAGTTATGCATGTATGATTCCATTCATACACCATTTTCAATATTCAAGTAATCAAAACATATAGTATTACATTTAAAATCCAAAACTCTTAATGTCAAATAATCATTTCAAAAACAAAATCAGGTCTTAACTATAATTATATCAGTCAAAACAAAGCATGCCCACATCATTTCATAAGAATGTATAAACTTCCAAGGATGTCATTGCTCATTAAATTTTATACATATAGGAGATATGCAATGGTACTATCTTATATGGATCTTTATACCAAGATCTCATAATTTAAGGATTATTGTACCATATTTAATCATATACTCATGTCTTAATCAATTTAAGGAAATCCAACTTACAAGTTCTACATGCATGGCACCTATTGAGCTTGTAATACCAAACTTTTTAAATTATTCTTAGAATAAATATGCATGACTGTAAATCAAGTCTTTTATCATGACTTAAAATAATTAATTAAATATGTAACCATTTCCTTATCATAATACATTAATTCTAGAAAAACATAGCCTTTATCAATCATCCTACAGAGTCAACAAGAAAATATAAAACTCTTAAAATCATGCTGCAGGAAGAGTATTTAACTGTTGCAGGATATTTCTCTTTTTAATAATAAAATATAGTAATATTGGAACTTGATTTTCTTCCTTAATATTTATATAAAAAATACTTCATAAATGTGTTTCGAAGGTTAAACTGAGGAGAATAAAATCCAAAAATCATTTCTAATGAAACTCTATGAGCTATGAGCAACAACAACATTAAATTCGGGTTTATACAAAATTTTTATAACATACTCTTTTACATTACAAAAAGTTACTACATCAATACTACATAAGAAGAATAATTTTTAATCATGCTACAACAAGTATTTAATCATTGCAACAAGGTAATAAAATCTCCAAACACATCATGCAATTTTAGAATGAAAGAGAAACGACCAAATGATCTGCACACTGCCCTGACCCGTCTTATGAGCCCTCTAATCTATGGAGCTCACCACCCCAACTATCAGTTGGGTGGTGGAGTCATAATTTCAGGTTTTGAGCAAAGGTGTGAGTAAGATATTTTATCCATCAATGAGCAATTTACAGTAGTCACACAACATTATCAAATAGATGAACCATAATATCATGCACCAATAGTGCCAACAATAATACACTAAAAATTTCACAAGTGATACTTGCATAATGGCCTGTCAAATCTATATAACATCTAACATAAGATGAATCATTCAAATCTATAATTTTTATTTTTCTTATCCAAAATCAAATAGAATCTCATTCACATTTTTGACTCAATCAAGTAAAATAAAAGAGGTAAAATAAGAGTAACAACTCTTTTGCACCCATGCCTCTAAATCTATCAAAATCTAGGTAAAATAAGCTAAAATAAAAACATGCAAGCTTTGCTATGGTGCCATATTTTCACAGGGTGTCATTAAATACCAACAGGGTCAAATAAAAATAGTAATGGTAAAAATTTAATAGCTGAAAAATAATTATAGCAAAAAAGAGGCACCCAGTTGACCATTAAATAAAAATCACATAGAAAATAAAATACTTAGCATGCTATTTTAAGACAATATTTTTCAGCCATAAATAAAATAAAAATAATAACTAGAGTTTTGATATTTTTTCCTAAAAAGCATTCAATAATAAATCTAATTTATTTTAAACCTTGTTCATCAAATAAAATTTAATTCATAATCAGGCATGAGAATCGATCTAACTTCATACAACCATAAAAATATAAACTCCAGCAAGACAAAAATAATGCATCACTTACTTGGCACATATCTGCCCTATGATGAAGAAAATAATCTTCTCTTTGATTACCCTTCACCAAAAATGAAACTCTTACCTAGATCCATTTCATTTCTTCCATGGTTAACTTTATTTCTCTCTCTTCTACTTAGGGACAATTGTTTTCAAGCCATTAAATCCTATTGGAATGAATTTTTAGCCAACATTACTCTCCATGACCATCATTTTTTTCTAGAATTTCTATCTAAAAAACCAACACAACAACAAGATATTCTTTTCCCAAGTAAAAATAATCGATTACATTTTTTTTTGAGTGAAGAGCCAACCCTTACTGTCATCATTTGATTTTAAGCAATACACTTTTTATTTAAATTTTTGCTTTTCTTTTTTTTAATTTATCTATTTAAAAATAGATAAACTTTATTTTTATTTTAACTATAATGCATGGCCAAAGTCTTCAACCCCTTTTATGGTCATCATTGCCTAACACAATTTTATTTAATAAATTACATTAAACATGTGTTACTTCTTGTCCACATATTTATTAAATCAAGGTCATTATGGAGTTTCGCTCTATTATAATGCATGAAATTAACCTTATCAAGGCCTCTTGACAATAAAACTAAGACAAAAAGACTTAGATTAAATAATTTTAATCATAATATGATCCATAGTGGGCAACAAGTTAATAGACTTGAAATGATAATTAAAGTATTTGAGCCCTTTAACAACTCGAATAAAGACAATAATAGCTGAGACAAGAAGATAGCTTATCACCAAGCTAACACACATGACCCCAAATAAAAGAAACTAAAAAATAAAAGCCGACACAACCATAATCAAATGAGATAAAAAGATGAAAATATCAATCAAGATTAAATGAATAAAACAAGATAAAAAAAAGAGACATAAGACATGCTGCAACTACTCAAATACTAGATGGCTCATTATCGTTATATTTATTATCAAGTGCTAATAGTATCTAGCTGCTCACTACCTCCACCATTATTATTCTAACTATCGAAATTCATTATCAACCTAGCTCATGTACCTATGAGTCCTGTAGCCACCAAAATATGACATCAACAATATCTGCTCTACATGAATAAAAATATATATACATGTAAATCTGAATGGTATAATCATCATAATATAAAATTATACTAATGACATAATTAATATGCAATATCAAAGTATATTGTTGTAGGATCAAGATATGTTGCATGATTGTTACTATAGAATAAAAGTATGTTGCTGCAGGATACCATTACATCATTGTAAGATAAAAGTATATCGCTATAGGATAACAATATGTCACTATAATATAATAGTATATTGTTGTAGGATAACAATATGTTATTTTAGGATAATAGTATATTACTATAAGATAACAATATTTTCACTACATGATAACAACAATCAACATCTATATGTAAATATTAAACAATCAACACTAAAAAATATGCTAATACATATAATAATGTCTATAAAAAAAAGTCAAATAGTAGTTCATGACATCCTCCTCCCTTTAATGAGGAGCCATCCCAGTGATAAATCAAAACAACTATAAATAGTGTTGTTTAAAACAATTACATATATTTTCATGTAGTATTTCTTTTACTCAACATGTCCCATTGTATCAAGATTTACTGATTCTCTCTCTTCCTTTTTAAGAGTTTGATCAATCATATATATATCACCTTATAAAAAGTACAACTAAGAGCAAAATCTGAATCCTTCAAATAAGAGATTCATTAGTTCATGCTTCTTTAAATAAATATTCACAAATTTTCATAACCAATGAAGAAAGGATCAAATCAAAGCATCCAATAATAATTATACTGCAACTTTTTTGAAATTTTAACCCTCATATGAGCAAAGGTCATGTTTTAGATCACTCATACGTACTTAAATTTTTGTATTCTCTCACAAAATTTTAACATAATTCTAAAAATCAGAATCAAAATTTTGAAACTAAAATAATTTCATATTAAAATTTCTCATCATAAAATGGACATAATATAAGAAATTAAAAATTTCATAGATGAAATTAAAATAACTTGAATATTTATGCTCAATTACCAACCTATAATTTATAACAACAACTGATTTAACATAAAAATAACTAAATTTGAGATGTTTTACATAAAATTAGTTGTCTCAAGCATAACTTTGTAATATTCATCATAAAATATAAACCATTATAGTAACCATACTTATTATGTAGTTTTTCCACCACTTTAGATTATGCTTAATGCATAATTTCTTATCATTCATCTCAGAATGACATTAACAACCAACCAACTATGCTATTATGGTTATCAAAATTTACATCATTCATGGTTAGTATAACGTCCCATACCAACCATATAGAATATTGGAGAGGTCATCCCAGGAACTCACATGCAACCCTCAAATTTTTTAGTATGTTCTTCATTAATTTTTTGAGCTCACATAGTTTTTACAGAGATCCCAATCTTATCATCATTTTATAAACACTTCTTGACAACACCCAAAAATTTTAAAACTGCCTAATTAGGACTTTACATTGCTTCTTTCGAGCATATGTATACATGCCAATTATGCCTTAAAATAGATCATAATATCCCTTTCAAGAATATTATCTCATAAAAAAAAATCCATTCATAACATAACATGTTTGTATTTATAAGCTAACACATGCCTACATTATAGAAAGTACAACCTTACTATAATGCATAAGAATCCAACTTATATGACCAATTGATGTTTCACAAGGCTACATCAAAATTTTTTACACAGGTTATTTTTACAACAACCTTAGAGAGGTGGGTAAGGTAACACTTAATCTACAAGTTGACCATTATGCATGAATATTCCATGGTCAACTTGTAGCACACATGGTGCACACATCTGAATGAATCAAGTGGATACCTCATGTAAATAGAAAAAATAGATTTTTAACCTATGAGAGACTCCACTTCTTAACCCATACCCTGTCTAAATCAATATAGATATAATGTTTCTTTACCCTCAACCTCACACTTGCATCAATGTTCATCGCTAGAGAAACAATATGAGATTACACCACATAATACAATACTATACCTCATAGATTTAATTAATAGAGATTATTTTTGAAAGGAAAAAGTTACATCATAAAGTAGTTCATGATTACATTGCTTCATATAAAAAGTTAACAACACAAGGTCACACCTGTTTTAGACATATACATGAAATACTTATGAAATAATATTTGATAACATAAACAACTACAAAATTACATGGTCTAACATAATCACATATAACATAGAGGTTTACACAACATACAATAATTTACATGCAATAAATAAATCACATGGAGTAGGATACATATGTTTATTCAGTTATTTTGATAATTTATGTCAAGGGTATTTTCACATCACAATACACAAACACACTTACAAGTGAAGCACAAAGGTTCATGAATCCCATCGGATCACCCGATGTTTAGATGCCATCCAAATGACACCAAAAATTCATCATAAGTACCACATAATCAGTTTAGATGTCATCCAAATGACATCAAATATCTATCATAAATACCACATAATCAATCTAGATGCCATCCAAATGACACCAAATATCCATCATAAGTACCACATAATTAGTCTCAAAGATCTCAAATTTAACATACCTTTCCTTTAAAAGAAGGTGATATTTCAACAAGGCCCAAAATCTATATTCATGAGTCTCAAAAAATTACCATCAAAGTTCATGCTTCATTTTAAATGGTTCATGTAATCTGAAAATAATAAGAGATTTAAAAAACCCTCTAACTTGCCCAAGCAAGTTAGTCACATTCTCCCCCACTTGGCCCTCCAGACTTGAGTCACACCTTTGATCCTCTCAAGGCTATCATACCTCGAGTATCATATAAAGGCTCATCTAAATAAGCTATCATCATATACCAGACATTTATCTTTTTATTCTAACTATAAACTTCTATCACTAGTCCTCTAATTAGCTTGTTTAAACAAGCGAAGGGTTGACTAGTGTTGCTTATCCTACATAGTGTGGCCTTGGGAAGGGTGAACTCAAACAAGGTTCAAGGTGAAGGTTACTATCTTGTAAATTATAGCTTTTCATAATCATTAATTTTAGTTAAAATTCATAAATTTTAGAATCTCAATATCATAAAATGTTATATCTATTCACTTTCAGTTCAGATGATGGTTGCAATCAGCCAACCATAATAGCATTACAAATAGAAAAATCTTCTCGATCTTTCTTACAAGTCCACTAGTTTGGATTCAATAGTGATTTTCAAGCACCAATAATAATGTTTAAAAAAAATATCTATATAGTTGTAACCAGTCACTTATAGTGACAGATAAAAGCAAGCAAAACCTACACCTTCTTGTCATAGCTATTAAAAAAAGTATTCATATAAAATCAATAAGTAATTGTTATTTTAGAATAAAATTTCTTTTAATTTACCCAAGATACATCAACAATAACATCAATGTCTTATTTTATAATAATTTCTAAAAATTCTAATACTACCTCATAATACTCTATTAACAATTTTTTGCATTTGGTGTTTAATTACACCACCTTTCAAGAGCATATTTGCTTTAGAACAAATCTTGTTCAACCATGAGCATCTTATGCATGTTGAGTCATCTTACTCAAAAAAATTTCATTCATCACAAAAGTGCTATATTAGCTCACTAAATCATGCATTTGAGCATATATTACATCGAAGTATTCAATTCATATGAATATAATATTATAAAAATTCTATCCATAACAATCATAAATTATGTTGGGCACAGCAAGATCCAATATTTTTATAATTTTCAAGATGGTTAAAGGAACCCATCATTTATGATATCAACTAAATATTAACATTCAATTAGAAAAACTTTTCTAATTTTGATTATAAATCTACTACCTTGGACAAAACAATGCTTCACAAACACAAGTCATGAAATAAAGCTCTTCTTAGCTTATACTTGTACCACACAAGTGATAATAATGAGTTAGAATACCATTCCAACCTCAATCTTAATTTAGAAATCAATATATTGGTTCAAGGCAAACATAATTAAAATGTCAAGAATCATAATAGATCAACTTCACCAAGTTGTTAATTAGGTCTTTAAGATAAAAATAAAACCCATTAATTCCATATAAGACTTCATTTAAAAAGAGAGTAAAGATAGTCACATAAGAGCTATGAAATAACTCTAGCTATAACTTAGTCCAATATAGAAATTAGGAGAGTAATTTCCAACTTAACAAATTACAAAAAAATGAGTAAATATTCAACTCACCAATTGGTCTTGATAATCAAAAATTCATTTCAAGGTCTTTCTCTTCCAACACTTATTATTAAGTTGACTTAATGCTTATCCAATATAATAGTAATGGTAATCAACAACCATTCAAGTCTATCAACCCAAAAAATTCAAATCAGTCTCTGACCAATAAAGATTTGAAAGTCAAAAGATTCACTCAAGTAGATCAAGTATATTCTCTCTTCAACTAGCCTCCCAGCCATAAGCCATCCCTTAACCTTTTAAGGACTTAATATACTAATACAATTCTAATAATTATCAAATAATTTTTCTAAATTTTAACAATGGTCTTTTATCATCTTAACTCATATTGGCCCACATATATAGGTTAATTGGTAGTCAAAGGAGACCCATATAAATGCAACCCAAAATTGGAAAAGGGTGACTTCAGTCAAGGCTATGAAGATTAGTATATTATGGTCAGGGAACCATTAAGAGCCCATTAGGTTACAACATTATCTAATTTTTTTTTATCTATTTCTGCATACACACATATATATACATTTCATAATATAGAAACTTTTAGCACTTCAAGCTTACATAAACATAGTACTAATCAAATCATCCAAGAGGTTAAATGACTTTAAAGGTGTCACACATGACCTTATCAAGCATATAAGACATGTATTAGTCTATATAAGGCATATAAATTTAGCTTTGGTTTATTATGCACTTTAACATATAAGGTATCAATTTAGCTTTAGAAAGACAATAGAGACATACAAGTGGCATTTAGTTGCCACAAAGTATACACTTACTAGTTAGTAAAATAATCCTCCATAAGGATATGTACATATACACTAAGTGTATTTACAGCCATTCAAAGTACATTATGTAAGACAACCCCTTTGCAAAGGTATGCATAATCATACAAAAGCTTATCCAAAATTTTAAGCACATGTTAAAATAAGTACAATTCATAAAAAATTAACAAAAACCTTTAAGCACAGGCTCTGATACTATGTGAAATGACCAAAAAAAATTATTTCTTTTATTTTGAGTGTCACTTTATTCAGAGTGCAAGCAAAATTAAGAACATAGTTCACTATGCATGGTTAGGATTTATACAATGCACCCACAACCCATAACCAAAGTTATGTATGTATGATTTCATTCATACACCATTTTCAATATTCAAGTAATCAAAACATATAGTACTGTATTTAAAATCTAAAAATCTTAATGCTAAAAAATCATTGTACAAATAAAATGAAGGCTTAACCATAATTGGATCAATCAAGACAAAGCGTGCCCACACCATTATATAGAAATGTATAAACTTCCAAGGATGTACTAGCTCATTAAAATTTATACATAGAAGAGATATGCAATGGTACCATCTTATATGGATCTTTACACCAAGATCTCATAATTTTAAAATCATTGCACCATGTTTAATCATATACTCATACCTTAATCAATTTAATAAAATCCAACTTGTAAGTTCTACATGCTTGACACCAATTGAGCTTGAAATACCAAAATTTTCAAATTTTTCTTACGATAAATATGCATGGTTGTAATATCAAGTCCTTTACCATGACTTAAAATAATTAATTAAATATGTAATCATTTCCTTATCATAATGCATTAAGTCTAAGGAAACATAGCCTTTATCAATCATCTTACATGATCAACAAGCAAAAATAATAACTCTCAAAATCGTGTTGTAGGAAGAGCATTTAACTACTACAAGATATTTATCTTTTTAACAATAGAATACAATCATATTAGAACTTGATTTTCTCTTTTAATATTCAATAAAAAAAATACTTCAGATATACATTTCAAAGATTAAATCGAGGAGAATAAAATACAAAAATTATTTTTGATGAGACTATATGAGTTAGGAGTAGCAACAATATCAAATTCAAGTTTATACAAAAAAATTACAACACACTCTTTTACATTGCAAAAAGTTGCTTCAATAATAATACATAGGAAGAGTAATTTTTAATCATGCTACAAAAAGCATTTAATCACCGTAAAAAGGTAAGAACAATTCCAAACACATTGTGCAATTTTAGAATGAAAGAAAAAATACCAAATGATCTGCACACTACCCTGACTTGTCCTATGATCCCTCTAATCAGTGGCCCTTACCACCCCAACCATCAGTTGAGTGATAGAGTCATGCATTCAGGCTTTGAACAAAGGTGTGAAAAATATATTTTAGATATCAATGAGAAATTTAAACCAATCACATAATATTATCAAATAGATGAACCATAACATCATACACCAATAGTGCCAATAATAATACACCAAATTTTTTACAAGTGATACTTGCATAATGGCTTGTCAGATCTATCAAGCATCCAACATAGGATAAATCATCTAGATCTGCAAATTTTATTTTTCTTAGCCAAGAGCAAATAGCATCCCATTCACGTTTTTGACTCAAGCAAGCAAAATGAAAGAGGTAAAATAAG
Source organism: Torreya grandis (assembly GCA_037957365.1). Lineage (NCBI taxonomy): Eukaryota > Viridiplantae > Streptophyta > Pinopsida > Cupressales > Taxaceae > Torreya > Torreya grandis. The sequence continues at coordinate 367,956 of JARHVA010001648.1, read as the reverse complement.
AACAACAACTCCTTTGCATCCATGCCTCTAAATTCATCAAAATCTAAGCAAAACAAGCTAAAATAAAAACATGCAAGCTTTGCTATGGTGCCATATTTTCACAAGTTGCCATTAAAGACTAGTAGGGTCAAATAAAAATAGCAATGATAACAACTCAATAGTTAAAAAATAATTACAGTAGAAAGGAAACACCCATTTAACCATTAAATAAAAACCACATAAAAAATAAAACACCCAGCATACTAGTTTAAGGCAACATTTTCTATCCATAAATAAAATAGAAATAATAACTAGGGTTTTGATATTTTTTCTCAAAAAAATTCAATAATAAATTTGATTTATTTTAAACCCTGTACACTAAGTAAAATTTAACTCACAACTAGGTATGAGAATCGATCCAACTCCATACAACCATAAAAAGATAAACACCAACAAGACACAAATAATGCATCACTTACTTGACACAAATCTTCTCTTTGATTACCCTTCACCAAAAATGAAACTCTTGCCCAGATCCATTTCATTTCTTCCATGGACAACTCTATTTCTCTACCTTCTGCCCAAGCACAATTTTTTCCAAGTCATAAAAACCTGCTAGGAGAAATTTCTAGTCAACATTACTCTTCATGATCATCATTTTCCTGTAGGGTTTCTCTCCCAAAAATCAATGCAACAAAAAGACATTCTTTTTTCAAGTAAAAATAATTGATTACCTTAATTTAGGGTGAAGAGTCAACCCTTAATGCCATAATTTACTTTTAAGTAATAAATTATTTATTTATTTTTTTGCTTTTCCTTCTTTTTATTTATCTATCTATTTAAAAATAGATAAACTTTATTTTTATTTTAACTATAATACATGGCCAAAGTCTACATCCTTTTTTATGGTCGTCATGACCTAACACAATTTTATTTAATAAATTACATTAAGCATGGGTTACTTCTTGCCTATAAATTTATTAAATCAAGGTCATCATGGAGTCCCACTCCATTATAATGCATGACATTAACCTTTCTGAGGTCTCTTGGTGATAAAATCAAGACAAGAAGACTTAGATTAAATAATTTTAATCACAATATGATCCATGGTAGGCGACAAGTTAACATGCCCAAAATGATAATTAAAGTATTTGAGCCTTTTAACGGTTCGAATAAAGAAAATAATAATTGAGATAAAAAGACAACTTATCACTAAGTCAACAGACACAAGACCATAAACAAAAAAAATAAAATAAAAACTAAAAGCAGACAACCATAATCAAGTGAGATAAAAAGATGAAAATATCAATCAAGATTAAATGAATAAAACAAGACAAAAAAGAGAGACATAAGACATACTGCAACTACTCAAGGACTAAATGACTCATTATCATTATATTTCTTATCAAGTACTAGTGGTACCCAGCTGATCACTACCTCTATCATTATTACTCTAACTATCAAAATCCATCTCCAGTTTAGCTCATGTACCTGTGAACCCTACAGCTACCAAAACATGGCATCAATAGTATCTTCTATACATGAATAAAAACATATATACATGTAAATTTGAATGGTATAATCATCACAATATAAAACTATATTGATGGCATCATGAATATGCAATATCAAAGTCTATTGCTATAGGATCAAGGTATGTTGTTGTAGGATAAAAATATGTTGCTGTAGGATAATAGTATGTTGTTGTAGGATAATAGTATGTCGCTATAGAATAAAAATATTTCGCTACAAGATAACAATATGTCATTGTAGGATAACGATATGTTGTTTCAAGATAACATGTTACTATAGGATAAAAATATGTTGCTATAGGATAATATTATTTTCACTGTAGGATAACAATAATCAACATCTATGTGTAAACATCAAATGATTAACACTCAAAAATATGATAATACATATAATAATGTCTATAAAAAAGAGTCAAATAGCAGGTCATGACACATGATGAAGGGTTAGGGTTTGAAGACAAAATAAACTCTGCAATGAGTTTTATTGAACTACCAACACTCAATTTTTCATAGGTATGCTCACATAGGCACAATGCAAATACCCAAAAAAATTTAGGTCTCTGTGATCAGTTTGAACAACAATGGTAGGAATGAATAATAACACTGGACACCAAAGCGTCTACTTTTTAACACCTATTTTTTCACACAACAAAAGCTAGATTCACGTTTATGACACTTTTTCAATCCTACACAACGATTTTCAATCTCTGTATCAATTGTCTCAGTCTATTTTCTAGCTAAGTTATATTTTTTCTTATTTATTGTTATTTTTAGAAAGATAAAAAAGATAAAGAGTTACACAAATTAAGATTGTATTTATTGTTATATTTTTTATTGATTTATTAATATAGACCCTTAACTAAAATAAGAATAAAACTTAATTATTACCAAATAAGTTAAATCATTTGGTGAAATTGATTTTCTTTGTTTGCGCATAAAAACCCTAGAAATCATAGGGAAAATTCTTTGCTGATTTTTATCAATATGTTTCTAAATTTTTTAATTAAATCAGATTTCACATAAAATCAAAAATAGATTTCACTTATTTCAAAATATTTTTTGAAAACAATAATGAGTCCATACTCGGTCCTATCATGTATATGAATGATGAAGTTTACTATATGTTAATGTAAAGCTTCATTCTTTCCCTTTCATGCTTACTTTTTATAATATGGGATGATATTAAAAAAATTATTGCTAAACATAGTAAGATCCCTTTCCTTCAAAGAAATGTTTACTTTTATTTAATACAAGGTTTCATTATTTCTTTTACATATTCTCTCTCTCTCTCATGAAGAATAATATTCAACTCTATCTGTCTAAACATGTTATAAATGTCATGTTACAAGTCAAAGTTTTTTATGCATTAGTGCAAAATTCCATGCTCTCTATTCTTTGTTTGATATCTTTCATGTGGAATGTTTTTAATAATCATATTGCTATACAACTTATAAATCCAATTACATGCATTTAATCCCACATACATGGGTTTTACCTAGATGTATCTAACTCTTTGGCTACTTTTGAGTATCTCCCTATCACTACTAGACACAAAGAAACACTAGCAGTTATATCTATTCCTCCTCCATTCAAACTTGGTTCACCTAGCTCTTATTCCACACCTACTACCATCTCTATTCCTATAGTAGATCATACGGTACATACTATTACCCAAGTTTATGAAGATAGGCATGCTGATTACACCCATGGTTATAGATTTATCACTCAGGTTAGCACCCCTTCAAATACAATTTTAGCTCTTTCACCAGTTATAGTTTTTCTTCTAGTTGAGATTCAGACATAGTCAAGGCCTCCCTCGTTAGCATAGAGAGTTTATACACTTCCATAGAGACCTCTCTTAGAGTGACCACTACATCAACAATAGTTTTGGGGCACTAAACAATTTTCAACTATAATATTCATGTCCAAGGCAATATGTCGATTACACCCATGACTATAGCTTTGTCACTCAGGTTAGCACCCTTTCGATACAGTTTTTGCTCCTCCACTAGTTATAGTTCTTCTTCCAATTGAGATTCAAATATATTCGAGGCCTCCCTCATCATCATAGAGAGTTTATACACTATTATAGAGACCTCTCTTAGAGCGACCACTACATAGCAATAGTTTCAAGGCTCTAAACAATTTTCAACTACAATATTCACATCTAAGGCAATATCATTGAGGTCTCATGCCTCTAAACATAAAGCACATTTTTAGAGAGCTTCTTCTACTACCAGATGGGTCCCTAAGATACCCACAGTTGCATTTACTTCTTAGAGTTACAGGATGACCCCACAATCAATTTATACTACATAGATTTTAGAGCATTTACATCATACACAACTTTTAGAGTCATAATCTCAACCCTTCCATCATGCTTCATGATCACACACAATCCCTCTCCTTGATACTTGACAATGATAGGAAGTCTCTTATGAGATTCAATGGTTAGTATCATCTCTTCTCAGTCTTTATTGTACATAATTTCTCAACATTACTTGTACATAGTTTCTTTTCACTTTCTTATACATAGTTTCCTTATGATTACTTGTACATAGCTTATTTTAAAATACTAAAAATAATATAATATTTCAAAATACCAAAAACATTAAAACATGTCAAAATACAAAAACATTCAAATAACTCAAAACATCAAAAACTTTTTAATTATACGTATTATCCATGCTTTACATTTATACTACTATACTAGACTTATATTTTATTGTTCTATGCTATTTTTTGCTGATTTATATACATTATCATGCTTTACTTGATATTTTTTGAGTGTGTGTAGTGACACACAGATCCTTGATTGCTTCACTCTACCCATTGAGGGGGCATCGTACTTTTACATTCGAGACATAGACTGACATATCTACCCATTGGGGCATCTTCTACATGACTACACCATCCAGGTTGTCATTCCTATACCACACATTTTATTTATCATGTTGATGTACATTACTTACTAAGCCTACATAGATTATTCTATCGACACTCACTAGTATATATCACTTGTGTATTTCTTAGCATCTATGTAGTCTTGTACTGCATGTTTTACATACTTTTACTTCTTGATTTGATTGGTTAGATACAATAATATTTATAGCATTTACATGACTTCCTTTCTTTATTTGAGTAGCTATATGTTATTTTATTTCTCAGTTCCTATTTTGTTACTTGTGTGTGCCTTAGGACATTTGCCAATGTCCTTTGCTTGTACTCTTGTGTGCTTGTGGCCTTCATGCTAATCTTGCTTGTTTATAATTACATGTGTATGTGGACATATGAACATGCCTTGAATGATTACTTTTCTAGTTTGAGTGACATGTGCTGATGTCCCTTGTTTGCTTGGCCCCTTGGCCTCTTTCATATGCTTCTTGCTTCTTACCTTGCATGCTTATTTGATTTTTAGTTGTTTGCAATACTATGATCCACATCATGCATTATCTTGCCTTATTGGATGCCATGATGGACATCATGCTCCATCCTTCCTTGAAAAATAATAAAAATTCTAGTTTTAGTTCAGTATATTGCACATGGTATTACATTGTTACATATATCTAGGCATACCTCAGTTGATCTAATAATTTCCAATACAAACTATGCTATATTTTGAGATATCTTTTCGATTATCATTAATATATCATGTATTTCACATCATAACACACTTTTAGGACTCTTTATTCTGAGGAAATTCATTGTAGGGTATTCATTCCTACCCTTACTAGAGGGGACAATAAATAGGGGTTTTGTCATAGAGATCAAAGCCCTCTACCCATCAAAAAACAAGTTTTCAGAACACTCAGGACAACAATCAAAATTCAAAACACACAAAATAGACAAAAAAATAGGGATGACCATAAAATAGTTATCAAAAATAGTAAAGGAGAAGAGCACCCCATTCAGACTATAGCACCCTTAACAAAGTGTCTACTTTTTGGCACTTCTATCTAAATATCTAAAAACCTAGAATTTTTAGAAACAAACAGAAATGTAAAGTTAATTACAGTATTTTTGGCTACATTCCAGTTTAGATTGGGTAGTTTCAATATATTTTAACTCAGACTATCTAGATATGGGGGCATCATGCACAATATGATGGCTCTCACTTTCAATTTTAGATTGGGCAGTTGGTACAAATTCCAAATCAAAATCTATATTACAAATGCTAGTGATTGGGGGAAATGTGCATGGCACATTTGCCTTCTTTTCTTTCTAGTTCATTATATTACCAAAGTATTCTCAGTAAATATGTGCCTTATTCTATTTTTAGGTGGTTGACATCATTTCAGAGTGGCTTTCATATAAGCCAAGTTCTCAGTTTTAGAGTGGATTTCATACAAGCTTAATCTTCACCTTTTAAAGTGGCTAAGATTAGCCTAGCTCTCAATACACATTTTTATATCCATGCCATATTGTTAGATTACAAAGCATTCATGGGATTCATGCACCATCTCATACAACATACATTCATATTGGTATCAGTTCATAGTTCACAATTTGTGGGCAATGATAGAGCCAAAGGACTAGCTAGCCTTTATATTCTTGAGCCACCTACTCAGAGGGATTAGACACACAGTCTAAACAGCAATTAACACACGTATGATCACATAACTTCAATACATAGTGGGAAATGATGGAGCTAAAGGGTTGGTTTTTGTATTCTTGAGCCACCCTCAAGGAAGTAAGCACTCAGTTCTATTCATGATATTACTCTTAGTACAACATCACTTAACATCACTTAACATCATAACAGGTTTTGTATTAGTTCACATACCCGATGAGGTGTATTCTTTATTTTTTTCCTCTCTCTTTTACCTAGCCTTTATTTTAGATAGAATGTGTCTAATAAGAACTAATCTAATCCTTATTTTCTTTTATAGATTTATGCTTTATATTGTGCTCTCTCTATTCACACTCAACATCAAAAACATCTTCATGGGCTTCACCCTTGCAGGTAAGTTCATGTATGCTTTCTAATTTTACTTTATCCTATTATTTCACTTTGCTACATCACTAGAATAAAGGGGAGGCAAATGTAGTCATATAAAATGTTCAAATTGGTAGTTTGAGTGTGGTTTGTGATACCCCATCTATAGGTCCTTTTTGCATGTTTTTGTGACCCTTCTAAACACCTTTTTGCTCATTTCCAATCATCTAAAACCTTTTAAATGATCATTCCACCTTAGATAGATAGTATTCTCTATGTTAATCTTATTTTCCCAAGTCTTGATCTTGTAGGACAGGAGCACCCCATTTAGACTATAGCGCTCTATAGAGAAGTGTCCCATTTTTGATTATCCTGTCTATTTTCACTTTGAGCCCCAATAGTTATTTTCATCTAGTCTTTATCCTTAATTAGGTTAGCCTAATGTGAACACATCTAACATCCTTAATTAGGTTGGCCTAATGTTAATACATCTGACCCATGACCAATTATTTCCTCTAAAATCCCACTTAAATCTCATTTACAAGGGAGGTGACCAAACTTATAAATCAAGCAAGAATACAAAACAAAGAACTAAGGCAAACTTTCCTATTCTTTGCACACAGTCACCTAACATAGATACAAACCTAATAAAATTATTATACCAGTCTTTAGCCACCTCAAACATTATCAATTTGATGTTTACATCTGCATCATATTATTGCACAAAGCACATTAGGTGGGAGAACTACATATGGCTAGATCCCTCTTCAAAGTATTGATATGTAGGCATCGTGCCCACACAAGGGGTGTGAATTGCATGTTCAATACATATTTCACACTAAACCCCATCTTTCTCAAGTGACTCAAATATCATTTTATCAAGTATGATGGAGGGTTAGGGTTTGAAGACAAAATCAACTCAATAGTGAGTTCCATCGATAACTAGCACTTGATTTTTCACTGGCATGTTCACATAGACATAACGCAACTACTTAGCAAGTTTTAGGTCTCTGTAATCAATTTTCATAACAATGGTAGGAATGGATAATAACTTTAGAAACTAAATCATCTACTTTTTAGTTCTCCTATCTTTTCACACAATGAAAGCTAGATTTAGGTTAATGACACTTTCTCAGTTTTGCACAACCATTTTCAACCTCTATTCAGCCATCTTAGTCTATTTTCCAGCTAGGTTATATTTCTTCTTATTTATTGTTATTTTTAAAAAGGTGAAAAATACAAATAGTTACACAAATAATAACTATATTTATTGCTATATTTTATACTGATTTATTAATCTAGACCCTTAACTAAAAAAGGAATAAAACTCCATTATTCCCAAATAAGTTAAATCAAAAAACAACCTTGCACATACTCTAAATAATGTGATTTATCATTGCTAATATATAAATGGTACTCCCTTAATATTTTTTTTTATTTCTCTATACTATCAAGTGTATGCGTGAATGCTATATGTACGAATATGGTAACTTGTGATGAGTTGTAATACCATGATTGAACTTCTATTTGGGGTTTGAATATATAATTCTCTAAAAAATCAACTACTAAAATAATAGAACCAAGTGGGAATGTATCCTTTCATATCTTGAAATGTTCATCCAATCATCTATCCTTGTGTGTGTGCTTTGTAAAGTCATAATCGATCTTCTCCCTAAATTTGACCAAAAATTCTGAAAGAAGTATCTTCTTTATAACAAGCTCACACCTTTTAGATTCTTTACCATCTCTTACTTGATAAGTCACTGATTTATATTTACTTAAACTAACTAATTCCTATCCAATTACACTTGTAATCTCCTCATGGATATATTTTTTTAAATTTGGTAATCCACTACAAATGCTGTAATTTATAGTTAAACATGATTTGTTGTAAAATAATTTCTGATCTTTTGTAAAAGATAGTCGGAATAAATTCCTTGGTTGATTTCATTGGCAATTCAATGCCACACTCCTGCAAAATTTTAGTATGAAAAGTACAATGAATATGGTGAAAAACATCATAGTGCATTGAAAATTCAACATATTTATTACAATAATAAGTGGTGCGTGTGTGATTTATTTTAATATAAAAAGGTTTTGCCATCTCAAAATATCTTTGACAAATAGAAATTTGTGGATGTTTTAAAAAAAAATTAGAGTAAAATTGTGTTTGAGTCATATCTAATAACTTTTTTGGATGTGGTTCATGGTTACGAGAACTAACTCTTCTTTTCATAACATCTCTTGCATTGGGTGAAACTCTTATATTATCTTTCCAAAATTTAGCAAGTAACTCTTTTAGAGTATCAACTATAGCCTTATCCTTTCGTTTAACTCTACCAAAGAATGCCCAAAGCTCATTGGTATTAGGTTCATTAAGTCTTTCACGTCTTGTAATTGCTTTCATTAATGTTTTTCTATTTATATCAAGTGTTCGGCTTGTTTTTGAAATCAATCATTTTTCACTATTTCAGCACTTACTGCACAAATTATCATTATATGTTGGGCATCATTATAATCTTTGTTTCATGATCTTGGGCCTATAATATGATATGTATCATGTAGATTTTCAATACTTTCATCATTTTTATCATCTATATTAGATGTTTTTAATCCTAATGTGTATATTATAGGTCTCATCTTAATCAATTTTATCAATGAAACAAATACTTGACATCTTTGACTATCATACTCCAAATTATGAAAGAAAGTATCCCAAATTTGTTGAGCTAGTATTCTTGAATGGAGATCATATAATTTGTTATGCATTGGTTTTAAAATATTTTCATCAACTTTAATTAAGCAATTTTCTTTTTGATGCATAATTCTTGGAGGTGTTGGTAATGGTGGAATTTGTTGAGAGGGTGTTTCAAAACCGTTATTACTTTCATTTTTTAGAGGTGGGATGACATTAAATTCTTCATTATATATTTCCATGAAATTTTCTTGATGGTTAATTTCATCATTATTTGTTTCCATAAAATTTTATTCATTTGTGGGGGGTGAAGCATCATACATAGACTCATCATCAACAAAATAAAAAAAACTTGAAACTTTGAATGCGAACTTCTAACATTAACTAATTCATTATTTTTAATTTCATTATTATTCATTTCATTATGGTAAATTTAATTATTATTAATTTCATTATGGTTAATTTGAACATAATTCAATTGATTATAGTCAATTTCATCATTTTTTAATTCATTATCGTCAATTGGCTCATTATCTATGGCATTCGGTTCATCAAGATTAGGGTTTGTACCTTGTTTACCATGAACTTTTCACATTAGTAGCTTGTGTTTCTCTTTGAAATATTCTAATTCCTATAGTGTTTTATTATTCAATAACTTCCTCTTCCTCTTAAAATGTGATTCAGAACCCATCAGAAGGGACAATTGACAACTTTTGAAAGGTGGGGTCAAGTACACAAGTATATAGATCTCATAGAAGTACGCAAATTTTTTTTATGGGCATAGAAGTCTCAATTTGGGATAAAAATAGTCATTGATAAGTGAGCTTATCTCTGAAATAATAATAACATGATCACATTGTATAATATGATCATGTTATTAAGTAACATGATCACGTTATGTTTTCCATAAGGTCCCAATCCATCCAACCCATCAAGAAGTTCATATTGATAATATTATGATCATGTTATTACATAACACAATTGTGTTATTGTTAATATAAGCTTTGGGGCTAGAAATTGGTAATGAGGATCGAGTGTTGCCTATGTTAAGAATAACACAATCACATTATTCAATAACATGATTGCATTATACTTAATATAGATAAGGGATTATGGATTGGGGAAAGGCATTAATGCATAGGGTTTATGGATTATGGATTACAATTTATGTTTTAGGGATTGGGGATTATAATTAATGTCCAAAATGAAGGTGTAAGGATATTGGGACCTTCCCCCTAGAATGGCTTGGCTTTATGGATACTCACATCTCTCTCTACATTAAATCCCGTGATATTGAATTGATATTATAATGGAAGGGAAATGGATCCCATAAATTGAAATGACGTGTGCATTTAATAAAATAGAAGGTAACACACTTTCATGACATACATGGCACAAAAATGTTTTCAAGCATGTTTCCTAAAGTGCATTAAATGCCATATCACTTAAATTTTCAATTTGTTAAGTCACCGACCAATATGTTTCCCAAAGTGCATTAAATGCCATCGTATTACTTCTTAAGTCATTTTTTTCTTCTCCTAATACTTAGAGAAAGAAGCTCTAAACACGTTAAAGCCCAAAAAAACAATAATAAGTCATTAATAACAAAATGTTTTTTTGGGTTGTCATTATACCCTAGATGTCATCGTGTAGATTGAGAGTCAAAAAGGGCAATCAGTTATGTGATTTGGGCCAAAGTGAGCCCTGTGAACTTAATTCTTAGTCTAGAAATAATGTTAATTTGGGATAAAATGATTGGTTCAAGGTTTAAAGAGTTTATGTTTGTAGTTTAGAGTTTAGGGGTTAAGAATTTTAAGGATTAGGGCTTAGGGTATAAGTTTTAGGGTGTATTTATACAATTATGTAGGTAATTGGGGGAAATTTGGGAGCCTTGAACCTATATATGTGATTATAGAATGTGAATTTGTGATCAATTATCACCCACACCATCACAAATTGAGCCTATGAAGATAATTGTGGTAATGAGTGATACAATTTTAACCAAATTCATCCCTATGAACCTAATTCTTACTATATATATATATATATGATGTTAATTGGGGCTAAATTTATTGGTTTAGAGTTTAGGGTCTATAATTTAAAGGGTTTGGGGTTTAGGGCTTATGGCTTAGGGTTTAATGTAAAATGGTACAAGGTTTGGGGTTAAAGTTAAATGGTATAGGGTAATTTAGGGTTTAAGATATCGATTATAGGATCTAATCACTAAGGTAATTGAAGAACATTTGAGCTGCTTGTGACACCTATTTATGACTTGATTACATTCATGTTTGCATTTCTGATAAAAGTAAGGTCAATTATGCCATGCACATGTTGCATATATGTTATACAATTGATTGATCCATAAATTTGGTTTATGGGCTCAATTTTGCCTAGATCACATAGGGAATTACACAAATTGACTAATTAGATCAATTCATGATAGAAGATTGATCTTTTGATTTTGTTTTAAATCATATCTTACTATTAAAGGGGATAAAATTAGCCTAAAATGTATCCTCAATTAAAAGAATCAACTATCTCTCCTCCTCTTTGGTTAATTATGTTGAAGGGGCTTGAAATAGCCCCAATTTACTAAATAGATGCACAACTAGATTGGTACTCAAAAAGCTTTAGCCATAGGTTTAAAAAGTGCTTTTTATGACATCTCATGATAAAATAAATTATATCGTAAGGCATGTATGTTTGTGGCATGTAGTGGGCATTAGGGCATAGGGCTTACAATTTATGTTTTAAGGATAATTAGGGATTAGGGCATAGGGTTTAGGTTTAAGGACCTATATATTAATGTCTAATCACTAGATATGCCATGTATTCAAACCAAATTCTTATTATAAAGGATTCTAATTGGAACTAAATTGAAGTTGGTATATACTTGGAAAGTAAATGGTTTACAATTTAGGGTATAGTGTATAGGGTTTATGGTTTATGTCTTCTAGGTTTTAATGTATATACATGGTTTAGGGTACACAGGGTCAATCACAAAGATAATTGAGGATAATTTGAATCGCTTGGACCCATCTATGACTATAGAATGTGTTTTTGGGTTGTCATTATACCATGGATGTAATCATGCAGATTGAGTGAATTAGTCAAATGGGGCAATTATTCATGTGATTTAGGCCAAACTAAGCATTGTGAACTTAATTCTTAGTCTAAATGATGTTAATTTGGGATAAATGGATTGGTTCAAGGTTTAAAGAGTTTAAATTTATAGTAAATAGAGTTTATGGATTAGGAACTTTAGGGATTATGGATTAGGGTATAGGTTTTAAGGTATATAAGGTACAATCATGATGGTGACTAGGGAAAATTTGAGATCCTTAAACATAGATTTGTGAGTAAATAATGTGAATTTAGGATCAATTATCCTCCGCATCATCACAAATTGAGCCTACAAAGTCAATTGTGGTAATGATTGATGCAATTTTAACCAAGTTCATCCCCATGAACCTATTTATTATTATATATAAAGGATTTTAATTAGGGTTAAATTGATCCCAGGGGCCTACTTAGCCTCAATGTAAGAAATTTCATCCATATGATATCAATTGGGGATCTAAGTGCTCACCATATTAAAAAAAATAAGTATTTTTTAAATTTGATATGCAACTCGGTCCAAAGGAGTCATGTGCAAGGAATTACATTCATATATAATGGAAATTGGGGCTTACTTAGCCCTGATTACATACCATATTGAACCAATTGAGTATTCGGTTCCTAAATAATATATAATTGGGGCCAATTGAGGCTTGCCCAAGGAATTGTGTCAACATAATTTTAATTAGGGTCCTAATTGCATGTCTTATTCAAATAATTGAGTGTTATCATGAATCTGATAAGAAATCATGACTAATTGAACCCTTTTTAAGGAATTATATCCATATTTAATAATAATCAGGATTCTGATTGTGCACTAAATTCAACTGGAAGGATATTTGGTTTAATATGATCTATGAAATTTAGTCCAAACAAGCCTTGTGTAATAAATTTCATCCTTCTACTGTAAACAAGAGGATTTTTTAGTCCCAAATACATAACATATTGAATCAACCAAGTATTTAGTTCACTTGAATATGCAATTATGGCCAACCAAGGCTTATGCAAGTAACTAAATACATCTAATGCCAATTACAACTTTGTTGGCCCTGATTGTAAACTATATCCAACTAATCATGTATTTGGTTTTATCTTATACATAATTGGGCCAACTGAGCCCCATGAAGTAATTTTGTCCATATAATGTTCCAGTTGGGTTCCATTAGCCCCGATTGCACACCATATTGAACTAATTGAGTATTTAGGCTCAATATGATATGAAATTGGGGCCACTCAATCCCCAAACAAGGAATTACATCCATCTAATGTCATTTGGGGCTTTAATTACACCATGTTATGTCAATTGATATTTTTCTCAATACTATACATAATTGAGGACATCTAAGTCCTATGTAATTTACTTCTTCCACCTAGAATATCAATCGAGGCATTTTTCACCGCATGCAATGAATTGTGTCCATCTAATTTGTCCATTGTGAATATTTTTCCCTAATTGCACATCATATTTAACCAATTGAGTATCTTCTTAGTATAATCTATAATTAAGAGTAATTGGTCCTTGTGTAAGGAATTTCTTCAATATAATGTCAATTAGGGCTTTGATGGCACACCATATTAAACTAATTGAATATTTACTTCAATCTAATACATAATTGGGGTTAAATGAGCCCTAATAAAATAATTATGTCTATATGATGTCAATTGGGTCTCTAATTGCACACCATACAATAAAAAATCAAGTATTTAGTTTAGTTTGATACGTAATTGGGGCCAACCAAGCTCTATCCAAGGAAATATGCCCATCTAATGCCAATTTGGGATCTATTGGCCTGATTGCACACCATATTGGGATTAACGGAGCAAAAAAATTATTCATAGCTTAATACATCTCTAATTATCATCCAATGCTATCAATTCTTGACAAGAGCATTGGTCCCAAACAATAATATTAATTTGAAACTAATATTTGATCTTAAGACTACTAGACCTAATGGCTCCTGTTCAGGTTTTAGGATGTTGAGAATATTTAACATGATCACATTATTAATGCAATTGAATTATTAAATATCATGATCATGTTATTAACACAATCATAGTATTTGAATTTGAATTCAATTTCTATGCCTTTTGGCTTGGTAATGGCTTGGACTGTCAATGTACAATCAAGTTTTGAAAGGTATGAAAATAAACAACAAATTTCAACTTTGATTACCAAATACACTAACAATTTTAACATAAAAATTCAAAAACTTTATACCATCATGACGAGCATACTCTTCTCTTTCTAAAAATATGATTCTTATAATTTTTGGGCTAATTTAAGGTTTTAAACTATATTTATTTCTAACTATGCCTTTTTTAGGCCACTACATGCCGTAAACATACATGATTGTACATGTTCATGTAATTTGTCTTTAGTTGATCCAAGTGAAAAAAACAAATTATGTGGTGATGTAGTACACATAATTCTACACATTAAAAAAAAATTGTTTTTCATTTTTTTTGAGGTAGTTAGGTGTGACTCACAGATGACTATCCATTTTTTGTCAGTTTTTAGAGTCTATTTACTTGTAAAATTCATAAAAAAAAGGATTCATTAAAAAAATACAAAAAACTATATGTGACATGCTTGAAGATTTTATCTAATTTTTTTCTAAAGGGTTTTAAATAATATTAAACTGCTTAAAAAATGGTGCGCGTCACAATCATCTATCTACTATATTTTTTGAAAAAAGTAAGAGTTCCTCTTCAAATTTTAGATGTTTGACCTAGTTATACTTAACTATTTTAATTTTTTTTTAATGTTCTGGAAACTGGACTCTAAATACTACATTTCATATTTTTACACCATCTTCAAATTTGGAGTGTAGATATCTCAAATTATCTATAGAAGTTCAAATTTCTGAAATTTTAGAAAAATCATATCCACAAATAAACCACTTTTTCTCCCCCAACTTTGTGTAATAATTATATAAATCCAATCATATTTTATAAATATTAAACACCTTTTGAGAGCAAACTAATGGTGCTTGTATTTATTTAAACATAGTACTCATCAATGATTATGAGGAATTTTTTTTTAAGATAACAAGATTTTTTTCATTGTGAAGACCTTCGATATAGGAAATAAGGATGGTGACAAATACTTCCTATTTGAATTTTGGTTGATGTTGGAAATCATTTAAGATGTGAATGATGTGCAAGCTATTGTAAATAAAAAGGAATATCTATTTCTATAAATAATTTTATTTTCAAGTTTTATTTTATGTATGTTTTGTTTTTTATGTTTTATTCTATATATTTAGAACAATATAAAATAGAAACACAAATATAATAATAAGTGTTAACTTGAATATATATGTTTCTAAAGTTTTTAAATATGAATAAACACTAAAAAAATAATTGTAAGAACAATAAGAAACTTATAAAGTCACATTGAGAAACAATTAAAACTATTATTCGAATCCAATTCTTTTGATATTTCAATTTAATATTCGGAATATAATTAGTACAAGTTTTATTAAGTAGTAAAAATAAAAAAATTAATTTTTCCATAATAAAAAACAAATAATTTAAATATTTAAATTTAATATTTGTGATATTAACATCCAATCTCTCTTTTATTGAAATCCAATAATATCAAAATTAGATTCTAATTGTATCGATTTAAGATTTTTCCTTGGATTAGAATATTAAGAAAATTTAAAGAAATGTTAATTTTATGAGAATCACTCTTTAATAGGATGAGCCAAATTCTTAGTTTTCATTTTTTATGACACTTTTTCTCATTTTGCTCGTCAATGAAACTTTGTTATATGATTTTTTAGTGTGCATTATACCTTATGTAAAGTCTTAAGTTCAAATTTACAATGGAAAAAACTAAATGCTATCGAAAATTTATGATGTCAATACCTAATTTGTAAAAAAATTTAATTTGTGAGTGTATTAAAAATGGGAAAAGCTCCACATCTTGTCTCTAACATTGCATCTTGGAAATATCTTTTTAAGGAATTTTTTTATAGAAGGGTATTAGTTTCCACACTCTTATTATTACTACTTTTCAGTTAAGATCAAAATCTCGTTTGTTCTTTATAATAATTATAAATTCTTTGAGTTGTTCAAACCATATTTCAATTGGGTTGGGGATGGGTTTAAATTGAAATTCTATTTTAATGACCACAAAATTTGGTGGTCTCCCATCATTACCAACAACAACTTTATTCTTCCATGAATTATAAAAATTAGATCTCTTAGAGTCTCTTAGGATCTTCAAGAAAGACATTCATATTGTCATGATTTTATTTCTTCATGAGATTTGAATCCATGAACATAATTTTAGAGGAAATTAAATATTTATACTTTAGAATTGCCGCCCATCTTGGGTATTTGAGAGTTCATATATAATTTTATGATGCATAAGTTGGGCCTTCAAACACCAGTGGCTTGTTCAAAATTTTGGTGTTATAATTACGATATGACCTTCAAAATTGATATAATAGTAATCTATTAAAAATTACTATGTTTATGTATTTTATGTGGTTTTTAATTCATTAAGGGTTGTTGTAGAGAGAATAAATTCACAAAATAATTGGAATTTATTACCCAAAATGTCATAACTATAATAGACCAAATACCTTCAAGTATTTGTTCCAAAGTTTTCCTCATGCATAGTATGCTTGGAAGTGCATTCATAACCTGTTTTTTCATTTCCATCTACATCCCATTTTCTTATGATTATTTTTGGAGATAATGCTCAATGTATGAATTATTTAGGTTTCATTTAGAAAATTTTCAAAGATATCCTTTTTTAGCTCTACATGTCTATAAAATATATTATTTTAACAATAATTTTATTTCATAGTAGTTTTTGACTAACAAATAAGTATTTGGTCTCTTGTATGTATTATTTAAAATCTAGGAGCAAGATTAAATATTAAGAGTATTTGGACTTTCAATACCTACAAAATTATTGAGGGAGTTATCCTTGCATTATTATAAGAATCCATCCAAACATACCATTGGAACGCTCTCCTCCACCTATACTATAGTGGCAAAATAGCTGAATTCATAGTAATTTATTTATCGTCCTACTCAATAGGAGGGGGATGATGGGATGTAGTTCAATTGGTCATGGGAATACCATTTTTTAGCCTTCATGGTGGGAATTATGAACACATGATGTTGTGGATGTGGGTGTGATTATTCCTCCTCTACCTAGGGGAGAAGTGTTTATGTATTTAGTTGTTCATGATGGTTACATTGGTTGGGTAGCATTGATCCACCGACAAGGGATCCATCCATTTAAGCCACTCTCCCTTATCATGATGATCCACCTTCTCCTCCTTTTGGTGTTGTTTATCATGTGCATTGTGATATTTTATTTTATATTTGATTATATATATGTATATGTATATGTATATATATATACATATACATATACGTACACACAATAGTAATTTATAATAAGAAATATTGTTAGAGTAATTAGATACAACTATGTATAAATAGTTAGGTATAACATTTCGGTTTTATCTACAATTAATTAGTGAAAAATTTGAATCCAATGTTTTAAAAAAAAAGATAGCTATATGCATGCTTAAATAATGCAGTGACATAATGGTAATAAATTGAAGACAAATAAGTTAACATGTCAAGCATGACTACTCAATGCAATTAATTATTTTTAAATTTAATAATTTATTAGAAATAATAGTATAAAATATTATTTAATAATTAATTATTTTTAAATTTAATAATTTATTAGAAATAATAGTATAAAATATTATTTAATAATTAATTAAAAAAGAGGTTTTAAGAATTTTTTTAATCATAAAATAGTTAGGAACAATGAGTAGTTTGAAAAAGGTTTTGTATTAGTAGTTTCAAAAATTGATGATGTTGAGATTATTAGGAAGCTTCTTACTTTAGATAACATTTTATGATAAATTGACCATACTTTTATTATAAATCATATATACTTTATCTCTATTATTTTTAATTAATAAATATGATAAAATATTATATTATAAATTATTTTTAAACTTTTATTTAAATCAATGTTAGGTAATAAAATATTATTTGTATGAGTTGTAACATGACACCTACAAATTTAAATGAAAATTTGGAGGGTATACATAACCTAATGGATGTTGCTTTAAAAAAATAAAATAAAAATAAAATTGTAATAACATAATGGATGTTATTTAAAAAAAAACTTAATAATATAAGTAATGCTTAAAACATGGTAAATATTAATAATTAAATTTTATTTGTTATTAATATACATAACAAAAATAAAAATATTATTACCGATGAGATGGGGGTGCATTGGTAAAGCAACTTGGTTGTTATATGCACTACCTAGGTTCAAATCTTGAAGGTATTAGGCTGATTATAGTTATTTTGTGGGTATTGGCCGATTGTAATCATATTGTTGGTATTCATCAATTGTGGTGATATTGTTGGTATTGACCGATTACGCCCATTGAAGTAATTGGTTATTGTGTCAAAAGCTTCATATCTATATAAAAATAAAAATATTAATAATTTTTTTCTTAAAATTAAAGAAAGTATAATAAATTTTAAAAATAAATAATTAAAAATATTTTAATATATAAAAACAAGATATTAAACTAGAGTGAGAATAAAATTCATATTTTTTATTGGCATTGTTATAAATATAGGAATTATGCTCACACTATAATATTTATCATCTATTAAAAATAAAATCAAAAATAAATATCTTTATTCACATCAAATTAAAGGACATCAATTGTATGAATAATTATATACATATTTTTAATTGAAGGATATCAATTCAACTAAATTAATTATAACTAAACATTCTATATGTTTTAATATATTTTAATATTATCATACCAATTAAATTAGAACTCTTTCCATTTTAACGATAAAAAATAAAATAAAATAAATTATTAATATATAATAATAACCATAACAAAGCAATATGATGATAAGAATAAGTACCTTTCAAACAAAAATAAACAAGTTTTTTTAAAGTTGCTTCGATCAGAGATCCAAAGTTCAAATCTCAATAAAAAATAAATAAAAAAATTATAACAAGCATTTCTTCAGGAAGATGTTCAAATTGGTTTTTCAGTCTTCTACTGCACTTTTTGCTGACAACAACTGCCTTTGTTGAGTATTTAATTGCCTTTCAGATTATCAATATTGCTTATAAACTAATACAGTATCGTACCTCTCAAGGCATTAGGACAAATTTTTAAACATGTATAAATTATAATCTGGCTAAAACCTCAGGGTAAATTTAAGCTTTTGCTTCTCTCTCTCTCTCTCTCTCTCTCTCTCTCTCTCTCTCTCTCTCTCTCTCTCTTTAGGATTTGTAAATATTTTCAAGTTATAAGTCTTTCATACATTTGAAATTACTAGTTTATAATAGAAAATCTTGATGAGATGTTTCTATTTAGAAATATTTTGCCCTGCCCCCCTCCCACACACACACACACCCACACCCACACACCTACGCACCCACCCACACACACCCACACCCACCCACACCCATACCCCTAGCCACCCACCCACACCCACACCCACACCCAAAAACATAATCTAGAGATACCTAAAGGTAGGGTCCTAGCCCAACAAAAAATAAAGGCTTTAAAGCATTGTAAACTGTTAGCTATAGATTTGGTATTGTTAGAAACCTTAAATTTTTTATATATTATAAGGAAAACATCTCCTGATCCTCATTTTTTCCATTTTGTTTGGCACGACATGGATCTCACCAGAATTCCACCAATCTAAATTGTGATAATTGTTAGGGGAGCAAAGTTCAAAGGATTGCATGTTTCAGTGAGTGTCGTCAAAGCAATATGACTCCTTCATTGGGATAATTCCTTGAAGTGGAAAGGAAGGCAACTTCCTATAACAAAAGGGAGAAAATGTAATTCTATTTTATGTATGATGAATACATTGTGTCGTATACAAAATCATTATGCACCAACTATACAATTCAATACAATGTAAATCAGCTATTAAATCCAAATGGGTTGATGTATAGTTCAATATAATGCAAATCAGCTATTAAAAGCCCAAATTGGTGAAGGAAAAATTATAAAGGTTACCCAAGACAACATTTTATTGAATAATATCAAATTTTGAGTATACGTCCAAGTATGATAGATCTAACAATATTAAGCATGGATTATTTCCCTGTTATGCACTTCCTATTTTGGCGGATTTGATAGACTCACACTTCCAAGTACACCTTTAAGCACCTACCAAAATGAATTGAAAATACAGTCAAAAATATGAATAACAAATTAAAAAAATAGAGAAATAAACAATCTAAAAATGAAAGGGTAATTGACACATACTAGTAGTAGCAAGTTTGACGTTGATGCACTCAAAAATTATAGTGAACTATTAATTGTGGGCTTCTACAAAATATAGATGATTTTCCCTCCAAATAAATTCCTACCTAAATTAATTTGACCAACAACAAATTCCCAAGTGTCAATAGAAAAATTAGATAGGTGCAAGATAGATTCAACCCCTCCTTCCCTTGTCACATATATCATTCCCACAAACATTTTGGATCTCCGTGAAAATCAGGGAAGATTCCATTGATTCCTATAGGTAATTGTCTTCATCGGTTGTTTGTAAAAAAACTTATTACTCAATGATATTAATGTGCATACAACATTGAATTTGCATCACTTTTGACCTTGAAATAAAATATAAAAACTCATTTAAAAAAGATATCAAAATAAACCATCATTGGTTACCGATCATTGATAAACCATAATCTAATTATTCTAAATTAACAGCTCTAGTTGGACTCAATCTATGGAAAAAAACTAAAAATAAACACATTATCAGATTGATCGGGCTACATGTGTAGTAACCTATATGCTCTAGTCAACTTATGAATCTTGAAACTCCCATTCAACATCCCTAAGATAATGTTCATTTGATCCTTTTGCACCTTTAGTTCTAGAAACATGTCAGAAACATTCGTAGGGTCATGTTAGGATATTTTTTGGCTCCTTTCTAGTTGGGGTTCCATCTAGGCCTTTTCACATTTACTATTTATAGTCATTTGAAGTCAACATGCACACCAATATTTCCAAACTTGAATTTAAAGTCATCGTATAAAAATGTTGTGATTTAATTAAGTATCAATTACACATCTAGAATTGAGCATATTATTGATACATTAGAGACACACAATACTACATTTTACTTAATTCGAGTTGGACTTTGGATCAAATTCATGATAATGCACATTTTTATTTTATATTCAATTTGTTTTCAAAATTTGATGCAAAGTTGACACTAATCTGACTTGAATATAATGCTAAGTGTGATGCAGATGACATTAATTTGCATCACTTTTTACCCTTAAATAAAATATAAAAACTCATTTAAAAAAGACAACAAAATAAACCGTTACTAGTTGATGATCATTGATAAATCACAATCTAATTTCTCTGAGATAACAACTCTATCCATGGCAAACATTGAGAACAAAACACACTATCAGATTGATCGAACCACATGATTAGAGGATTTTTGTTTGTTGGTTTTTTCCCTTTCTTAATGTGAATTCATCAGTGAAGGAGACTCTTCTACTTCCATGGTACACAAAGATAGAGGGAGAGTGAGTATGGAGGAAATTGGGCATGACAATGTGGAAGGTGGAAGTGTAAGATTTGAATAACATGCATAGGCATCAAATTGATTTATGTATGAAGGAGCGATAAGGTTTACAAGGTTGTGTGGTGTTGTAAAGTGGGCAGACCATGCACAAGACATATGAGCGAGTTGATCAAATGAATGAGAATTGAAGTCATTTAAAACTAAAGCAATTGACAAAAATATCATTTCCATTATGGTTTGATGGGTGTCCACACCATGTTCCAAAGATATTATTTTCATACAAATTTAATTTCTTGGAAATGAAAGTCTACAATAGTTGAAGATGCAAAATGTGGAGAACCTCATTCAACTGACCCTCTCTACATAAGGATGTGAGATTGAGATTCACCTAATGGTCCCATTTGGTAGTGTGTGGGTGGATGTTGTTAAAGGTTGTAGCGTGTGGGTTTACATCTTCCAGTTGCATCTAGTTCAAAGTTCCCAAGTTCTTGTCATCAAACCCATTATGTGCATTTTCTCTAAGCATCTATGAGTTATTTGGTGCATATCTTGCAATAATTGAAGAAGATTTGTCTTATTTTTTATTTTATTACTTCATGACATGGTAATTTGGGGCAGGTCAAGGTTGTGTGTGGCATGATGTGGGAGTGGAAGTAGATGGGCCTTCTTGTAAATGCAAATCTACAATGGTTACAAGGGGTTGTGTGTAGTAAGGATAATGTGTAGCATCTCCTTCAACCAACCCTCTACATAATGTTGGGAGATTGAGAATGAGATTGATAATGGATGGCATTACCATTGGAAATGTGCAGGGATGTTGATGGATTAAATCCTAAAAAAATAACATGTTGGCATTATTTTAAAATAGTTATTGTGCCTTGTTGTAGAGTTCCACATATTGCGTACATGTGTATCAAGGCATTCATAACTACAACATCTAACAAAAAACCACATTAGATGATTATTGTCACCATCTATGTATTATATTTTTTGTGGTTAATAGATATATCAATGAGTTCCAATATATATACAATTTTTTTTCTAATTACACTAAAATCATATAATTTGACAACTAATAAATACCTCAGGGCCATTTTTAGGTGTCCATAGTATGAGATATATATGTACACATGTGTATAAAATGCATGTACATATATACATACATACATATATATAATCATGCATACACATATACAAAATTTTTATAGTTGTTGTAAGAGCTTTGCCAAACATACTACTAGCCTATGCCAAAATAAGAGCTTTAGAACAGGGTATGGACATCCACCAAACCATAGCAAAATGAGATTTTTTGTCTTATGTTGTAGTTTTAAGTACCATAATAGACATGAATGTAAAATGTGGAAGCATGAGCAAGGCATGTGAAACATTTAAAAAAATGCCTAAAAGAAATGTGATCTCATGGAAGTGTTGATTGAAATTTGTAGGGTATGAGCAAAATAGTGAACTCTTGACTAAGCTTTATGGCTTTTCAAAAAAATGCCTCTAAATAGATGTCATCTCATGGAATGCCATGGTATAAAGATATACATAAAATGGGTTTATATAAAATGCCTTAGAGGAATTTAAGCAAATGAAAATGGTAGATTTAGATCCAAATTCAAAAACCTTTGCCAACATCCTCCTAGACCATGCTACGATGAGAGTTTTGGAATAGGGCATGGACATCAATCAAACAATAATTGAGAACAAACATTTTTTGATTGTAGTACTATTTGCAAATGCCCTAATAGACATGTATGTAAAATGTGGAAGCATACTAAAGGCAATTGAATTGAACTATTTGACAAAATGTAAACAAAACCACTCTCATTACATGGCATTCAAGTTTTGACTGCACGTGTCAAGAGTTTACATACATTAAATTTTTAACCATGAATAATAATACTCTGGATAATTTTAAGCACACATGCTATTTTAAGTCTAGAAGTACTAGGGAACTTTCTTAAAAACAAGTTCATATATAAAAAGATTAAAACTTAAAAAAAAAATCAAACACCAATCACTTTAAATAAATTTATACTGAATATACTAACAACACTACACCAAATGCGATTTACTTTTATGTGCTCAAGCAAGGTCATAATAAAAAATACATTTCATTTTTTCTGTAAAGTTTTTTATGTTTTATACAAGTTTGCTGAATGCTTTAAGCAAATAAATATTTTAAATAAAAATAAACATAAAATAATAGGATGAATTTATTTAATTGATAATGTTCATAGCCTAAGTAAGGACTGAAACATATCCTTACCTAAACTCAAATCCCTCGCGTTATCTAATTCTTTTTAGACTTCCTTATCTATAAATGTTGAAAAATGATAGAGCATTCACCCTTTCTAAGTTCTGGGGTGTGAATCCCTATGTCAAAAATAAAAACCCCCAAAATTTACAACAAATTAAAACCCAACTATTTTTTTTAAAGGACAATAATTGAATCTCAATTATAATTGAGAAACATGGTTTTCAAGATTTACATGACATGCATTTAAAGGGGTTTGCATGAGATTTTACATGCTATGGGGAAGAACATGGTTTAGATTTAGCAAAATAAGATCAATTGAAGGGTCATAGAAATATTAGATTGTAAAAACAATGAAGATTAAGGGTAAAAAATAGTGAAGTGGTATATGAAAAAGTGTTAGAATGAAGTGGAGAGTAAATTTTGCAGCATGTAGACAACATTGGGATAAAGGCATGACACCTATAGTTTTGTGAGGCACTAATGTCAAGCCTCTATTTACTTCATAGCAACATGTGATGGTTAGTTGAGATCGTAGATGAACCCCTAGAAGATGGGTCCAACCCAGACATAACCTTTATTTAGTATATAAGAAAGGATTTGATTGTGCATAAAATCACTCTTAAGCCCAAAAAAAAAAATTAAAAATTTGAAAAAAAACTTAAAAAATATATGTCAAATTTTTTGGACCTATGATCATTTAACTATGACAAATAAAATGACATAGAGGTGGATCAAAATATTATTATTTGAGCATGAGATGGGCATGCACTACCCACGATGTCAGTTTTTTATCAACCACTTATATAAGATCAAGGGAGAAAATAATAAAATAATGGAACAATGAAGACTATTTTTTATGGATAAGACATTTATTTTTATCCCAATTTTTAATGCAAAATGTATAAAAATAAATATTTTAAAATTTTCTTTTTCCAAAAATACAATATGTTTTAGAAAGTTCAAACTTTAGATCTTTTTAATATTACATAGTTTTCAATGCAGATTAATATGGAGAAGAGATTATAATAGATACTTGCACAACAAGTACTAATAATTTTTAAATAATATGACCAAAGCCTACGATTTTCCATAATAACCTTTGCTTAATACAATCACTGTGTTCCCCATGGTCCTTTTCTTTTGACCACCACATATAATCCTGTGAATAATTTTTAATCAAGTTTTAGTACATGATTTCAAAAGGATTTAAAACTAGTAGTTGCCCTAATGGTGCAAGGAATGCCAAGAGGGACTCATCTTTATATTTTATTTGTATTAATTAATTGCTTATATGTGTGAAGAAGGTGAGAGGTTTTCAAGAACAAAATAAT